>CM039427.1:23331908-24017741 GCA_022379115.2 Bauhinia variegata
CAAAGAAAAAGGGATTCGGGTTACAAATACACCTGATGTGTTGACGGATGATGTTGCGGATCTTGCTATCGGGTTAGCTCTGGCAGTGTTTAGGAGGATTAGCGAAGGTGACCGTTTTGTCAAGAATGGCTTGTGGAAGAAAACCGATCTCGAACTGGGTACAAAGGTTTGCTCTTTTCCCCTCTTTTTATTGAACCACAGAAAAGAAGGGTGAGGCTATGCTCACTATTGAGTGTCTTATGTGAAGTTGCTTGAATGGACTTGATAGTGATGATGTAAAGTCATTCATCCGTTCTAGATTGCATTTTAACATTCGCCATTGTGAAGTCCAAAACACAAATTTCATTGGTTTTTCGGAGTATCTAGATGCATTATATAGAATTTCGATTGTAAAAAGATAAAATTTATTAAAGGGAGAGTTGGAGAACAGTAAGATTCCCTTTACTGCAATGCTCAAGAAGTTGAAATTTTTCTCTGCAGCTAATCCAACTTCTCTTGACATTGAGGGCAAGCTGAAAGTTGTTAGCTCACAAGTATATTATACTGTTATAACTTTCTCTTTTGGTTTTCAACTGAATTATATCTGTATATTTCAGTTTAGCGGTAAAGCTGTTGGAATTATTGGCTTGGGAAGGATTGGTTCAGCAGTAGCAAAGAGAGCGGTTGCTTTTGGTTGCCCAGTTAACTACTATTCAAGAACTGAAAAACCAGATACAGGATACAAGTATTACTCTAGCGTCCTTGACTTAGCATCTAATTCTGAAATCCTTATTGTAGCATGTGCTCTTACTGAAGAAACTTATCATATTGTTAATCGTCAAGTCATTGATGTGTTGGGACCGAAAGGCATTATCATCAACGTTGGACGAGGTCCACACATCGATGAACCCGAACTTGTGTCTGCATTGGTTGAAGGGCGATTAGCTGGGGCAGGCTTTGATGTGTTTGAAAATGAACCAGAAGTGCCTGAGCAGTTATTTGGCCTTGAAAATGTGGTGCTTCTGCCTCACGTGGGAAGTGACACTGTGGAAACCAGCATGGCAATGGCTGATCTTGTGATTGGAAATTTAGAGGCACACTTCCTTAAAAAGCCACTGTTGACTCCGGTGATCTGATTCTTGTCAAGGTATGTGGCATGATCTGTTGTAGGTCTACAAAAACTGAAAAACTCCAATTTTGTTGATTGAAAAGTATTTGCCATCTTATGTGTATGTGCTCTGTTAGGTCTGTGTAACAAGGACTCTAGGCATGTGGATGTAAGGTAGCTCTCCCCAGAAGTCATAAGGCGCTCGTATTGATGAAGTCTGTTCTAGGCAGCACGCAGAAAGCTAGTTGACTGAGGAGGAGCTAGAAGTTGCAAAACACGTTGGGGTATTGAGGTTTTTCAACTTTTTTGTATACGGTACTGTAAGGGAGAAGAGACCACGGTGGTACCTTGCGATTGCGAAGCTGACATATTCTGATACTCGATTTTGCTTGGAAAGTACAGCTCGTGTTTACACATTTTGATTACCCTAGTAATAGGACTAATTGCTTTGTGGTTAATCTTGTCATCAAGGCAAACTTCTTGTTTACATTGTATACATAATGCCTCAAAGCTAGTAGAGCAATACAATTTTTAGATAATGACTCTCACTAAACAATACAATAACTGAAATTAAAATGAGAGCAGAATATGTGCTCTTTCATTAATATTTAATGTCTCTTTCGAGAAAAAAAATGATCCAAGTATCGTTTAGAAAGGAAAGGTGTAAGAGAACTAGGCCCACTCAAATAAAGAAAAGAAAATTAAGCAATGCTAGTTGGACATGCAAAGGTTGCATACTATTTCACAGTCCATTCGCTCATGTTTGCCTTTTTTTTTTTTTTCTGGATAATGTGGATTAAAAGAAATTATATCCAGTAACTCAGAATATTCAGATAACATTATCAAAGAGGAAATTGTGAAGTAGCCATTTATATACAAAACGGATGCCGGAAGTGCCCCTTCAAAACATTGAAGGATCCCAATCACAAGAAAACCGAAAAGGCCCAGTGAGAGGGGATTTTCAGCTCATGCTTTTACTACTTATCCCTGTTTTTCTTCTTCTAACTTATTTCATTTCTCTGGGAGGGGGAGGAAGGAAACTAAAACTACAATTTCTACAGCTCGCACTGCCTTGTCTTGGACTTTCTCTACAAACAAACACGAATTCAGGTCTTAAGAAGCCCCTTTGAAGATGAGGAAATGGAGAGTCTCTAGCGTAAAGTATATGAAAGTTCCCTTGGAGTGAGTGAAAAAGCACCCAAAATTTGAGCCCACAACACATTGCCACCCACACCCAAATCTGGTGTCAAACTCCTGACAGTCACAAAAACCATAAATTCAGCCAACTAACACATAAAAACTTTCTTATGTTAGAGAGAGAGACAGAGAGATAAAAAAGAGTACCTTTTTGATGTGGGCAGCAATGGATTTGTAGTCAACAACGTCATACAGATCCAGAGCTTCATAAGCAGATGCCATGGCTTGGATCTGCATCTTACCAGGCATGTCTGTGTCTTCTATCAAAGCTTTACCTTCCAACATCTTCTCTTCCTCTCAAGATCAGCAAGAAGAAATCCTTATAAGCAGCTATATATATTAGCCCCCGTCCCCAAAAGCCAGGACCCAGAATGTTCTCTATCTCGATTCTGCACAAAACCCCGGAAATAGAGGAAAGAGGGGCTTTAAAAAGAACGAGCGAAGAAGAACTGAGGAAGGCTTCCTTCCAAATGTGAAGGAATCATTCAAGGGCAAAATTTAAGCTGGCACATACTCCAACTCATCTTCTGTCCTTTTCTCTACTTACTTTAAGAGATCTTTAACCTTATTCTATAAATGAACAAGTATATATATATATATATATATAGCAGTGTAACTCTCTATCTCTTGCTTTTGCCTGTTGGTCATGATCGTGAGTCATGACTGACGAAGTCACGAGCATATCTAATTGAATTACTCCTCATCAACTTTTTTGAAATATTTATGATTCAAATAATATTTTTTTTTCTTATACTAAAAGTAAATGCTACGTTTTTTCTATTGTTTGTTATTATATATGTACTGGATAAACTAATTTAAAAAGTGGACAGAAAAGTCCAAGATCATATCCTTATCTAATAGCTTCTTTTGACAGTTGTTGCTCATTAGTGATGTTTGTTACATGCGGCTGCGAATGTTTGTCAGACACTTTATTATTATTTATATGTGTTACCAACAAAATGGTGAAACATGGGACAGCTTGGGGAGTGCTACTACAGAGTAATGTTTAATTGGGCAATGAAATTCGATAACCTTAATCATACACGTGATTATTTTTGGGTTTACCCATAAAAATTCATAATTTGAGTTTGATAGGAAACGTTTTAGCAGCTTGTGGGAAATAGTATGTGTATGGTTGAGTTTGTAGTTATTGTTGATTTAGTCAGCATATCATGACCTGAAGTGAAGCATGCATGGATGGCCCTTGCAGATAAGGGTTAATAGCCAAAGACCCAGATGGTGACTTCCATGGATGTTATATAAGATATTTAATCATCGAAAATATCAAGAAGATATGAATGAATGTAGATTGTTGATTGTCAAAGAAAATAGAGGTTCTTTCTTCTTTTTTCAGCGTAAGACAAAAAGAGTTTACATCAAATGGAAGCAACTCTATCTTGTATTCTTCAACAGGTTTTTCCCAAATTTTTTCTGATATCAGAACTGGTTCATATCATATCCTATCCTTGAGCATCTCTAAAAACACTGCAAATTTTCTTGGCTCAGAATTCTTCTTTTTCCGGTGAAGCGCGTTTCCCTCTCTTGGGCTTTTCTCCCATCTGTTTAACTACAAGGTAAGACATAAGTATAAATGATGAGAAAGCAGAATATCAACACGTACGATTCATTCAGTCACAAAATGTAAGTTTCAATTCAAGTAATTCATCATATATACAATTAATTCAAAAAAAGGACTCAGGCACTCCATTTGTACCCCGATTTTCATTTCCCATGATGACAGTAGAATCATTGACTTAACTTCCATGTTAACCCAAGGGAGGGAAAGAAAGACAAAAGAAAGTATTGTGATCTAATGAAGCCACGCTAAGATTGTACAATATAGGCAGCATCTTTAAGATGAATAAGATGTTTAGACGGGAATAACCCACAGGTCCCAGGATCGGAACCTGGCTCTGATAGAGAAAGGCTTCCGTAAAATGTTTTTTGTCATCCAAAGAAGCCACGTGGAGATTGTACCATATAGATAGCAACTTTTAATTGAATAAAAAATTTTGACAAGCATCAACAACAAATCAGAGTGGCGCAGCGGAAGCGTGGTGGGCCCATAACCCACAGGTCCCAGGATCGAAACCTGGCTCTGATAGAGAAAGGCTTACGTAAAATGTGTTTTTGTCATCCAGAGAAGCCATGTTGAGATTGTACCATATAGATACCATATTTTAATTGAATAAAATATTTTGACAAGCATCAACAGCAAATCAGAGTGGCGCAGCGGAAGCGTGGTGGGCCCATAACCCACAGGTCCCAGGATCGAAACGTGGCTCTGATAACAGAGAAAGGCTTCCGGAAAATCATTTTTAATTTAACGATCCTTTTTGCCAGTTATGGGCCAATTCGAGGTTTCCTTCAGCTAAATCATTTTTCTTAAGGCCCAAAAAGATATAATAGTTTGTCCCATTTTGTAATACCCATCCATGACCCATGCCCCGGAAAGTCTTAATCTGTGTAATTACTAGATGGTCCATTTTTTTTCTTGCTTTGTCCATTTTGCACTCGAAAATCGTTTTCACTGTCTAGTGTCGGTTTTAGCGTATGCCGCTTTTTAGGCCAGGCTAGCATTGTCCGCCACATAACTTTGAGCTTTCAAGCCACACCAGAAGTCTCAAGCATTAATTATTTGCCAACAACACGTCAATAAACCAAAGATAATGTACAATAATAATAGCACTATAAGGAAACGAATCTCTTGATTAGTGCTTAAGGATATTGAAAGATAAATGTTCTGAATAATTGACACTTACGTGAGTGAAGAAACACAAAACCAAGTTATATCCCTTTTAGTCTATTTGTTAATTCTGTCATGCAAAACCCAGAAAATGACCAATGTTATCATTCTTCCTATTCTTAGTTCTGATATTGCTATTACTGACCATAGCAGAAAAGCCTAACCTATTTAATAACATTTAAAGATTAAAATGTTAGAAAAAAGAAATGGACATTATAGATGTAGTTGAACTTAAAATCGTTTGTTGTTTAATAATGGACATTTAAAGATTGAAATTGGAAATTAAAAATGTTTGTTGTTTGTCGGTGCTGTTTATGTCAGTTTGATGCAATTCAACTTGTGAATTCTTCACAAACCAACAAAAATAAATAGGGTTATCTTTATTGCACATTTACAAATGCATTTTTGTTTTATAATTTATCTAAATTTTTCTTATTGGCACATTTACAGAAAAATTAATTTCTCAACAAAACATGACAAATAAAAATTATAAAAGAATAAACAAATAAAAGCAAATAGTAATGAAGACAAACAAAGGAGGCCCCAGGCTAGAATCATTTTAGGTAGTTCGTTCAAATTCGTATCATTACGAAACAAATAGAGTTATGTTAAATTGTCTGGTACACCAGCATTTTTCTTATTGCCCCCAATTTTTTTTTTTTTAAAAAAAAAAAATGCACAATTTTCATTTTTCAGCAATTTTCTTATTGCTGCCGACACTTACTTCCAAACCTACACGAGCTTCTGTTGGCTTTAAGGTCCGGTACATGCCTTTGGCTCCGGGCCTTTCCCTTGCCAATATATTATCCGTTAAGACCTTCTTTCCTCTTTGAAGCATACAGGGGCTGGCTTCCTCATTGGTCTTTTAGGAAAAATTAAAGCTTTCCCTACTGCTTCTCCTTCCTTCCATGCAGACAAACACTCACACAGATACAGTGAAGCAGTGAGCGATACAGTTAAAAACAGTGACAGAGAAATGAGCTGTGGCTTCTTTTGTCATAGACTCAATTGAATTATCATCTCCTTTACTGGTCTTTTTCGAGTTCTCACTTCTTGAGTGCTATTCATTTTGCTGGTATATACAGCACACACTGCTTTCATGTGGTCAAGTTCTTTTCTTTTCCATTGTAAGCTCATGAATTCGGTGGCACAAGTTCTCAAGATTGTCCTCTAGCACTAAATTTACTTTCCGCTGTATCGAAGAGTTTCTGGGTAACAATCAATTCTTCTGAAATTTTGCTCCTTTTTCTGTTTGATATTGAAGTATAGGGACTCAGGTTTTAGCTGAATTCCTCACCTACTAAAGCATGATGCTTTCTTCAAAATCTGAATCTGATATCACTAGCTTAGCTCCATCTTCACCTTCAAGGTCTCCCAAACGCCCTGTTTACTATGTCCAGAGCCCTTCAAGAGACTCTCACGATGGGGACAAGTCTTCATCAATGCAAGCAACCCCAATTTCGAATAGTCCTATGGAATCTCCCTCACACCCTTCGTTTGGACGCCACTCCAGGAACTCTTCTGCTAGCCGGTTTTCAGGGATTTTCCGGTCATCTTCTGGACGGAAAAACAGCAGAAAGAGGAATGACAAGGGGTGGCCTGAATGTAACGTGATTTTAGAAGAAGGTTCTTATGATGAATTCAGCGACAAGGCCTTCACAAGGCGATTCCAAGCTTTGATTGCTGTGTTGACTTTCGTGGTTCTCTTTACTGTGTTCTGCTTGATCATCTGGGGTGCTGGCAGGCCTTTTAAGGCAGAAGTTACTGTCAAGGTAAACTAAACTAAGACTCTTTTGTCAATTTTGACAGCAGAAAATCTATGTTATTCTTCTCTGTTTATTTTACAACAACAGTATGCTTTATCTGATTAAGTGAGTTTTGTTATTCTTCTCCTTTTTAACTCAAAAAGTAAATGATTACTGGTATTTGCATGAGAATTGGAGAGAAAAAAAGTTTGTGCCTTTAATTCTAAGTGCCACTAATATTATATGTTGCTTCATAAACCAACAACCGCCAAAAGTTTATCTTTTTATTCTAGATGATGTTCATGTTCATATAGAGTGGAATGCTGAATCATATTTCCAAAATACGAGATCTTTATGCTGTTTTCTATTGAAGTCTTACTTAAAGCAGAAGAAAAGAAAATAGCAAAGGAAACCCACATATGCTTAGTTGTCTTAGCAAAAGTTGAAAGCAATTTATTTTTATCTCGATGAAATTATGTCTAGATAAATCCAGAATTTAGAACTATAGTTACATTAAATGAATCCTAATTTCAAGAATTTGCTTTAAAGCATAGATTTGTTTCATGTTTATGCAGATTAGGGAAGCGGCAGCATCAGTTTTTTCATGAAATGCAAAATATTTAAAATTGATAATAACCTGTCAACGGTTTTCAGTGTGTAATGTCAATAGCTGATATTGATATTGTGATTTTTGCAGAGCTTGACAGTGCACAATCTTTATGTTGGTGAAGGCTCAGACTTCACAGGAGTCCCAACAAAAATGCTGACAGTTAACGTTTCATTGCGAATGAACATCTACAACCCTGCTACATTTTTTGGTATCCATGTCCACTCCACACCCATCAATCTTCTCTTCTCACGTATCACTGTTGCAACCGGTGAGGTAAGAAACAAGCGAAGCATCGAATACTATTAATTAGCCCAGAAAAATTTCCACCTTGATAAATGTTTGGCATTCAAGTAACATGTCTAATATATTTGACTGCAGCTCAAGAAATACTATCAGCCCAGAAAAAGTCACAGAGCTGTAACAGTAAACGTGGAAGGTAACAAGGTTCCGCTATATGGAGCTGGATCAGCCATAACAGTATCCCAAACTGGTGTTGAAGTTCCTCTAACACTCAGTTTTGAAATCCGTTCGAGGGGAGACGTGGTGGGGAAACTGGTGAGGACAAAGCACCATAAGGAAATCACTTGCCCTGTTGTCATCAACTCTTTGAGGTTAAAACCCATAAAGTTCAAGAAGAATTCATGCACCTATGATTGATGTCCATTTCAGGTGTTCATCTTCCAAACATATATAGCTTGATGAGCTTGTATTGCACCCTTCTGTATAATTAATCTGCAGTTTGACAGCCATAGCATTCCGCATTTATTTTCATTTTATAGTTTACTCCTCTGAGCCTTTGTGCAAATGAATGCGTGTAAATTCCAATGTACGTGAATGATGCAAGAACAATTTGTGAGTTGATCCTTGAGGAAGGAAATTAATAAACACTCTTGCTCGCTACCAACATCCTCGTAGAAAATGTTTATAGTCTGTCTTATTAATCAGTGTTAAGCAATTATAAATCAGCTTCCACTGCATATTGAAAAGCTGTAAACCTCTTTTAGGTTGTCTAAAGACGAAAGTACATGGGCTGGGCCAGGGCTACATACGAATCAAACTCTCAATCCGCAGAGTCAGCTTATAAATTATCAGAGTAATCGCTATACGGTACCAGACCACGTGGTCGGCAGCATAAATTGAAGACTTTCAAATAGTCTCTGTATATGCATCGTGTATGAAAATAATAAATTCAGTATGCTTGTTCTGTCTAATTTCAGTCAATTCAGAATGAGGTTGATTAGTATGAAAATCATAACTCGTAAATATTATCATTTGGGTGAAAGATAAATACAGGGGTCAGCGGGCACTCTACCGTAATATCCTGTATGAATGGGTAAGAGGGAGAAATTCTTGAGTTTCAACCAAAAGGAGAAGGGAGTAGGAACGAGTTTCAACTCAAAATATGAGAATGCAGTATTTTAATTTTAGAATTGTGTCACTTTGACAAACCCACCACCTTGCTGTTTTTTTTTTTTTTTTAAAGGGAACTTATAAATAAAAAATAATATGTAAAAAAATAGTTGTACATAATCGATGACATCACTTGGAAAAAAAAAGAAAAAAGTACGAGTCAAAGATGGTGCCGCCCAATCACCCTTTCTCAAATCTCGTTAACATGCTGCCCCTGATATTTCGGCGCTAATAGACCGTCTAACATAACCTTTTTTTCTTTTGACTCCAAACCAGTACTAGAGAGTATAAACTTATTTATACGACCTGTGTTTCTATCCTCATTTCACACTGATCTCCCTTGTTGTGTTAGTAAGACCGAGATCTCTGCAAATTCATATACTTTTCATATAAACTACCAGTCCCATTTATATATTAGGACAGATCTTCGTCTCAGTAACACTTGGTGCCTGCGAATTTGTCTTCTATTTGCACCGACATGTTTATTTGGAAGCACACTTTCAAATTATACTTCATTCTCACTCTCCTCCTCGTACTGAGTTGTAACGTTGTTATTACAAAGGCTTCTGACTCCGAGGCTGCCCCAGATGATAGGGGTGAAGAAGATTTGGAGGGAATTGAAGAATTATTGGCAGTAGATGAAGAAGTGGAGCAGGACCCAGAAGGGGGTGGAGTGAAATTATCAGAAGCAGAGGTTTTATCCAAGGCTCAGAGGATAGTTATTGAGCTTAACAATGATAAAGCCAAGAGGATTATTGAGGAGAATGAGTTCGTTCTTGTTCTGGGATATGCTCCTTGGTGTCCAAGGAGTGCTGAGCTAATGCCTCAATTTGCAGAGGCTGCGAATTTACTGAAGGAATTGGGAAGCCCTCTTGTGATGGCTAAGCTCGATGCTGATCGGTATCCCAAGTCTGCTTCGCTCCTTCGGATCAAAGGGTTCCCCACTTTGCTACTATTTGTCAATGGTAGTTCCCAACCTTACTCGGGTGGCTTCACAGCGTAAGATGCTCTCTTTGCCCCTTAAAATTAAGTTCAAAATCTTTCTGTTTCTTAAACTTTTGATATGCAAATTGCAAATAGCTTGGCTAATATATTGATATTTGTTTCCAATTCTATGTTTTAACGATGATTAGTGCTTGAATTAGTTTGAAGATGTGTGTAGTTATTTTTTCTGTTATGGCTTTCAGGGATGATATAGTGATTTGGGTCAGAAAAAAGACGAGCATACCTGTTATTACAATAAATTCTGTGCCAGATGCAGAGGAATTTCTGAAGAAGTATCATACGTTTGTCATTGGTCTGTTTGAGAAATTCGAGGTAAATGAAATCATTTGTCGAGCGTTCTGAGACTATCTGATGGAAGATAATAATTGACAAGAGGATCAGAGAATTGTGAATTGTGTATAGTTTTTAACTTGGTGGTAATGTAAGATAAAGTATGTACGATCCTGCTGCATAAATCAAAGACATCTGTAACCTTATACTGATAAATTGTTTGTTCTAAGTACTATGTTATTCAATATGACCAACAAAGGATACAAGACAAGAAAGAACAAGTAACAGTTTCTCCTCAGTTGATTTATGCGATTTATCTATAATGAAATTTCACTCAGATTTTGGGGCATTGGTAGTGTAAGGGCATTGCTATAGATCTATAGACTACAGTTTTGGCACCATGGTACTATATTGTTTTGTATTTAAACATTTCAGGGGCTTGATTATGAAGAATTTTTTAAGGCTGCAAAGTCAGACAACGAAACCCAATTTGTACAAGTTAGTAAAATTGAGATTGCCCAAGTTCTTTTCCCAAACGTCCATCCTACTAATCGTTTTATTGGAATCGTTAAAAGTGAGCCCGAAAGATACACTGCTTATGGTGAGTTTCTATATCTTTTCTCGTATTTTGTAATGGATTTATGTAAAGTGTAGACCTTTTGAAATGAGGCAAAATTATTTTGATTTTGCAGATGGCGTCTTCATAATGGACAAAATATTGGAGTTTCTGGATTACAACAAGTTTCCTTTAGTTACTAAATTGACCGAAGCAAATGTTATCAGAGCCTACTCAAGCCCCATCAAGCTTCAGGTTCATTTTACTTCTAATTCAATGTATTTTCTATACTCGTCCTAATAATAGTTTAAATCAACAGTGTTATTATCTAGGTTTTTGTCTTTGCCGAGTTAGATGACTTCAAGAATCTTCTTGAGCCTCTTCAAGATATTGCTAGAAGTTTCAAGTCAAAGGTAGTTGCGTTAAACTTCATTCCAAACCTTGAAGCCATTTCACGCATTTTGGAATTGGTTATATAACTTCTGATATGTTGATGTCTTCCAAATGCAGATTATGTTCCTCTTTGTGGATGTTAACAACGAGAACCTTGCAAAGCCAATCCTGACATTGTTTGGTCTTGAAGAATCAAAAGATGTTGTGGTAAGTCTATGCGTTAATAACCCATTATTCATTAAAGTTGTACTACTATTTGAGATATTTATGGAAACTGATGTGATTTATTTTTCTGTCTACTAATTCTAAATAGGTGGCTGCATTTTATAATGGCTTGAGCTCAAAATTTTTGTTGGAGTCAAAGCCAACACGAAGCAACATTGAAGTATAATTTGTTTTCATAAGGTATTTATTTTTCCCAACTTATTGCCGAAGAAAGAAACTAAGCTATATGTTGAAATGACTTTCTGCAGGAATTCTGCAATAATCTTGTGCATGGTTCTCAGCCACCCTATTACAAATCTCAGCCAATACCAGATAACGTGAGTTTCACTTTAGCATTTTCTAGAAAACTTTCCATCACATCTTAGGTGTCTTTCCAAGTTGCTGTCTTTTAGAAAATTCGAATTAAGGATATCTGCTTCTAACTTGTGTATGGTCCTTTATTTCCTTCAAATTAACTAGCCTCAGCAAACTTATAAATCATCAAGTCTTATCTAACACATTGTGGATTCACTTATAGTAATATACATAGGTACCTTTCTGTAGAATGTTGTGGAAGTGATGAATTTCTTTGGTTCTCAACTTAACGCAAGGTCTTAATAAGTTTCCTTACTATTTGAAATTGCAGACAGAGGCTAGCGTCCATATCATTGTGGGAAAAACATTTGAGAATGCAGTTTTGAACAGCAACAATAATGTGCTTCTAGAGGTAACGTTATACTAGTCCTGATGTGTGTCTCAGCTGTGTTCCTTGATGAGCTAAAACTGTTTTTGGTGATTTCGTGGAATTCAGTAAGTGTGATATTGTTTGAGCTAACTTCTTGATGGGTCTCTTATTAATGGCCATAAAAACAAACAGGTATTTACACCTTGGTGTATCAACTGTGAGGCCACAAGCAAACAAGTAGAGAAATTGGCTAAGCACTACAAAGGTTCATATAATCTAATTTTTGCAAGGATAGATGCTTCTACAAATGAACACCCTCAACTGCAAGTAAGGGTCATTAAGACTTTATGTTGTCTCAGTTTTTCCTTGACATGAAAAGATAGTGATGCAGCTTTGGTTTAGAACAGTTGGTTTTGACCTCATTTTATCCTTGTGACATTGTGATTACTAAATGTAAGGTTGTTCCTTTGGTTTGATGTCCTAGGTGATTGATTATCCGACACTCTTGCTTTACAAAGCAAGTGACAAGACAAATCCCGTAAGCAATTTTCTGTTAGAATTTTGGTTTTATGAATAAATCATATGGTTATATGACAGAACCTATTCTTTTTTTTGCAGATCAAACTTCACACGAAATCCAGTTTGAAAGAATTGGCAGCATCCATCAACAAACATTTAAAAGTCAAGGATCAAGTTGTCAAAGATGAATTGTAGAAAACATAGCAAAATCTCTCGGGAGAAAAAGCCTTTTGAAAATTGGGGGTAGTTATGAAGGAAAGACAAAAGAGGTTGTAATGCTAATTTGCTTTAAAATTTTAAGGCTTCTTGCTTAAGCATTTGCAATTATTTTCTTTCCCTCGGTGTTTTTTAGAACAAAACAGAACACTGGTCTGTTGTCCGGATCAGTTCACAGAACTTAATTTACTAGTAGAGAACATTCTTCAAAGAATTACCACGTACTAATCAATATTTTTCTATTCGAGTGTCACAATTCCAAAAAGATACAAGCTGAAAGTTTATACGATGACATTATTGTCTAATTTTATTTGATTATATTAAGATTTAATATCAATCGTGCATGAATTTATGGGATCAATATGTACAAGAAGCTCAATACACTTTCGGAAAACAAACTGGGGAATGAGAGGATAAAAAAGAAAGGCTAAAACTGCATCTTGAATTCGTATTTCTAGCCCGTGGCCGTACAAAGATTTTCAAACCACCCCAAGGACTCGTTGTTCTCAACCTTTTCAATCATGTTTGCAATGCCCACACCGCCTGCAAAAAAGAGAAGAGTAAAGCCATTTTAGTCAAATATTATGAATGTTGGTTGGTAGGGTATATAACTAAGTACTCCAATTAAGACTTGCCTAGAAACATCGCACTAACAAAAACAGTGGAAGCCAGGATTAAAATAATCAGAGACTCTCTCCCCAATGTAGTAACCAGCTTTTTCACCAATACTTGCCCAATAAGGCCAGCAACGGTGGCTACAGCAACCAAGTAAAGAGCTGCAAGATAATCAGATAGTGAGCATTCATTATGGACAAGAAAAACTGTTAGTTCCATACCGCTACTTACTGTAAAGAAGTGGAAAACGCTTTAGAAGGTAATATTCCACCAAAGACATAGATGCAGAAAATGCCATAGTAAAATTAGCTGTAGCACTTGATACCTAAATGAAAATATGCCCAATAGCCAAATTCAGCTCAAGATTTAAAGATTTTCTCTGTCTAACAAAATATTTTATTAGCCAAAGGGACAAGCATGAAAGGTAGGCTGGCACCTGAGGAGGAATTCTCAGCTCGAGTAAGAGAGGTCCCAAAATGAATCCTGAACCAAGACCAAGCAAACCACCGACTATGCCAGCTGCTATGCCACAGGCACCATATAGAATGAACTGGTGCACTCGCCAATTTGTTTGTTCC
This sequence comes from Bauhinia variegata, assembly GCA_022379115.2. Lineage (NCBI taxonomy): Eukaryota > Viridiplantae > Streptophyta > Magnoliopsida > Fabales > Fabaceae > Bauhinia > Bauhinia variegata. The sequence goes on from CM039427.1 coordinate 23,345,745, forward strand.
TCTCCTTTGGATGCTATCACTGCCTTTCTTGTGTAAAGACGAACTGCCTGGTATGCACTCACAGATACAGTCACAGGGATCTGAGCACAGCACAAGCAGGGAAAAAATCATCATCCTAGGTGAGAAGGAACTTGAACTCCCAGAATTTAATTCAAAAGTACCTGTAAAAGATTCACTACCCAATATACTTCTGAGCAAGTTGTTGTATAATTCTGTTCCAAAACAAATAATTGTTATCGTTGTTGCATGGCATGCAGAGCATTAATGCATACAAGAAATGGAAAATGCAAATTATTGGTTGAGATTGGTTATCAGATACCAACTTGAGCAATCTCTAACCCAACTATAATGATCCAGACAGTGAAAAGAATTACAAGCTCCTTCCAACGAATATTCTCAACAAGGGAACTCTGCACGGCAGTCACAGATATCAATATCATTTCCAGAACGAATTAGATAATAATAGAAGCAGCAAGTCTAGGCAGTTTCACACAATTACATAAACTGGTACAAATTTTTTTTGAAAAGGGTTGGGATTTCATGTTTGAATTCCCATTCCTCCATATCTCCAGTTAGAATTTTTAGCTCTATCTATGACAAAAGAAAAATGCAGTCTCACATCTTTTTTCTGAGTTTCCTTGGTGCTGCCATTGTTGGGGTCACTTGGTAGAGGCTCATATGCAACCTCTTCGGTCTGTTCAGAATCTGTTAAGAAAGAAAACTAGCCTCAGCTCTAGTAAACACTCTAAAATAAGTAGTAAGAAAGAGAACAATAAAAAGGTAGAATAGAAATATTATCAGATCCACCTACCTTTCAAATGTTGGCGTCTGGCACGTTCCTGAAATTGTAAAACGAAATTAATGAAGAACATCGTAGTAGTTGAAATAAAATTTATAAGCAGTTGATGAACGAAGTTTAAACAACCTTCTTAATCATAGTTTCTTGTTTCCATGTCACGACTCCCGTAAAGAATGACCTTGTTGAAATTCCTGTTTCACTGCGAGACTACATCAAACGATTGATAGACAAAGAAAAGATTCCATTTTTATAGTAATTCCTCACCAATAAAAATTATTATCAACGAGACTGTTATCATCCAGTCAGCAAAAATGACATTGAAAGCAACTCCAATACTGATTCCAAGCACCAGCACTGGTTGGAATAGAAGTGCAAGGTCATAGTCGATAACGGGCAAGTCCAGAGTTGGGTGTTTTTGCTTTAAAGTGTAGAAAACAGCCGAAGCAGATGCCCCCGTAATCATGCCTTACCAAACAAACGCAAGCAGTCAGATTCGATGCAAGGATTTCAAATGAACATTAACTGAAAAAAAAAAAGCTTAAGAGTACAGACTTGCCATAAGAAAGTGAGCAAATAAGATCAATTCTAGCACTTTAGTTTTGATCGATATAAAGGAGCTATATGCTCAGGGAATTACCAAAAAAAAAAAAAAAAACCAACGACAACGACAACAATAACAAAAGAAAGAAAATGGTGATGTAACTGAAAACTGTTTGGAAACTTTTTATACATTCGCATAAAACGATTTTGTCACGTGCAATTGTTTATTGATGTCCAATCAAAGTTTGCTTTGCTCCCTAATCCCTATCCATATTTGTCAAATCCAAGTTAAAAGCTTGATATTCTGTGATTGCACTATGCTTTTAGCCAGAATAAAATGTTTAATGCACTTGCTTACTATTTTTGGTAAAAGAAGACAAACTAGAAGGAAATTTATGTGGCTTCTTACTTAACATGTAAAGTAAGGGTAAATTAATGAAACCGAAATATGAAAACCAAAAATCTGAACTCCTTATAAAAAGTTCAAGAATTGATGAATAAAAGATACAAAACTTTGAAGCACTAAATTATGAACTCAACTTAAAGCTAAAGAAAATATCCGAAATGAATCAACCTAATTAAAACATAATGAGGAATAAAATGAGAAAAAAGAAAGGAATCTAAGGGTATGCAGAAAGGTCTCTTCTTTATGGAAATTTGTTCAAAGTCTGACATTGATATACAGTTCTTCTTATGTCACTAGGGACAAACAGGGGACAACGGATTCTGTTCCATCTTCTATTCTTCCAGGAAAATTGAGAATGTAAATAAATCATAAAATCACTCAATCAAATGTTACACAGAAGGGGATAGTGGATTTCTTTTTAGTGTGGCCTTGAGTTATTCTTGTCTTTACTAGAGTAAAAAGAAAATCTGTATAAGCATAGAACAATTAATTCTCTTCATTCTTACATTTTGAGATTGCTGTGGCTGATTTTGTATCAAACCCAATGAGCAGGGTCAGCATGGGCACGAATATGCCACCCCCTCCAACGCCACCCACAGTCCCAAATGCTGCCCCAAGGAATCCAATTATGGTGCCCACTATTATTTTCCAACCAAACTCCATCTCCTGCAAATCCAAATTCAGAAACAGAGTAAAGATCTTACCTTTCTAACTTCCATAATCATAGAATTTTTCCTAGTACTGTTTGAAAAATCAATAATACTTACAGGCCAAGCATGTTGTTCGGATGTCCACAGAGATGATCGCCGTAAAAAGTTCAGAACTTCAACCAGAAAACTAACTTCAACCTCCTTCGTCTTATTGGAATTAGAAGTTGTTTCCTGATTTACATTTTCATGAGCAGAAACAAAGGTTGATATTGCAAGAACACAAACAATCAGAATCAGACAACCCAATCTCAAATTCCACCATTTTGAACCATTCCTAGCCATCTTGTACTTTAACTCTCAGTTCATCTATCAGTCTCTCCAAAAACCCAAAAGAGAAACGCTCCCACAGAAACGCGTACAGACCCAATTCTCAACTATGCTCAGATAGTTTAAAGCTTTTTAAGGAACCCAGACCATGATTGCTTAAAGGAAGCTACTTGGGTTGACTCTAGTGTTAAGAATAAGAAAAAAATAAAAGAGTTACCACTGAGTAGTCGTGGAAGCTACTTATATAACAGATTTATACCCTCGGATCTGGCTATGTCTTTTTAAGCACATGCATGCGCTCATTTTAAATATTAAAAACATCTTGAAAATAGTGGATTCTTCCTTTCTAGAAGAGGATAAGGTGAATCCAATGAGAGTTTTTTTTTTTTTGATTATCTTAACCACCTGCCCTGACTTCGGCTGTCATTCTTCCTTTTCTCGCTTGAGTTGAGTTTCTATCTCTCATTTGTTCTTGTTGTTGGTATTGTTCCAGGTTAATAAGGATGTGAAGGTTAATAAGGGAGCGCAGGATTCTAGGGTTTCATTGTGTGGCGAAGTTATGAGTCTAGTGGTGATATGAGCTCTTTCTATTGTTAGGCGCGGTGCAAATAGATAAGTCTGTTGTGTCTCGTTGTGTGGCGAAGTTATGAGTTTAGTGGTGATATAAGCTCTTTCTACTGTTAGGCGCGGCGCAGATAGATAAGTCTGTCTTTTTAAGGTTTTTAGAAAGACTTTATACTGGTGTGGATTATGGGGCTGAGTCCTGCACCAGGCCCATAAGCAAGACCCAGTGGCCCTTGGGGGAGGTCCACATCAGTTCTGTTTATCTCGTTTAAACGCCCGCGGGGAACTACCGTTGTATATTACTGCAGAATGGCAGTATTGTAATTATAATTTATGATTATTACTTGGTAGTTTGCAGCCAGAAAACAAAAATTCACCAGGAAAATCCTTTTCAAAACTGGTCACATTTGGGGTTATCTATTATTTTAAGTCCTTAGGCTAATTATTTATGGGTCCACTAAAGTAAATTATTTGCTTCTAGAAAGTTCCCTCCTGGAACATTGTTATTATTAATGTCCAGTTATTTGAAAAATAGACAATCACGTGGCCTGTTCTCTGCCTCTTAGCAAGTAACCATGATGAGTCCGGCTACAACGTGAAATACGCGGGAATAGCCAGCTAATCCGAAAGCAACTCTTCACACGAGGAATTGGACGAGTGTTATGTCAACTATGAATTTTTTATTTTTTTTGCCTTGGGTCATAATCGGTCTTTACAGTCCTTTCTGTTTTTACCAATTCGATCACAGTTGCATCGCAAAGTAGACTAGTTAAATTTAACTCATATTAATTATATTACTTTATTAGTCTAAAACTAACCAAGAACAAAAAGGTTTCTACACGTGGTCATTTTGTATATGAACATATCAGGAAAGTGAAGCCATTCCTAGATTCCCGAATCGTTCGTTTAGCTAAAATGAAAAAGTACAATCACATTGAAGAAAACTCTGGGATACGAGAAAACTGTACCGAACCCAGAAAGGGGCTTCTGGCACAACTAGAACTTTACATACAAGTCACTACAAGTACAAAGAGGACAGACCCGGAAACCGGTGTAAAAGATTTCACATTTCAGACGAACCCTTCCACCAAGGTAGGTCTTTCGTCTTCTTTCTTCTCTTCTTCGCCACCGCCACCCTTCTTCGCATCCTCTTCAATTTTTAACCCTTGCAACTCATCCGCGCAAGACTTCCCTTCCTCCCCTAATTTCACACCTCCTTCCCCCACCACCACTTCGTCTCCTATATCAGCCACCTCAACCCCACCACCGACCTTGATGTCCTCGCCACCCATTCCGCCAATCCCTCCTTCCTTCTCGACAGTGTAGGATCCCGCTGGGTCATTTCCCGGCTCCATTCCGACGACCGCGTCTGAAGCGTCCTCCGCCGTTGGCCACGGATCCTTGACGCATCTGGCGTCATCATCATCCTCACCGGAGAAAATTGAGGCTGCGCGCGATTTCGCGGCCGCCGCGGCTTTAAAGAACGCTTCCTTGATAGAATCGGGTGGAAGAGCGCAGTCTTCGAGGCCAGCATCTTCCAGAAGAGGAGGTAGAATCTTGTGCAGCCATCCAGAATCTTCTTTAGTAGTCTCCATTAGAAAAGCTCGATATTGAAATCCCTAATCTCCGTCACAACAACTGTTCAATTGAGTTGATAAGTAGAATGATAAAGTCGGTGATGATGACTTAAGTTGGGCTCTAGTTATTGGGTCTTAAAATGGGCCTCCATCAATGATTTCGGTAAAAATTGGGCCATATTGGCGACTGCGTAGTTGGCCCTAAGAAAAAGTGTTAACTTTGTCTGGACTAAAAAATCGGAGATTCAATAGATCTAATTTTATTTTACTTGCTGCAAAATAAAATTTCTCACTCTCTCTCAAATAAACTTGAAAACCGTTAAAACATTATCCACGATTGACTGTTCCTATGTAGTATGACCTATATGAGAAAAATGACAGTGCCGGAACAAAAGCAATTGATATCCGATCCCTTTTTCTGCCTTGATTTGAGTGTGACTATTGGTTCGCTTTGCCTTCTAACAAAGCGTTGAATTTTAGGGATGCGGAACCCGTTAAAACTTAAAACAGCACGAATTCTAGGTACTTTAAAGAAAGAGAGATGTCCTGTACTACTTCCAAGATTATGAAGAAAGAAACGACAGAGGGGAAAAAGAGAAGGAAATGAAAGGAGCAAGGGCAATACTCTTGGGTACTATATTTCAAGCTAGATATAAACTTGGAAAAGTTACATCTCAGAAGCAAGCAGAATTCAGAATTCAGTATACAATTTGAGATGAAATATGTAAAAAGAAAAAGAATCTGATAACACAAGTACAAAGAGCCATAAAAAAAAAATAAGACGAACAATATGACATCTAAATACAAGATATATGAGTTGTGATTTTCTCTACGTTTTTCATTGTTAAACAAACTTAAATGGACTGACTCATATTATGTATAGGGACAATTGTATCTTGTCGCCAAAGGAGCAAACAGAGCTGGTCCATTTTCTACTTCAACATTCACATCCAGTAGATCTCTGCTGTCGTCCACCACCACCGACATCAATTGTGTCGGGCAGATATCTGTTATAACCAATGAACCCAAATCAAAGGTGGTATCCGGTAATAACATTGACTGGCTTCATAATGTAGCATTCAATATACCCTCGCCCTTTTCCCAAAACCCAAAAAAAGCTAATAGTGTAGCATTCAATTAAAGCTACGTAAGAACTTGGAAGACAAAGACGGACATATATAAACTGCTGAAGCAATGTAACTTGAACCACGATTCACTTAGCCTTTAACATGAATATACGATTAATCTGCAATCAAACGCCATGCAATACTAGCAACAGTCTACGAATTCTTTTTTACAACTTTCTCTGAAGATATGATGGATTAGTTATTACATGTTAGGAGAAAATCCAGATTCTACAAACAGAACTATACCAAATTAGAAGGAAAAACTCTTAGCTTAAAATGTTACTTTATCAGTTCTTTCTTCTTTGTATGAGAAAAGTATAACGATGAATACACAAGAAGTCATGAATCCAGAAATACTCACACTTCTTCTTCTGGTTCATTCTTAAGTGCATTTTTGGCTATACACTGGAAAGCAGCTTCTACATTAAATCCTTCTTTTGCAGAGGTCTCAAAGTATGGTATGTTTCCCTTGGAAGCACACCATGCCTTCGCTTTCTTCTCAGAAACCTGTGCCAAAAACAACACAATCGACGTTGTATCAACCATAAAAAGGGAGGACTAACAGAAAGAATATCTGCTCCAATTAATTGCATTCAGAGAAGATTCTTTCATAATTAGCAAGAAGCAGTTATGCCATGAGGAGAGGACTTACAACACGGCTATTTCCACCATCAACATCTATCTTGTTTCCCAACACAACAAACGGAAAGTTTTCAGGGTCAGATGGGCTAGCCTGAAAACCAGACCAATTATATGTAAGTCTCAATAACTGTTCTCTAATATTTGTAATAAATATGGAACCAAAAGGTCAACAATCACCTGAATAAGAAATTCTTCTCGCCAGTGGTTAAGGTTGTCAAAAGATTTCATGACATTTACGTCATAAACAAGGACACAACAGTCTGCACCACGATAAAAAGCCACACCAAGACTCTGAAACCTTTCCTGACCAGCAGTATCCCAAATCTGCATGCATGGGTAGAAACATATCAACCCTAGATAAATATATGCTTCTCCAAGCGAACAAGAATAAGAAGGAAAGGAGGTATCCCTATTAAAATCATGCGTCAAAACACCATGGTAGACAATCATAATCATGTAGTCGCAGAACATGAATAAGAAGTTAACCGTACAAAATAATTTATTTGCTTATATCAGTGATTCTAAATGAAAGCTAATTGTCAGCAAATACCACCATATTATCTCCCATTTACTTTTATATGATTCAACAAATGGGAAAAAAGGGAATGAATATTGTGATATGAAATACAAACAAAACATGGATCCTCAATGTGGTTGAACTGGGCGCACAAATTGCCTCATTATAGAATCATATTCCAAAAAAACAGAATACTTTATACATCATACAGACTGACAATTTTTCCAAAGCAAAAGCATAAAATTCACAAAACAAGAAACTTTTCATGAACAACCGGTCAAAAAAAGAATATGATGTAGAGGAGAAAGAAGTGATGCTTTCCAAAAGAAACTTCGTTCCTAGTAAAGAATAACATGAACTAACTCTTTCATTTGTTGCAGAAGCATGCATCTCTGAATGCATCCAAGGAAACAGTTTTAAGATAACTGATAACAAATTGCTGTGCAGTATAAGAACGTAGATCAACAAAATAGCTCAGCCCACACCAGCATACCACAGTCAAAGATTCCTATTGAATACAATACGTGCACCAAGAAGACACATTTCACTGACTTGTGAAGCAAAAGTACAGTAATTTCACTCACCTGAAGTGTGAACAACCTATCTTCGAACTGTACTTCCTTGGTAAGGAAATCTGCACCAATGGTAGCCTTATACTGATTACTGAACTTACGATTCACATACCTAGAAATGCAAACACAGTAATTATCATAACAATAGTTATTAATCATAAACCCAAAAAAGAACTCGTCAAAACACCTCTAACACTAATAAGATAAAATCCAAAAATGAGTTTTGGGCTTACTGATTCATCAGTGACGTTTTGCCAACCCTGCCAAAAAAAAAAAAAAAAAGAGAAAGTTCTCAGTGAACACAACAAATAAATTGCGCCTATCTGTTGAAATTCAACCTGCACAATCTACCCAGTATAATATGAAACAAACTGCCATGAAACCAGAAATCTATTGAATCTCAAATTAGCTTTCCGAATATCTAACGAGAAAATTTCATATTTTCCAGAACCCAAAACATAATCATATAGCATTTTCTTCTCTTTCGCACGCCTTACTATCTTCCTAAGCAACATGGCCACCGTGTTTTTCATGGCAAAAAAGCAGAAAATTTTAAGAAAATTATACAACCCAATAAGAGTTGTGATGACATTTTCTTTCAGATCATGCTATCACCCATTGGTTGATTAGATTCTGGGAAAAATTCAAAATAAAAGTTTAAAATCGAAAATAAGCTTACCCGCTGTCTCCAAGGATTATGACCTTTAACAACATGCGCCGGCGAGACGCCATCGATCAAAATAATATTAGTGAAATTTTTTGCTCGAAAGAAAAATTACTGGGAAATTTTGGGATGTATGCGCGAGAATTGAGAAAGTTTGAACGACAGGTGGAGGAAATGAATTTACAAACAAAAAAATAAATTGTAACAAACAATGAAAACCAGCCAAGATACACGACTTTGCAGGACTCTCGTTTCCACAAATGCCCGCAGTTTTTCAATCATTTACCCTATAACCAATCTAGTGATAAACTCCTAGTTTTTTTTTTTTTTATCTTCCAATTATATTTTGGATTTCATGCTTTTTTTTTTAAGTTTTTGGATTGCGCGATGTGTAACCTCTGTTTATAAAGTTTACCTTATTAAAAAATATATATATAGAAAATATTATTTATAATTTTTTAATCAATAACAATAATATGATAGAAAATGAGATAAAAAGAAGCATGATCCATAGATTACACGTAGTTTTACAACATACTCCAAACACAACGTGGTTGAGTGCATTAAAAGTGGCCTGTATTTTCGATTAAGTATTCACTTGAATTTACGTCTAGTTACATATGATAAGGCCAAAAACATAAAATGGAAGAAGGTTTTACCCAAAAGAAATGATGAGGAAAATGGAAACGAAATAATTATTTTTCCCAAATTTAAATTTCTGGAATTCATATTGCTTTCTACATTTTCCAGCAACCTTTCCTATAACCAAACACAAAAAACTCCAGAATTTGGTGAAGAACTCCTTATATTTGTGTCAAATCCTTCACGTAAGGAGAAAAAATAATAAATCTTCTAAGAGGAAGAGAGAGCTGAAGAAGAACTCCTTAATCTTTTTCTTTATTTAATATTTATTTTATTGCAAATGTAGTGATCAGCCATTGACTTCAGAAATCTCTTCGGCCGTATTCTATTTTTGTTGTTAAAAGGCATGCATACCTCTAGTGATAAACTTTTTATTCTGCTATTTTTTCTTGCCTTTTTTAATTATTTTATTTTATGAGACAAAAATAAATATTATTAAAAAATAACAAGTAAGGATGGATAATTTATGTGCAATTAAAGTTTTTTTTGAAGGTAAAAGAAAACTATTACATCTCACTAAGTTTAAGCATAAAAGTGATTAGGCAAATTTAGTTTATTTCCCCTTACACAATCATTCACACTTTAGATATACAATATGATTTTATATATATATATATAATTTTACAAGGGACCTCTCCCTCCCCCTCCCCCTCAATCATTTCACCTTCCCTTGATGAAATTTGGATTTCCTGCAGTCGCTGCAGTCATGCAGTCGACTGCAAACCGTCTAATCTGTGTTGACTGTGCAACCTTAAACAGATCAGACGGCTTACAATCAATTGCAGAAATTTCGGGTCCCTCTCAACGAGATCTCCATTTATTAGGATTTCTTTCCCTCCAAAAACTAAAAGCATGCATTTGTGGTTGAAATCGAGTTGTCTCCATTGCTAAAAGTAGCATTGGCTCGTATAACACCATATACTATACATAATTTCTTTTGGGTCCAAACCACTATATGCTGCATATTGATTTTCCTTTAGTACTAAATTTGACTGACAATATTCATATAATATTCTCAAATTCTCTTCTTCTAACCAACTCTCTTATATGGTTTCAAAACGATTTTTTCTAGGACTTCCATGTAAAAAAAATCCATTGTGTATTAGTTGAAGCTATAGAAGTTCTTTTGGAGCTCATGGACGTTCTACCATTCTAAGTGCCACTTGGACAAAGCACCATGACTTTTTAGCTATTTATATATCTCTTAGATTGCATACTACTTCATTCTACTTAGTTTGAAATTTTTAAGAAAAAAAAAAAAATTGCGATTGGAATTATGATGATTTGTTGAAGCAAACCTTAAGCTTTGATCTTCTCACGTTTCTCAATTAGTTTGACTTAATTTTGTATTTTAACATTTATCATTGAAATGAACTCTATTACAAAATCTCAAATAAGTGTTTTTTTTTTTTTTTCTAAGTTAATTGCCTTGACATATTTCTTTGTAAGTTAAAATATGTGTATTACATTTTATACCTTCATTTTCAATTTCGGATTTCATTTAATACTCTATCATTTTATATCATTTTTTATTACTTCTTTAATATATAATATAATTATCTCCTCAATTAGAACTTATATTTTTGAAAAAAAAAAGAAAAAAATACCAAAGCCCCGTGAAATGCACGGATAATATACTAGTTAACAATAATAATAGTAATAAATAAATATTTTAAATGCTAAAGTCACACACACATATTCCGTCCCATTATTTATAAATACAATAAAAACAGAAAAAAAAAATTATTTCAAGTTCCAGAACTCATAAAAAAGGTCTATCACATTAAATAAAAAGGTCAACATTTTAAGCTTTGAAAAATTGGTATGTAAAATTCATATAAAAAAAAAATTGGTGTATAAAATAATCGATAATCGATTTGAATGATTAAATTAAAAATCCAAGGGCCAAGTGACAACATGGTCATTTTCATAAATATATTTTTAGAATAATTTTTAATGAAAATGAGGAACACAGCTTTGCAACCTTCAATGACTTGGCAGTCGAGGTTGCAAAATCCAAGCTTCGGACGCTGAGAAAGTGCAAGAGAAACTGTCACAAAGTGGGAAAAATTACGCTCTCACACCAATTACAAGCGCACGAAAAATAAAAACCTAACAGTCAGAGCGTTGAACTTGATTTGCTTCGACTCATTATTGCCTTCTGTTTGTTTCAATCTCTTAATTTTCCCTCTAAAACATCAAATTCATTGTTAATTTCAATCGAATTTCCCTCATATTTAGCAACTCCATGCACGATCCTGAACCTCGGCGCGTTTAATTTCGTTTCTCGGGTGATTTACTGATGTGGATTGAGAGAGAAAGAGCGTTTGGATTGATTTGAATTGATTTTCTACATTTTTTTGGTCGCGTCGTGATTGAAGATTGGAGGAAATGAGCACGCCGAGCCAAGTGACGGTGAGAGACCTCGTAGAGGAAGCGAAGAAACGGGTTGTTTTCCTAGTCATATGCGTCGTGGGACTTTCATATCTCATGTCGTGTAAGTTTCTGGTTTTGCTTCGGCCTAGTTGTTTGAGAATTAAGGTTCTATTGTTCCTGTAGTTCATTTGGGGCCGTTATGTTACCATTCCGACAGTTTATGAATTTAAATTCGATTGTATGCTTCCTGGAATTTTACTCTACATGCTTGTGTAGTGGTGATCTCTTATAAAGTTTGTTTTATAAAATTGAACTGACAGCATTTATGTGTGTTTTCTCCTACGTTGGTTTAACTATCCTTTAAATAGTTGTTTCATTGTTTTGATGATCACAATTTGAGGCCTCGAATGCATCATAATTATAACATTTATTGCAATTTGTGCGGATTTGGAACTGGAGTGGGTTAAAATGGAATTGTAATTCCTATTCCATTGTTTGGTTGAGGAAAGTACTCAAACATTAAATCATTCTTGGGAATCACCATTCTCATTTCCTTTTTTTTTTTCCCCTGCTGAACATGGGAATCCTCATTCCTATGAATTGGAGGCAGGAATTGCATTGTCATTTGCACGTATCAACCTTGCATAACTTATTATACAATGTGGGTTGATTTCTGGATGCAGAATCTCAACCCTATACTGCACAAGTAATTCTGTTTGGTTTCACTTCTCTTTCTCCTTGCCTTTGGAAGTGAAACTGTAAATGCTAAACAGCTTTTCGAGCAATGAACATGTAGTTGCTCAACCGAGGATTTTACGGGCATTTTTCTTAAAATAAAGAACCATATTTATAATTATTTAACATTGCAACAGCAATCCTTCCTTTTTAACTAAGTCTCTGCTCTTCCTTTTATCTAATGGTGCACCCCCTTGTACATATTTACTTCAAATGCTTCAAGTCTCTACCTCATCTAGGAGATGAAGTTTGATATGTTAATCTTCTTGATAAAAGCTTCATCTGATTTCCATGTCTTGTTGTTTAACTTCTATTTTTGTTTCAGTGACTAGCGCCTCAGTATGGGTCAACTTGCCAGCTGCGGCCTCCTTAATTATTATTCTCCGTTATATATCTTTGGACTTTGAAATGAAGAGAAAAGCTGCAGCATATAATAACAAACCTGGTTCCACTAGTACTCAGTCTTCAAAGAAACCTCTTGAATTTCCTAAACTTGTTGCTAAGTCTGAGTGGAGAGCTAAAGTCAATTCTCCTGTTGTTGAGGATGCAATAGATCACTTTACCAGGCATCTAGTTTCTGAGTGGGTGATAGACCAGTGGTACTCTCGCTTAACACCAGATAGAGAGGGTCCTGAGGAGTTAGCGCAAATGATAAATGGTGTTCTTGGAGAGATTTCGGGACGCGTTAGGAATATAAATCTGATTGATCTTTTGATAAGGTTCTTAGTTTCACTTGTTGTCCATCTGTTTTTGGTAGTTTTGGGTTTTATATTGATTACATAAGAATTAAATTCTTCCCTGTGATTTAGGGATCTTATCAACCTCATTTGTACCCACCTGGAGCTATTTCGTGCTGCTCAAGCTAAGATTGAAAAGCAACATTCAGGTTCATTAACAATTGAAAGCCGAGATAGAGAACTAAAACTTGTCTTGGCCACTGAAAACAAATTGCACCCTGCTTTATTTTCTGCGGAAGCTGAGCATAAGGTGTTCACTTTATTGTTTTATCTACTTGCATCAAGTAATGCGTACATATTCTTTTCCATAAGCCAAGATTTTGTTCCTTTACTTTCTTAGTTTGGGGGATAATGCTGTGCGTATTCTTAATTAGCAGGTTTTGCAGCATCTGATGGATGGTCTGATGTCTATCACTTTCAAGCCTGAGGATTTGCAGTGTTCTTTCTTTCGATATATTGCAAGGGAGCTCCTTGCTTGTGCAGTAATGAGACCTATCCTAAACTTAGCTAGTCCAAGGTATCCATTTCCTCCCATTTTGTTGTATCCTTTGCACATTATATTATTCTCATTTCTTGATTTTTCACTGACAGATTTATTAATGAAAGAGTTGAATCCATAGTAGTTAATAAGACCAAGGGTAATAAAGGGGCTACAGCAGTTCCAGAGGCGTCTCATTCCAAAGCAGATGCATTGCAGATTTCATCTGACCACTTTTCTAAGTTTTTAGATCCCTCTGTTACTGGTGTTGAGCTTGTCCAGATAAGAAATGGTCACTCTAGAACTTCACAGTCATCTACAAAAGATAATGCCAACGAGAGTTCTCCTAAGGATCCATTGCTTTCAGTGGATACACTATCATCCCGTTCCTGGAGCTCATTGCCCATGAACTCCGAAACTAACGATGACCAACGTATTCAACGATACCGTTCAGGAGGAGAGTGGGGTGATATATTAGATGTTGTTTCACGCAGAAAGACCCAAGCTCTTGCACCTGAACATTTTGAGAATATGTGGACAAAAGGTAGAAATTACAAGAAAAAGGAAGGAGAGAACCAGTCAAGTGAGCAAGTCACAAAGCATTCTATGGGAGGAAAATCATTAATGGCAGATAATATGAAGGCAATTTCTGGACCTAAGGAAAAGGATACAATTTTTAAGCTTAATCCCTCCAAGGGTAGCACTACTAATTCTGGATACAGAAATCAGTTTGCTGTAGAAAACACACCCTTCTGTGCAGACAGAAATGGACTGACTTGCCCTTCAGTTGCCTCAGATCAAGATGATGAAGAAAACCATTTGCATCTTCCAGTGGTTGATTCAGGGAGCAGTACTTCTTATACGTCTGAAGATGATGAAACTGGCGGTGTTACTGGTCTTGATTCCCCTGGAACTAAAGTTTGGGATGGAAGAACTAACAGAAATCAGGCTGTGTCTCACATTCATCACCCACTTGAAAATATTGATGGTCATAGTACAAAGAAGATGAACAAGAGGCATTCTCGCTATCATAGATTACCTGGAAGTCAATCTGGCTGGAAAAGGTCTAGATCAAGTGGTAATAACTCACATACTTGGCAGGAAGTTGAAAGAACTAGCTTTTTATCTGGAGATGGACGAGACATACTTTGTTCTTCAAAATCACATGCAAGTTCTGAGGACTCTAGTGATGATGCTGAAATGGAAAATTTGGGTAGAGTTAATAGTGGAGCAGCAGCTTCATCTTCTGCATCCTTAGTTTCTAAATCAGAATGTTATAGTTTGGTTGATAATTCCTTGAAAAGCTCCTTGGCAGTAGATTCCTTTTTTAAGTTGAGATGTGAGGTACTTTTCATGCTGTTTAGCTCCTCCAACCTATAATGCTGAAGTTTATGTGTTAATATGCTTGTATTTGAAAAATTATAAATGATGCAGGTTTCTGGTGCAAATATCGTCAAGAGTGGCTCAAAAACCTTTGCTGTTTACTCTGTATCTGTTACAGATGTAAATAATAACAGTTGGTCAATTAAAAGAAGGTGCTAAGGCTTCTTTTACTTATGATTTCTTCTTGTGTTCGTTTCCTTAATGTTTCCATACTGAGGTTCATTGCTTACTTTGAAGGTTTCGTCATTTTGAGGAGCTACATCGGCGACTGAAAGAGTTTCCTGAGTATAACCTTCATTTGCCTCCAAAACATTTTCTCTCAACAGGTTTAGACGTACCTGTTATCCTTGAACGGTGTATATTGCTGGACAGATATTTGAAGGTCAACAACATAACTCAAAGTTTTAGGTTTCCCTCTTTAGCCAATATTTTGGCATGATAATCTGACTTATACCAATGATATGTTGGTATTACATTTAATCTTTTGAATATATTCCTTCTGGCTGCTTCCTTTCCATTGCAGGGTAAATTATTTCTTAAAATAGGGGATTTTCATGCTAATTTTTTTGGTCTCTAATTGTTTATTATCTGGCTAAGTAGAAGTTCTCATTCTTAATGATAATATTTCTTTGATTAAAGAATCAATTATCTGGTTTCAGTACTGTGATTGAACTGGGATCACTAAAAATAATATTTTGGGAGCAAGATTCTTGTTAGGTTTGTGTGCCCTTCTGTTTGGTGATATCACTTTGTATTTATGATATAGCATTATATTTCTGTGTTCTGCTCATGATGTTCTTGTTTATGCTTGCAATACTTGTATTGACTCATGGCTTGCTGCCCACCAGAAGCTTATGCAGCTTCCAACAGTTTCAGGATCAATTGAAGTATGGGACTTCCTTAGTGTGGACTCTCAGGTCTAATTTCTTGGCCAACGAGTTTCTTCCTTCTTATTCTTAATTATATTTATTTGCTTCTGTTTTTTTTTTTTCAATCATCTTATTATTATAGTTTATATTGCAGACATACTTATTCTTGAATTCATTTTCTATCGTTGAAACATTATCAGGTAAATAATATCTAATGGAGAATGTTGGATGTATATAGATATAAATTCATTTTACCTCCTTTTGACCTGTCTTGTTTTCCTGTCTATATTGAAATTTGCCCTAGTTGGTCTGAATGATAAACCATTTGAAAAGAATAAAGGCACTTCGAATATTTCTGCACCCGCAAGCGATGCTTTTGTCTCACGGAGAGAACATAGCTCTGAGAGCAAGGAGGCTACTTTGCCGATGAAAAATAATGTTGTAGCTGATAGATTAAGGTCAAAAGTAAATGGCATGCCTCTTTCACCCCAAAAGGGGGTTGTAAAAGAATCTAAGAAGTCCCTTGACAATGCCGGCAACAAACCAGCGTCTTCCGATAACATGCAAACTACTGTTAAAGGAAGAGAGACTGATAGTTTGGGGGTGTCTGATTTGCTCCATGACACTTCTTCCAATACTCTTCCCACTGAGGTGATTTTTAAGTTATATCTAAATCTTCTTTTGTTCTAAATTGATTTTTTTGTTTATTATTATTTTTTTAAGATTGTGATTGTATTTGATTCTTCTAGTGGATTTACTTCTTGTCAGATGATAGTACCATCATATGCATCATCTCATTTTGATTCTGACTAAACTACATTCTTCCATGCAGTGGTTACCGCCTAATTTGAGTTTACCCATATTGGATCTGGTTGATGTTATCTTCCAGTTACAAGATGGTGGATGGATTAGGTAAGTTAATAAAATCATATATTTCTCATCTTAAACATAAGATGATATCTTTGAAACCCCCTTGTAAGTTCTGATCTGCTTACAATTTTTATCTCTTGTTTTCAGGCGGAAGGCTTTTTGGGTTGCTAAACAGGTCTTGCAACTGGGCATGGGTGATGCCTTTGATGATTGGTTGATAGAGAAAATCCAGCTTCTCCGCAAGGGATCAGTGATTGCTTCTGGGGTCAAGAGAGTTGAGCAAGTAATCTTCTGACTAAGACTCATTTGCTTTTCAGAATTCCAAATGTTCTGGAAACTTTTGACACCATTTAAATATCGTCTTTGCTGATTGCATGCTATTCATAGATACCAATTAATTATATTATGCACTTCATATTTTCATTCTATACAACCATGATAATTTTTCTAGGCAATAATACCATTCTAATTAGTAAAATGGGGTAGAATCCTTAGATAAGTATGTGTTAATATGATCTGTTGTGAAACTTAAATAGATACTCTGGCCCGATGGAATATTTATAACCAAGCATCCGAAGCGTCGGCCACCACCACCATCTAGCCCATCCCAGAATTCACCTCATGGCCAACAACCTACAGAAGTATGTTCTCCTAGGATAGATGATGAAAAACAACGGGAGGCAGATCGACGTGCAAAGCTTGTATACGAGCTGATGATTGGTAATTATAGTATTCTCCATCTATCTTCAGAATTGAGTGATGTTGATATTTTATATTCAAGCAATGGTTTGTCTCAACCATAAATTGAAATATTCTGCTTATGCTTCATTGCGTGTAGATCATGCGCCAGCAGCTATTGTAGGTCTTGTTGGTCGCAAGGAATATGAACAGTGTGCCAGGGATCTCTATTTTTTTCTTCAGGTATAACTTTTTATCAAATATCATTTTTTCCAAAGAAACTCTCTTTTTTTGATGTGATATTGTTGGCAGTTATAACATTATCATATTTTATCTGTAGTTTTTAATGACATTAACCTGTATCCTTTTTATCTTTTATTTATTAATTTTCTCTTTGGTATCCCGCCAATATTATGATGCAAAGGCTGTACATTACATTTAATGTAAAAAAAAAACCTCGCTTAATCATATTTTTATATTGAGTAATCTTTAGAACATCAAGATTTTATGGATGCTTTTGCGATGACTTAGTTAATTGCTAGTGCTTGGTATTTAGAATTCTCAGGCACTGAATGAGACCATTGCATTTGAGTAATCATCTTTTTATATTGAGTAATCTTTAGAATTCTTTTTGATTTACTTCTTGCAGTCATCTGTTTGCCTGAAGCAGCTGGCTTTTGACCTTCTGGAGCTGCTACTGTTATCAGCATTTCCAGAACTAGAACATGTAATCAAGCAGCTGCATGAAGAAAAGCAGAAATTCGGTGACTTAGAAGAAAAGTGAATAGAACAGATTTCCCTGTTCAGCTAAGAGCGGCATTGTGGATGTGACACCTCCAAAGTTACGTTTATTTCGTTAAAGCCTTGCCTTGGTTGACCCTATTTGTCGCTGCAACCTGGCTTTGATCTTCCTTTCGTCATTCTGTCAAAGGAAGTTTTTAGTTTTCTACAATTAATAGACAGACAGCGTCAAGCTTGTCTTTCAATTCATAACTAGGCCATATTCTGTAATTAGCTTCAATTTTGGTTCGTTGAGGCAGCATATGTAAATTTTGAGACTAACGCGTGTACATCGTACCCACTTCATAATTGGCTTTCATCATCAGTTCCACACTTCCATGGTTGTGACAACTTACCTACCGACTGCTTCAGGGCATATTAGTATTACTTTTTTGCAGCTGCAATTAGGGGTGTATGTTGGTTTGATTTGGTCTCAAAATTGCACCAAATCGATTTGGTTGGTTTGTATTATAAATTGAAATTTTGTTACTAGTTTAGGATTTAAAGCAATTTAGTGTATTATGGTTTGGTTTGGAAGTAATTTAAAATCGCTTAGTTTATATTAGTTTGTTAAAATTTTAAAATTTCTTATTTTTAGATGATACAAAAACAATTTGAGATAATTTAAAAATAAAATTTTATGATACATATACATAATTAATTTAGTTTAAAATGATTTATAATTTTTTAAAACTAACAATCACACCTTATAAAATCACTTTTAGTCGATGTCGTTTGAGAACACTCCTAGCTGCAATGGATCATCGAAAACAATCTAGCAAACATTTCGTAAAGCACCATTAAGCGAATGTTCGGTACACAACACTTTCCTATGTAAACCCCCGTTACCTATCTTCCTTGAAACGATGAATACAATTACTTCCATGTTTTTTGTTGGACAAACATTACGTAAGTGTCGTGCTCCCTGCAACGAGTTATCTGACGAGGAAATTATCACTCATGGTTCTATGGCACGTTGTATGGACGAAAGCCGTGATCCTTTCATTTTGGGGCTAATACTCTCTCTGCAATAGAATTTCAAAAATGGAGAAAACTATCACAATTCCGGCTGGCCTCCAACCAACGAGAACTCCACCCTCAACAAGGATAATTAAACTAGAAACGAAATAGTAAAGCTTTTTTTTAAAGAAATAAAAATAAAAATTCACGTGTTATTATTCGTATCGATAACCTGCCCATCAGCCAGGAATGAATATGCTGGTACGATTGCAAAATCGACATTGACAGGTCCAGAAACAAATGAGCATACAAGACCTCTCTCACTATGGACCGAGGTCAATTCAATAACACTTCTGATTCGAATCCTGATTATACACATGAATAAAATGCTTAAATTAAACTGTAGAGCTTTCCAAAATTTCGCAGATTGCTGATATTTCAGAAGGATTTATATGGGGCGCACTTCAGTTGAATAACTACCAAAACTGAGCCTAATCTAAATTTAATTTTGAGCATAATCAAGGGCTTGATTGCAACAGGGAAAGACACTCATCAAGTTAAGATAGTGACTGTGTTTGGCAAGCAAACCAGACATCAAAATATGATCTCAAAACTGCCGTTCAACGGGAATATTATTCGAATCATGCTCATCCCCTTGAATGTGCGCATGACCAGTCAAGCAAAAAGCTTCAAGCTCGTGCAATAACAAACCAGATCATCAGAAGTCATGCCACATCTAAGCTAATAAAAGTTCTCTAGGTACCAAATTTCTTGCACGATGAGTAATCATTACGTGATTTCGCAAATGAGAAGCCAAGTAAACCAAATATAGTTACCATAAACTCTCATTGAAACACCAAAAGGTCTTATAATCTTCACGTTCAAATTTAAAACTACATATTAGGTGAAAACAAAAATGACAAAAAGCTGCAAAAACAATAACATCCAAATGGTTTGCCTCAACTTAAAATGCATTCTAGACCTATGACTGAGTACCCAATTAAGCAAACGATGATCTTCCAAATCCTTATGCTGTGGCAGCAGCTCCCTTCTTCCTGGGTGCCGCTTCAGTACCTAAATAAAAAATCCCAATAAAGACCACATCAGCACAAGGGCGTTAACAGAGAATCCTCATCTGGAGGAGAACAATGATTGTCATCATAGTGAATTACAAACTAAGTGATGAAAATGAAATACCTTCTCTGAAACCGCTCTTGAATCTGCGAGGTAAATGACGCAAGTACCTCATGCGACCAGTACCAGTGGTCTTTCTACGGATTGCCTTGACACTCCAGTTATCTGATATCACAATAATACGAAAGGCCATTACGCCCGATGCTTATAAAACTAATCAAAAAACCTTTTTTTTTATTTTAATTAGAACAAAATTGGAGCATTGAGATTAGAAAGCAAGTATAGATGGCTAGACTTACACTTCCTCTTGCGGGCAGCAGGGAAAGCACAGGCGGCGCAGCGACTCTTTTGGAGGTGAAAGCTGCGGCGGCCACACCTCACACAGAGAGTGTGGGTCTTGTTCCTCCTCTTACCGAAACTCCCTGTTCCCTTCCCCTGCGTTCCATTTAAAGATATTCTATATTAGAACACACAATTATCACATAAACAGTGTAGCCTGGATCACACAAGAGACCTATTTCGATTGATGTGCATTGGCAACAGAGATAGAATTAGGGAGAGTACCATTGCAGCAGCAGATACAGAAACCCTAGAAGTGGCTGAGGATGTATACTGGCTGAGGAGCACGAAGCGGCTATGAGAGGAGTATTTATATCAACTAGCGAAAAATAAAGGGTCTAGGGTTGGACGGAACCGGGTCAAAATGAATCGGCCAGAGCCAAGTGGTGTGTTGACCCGCTAAGGCCTACTTGTGGCAGCTTTGGTCTCTGTTGTTCTGGCACAATATCGTTCATGCGGGCCAATTTAGGCCGACCAAACTGGCCTAATATAAAAATAATATTGGGCCCATAAACTGTGAGGACAGATCTAAGTATATTTTATTTAATTTTAAAAAGGCGAGAGAAACAAAAATAAGCCTCACTCGCTGTGGGTATGTAGATAGGCCCGCCCAGGGTAGGTTTGGGCTCTATTGTTCTTGCCCAAAATGGTACTCACGGGCTAACCCAAACTGAACAAATTGGTCCAATATTAAAAACATTGGACTTATACGGTGTAGGAGGAAAGATCAATTAAAAATAAAGTAATTTATTTTTTTAAAAAAAATCGAGAGACACCAAATAAATAAAAGTAGAACATAACGAAAAAATGCAATCTGAATTTGTCCCTGAACTGTACTACTCAACGAAACACAAGTTCATATTACTTTTACAACTGGCAATTCTTTTCATGTGGTCATTCTCATATTGTTCCTCCAGAGAGGCTTAAGCCAATTGTAGTTTCACCGGACAGGGTGAATATTAATTACTCTTCGATCCATGGTTTTGTTTTGTAATTATACTTATCCAACTGAAGGTAGTTGGCTGTTTAACTTTAAAGTTCTCTCACTGCTTGGATTTAATTATGGCTGACTATGCTGTATCGTTGGCTTTATAGGTGCAGCAGCTAGGTCTGCTGCTCTGTAATTTGGTCAATGTGGCTCCTGAGCCTGAAGGAAGGAACTCCTTTCATTATGAACAAAGAAAAAGTCTATAAATAATACAGATGTTGAATCTATTCTTACGCAAAAGAGAAAACCCAGAATCTCATAGATAGTCGTACAATAGTCCTAGCCGGCAATGTTTGACATCTTGTAGTCACAGTCACAGAGCAGAGCATTATGAGAATCTCTGCATGAAAGCAGTGAATTAATCAATTGGTGCGTACTTGTTCACTAATCCAATGTACATGTCCATGATTGCTTGTTTTCTTCACTGTCCCTACATCTCTAGCACACCTCTCTCTTTTATATGCAGCAATTTTTTTGGTGCATCTGCTTCCTCAGAAAGAAGGTTTTCTCATCTAGTCTAGTAAATAAAGTCCACGCAGTGGATCAAAGATCGTATCATTTCTTCTGCCATTAACAATGGTGAAGTCCATAGATCGCGACATCAGTTTTTCTTCCCCACAATTAAGTTAGCCGGGACCACAATAAGCTCCAGCTAGATAGTACAGCATCTATAGCAGTCTTCGCAATGTTAAATTGTTGGGAAATAAAGACAATATGCTGTGTTCTGAGGCATGTCTCTTTCTTTCACCAATTAAAGTATGATTTGTTTGATTTCAATACTCTGTCGCTCCCTTGATACATCCATCAAAAAACTTCAATTGGGTGAGCACTGAGCAGTAATTTGTAGCTGCATTTACATCATATCCTCCGATAGAGTTAACTTTGACAAGAACAAAAATATGGTTTACTCAAAATCACTACACAGATAGTAGAAGTGTTTTACTATTCTTTAGAAAAGCTTAATTTTGTAATATCCATAATCCCAGCTCCCAGAAATATTTTAAGACTTGTTTGCTCAAATAGTTTGTTTAAGTCCTCATCTTTTCATCGTAAGTATCAACTCTGATTTAAACTACAGCAAAATAGATTCTTTGCCTGTTCCCAGGAATTCTTTCGTTAGAAACTACAAAGGGATGATCATTAATATCGGCCTGCCAAATCACATGAATTACATCGCTCCATTGAATGCAGCTATAAAAACTGAAATGGCACTCTTATGCTTCTAAAGCAATAAACCAGTTGACACTTGACAGAGTTCAGTTTCTCAGTTACAGTCTTACTTACAGGGCATATACTTGTTTGTTTAGCAAATAGATAACTGGGAGCTAGCCAGTAGTCTCTATAGCAAGTGCAATTGCTTTTACTTAATAATTTAGGGACAGAGGTGGGTGGGAAGACTTAAAACAGAGGGCAAGTGTAGGAAAGTGACCTTACAGTACAGAAAATCAAATGCACCTTAACTTTATATCTAAACTAAGTTATCAATGCCAACCTCACTGCAGAATAGGGACCATAAACTCTTACAAATAAATGAGGGGCTCTCCTTCACAAGGCCTTCGGGCAGATGACAGTTAAGACGCCACCTGCACCAACTTAACTGGTTCTGTAATGTGAGAATATCTTCCATTAGCTCTTCTCTTTGCAATAAAAATAAAAAAGTAAATCCAAACGATCACTTGGTATAATTCAAGATGAAAGTGTTTTGACATGATTAAAACATAAATCTCCCGAAAAATCCCCCCTTTGGTTCATGGGTCCGAAGTTTCAAATTTGGCTTACAACAAAAGCATATGCAAAGTTAATGTAATAGTCCTTTTTAGCAACCCATTACTTTAGCTTTTCATCTTAATCAATGCCATTGCACTTTCAACAGCACTTAGTCAAAAAACCACACGATATTCCTTAAAATTTACATAACAAAGTACCCATAATCTTTCCTTTAAACATCTTTTGCTAGAAGAGTAACAACCACCATCCAAGGCCAGGGATCCAGACGTACTTAATTTGGCCCTCAGATCAAATAATTTTCATATGATCAAACGGTCTCCAGCTTTCATTGTTGAGAGGGACAGAGTTTCGGTAGTGACCAAGACAAGAATTTTATTTCCTTTAGAGTATACTGCTTTATTCTTTTGGTAACCTTAAGAAACTAGTTAGTTACCACACGAACATCTCTTCGTCTGTTAACCTGAATAGGGAAGAAACATAACAGATAAAAACTGTGTCTGTTCTTGAGCGCAGAGCCACTCAGAAAGCCTTACCTTTTCCCAGTAGAACCACAAATGCTGCTAAGAGAAACCATTCGCAAAACCAAGGTTTTCTTTAACAAAACCCTCTTCAATTTCAAGTCTTTCTTCTTCGGAGGGTACCAAAAACTACCCAGGTCTCTTTCCTTCAATCCTTTCTCTTGTGCCAGTTCTAATGCACTAACTTACACAAGAGATGAGTTCTACAATGAGTTTTATGACGAATGGCAATCTGATCTCAACAGAATAAAGAAGAATGGTGACTATAGCATATCCGGGTCTACTAAAGAGCCAGAAATAAGTGATGCAGGCACTGGAAGCATCGTGAAATTTGAAAAGCCAAGTCCAGTAAAGGACAGTCATGTAGGGTCCGGGAAAGCAAAAGAGAAGAAGAACAAAGGGCACTCTCAATCAGCAGGGAAAAGGGAAGGTTTGTGCTCGAGTGGTGGAGCTCAAGTTTTAGCACAAAAGATGAAGGAATTGGAGATGATGGATGCAGGTGACGTTGAGCAAGCGCTAGATATAGAAGAGGCACTCCACTACTATTCTCGTCTTACTAGCCCAGTTTATTTGGATATTGTGGATCAGTTTTTCGTGGATATGCACTCAGAGTTCTCTGCTCCACAACCCTCCGTAAGAGTCAAACGCCAAAAGGAAAGACTTGACTCAATCAGGCTGTAGATAAGATAACCATATTGCAAAGTGTATAATGAATCTGTTACTGTTTGTTTTGTTTAACAATATTTTGTGCCTCTTGTTTTTCTTTTCTTTTCCCGTGCGATGATGTATCAGTATGGTGAGTTTGTATCGTTAGAAACTTGGAATCACCACCATTCATAGTGTTTTATTTTTTAAATAGTTTCATTACTGCTACACCGAATTATCCATCATGTTCATTAATCAATCATGAATTTTATTCATGAGAATGTAGGAGCCAGCCCAGTGCTCGAGGGCCACTTCTATTGTTTTCCAATCTCTTTAAATCATTCATTTTTTGGCCTTCTCAAAGATGCTTTGATCGCCATAAAAATTAAAACTATTATTTGATTAGAGTATGAGAGGAGAAGGGTAGGGGGACAGCCTTGCTTCCTTGCAACACTGTCATGCTGCTCATGCAGCCTTTGAACACTTGCCAGGGGGAAATATCTGCGGAAAAATGAGGGATCAAATGCATATGCTTTGACCCAATTCTCAATTCCTTCACATGCTGCGGTAGTATAGTGTCCCAAAATCTGACCCGGATTGCTTTGAGGTCCAAAGAAATTCCCATCTCTTCAGCCGAGGAAGAAGGTGAGCCTTTGTGGGAAGATGACTTCACTACTTTTGATGAAGTCGAGCTATGGGAAACATATGTAGATGCTGAAGCGAAGAGGACAATGAAGTATGTCAATCTTAACTGGTCCAGACCAGAAATTCCATAGCTAGGACAATGATTTGCTCTGCGTGTGGACATGTTTCGCCGTAGACGTGAGAGATTGAGAAGAATCATCTAGGTCGAGCACCTGATCCTCACTTTTCAGAGACATTTTCAAGAAGAATCTAAAGGAAACGAAGGTGAATGTCAAGAAAGGGACAATGTATTTGGTTTGAGCCCGTTCTTGTTTTCGATCTATTGGTACTTCAAAGAGACAAAAATGTACAGCAGAAGCATCAGAATGCTCAGCTTCGGTATTTGGTCCAATTTTGGGGCCAAAGTTGGCATCTTTTTGTCGGTAATGGTATTCTGTTTCATGGGTTTTGGCTTATCTGAAACTCGCCGGAAGAAGATGAACAGAAGGACGAAATCGAATGAAAAGACGTGTACGCCGTTCAATGTTATAGCTTGTTAGAAAGCCCGAGCTGAAAGAAAGGGGCTCTACTTACGTAATTTTATCCCTTTTACTCAAAATTTGAAAAAAAATTATAACATATTCTTAGCTTTCACTTTAAGTATTTTAAAAATTTTAAATTAAAAAAAAAGTACCAGATTTGGATCGCTGCTCTTTATTCTTTTTCCTTAAAATTTGTTGTTATTTTTATTTATATTTTTAAAAAATATAATTAAATCGTTAAAAATAATATATTGTTATTATAATATTTTATATCTTAAATTAAATACACAAAAAATTATTAAAACAAAATTTTAAAAAAATATTATAAATACTTTTTAAAATAAAAAATTTATATTTTTTAACATAAAATTTTACAAATATTACTAGTAGAATTTTGTGGAGGGATAGAGCGTTGGAAGAACTCTGAATCTGGGCAACTTTCAATTTTAGATTAAACTAAACTGCAATGAAGAAATCATTATTTTACCCCCAAAAAATAGAATTACAAATAATAATATTTAAGAGGCAACGCTGACTCTAATGCAAAATAGGATGTATTGAATTTGACCCATTCACATTCACGGGGTGTACCTTGCAGGTTGCAACTGAATGAATAGATCTATACTAAATTCACATACCTACAAGATGCAGAATAAGTAGTAGAGAATTTAATATGAACTTCTCCATTGATTAATCAAACATCAATGCAGAGATTTATACATCCATGCCAGGACGAGGCACGTAAAACCAATGTGCACTCATGTCTATATGCTTAGGAGAAAGAATATAGTTGAAAATTACAAAGATACAGAACAACCACGAATCATCTAGCAGACAGACACATGTGCCAGATTTCATACCAGCTCCATCTCAATTGTGGAAATATAATGTTCCATCATAAGGCCACAAATCAAGGAAATGTAACCCCTTCACTAGATTCCTTCAAAAATGATGTCAGTAACCAGATTCAACCAAAACATTATGCTCCTTTAAACGTTTCTGGAAATGAGCTAAACGAGTTTGTAACTGTAGGATGCCAGCAGCCTTCTGAGATAGAATGGCATTCAATCTTGTAATATAATCATCCAGCTGGTTCCCTGGTTGATCTGCTTCAACCAACAGCTCCATTTCCTGCAAAATAATATAGTACATTAAGAAATTTGACAATTAAAAGCGTATTCTACTCCTTGAGAGGATTCAATGGCAAGGGACTAGTTCAGGAAAGTATTTTTCTGATCTGGGATATATCCCCTTTCCGGGGATGAAAATAATGGGGTCTGGTTTTTCTATCTATTTGCTATTTATTGAGACAAGAATGCTAATAAATACTCTACTTTTTCAGAGAATTTTTCAAGTAAAAGCTCTGACCTTTCAAGGATACCTTTGGGCACAACAAACCAACATAACAATTAAGTTCAACATGATAGTGACCATGGTGAGAAACCATGTTTTAGGGTGATCCATCATCTAATATAGTCACAAATTTCAGAGAGATGTATGACATACTTGCATCAGAATTTTATAACAATTAAGTTCAGAAAGTATATTAGCCAACTTATGTACCTCTCTCACAATATTCATGGTCTCCTCTACTTGTTTTCGGTGAGCATTCAGAAGGTCCTCCTCTTCCTGTAATCATGTAATACGCTTTATATCAAAATGAATTAAAGGTTTTTGCGCATAAAAATTTCCTAACAGTCTTACCTGTAACAGGGAATTTAAATCTTCATCTGCATGAGAAACTTTAGACTCAACTTTAGGTAAGTCCTTCCATTTGATTTGACCATTAGGTTTCTTTACTTTGTTCTCTGCAGTAAAATATGGCTCCGTCTTTCCATTTTTCTTCCATATTGGTTTTTCCTGATCATAGTACTCTTCAGATGGACTAAATTCATCTTCATTTTCCTCAGGCCATGAATCAGCTGTGTAATCCTCAAAGGATGATGCGGTTACTGAAGATAAAGGTATGGTAGTCGATTCTCTAAGGTTGAAATTTGAAGAAAAAGCATCCTTCTTAGTGTTGTTCCCTTTGGAAAGGCTTTTCACCCTGAACTTTCATTCAATTTGTAGTCATAAGTTTAGTTGCATTGTGTGTCTACATGGGGATGGGTGGTTCAAATGGGCATAAATGTTGAATGAGTAGGATAAGTTAGAAAGAATTGATCACCTGTCAGCATATCTTAATGTGTTGAGAGTATGTTCACATGAACCAGAGCTTGGTGATATGCATGATATCATAACAGTGCGAGAGTTACCAACAAAAGAGTCTCTCAAAACTTCAGTCAGTTTACTGCCTCTGAAGGGGATGTGCCCCTGGTCATTATCAAGAGCTCTTATACATTCCTTGAGGGCAAGTAAGCTCTTGTTGATTTCAGCACCCTCCATTCTACAGCATAGAATTTGAAACAGCAGACCAAACAAAGCAAAGCAATCAATTAAGAGGGTTAAGAATGGCATCTAAGATTCTAAATAACTTTCTGCCTTGGCAAAATTAACCCAGTATAGAATGCATAAAAGGAATGCTTAAAAAAACATTCTGACATGAATTTGAAACAAAATTTTAGCAACTAAAATCTCAATTCTCAGATCTCAGAAAGCTTGAGTTGATAATAAAATAAATGGCCAAATTTGGAGCATAATAATTTAAATTCCTCATAGAATTTTTTTTTTTCTTTTATAGACATTTTTTTAAAAAAATTAAATAAGTAATGATATAAATCCAACCACTCTCTTTCAAGTTCTATTAAGCATACCTTGTCTGTTTGTCATTATCCGTGGTATCTGCTCCACGTTCACTTCCAGCAAGATCTATGAAGGAAAGCTTGCCAACCACACGAGGAGGCTTGGATTCATTTCCATCAGGTGACCTCTTGATAGTAAGCTGAAGTATAGCATGTGACCGTGAAGATTCCTCATTTGCACCCGTTGTGCCTGTACTTCTTGTGGCATTGCCTTTCTCAATGAGTTCCTTGATGGTCTCTACATCCGATACTATGTACTCTTGCAAACCCACAATGCAAACTTGCTGCTTCCCATCCTCCCTCATGCAGAGTTTTCTGCAGAAGTACAATTGTAAACTTTCGAGACAATGAAGAGAAAACAGATGCTAACAAGATTACTTTGGTTAAAATGACGTACTTTCGATCATTAAGGAGATCAAAAAGCTTGCCACCATATATTTCGAAGAAACTCACAAACAACTGAAATCCCTGGTTCCTGTAAGTATGATGCATCAATCTCAAGATGTCCCTTGATGCTTTAAGCGGCAGTGGCTTCATTGTGAAGGTTTTTCCACTTCCTTCATAAGCAGAAAATAATGTCAGTTAGAATATAATTATGCATAATTTGTTCCAGCCATAAATGTCATCAAGACCTTGGCAGAATCTAGATTTACTTAACAGAATTCAAGTATTTTGCTTTGACATGATACAAACACGGACATAATTATAAAAATTAATAAAAAATGGTGTCTATTTATATCACATAACCATTTCAAAACTAAATAATATAGGCAATCTTAGTTCGTAAATACTTTATTTCCATATTAATAACCAAGTATTAAGCCCTAGTACAGTAGTAAATAACAAAAAGGTCAGAATTGGTTACCCTCATGACCAACATGTTTCAATTGAAAATATGAAAAGTAATAAATACTGAAATGAGATGCATAATATGAAGTACAATTGTCAATTCTCAAGTAGGAATGATCAGACTGTCCTACGGCAGGCTGCAACAACGACTAAATCAGATTTGGGAGGCTGCTATCACCTGTTTGCCCATATGCAAAGCAAGTCGCCTTAGTGCGTTGAAAAATTATTGGAACTATGGGCTCCACTGTTTCACTGTACACCTACGGGAACAGAAAGGTCATAAAAAAACAAAGTAAATAATAGGGACACTATTTTTTCTAAACATCCTTTCGTCATCTAAAGATTTAACTATAGCATAGTTACCTCATCATTTGAAACCTCTTCATTTAGGACAGCATCAAAAACAAATTCATGCTTCTCTATGTACTCAGTTAGGTCAACCTGTAAAGCATTTAGATTTTAAAATCTTCATATATAAAACATCTATTAAATTATCATACCAAAAACTGTTCATAAGACCAGACAAGTGCAAAAGCTAGGCTTTATGATTTATGACCTTTCTGATACCTTTTCTATGATCTTTAATCATTGAAATGTACATAAATGTTATTATAATGCACTAGTGTTACCTCTATGTTTCTAAGACAGATGAGTTTTCAATTCTACCAACTTCAAAAGCATCAATAGAAAGATTTAGAAATATCAGTCATGTAGGGTGGCTCCCTTCTACCTTCTTTGGTTGTCAACTCAACGTGAGTTATTTACCATCTAGCAGTCTCATATTTCAAAAATATAAGAACTAATCTACCACATTGGAACCATGTATATTATATTTTACCAATTACACTCACCTTAAGTTTAGTTTCATGAACTGTTAAAGCATTGTGATGTGTCTCAATAATATCCACCTCATTCTTTGCTAGCTCCTTCTTATTCAGTGGTCTCTTTCGCACCTGCGTCAAAATAGCAGCATAAAGATTTAGAAAAAAATTGATGTTCAACATTCAGATACTACAATGAATTCAAATATAGTTCATTCCACGCAT
This sequence comes from Bauhinia variegata, assembly GCA_022379115.2. Taxonomy (NCBI): domain Eukaryota; kingdom Viridiplantae; phylum Streptophyta; class Magnoliopsida; order Fabales; family Fabaceae; genus Bauhinia; species Bauhinia variegata. The sequence continues at coordinate 23,375,792 of CM039427.1, forward strand.
GCAAAGCTGGTGAGTATGATAATGCAATTTTAGAGAAAAAGCGTCAAATTTAACAGCAAACAGTCAGAAACAAATAGTCATCTTGTCATTGCCTTTCATTTCAAGTGAAAAAGGTATCTACATGAAATAATCAGGAAGGAAACATCTGCCAATTAATTGAGATATGAAAGAAAACATACCACAACTTTGATCTTTGCTACAGAGCTGGATTTCTCTTTGTCTACGGAAATACTTTTGAGGAGATTGTTTTCAGAACCACGAGCTCTACCAATTTGTTTATTGTTTGAAATGTAAGGTTCGAAGTCATCAATGCTTCTATTCCGGACAGGATGATGCATGGAGGCACTATCATATGCATTGGAGACTGGCATCTACCAGAATACACAAACCATCAGCAGGAGATTAACTACTTATAAGAACAAAATGAAGGATCAAACATCCTTGTATGAAACTAAAGATCAAATTCAATCCACATAGGTAATCCAGTTCATTGTAATTGTAATATGTACTATCTAGATGCAGAGGATGAGAGGATACATTCTCTAACCGTTTAACGGTTTAACCTTTAGTTCTTACATTGCAAGAAAATTAACCAAAAATTAAAACAAAAGGTTTTAGCATGTGTTTTTAGTTTCAAGCTATTTTCCGAGTTTGATGCACCAAACAGCAGTTGTAAGTGTTGTTTTCATTTCTAAAAATCCATAGCATAAAGAAGCTAGATATCAATTCTACGTCCAAAAATAAATCTGCAGGGCAGTTGAATTTTTTTTTCAGAAACTTCATAATAGAATCCTTCCAGAAGATGCCATATGAATATGAGTCATGACAAAATAAGAGCAAATTATAATTATATAACCATAAAACAAAAAAATTGGATACAAGTCTAAGTCTTTCTTGATATGTAAATACACTTACCTCGGGTAGAAGCTCAGTGTCAAATGAATGCAGATCCAACAGCCCAGGACTGAAATCACTGGGTGAATCTTCGCCACTCTTTTTCTGGCCCATAGACCGATAATTGCCTGGAGGTGTGGACGGCTCCATATAATAGTCACTTGCTCCATTAAAGTTCCTATGCGCATTCCTAAACATTCTGGGTCCTTGCCCTCCCCCACCAAAACCACCACCACCATAGAAATTATAGTCCTACTCGCATTTCAACCATAAAATCAAAATGCAGATTATTAAGTTGCAACACAAAAACGTTAATCATATCAATCATATACACATAGTAATCACGTTGACAAGCTCATAGATTACCAGCAAAAAATACAAGAAATATAGGGAGAAAAAAATCCTAAATGGGGTAGTTGAGCCCAATAAATGCTGAGTTTTAGCTCAGGTTAACTCCTTTAAGGCTACATTAGGGTTAAACGAACGATGGCACATTCTCCTTTGCATTTTTCTTTCTATTCTAGACACTTAAAAAGAAAGTGAAGTTTGAAGATCAGAACCTGAAGTGGAGGAATGGAATTGCCCGAGGACTGCAGATGTTGAAGACCAGCCGACTGGAGCCACCTCCCATTGGACGAGCTGTCCAAGAAGTTGTCCGAGTACTGGCGCTGGTGGTGCACTGCCGTCGCACCAGATCTCTGCCCCTGCCTCCCACCGCCGTTCATTTCCAACCCGACCCGGAAACCAAAGCAACCTCAAAACTAGCTTCAGTAACCAACCCTGAAAACCCGAATCGAGCTCCGATCAGGAGCCTTCCCTAACAAGCCGATCCGAACCTTCCTCGCTTTTGTTTCACTGTAAAGTGAAATCAATCTCAGTCAGAGAGTGCCTCAACAATGCGTGTAGAAGAATCCATGGTAGCGAACAATTGAGAAAAGATATGGAAAGAGGAAGCTTCACGGAGCTGATTATCTCTGGGAGAAGTGAACTACAATGGAGGCTGTGGAGTGAAACCGAAGATATAGGAGGAAATGCAATGTAACGAGGCTTTGAATTTTTTTGAACTGGGACGAAAAAAAAAAAAAAAACCACTTTACGAGTTAGCACATGTCAAATACAACGTACACAGGGAGAACAGTAGAAACGACGTCGTTGCAGCGGGTCCCGCGGATTTTGAACTTGTCCTATTATCACCCACCGTCCCACATGGTGGGGGCCACTGTTGTCTTTTGTCAATTAATCGTTGCGCGCTTGGCTTCCCATTCAAAAATGTTGTGTGATTTTTAAGAAGGATGAACACGTGTCGAGATCGTAAAAGTTTCGGCGCGGTAGTGGTAATTGGGCCCACTGGCCCATTCTTTTTCGGCCTTTGCCAGCTGCTTGGGTGGTTATCTCATCCTTCTTTTCGGCCTTTACACCCCGCTTTGCCTTCAGTTCATAGATGACAATGTCCTAGAAGAAATGTGATGGGTTTTCTTAAGGTACAAATTTCTTTGACATTTATAAAATATAGGCTCTTTTATTTTGTATATATATGTTTAGTCTATAATAGTAAATTTTTATTTATTTATTTTTAAATACACCTAACTCTTTCTTTTTCTTTTTATTTTCTTCTTAACTCAATCAATTAATATTAATATAAATAAATTTAATATTAATATAGACATGAAATAAATAATTTAATGCTTCTGTTAACACTTAACTACTCTATTAATTGATAATTATCACTTTTTAAAAAAATATTTTAAAATATTATCAAATTTTAGTAAAGTTATTATTTTTTACTTTGTTAAATATTACAAAATTTTAAATATTAATTAAATTTTCTTTTTAAATATTTTTGACATAGATAATAATTAATAGTATGATATATTAGAATTATAAATATGCTATGATTGTTTACATGCTTATTTATTAAGACATATATATTAAATTAATTAGAATTTGATTGAGAAAAAAAGTTACATTTTTTTATTTTTCAAACTGATTAACACAACAAAAAAAAAAAAACTTATAATTAATGAATCTATCAAAAAATTTACAAAAAAATATTATAAAATTATCTAAATTTTTATCATAAATTTATCAAATTCAATCCAATCACCTCTTATGTAACACAAAGCCGAAATCTAGTTTATTTGAAAGCTGACAAAGTTTGCCACAGTTCGATGATTTTTACTTCGTTAACTAACCATCAAATATTGGGCCCTCCATTCGAAAAACGAACAGCATTAGGTGAATTCTTTCGGCACACTAATATTCTAATCACACACCTCAAATGATAGAATTAGGGTGTGTGGCTAGTAATCATGGAGAGTGCTAAAAGAATTCATCTCAACAACACTAGGATAACTGAGCCAGTTTTTGTCTTATCCACAATATTCAAGGCCCACTAAGTTGGCTATCAAAATAGAAAGAGGTTGGCTCGAAAAAAAAAAAAAAAATCTCTACAATTTCTAGAGAGCATACCTAAAGCTTAAAAATAGCTTTTGTTGTCCCTACGGGTGCGTTTGATACCAGTACTGGACAGCACAAGAAAAACAGCACAGCACAAAGAGGTGAGGTACAGGACAACCTTTTGTACTGTCCATTGTTTGTTGTTTAACATACTGGACAAAAAAATTCATATTATTTTTGTTTAATTTATAGTAATACTTTATATTATTATTTTTAAAAAAATATATAATATAATTTTAATATTTATAACAATTAAAGTAATTTATAAAAATATAAAATTTAAAAAAACATCGTCGGTCGCAGATCATTGTCGGTACCTTGCCAGTCACCTACCGTTGTGAATACCTTGCCGATTGATAACCGTTGTTAGAACTTACCGTTATTGATTTGATGAGCCAAGGTATAGAGAATTATAAGATGGTTTGAAAGATAACAATGTTAAAATTTTTGTCCAGTACTCTGGACAAATCCTTGTCCCATGGTTTGGTGAGGGACAAAAATTCAAGGATTTGTCCAGTACCATGGACAAGTTTTTGTCCAGTACTGTGGTCTTTTACAAATCAAACAAGGGACAAAAATTTTTGTACTGTCCAGTCCCTTGTTTTTTAGCAAATCAAACGGACCCTACATGTCATAAAAAACATGTTGTGGACAAAAGAAAATTGTTGAAGCCAAAATCAAATTCCATGCAGCTTGTAACCCCATACAAAATTTGAGCAAAACCAAAAAAAAAAAAAAATTTATGTTTTATATTATAATTAATTTTAACAAAATTATATTTTAATTAAATAAAATTAATTTTTACATTTTAAGTTAAAAATATAAATATAAATATTTTAATAAAATTTATATTTATTTTTACTTAAAATATAAAAGTTAATTTTATTTAAAACATAATTTTTAAAAAAAATTTAATAATAATATAAGAAGATAAAGGATTTTACCTTATACAACCCTCTACTTTATCAAACACCACCCCCCCTCACGTGAAATGACCATAATGCTCTTGCAGGCTGAAAGAATACCGCTCGTGTCCTTCCCCTACCCCCACGCAATGGCTATAGGATTGAAGGAAACCTAACAATTTCTTTTCATTTCCTTTGTTATTTTTGTGATTTGCAAGAGTAGAAAAATTAATTTTTGGGTCTGTATTGTTCGTGCAGAGTTCAATCGCATATAAAATGAGGTTTGTATATTATATTTTTTGTTTCGAATCGATGAGAGGTATATGATGCCATAAACGCTTATACACATGCGTTAATAGTTGAAAAACGCCCATGCACAAGCGCTATTACATCAATGCCTTTTCAGAGGCGTTGGGTGAAATGTGTATATATATATATATATATATATATATATATATATATATATATATATATATATATATATATATATATATATATATATATTTAAAATTAAACATTTAATAATTTATAATATTTAAAAAAAAAATTATGTACATTTTTAAAATTAATTATATATTTTTATATATTTTTTAAATTAAATATATATCACGTTGTTAGTAAAAAATATATATTTATAATTTAAATTATTATATGATAAAAAATTATATTAATTTATTATAAATTATTATTATATTTTTAGAGTTTTTTAATATTTTATTTTTTATGTATTTAATTTTATCTAATTAATATTTTATTTTTCTTAATATATTTTTAACTTAAAGCACACTTTACCTATTTAATTTTAAATATATTTGTATATTTAATTTTAATATATATATATATATATATATTTCTTTAAACATAAGTAACATATTTAAATTTAATAATATAAATATATATATTACTTCCAATGCCTCTTTAGAGGGTTCTCAACGCCTCTTTAGAACCGTTATAAGAGGGTGACGAATAGAGGGATAGACTAAAAGGTGATTAAGGGTATTATTAAAACCTTCAAAAAAATATTTTAAGAAAGATTTGTGGATGTTAAAGGCAAGGGTGGCAAAAGGTAATATCCATATGAGAAATGTGAAGGAAGGAGAAAATTGGTGCTGCGGCTAAGGGGATGGTAGGGATTGTGGGAGAAGAGATGGAGGGGCCGATTGGGGGGATGAATGACATTTTTGAAATTAAATGAAAAAAATTAAAGAGGGGGTGGTATTTGGTAAAACCCAAAGAATTTTTGTCGGAAAAAAATCACCATTAAAGAAAAATCCACAGGAAACCTACGCAAACAATTTTGCCTTTGAATAAAGCCAAACCTATAGAGTTTATCTTTTGTTGCATGGCAACCATGAAGATTCATCCAAGCAAGAAAAGGACATTTAGGAATATGATAGTCAAACCACATTGCGTTTAGGCATGGTAAAAACATAATTAAATGTGAGTTTACTTGGAAATAATTCCCGATTGGAATCCAAAGTTACTGCTTGCTACATCTCATCTCGCGTGTAAGCCACCGACTACTCAGACTTGAAAATCCATCGAATTTTCTCGAACTCGCCCCAAAGCCCACGACTTCTTCATTGGTTCTATATTCTTCATCTATCCACTGTATCTTGCTTTCCACAATAAAACGTTGTAAGGGCTGTGTAGCACTTGCTTCATTCGAGTTGAGTCTCTCTGTTTCCTGTATTTGGTTTCATTTGAGCATACAGATTGTGATGGCTGAAGATGGCGCTGTCACGCTTTACAATAGCACCGTCATTACCGATCCCAAGAGTAACCCAGTTTCATTCAAGGCGGGAGTAGCCCAAATGCTGCGAGGAGGGGCTATTCTTGAGGTCAGCAATGCAGAACAGGCAAAGATTGCAGAAGAAGCAGGGGGCATGTGCTATCATTATCTCAGAGCCATTTGGCCGAGGCATTTCTCGCACGATCGATCCATCTCTAATCAAAGAGATCAAGCGTACAGTATCAGTTCCCATAATGGCGAGAGCTCGTGTTGGGCATTTCGTGGAAGCCCAGATACTGGAAGCTATTGGGGTTGATTATATCGATGAAAACGAAGTTCTTGCAATTGCAGACGATCAAAATTATATCAACAAGCATAATTTCAGATGCCCATTTGTCTCTGGGTCTCGATGCCTTGGAAAGGCCTTGAGGAGGATAAGGGAAGGCGCGGCGATGATAAGGACTCAAGGAGAAATATTGTGTACTGGTAACATTGCATAGACGGTGAAGAATGTAAGGTCTGTGATGGGGGAGATAAGGGTTCTGAATAACATGGATGAAGTCGAAGTTTTTGCCTTTTCAAAGAAGATAGCGGCCCCATACGATCTGGTGGCGCAGACAAAACAAATGGGTAGGCTTCCCGTTGTGCATTTTGCTGCAGGAGGCATTGTGACTCCTGCGGATGCGGCTCTAATGATGCAATTGGGGTGTGATGGGGTGTTTGTGGGGTCAGAAGTTTTTGATTGCTCGGATCCTTACAAAAGAGTCAGGAGTATTATACAAACTGTTAGGAACTACAATGATCCTCATTTGTTGGTTGAAACTAGCTGTGGCTTGGCTGAGGCTATGTCAGGTCTCAATCTTAGTGAAGACGGATTTGAGCGTTTTGGTGGCGGTAGCGTCTAATGATTTTGTACTAGTAGAGTCTTGTGTACTATCTCTATTTTCTGCCATGGAGCATACGAGATCATGTATATGGTTGAGCATGTTATGACAATAAAAAGGATATGCTTCTTTATCACGCTTCTGCTTTATACATGGACCCTTATCATCATACTGTTTCATCTACGGATGAATTAAAATGAAATTGGTTATCTATTTTAGCGTGTTTGTTCTCTTTTAAGTAGAAGAGCTGTGCATCTGAAATCAGTTGACTCGGCAAACTGTATCTTTAATTAGCCAGAAAATCACTGCCCTTACTAAGTATAATTGGAGTGACAATAATGATGATAAGATATAATGTATAGCCGATTGTTCTTACCCCATTACTTTATACTTACCCAGTTGTGGCAATCTATCTCATGTGAGCGCTGCTAAGGTGTTCTAAAGCTTCTCTCATTCCTTTCGTCAAATTACAAACTTGCAAAGATTTGGTGATAGCTTTTGAAGTTAGTAGCTTATTCTAGGTGTGATAACCCTGTAAGCTTGTGGGAGGAAATGTGAAATCTTGAACTGTAGATTGCTGAATATATCTGGCGTTGTCCAATTTTGTCCGAAGCCATATTATGGCATTGGTTTTGTTATTGCAAAAGAACATGGATTAGGCTAGCAATGGAAGCCGTTGTTGTAGACTATGCAGATATCCTCTTGCCACGAAGGTGCAAGAGTATATCTGAGATTGCCTTTTCTACTGCTTGGTTCTGTTTCAATGAATTTGGACAATTGTTTAAAGGGTGCTAGAGACTGCACTGCAGGGATAATTGTAGTTCCAAAATTCCATCTTGAAAAGACCATGCGATGCAGCCACTAAGGACATAAATGAAGGTGTCAAATATGCTGATACAAAAGATCTGTGAGGATATAGAGGAATGATTTGATTCATTTGAACGTGTGCTGATGCTTGTGAGCAGACAGATAAACGTGCCGATACCATGGGTTTTTATCGTATGCTACTCTGTGTATCTGTTGTTTATTTATTTTTAAATATGGCCACATTCATTGAGTATGTGATTCTGAGGCAATATACGACAGTAACTGTACTGAGAAAAACTGATCCAAATGATATTTGGAAACGATCTAACGGTATTACGAGCTATGTTTCATTATGTGTAACGTCTCTACTCTCTTCTCTCTATGGACAACGTCTACCATATTCAATCGTTAGATTATGTTCGATATTTCACCTGAGTTTAGTTTATATGGTTAGATGTATTCGATTTACTATGACTTGTCAATATATCCAATTTTATTTTTCAAAGAATAGTTTTTCTCCCAAGTATAACTGCATTAAAGTTTGCTGGAAACTAAGAAAAGTTTAACAGAAGGAGGTTTTGAAAAGGATAACACTTATAACAGTGTCCAATAACCATAACCTTTGCTCAGAACTTAAACTACATTTAACCTTCTTTTGTTCCCATTTCCTTACTTTCAGTGTTGATATATTCGACAATTACTCGAAGCAGTGACTGTCAAATATTAAACTGAATTTCAATTTTATGATCTCTCATCTCTCCTGGTCGGATATACTGTCCCATTTTTATATCACCCTTTTTTCCAGGTAAGAATAATGCTTGTTCTACATTGTTTCCTCCATCTGTTCCTCCATTGGAATATTCCCATTGCTAAATAGACACCTCAGAGCAATCTCATAAGCAGAAAATATAGCACCATTCACTACAAAAGCTCTAGCAACGGCAGTTCCTAAACCCCGCCAGAGCACAGCATATCCTTCTTCTTTAATGATCTTTCTAAGGCAATCAAGAATGCCGTTATATTTCAGCGAAGTTGGTGATTGAGCTTGTAGTCTAGTTTTGATCACATCTAATGGATAACAACAGATCCAACTTGCAACCCCAGCTAGTCCTCCGGCTATTAGCATAGTATTTAAGCTTTCTTGACAATTTTTTCTGCAACCGGGGTGAAGTCGTTCCCTCATGTATTCATATGTAAAGAAATAGAAACCATGAGAAGGTGCATCTCTAAGCACAGTGATGCCAAGGCCTCTATATATGCCACGAAAACCCTCAGTTCTCCATATGTTCTTAGCCACTGTTACAGGACCCTTGTGAAATTCTGTCAACTGTCCTTTATTCTGCAGCTGAAGACGAATTTTTACCAACTCTACAGGAGAAAGCAGTAGACTTTGTAAAGCACCAGTTCCAATCCCTCCTAGAGCAACTCCTTTGTATGAAGGAGGGTCATTAGCAGGAACAGATGAATCAAATGCTCTAGACAGAATTGCGTAAGTTTGGAAAACCACTGCATTCTGCAGCAGAAAACGCAAAAAAGATCAATATTAGACCCTGAAAATACAGTTGCAAATTACATGCGCAGTAACATCCTAAATCTTAGTTATTTCAAACATCAAAAAGTGAAAAAGCCAATCCTATGCAATACCGTTTCTTTTTCTACGCAAAAAGTTGGTTCACGAGTTCTCTTTAGCCAGTGGTTATGGCCATGGCCCAAGGGCACCTACCTACTTTAGGTGAAGTTAATACCACGTTCTATGGCCTTTCCGCACCGTGTTGAAAAGACAAACATACATACAATGATTTAACAAGAACTAGTTTAGATGATCTTATTGAATTGACAAGAACAATGGGAATATCTTTGCCAGCACACTAAAGTTTTTGGTGGGTAAGTGTTGTTCTTGCTTCGAAAAATATAAGCCAGAATATGCCAAATGGTAAAATTTCTTTGAGTAATTCTAGGAATTTAGAATCAAAACCTCTTCACCATGTAAGAGAGAGTTTACCATGGAAAGAGGGTTCCATACTTTATCCTAATCACCTTAGTTAATTCCACATAGGAGCACTCATCATGTCTTTCGAAAGATGTGGATTAGTTGGAGTCCTTATCCTAAGAATTTCCAATGATCCAAAAGTGGAGAAAAAAAATTGTATGATTCCAAAAAAGAAAAAGAAAACATCGGAAAGGGACTTTGACATGTTTCCTGCATACAGATTCTACCACTTCAGAGAGAATATTCTTTAAAATAACGTAACCTTAGCCACGAACATGCGGGACTCTTTCTGCTTCCAGTGCCATATCTACAACTACAAGCAAGCATCGATCACTAGAGAATAACATCTAAAAGCCTATGATCTTTTACAATCAGACAAAAGATTGATATAGGTTGACCATGCTTTTAAATGATTCATAAGCAGCACATCGATAAGATTCTGTTAAGTCAAGTAAGGATAAACCCCATATGATTCCATTGAATTCTAGCACACCCAAATTCTGCAATTTTGCAACAATGAAAAGTAGTTCCTGGAACTAGCACAGAAAAATTTTAAATTTTTGTTCAGGAGAAGAGCAAATGACCTGAAAAGTCACGGAAGCCAAAGGTGCGGCCATGCCTCTGTAGAGAGCTGCAGGCCCTTCCTTCCCGACCACATGCCTAAGGATGCTAAACGCAGAGCCAGTGTTCGAGGACTGTTGCCTAATGCGAAGAGTGTCAAGAGGATAACCAGAGACTATACCAGCAATGCCCCCGAAGCCTCCTGCAACAAATTCTCTTCCCCAACTGCTTGCAAGAAATTCTGGCCAGAAATCCATCTCTCATTCCCCAAATTCCCTTCTACCGTACAATTTGTTCCTGTATGATAAAAAAGCTAACCTTTTTGTTTTGGGGTAAAAAAACCCAACTCTTTTATATCCGTTACAAAAGACCCAGTCTTTCTCTTTTTTGTTGCTTGCACGGCTCAAATTATACTACTACTATCCACCTCCCAGTGATACAGGGCATTCCCAATTCGCACGTTTCTATGCAGTTTTTTTCCCCTTTTTTCTTTTTTTATTTTTCTGGGTTCTGCTTGGCTCTCTGAATCTAACTGTATAGCTAAAACATCTTCGTTGGTTCTTTTCTGTCTTCAACTCAAAACCTTCTTGTTTTTCTTCCTCTCAAGGAAAACCAAAGGCAGAATCTATACAAGCATGCAAACCCAAAGATAAGATAATCCAAACAGTCCGAACCCTTTTTGCTTGCGGCTTTTGCAGGATCTTTTAACCTCCCTTTTCTTTGGAGAAAGAAAGAAGGAAAGAAAGCAGAGCAGATATAGGAAAACAGAGAACCCCAACCTTCCCTTTCAATAATAGGCCGAAACAAATGCCACCGGTTGCTATTTTGTTTTGAAGGAGCTCATATGCTAATAGCCCAACCAAAGAGCCAGGAAGAGGCTAATGTTTGGTTTCATCAGGAGCATGCCATCCACGTGGACCAATACATGCTTTACACGTGGCAAATGGTTGTGTCACCAGCCTCATGATCACGAGTGCTTTGTGCTTTCAGCCCTTGTGTTCACCCAGTTATGGAAATCTGATGCCAATTGCCAAACCAATTGAAATTAGGTTCAGTGCCCCACAGAAGTAGAAGACATAGCAAAAACAAAGGATCATGGTCATAGGAAAACGATAATTTTGTTTACATTTTTTAAAAGTTATAAAATCTTCTGGAGATGGAGAATCACAAGTGGTTTGCAGATATGTTGTCTTTATGTGTCCTGGTAGGCAGAGTGTGACATCACTGCCAACTCCCTGCAGAATTGCTCGTGAAAAGGAAATCTCATGCAATACATTAGACGGCAAATGGCACTATTTATTATGGAATTCAACTATTGCATTGCCATTTGGTGAATTCACTTTCCACGAAGGAAACAAGAAACTTTTGCCCCCTTGATATAAAAATGGAAACTTTAAATTCACAGAGGATGGGACTATTGATTCGCAAGCTTCAAGTTAAACTAACAATGTTGTAAAAATTGTTTTATTTGAACTTATCTATAAATTCTCGTTGATAATGAAGATTGGAGTAGGTGGCATGATTACTCAACAATTGTGGGTCCTTCGTTGATGTCATCTTAAGGAACACAACGGACCGTAAGTACTTAAGTTAGTGTCATTCACGTAATCTCTTTCGCATAATGGAATCTTTCTTTTCTTCCGTCTCTATCAGGAAAGGGCTCCTTGTTGTCACAGGATATGGATATCCTCAAGAGGGTGAAAGAAAGCCAGAACAGCTGAAATCTTAGACAGACATGGATACGGAGCAGGGGAAGGGAATGTGAAATTGAATCCCGAGAGAAAAAGGTCTTAAGTAAAATAGAATCGCTATTACTTTGCATTTCAATGTGTTTAGTGTTTCATAGGGTACTAAATAAATCTTAATTTAAGTTATGAAATTTCACAAAAACTGTAAAATTATTATTATTAAATTTTAATATAATTGTATTGCATTAGAATAAAATAATTTTTTTATTTTTAGTTTACTTGCATGTTAAACTTTGCCTTCTTTGTTGTAAGAGACGATTTGAAGGAAAAGATTCACGGAATAGACTAAATATAGCTTGAATAATGACAAAGTACCTCAAGGATCAAATGATAAATATGCTCATGATAAGGTTTCAACTTCTTTAATGTCGTGAAATGTGTAACTTGTCCTGAATATTTTTATTGGTTTTGAATTTGATTTCTCCTCCTTTTTCAAAATAAAAATTTCTAAGTTTTTCTGTTTATATTCACATGTCTTTCTTTATTTTATTTTCTATATTGCGTTGTCATTTAAAGTCTTCCTCTTTTTCTTTTTAAATTAGAAAGAAAAAAATTGTTGAGATAATTCATTATTGCTATCATAAAAATTATAGGTAAAGTGACTGAAACATATTTTTAAGTAAATTTTTGTACCTATTAAAAATTTAATTTATAAATTATCTAAAATATTTTAGTAATTTTATATTTTTAATAGTAGTTACTATCATATATTGACGTGATATTTTTTAATTATAAAATCTTAACTTTTATAACAATTCTCTTTTCGAGAAATTTGATAAATAATAATAATTTCTTTCAAAAATATCTTTGTTTTATGCCAATCAATATTCTAGACGAAATTTTATGCCAATTTTTGTTTTACCATATCTTTATTGGTCAAAAATATTAACGAAGTATGTCAGGTATTAATAAATTCTCTATCCTATCCATATTCATTTCACGTGGTTTGTAAACCGACCCAAGAACCGACTTACGCTGCTGGTATATGGGTGCTCAGACGCCAGTTGGCGGTTACTTGACGGCCGTTTCCGTAATCCGTGACAAAAAACAAGGATTACTGACCCGCAACGCGAGAAAGGAAAAAAAGAAGACAACAGAAGCAGAGCCACTCAACCATACCAATGGCGTTGCTGACCTTCAAGCCGCCATTGCCTTCTTCCTCATCGTTACTTCCTTCTTCTTCCTCATTCTCTTCTTCTCGCAAATCTTCTTCTTGCAATCTCCAACCATCCTGTATACGTTACTCTTTCGCTACCTCGTTCACGCACCTCCGAGCAACACTCATCTTTCCTAGTCGCCGGCTGCAGAGCCATGTCGTCCGTATGGCTCCCGAGGAAGAGAAGATAACTCGTCGTTCTCCACTTGATTTCCCAATTGTGAGTGTAAATTCGCCATTTTTTTTTTCTTTCACTGTTACTTGAAAATTTTATCGTGAATTAGCATCTTTCATAGTTCGGTTAAAAAGTTCTTATTATGCTCTCATCACAGTGGCTAAATTTCTTCTGGGTGTGAGAAAAATCATGCTTTTTTCTTTGCGTTTCATGGGTTCCTTAATTTCTTCGTTTTTTAACTACAAAGAAATGGAGCTATTGTGCTTTTATTGGTGCTATCGGATTAGCTGAAAATAACAAAAAGGAATTAGTAAATTTTCAATTTTGGATATAAATTTTTATTTAGGGATTATGAAATAACAATAACAATAGTGTTTGTGTTGTCATAATTAAATAATTGAAAATAGACAATTGGAATTTCACAATGTTCTATTGAGTTCTTTTTATCTTGGGGCTTTTTCCCCTTTTTGTCTGTGCAATGGAGGTGAGTCAGTTCACCCTCCCGGTTTCCGTTTTGATTTCTGCTTGTTCTAGCACTCATAGGGCCCTACTGCAATGCTCAGTTCACAGAATTTTAGCAGAAGAACATTCTTTTACAATTTTCAATTTTTTTTTTCCTATGATATTAAGGATTATAAACTAGGGTTGGTTAATGATTGTAGATCAGTTTTTGGAGCTCAATGCTTAATGATCAGATAGAGGTCTGTATTTGAGCTTAAGATAAGACCCAAATGCTATACTGCAGTTGACAATTTGTTTTTTTAAAAGGGGACTTCTGTCAACTTGTATAAATATGCTTTCTTGTTTAATGCATTGGTCATTTATAAAGAGAATGAACTTGGTTCAGAAGGTGAAATTTAGCTCAGTATTATTATTATTATTATCCCATAATGCATTTATGAAGCCATCTGGTTGTGTTTTCTGTGCCTTGGATACAAATATATTCTGTGGGTAAGTCCAAATAAAAGCAAATTCATAGTTCTTTAACAGACTGTTCGGTTCAAGGGAGTGGAGGGGAGGGACCTCTCTTGTTTGGTTTATAAGTTTAGGGGAGGGGAGGAGAGAGGAGAGTTATCTTCTCTACAAGGATAAATTGTGTCTGTTCTTTCCTTTCTGCTTTTATTTTAATGGTCAAGAATTATTATGACGTTTCACTGTATGCATCTTGCCCTCTCTCCTTTCAAGAATACTTCTTGTATGATAGTATGAAGAAGGAAACTTGGTTTTTGGTCGATTAGTGTTCGCTTTTGTGAGATTTAATATACTCCTTTTTCCGTGGAAGAATGTGGCATTTTGATATGTAAGCCATTGATTAATTGAATACATATACTGCCAGGAGTGGGAAAGGCCCAAGCCAGGGAGAAGACCAGATATATTCCCTCAATTTAGTCCAATGAAGACACCTTTGCCTCCTCCATTGCCAGCGGATCCTCCTGAAGAGGACGAAGAAGAGGAAGAAAAGAAAGAGGAAGAAGAGGAAGACCCTGAAAAGGAAGAGACAGAAAAGGAATAATGGAGTGCCTCCTTCATTGATCAGGATATCTCCTGCCAGAGTGCTACTTATCGATTTTAGCGCTAGAAATTATGTGAAGTTTACTCCAAAAGATCAGAAATTTGAGCTATCTTTCGCTTTATATAGCTGCCAGTTGTGAAGTATGATCTTAATTTTTTCAGTTAATGCAGAGGATTTTCATGTTATCCCCAACACTCGTGTACTTTCAGAGCCAAAAAAGCAGTATTACTAAGAGTTAGGTCCAACGCACTAGTATTCTCAACTTTGTATGAAGCTTCTGGATTTGATAGAGCACGGTGCTTTATTCTGTAATAGACCTGAAGAATGGAGAGCAAAATTTTAGAACTCTCGTATCACCAAACAACATGGTAGTATTTCTCACTCACTGCTGAAGATGAATGGTTTTCATTCTGCAAAAGCATACTGTTAGTGCTTGTGCATTTTGATTAGAATGATATTTTTTATTTCTGCAATTTGGATTGTTTGGTAAAAGTTTCCAATACTAGCGTAAATGTTTGATGAACATTGAACAATAGAGCTAGAAACCGATCCATGGGTTCCCATTTCTTGTGCCTCTTTTTTTTTTTTATGCTAATGACTACTGTTCAACAGCAATTCTATGGTTCTCTCGGAGTTGCATTTGTTTTATGAGATTAAGATTCTCAGTTCCATCCCATATCTTGTCTTGACAATATTATTTTATATATTCATATGTTTTTTTTATCAATCAAGTAGACAAGGTAAAATGTGAGATACAATCTGGCAATGGCATAAAGTGTTCCTGTTTCGCGTAAACCTCCACAGCGGAAAGTCGATCAAATTGAGATAATTTGGACAAATCCTCGGTACACATTTTTTATTTTGGCTAACGATCTCTGATACGGCCGAACATAACCGAATCACATAGAAAGCTACAAACACGCGAGTTATTGTTCTTACATAATCATGTTAGGGCAAAGTTCCAGAGTACATTTTGGATGTAGAGTTCTAATAAAGGAAAGAGAGTCCTCATTTCTTTCCACTTTTCTTGAGCCCAGAACCTCCTAAGGCTCCCTTCCCTGCAGCCTTGGCTTTCAATTCCTTAAGTGCCTGTCCAAGTGCATAAAAAGAAACCAGTTTAACTACGTCCATCATCCAACAAATTAATAGAATGTTACAAGGACTAATTTACAGAGAGAAAATCTGACCTTCTCTTCTTCCTTTTTCTTCTGAATGTTAGCCATATCAACCTAACATGACACAGATATTAATTAATTGAAAGAACCAGATTCATAAGTGAATACTGAATACATATGAAAAGGGCAAGAAAAATCAAATACAAATCCTAGAGTAAACATTAAACAACCTCTAGAAGTTGATTGCGGTAGTTCATGCATAACCATTATTACAGATTATCTTCCAAAGTTCGAAGAATCATCATTTCAAACTCCAATATAGCCTTGTTCTCACGGACAAAAGATGTATATATAGCCTTATTCTATATGAAACCACAAAAGTAAAGTTCCAACAATTTCCCTTACCCATTTCTCTTAACACTTACTAATCTCACTACACGTTAGTTATTTCTTGAAAATATTAATTACAACCTTAAATCAATATTGTCACTATGAATAACAATGTATTATATTCATAACTTGTATTGAAACACCGAAACTTAATCTATATACTTGCGAATGTCTTGTTCTAGAGCCTAAGACTTAGAGACACACAAATACTCATGGTATGTCTGTGCAAATTGGACTGGAGTACTTAACTAGATTGCAAAGCAGCCAAAGCTTCCAAGGTTTAGATGCAGACTTGATCATATTAAAGGTTTATTAATCTCCAAAAACAAATAAGTACAACTAATAAAAAATCTGACTTAGGAAAGAACAAAAATCTACTCCTTTAGGCAACCGTCTGATTACTTTCTTCCACAAATAGGGTTATTCATGGTATGTGTGTCAAAAGGACATTCAATTTACGGTATTAGACAATGACTCTACATAAATATTATGGCAGCTGCTAAACCAGGATGATGCTAGAATATAATTCAAGCCTTAGGAATTTTCATATACAAAACACCCAATAAATCATTTAAGCCCAAATCTCACATTTATTTATTTTTATGAAAACTACTCAATCCCCTCCCCTCCTTAAATAAATAGAAAGCCTATCACTAGTTCTTAAATACATGATAAAAAGTTTTGTTTTATCTTTTCTTTTCCGAAGAGTAAGAGTACATAATCAATTTAGAGCGAAAGAATACATAAACAATTCAAAATTTAAATTATTCTTTCACCATAGAAAGGATCAAAATTTATATAAAAATAGTTTCCAAAGGGAATCGATGAAATACCTCGTCGTAGTCTTTCTTATCAGACTTCGGCTTCTTCAAAGGTTTTGCTTTTCCACCTACGCACACGAAATCAATTAGATGGATTGCAAATCATGGTTCTCACAAATAGATATAAATTTAATGGTTCGCGTCAAATCAGCATAAAAAAAGGATTGCAACGTTTATGAAAGATAAAATCTTCAGAAATCTGGAGTTTCGACATTAAAAAAGAAAAAGAAAAAGAAGAATCTTACCTTGCTTAGAAGACATGGTTGTGATCTACAGCTAGGGTTCGGTCTGAATTCGAAAGCGACGAGAAAATCCTAAGTGCCCAACAGACGACCTAACCCTCACAATTATTTTGAGGGAATTCAGATCTTTATATAAATAGCGCGAAGGCTTCTATCCGACAAACAAACAGATTTACGGTACGGTAAGCACCTAAGCATTTATTTCTGGCCTTTTTTTTTTTTTTTTCATCTGGTGATTCTTTTTTGTGGGGTAAGCATTTATGATTTTTATATTTTATTTATTATGAGATATAATTTTTTAAGAATGTAAAAAACAATTAATTTATACATATCTGAAATATTGTTTAGCCATTAACAATTTTATATAATAATATATGTAAAATTTAAAGTATCTATAAAATTTATGGATATTTTCACCCAAAAAAAAAAAAAAAAAATGTGATGATCTAATAGAATTCTTTCGTTGCTTACTTGAGGCAGACTAATTTCCTATCAGGAACTGAAATTTGAAATTGCAGTCAATAATTAATAACCTCTACGAAAGAATGTGATGATCTAACATCCATGGTCAACATTTTTTCGTCATTAGAAGAATGTGATCTTTGCTTTTACATTATTTTAGGCTCTTTCGCTGCCATATCCATGAAGAATGCTGGTTGTTTCGTTTCAGCTAGCTGAGCAGCAAGACTTGACAGATAAGAAACAACGTTTAGCATGGTAGGTCTATCTTCAGCTAGCTTATGCACACACAAGAGGCTAATACGAATGCACCTTAATATCGCATTGGCTGCACATGTTTCATCGGTGTAGGGTCTAATAGTTGCAAAGCTCTACCTTCATTCCACAACTGCCATGCCTGATACAAATATAGCCAAAAAAATCATTCTGTATTGTTAATGCTGTATATTAATTATGCATGGATGTTAAATGGTTCTATAGTACTTACATATCCTATGAGATATGTCATTCCTCTTCCCACTCACAATCTCAAGTGGTAGCACACCAAAACTAAAAACACCAATTTTGGTTGAGACAACACCACACAAAATATACTCAGGAGACATATAACTATTGAGAAAGAAGTTGGCAAAACATTAGCCTTCTTAGAGTCCAACATGCATTAGTGAACACAAAATTTCAATTAGTATAGGGATTTATACTTACAGAGTTTCAATAACTTTGTCAGCACATTCTTTTGATCCCTTTGATCTAAATATTTTTGCAATTTTATATTTTTAGATTCATCTCATAATCAAGTAAGATATTGCTCGGCTTTAGATATAAATGAATTATCCTTAATCTTGAATATTCATGGAAACAAACATGTCCTTGAGCTATACCATTGAATGATGCCAAACCGTCTCTTCTAATTCAACAAAACCTTCTTATCGGAGTCTATGCCATGAAATTGAGATTATTAGCCAAACACAAAGAAAATAATACAAATTTTGCCAGAGGTAAATATTTGCAAACCAAAAAGGTGTAAGTTCAAACTTCTATTAGGCATATACTCATAGATGAACATCTTTACTCCTTTTTCAGTGCAGAGCCCATGAAGTCTTACGACTTTAATATGCTGGAGTTTGGCAATCAGTTTTACCTCATTCCTAATTTCCATTAGTCCATGTTTGGAACTATTAGAAAGTCATTTTATTGCTATTTCTTGCCCATCAAATAATGTTCCCTGAAAAAAGTTCATTCATCCCATAAAATGGTCATAGTTATTATACATGATAGCACAAAGCGTATAGATGAGCGAGCCAGAAATAGATATTGTTGTTTCGTTTTCACTCTAGTATGTATTATCAAATTTCGCAGAATGATAAACATATGGTATTACCTTGTAGACTGATCCAAAGCCGCCCTCACCCAGCTTATTTTCTAGTGAGAAGTTGTTTGTTGACATAGAAATGCTTTTAAACCTGAATATGTGAATCTCATTGCTTGTTTTTTCAACTTCACTGAATATTCTCCCTTTCCTACTTGGAATGGATTGTATTTCAATAGCTTCGATTTCATCAAATAACTCGTTCTCCTCCCATCTTATTTCAGCTACATATGGCACGTGCAAATGAAGGCCAGAAATAACATTACTAATCAGGAACATAATTTCTATAAAGACTCTTAAATTTTTACACAGAAGTTACCTTCCATACTGCATTCTCTCCATGACACATAACAGACGAAAAAAGGAGATGAATATCACAAAGGCTACTCCTCCAATACTTATTATCCATAACTTGCTCAAAATCCCTGCACTTGACAGAAAAAGTCCGCAACAAGAGCATATTCTCAATGAACATATCTGCAGTTTCAAAATTTCAATTATTCATGGTTCAATATTTATGTTATAATAATCCATTTTTATTCTATTACAACAAAGCTAAACCTTATTTTCAAGGTCATGACTTCGAATGCAGCAAGAAAATGTTTCAGCAAAAAGACGTAAATGAGAAAGTTATAAATACTTGTATAATGCCGTAGCTATGCACTTACCAACTGATTTTTCCGACATTGTTCATGGGTAAGTTTTTGACAAAGTAAACCGGTCGCCCATTAGAAGATGCAACAAATTTATTATCCCCAGTCCACATCTCGCAGCTATTACGATCATTGGTTGTGGAAGAATAGGCAACAAGGAGCATGAATTCATACACCTAAAGCCACAGTCATAAAGAGAAAGCTTCTCACTTTTGTCAATCTTATAGCCAGTTCCAGACATGTTACCATATTGAAAGTCCAGCAGGGATATGTAAGTCTGTGGGTTCCTGCAATTTGGAGGTTTCTGATGGACACATCCACTACTAAGTACAGAGTTGCCTGTGTTACAGGAAACAAAGACTTTGCCATACAATTGACCCTCTGGATTTAAACCTATGTAAGAAATATCTGCTGGAGTAGTTATCCTTGTGAAATAACGGAAAAAAGCTTCGCTTCCGGTTGAAGAGTAGGTAAAATTAAGATCAGATTGACCGGATTCTGTTCTTAAATTGTTAAGGTCCCATTTTTCGGTGGTCCACTTGTCCAATAGACGATCCCGCACCACCAGATGACCAATTGATTTTTATCGTCGGGGTCCATTCTAAGAGTGAAGGAACCCTGAGCAGGAGTGTTGAGGCCTACCCATGATGTCAGAGACCATTTGTGCCCTGTACCCCAATTGATTCCTAGTCTCATCCCAGGCAAGAGAATGTTATTAGGATAGTCAAAACTTTTCCAGAGAACCCGTTTTGTAGAGCCATCAGGGTACGTTTCTCTGAGTACGAAGTTGCCATTGTCCTGCAGAGTGGCACTAGCATTGATAGCTTGTGCTGCGTCGGATTTGTACACCACTATAAAGGCAACCTCATCTTAAAAAATCTTCAAGTTACCATAATCACCAATGATAAACCTTGCAAAAGAGCCATCAATTGGGTGGTTTTGGTTCCAACCCAGACGCAGCCCGCACTAAAAGTTATTCCTAGGTACAGAGTGTGGGTCGGAGGGCAAGAAAAGAAATTTAAATTAAACACTTTGAGGACGAGATTAGCTGATCCTTGAATATGAAATTAACTCCTTGCAGTAAAGACTCAACAATCGTGACAGCAAATAGCCTCGCGAACTGCAATATGAAAGAGAGGGAAAGTAAAGCTCTGCCTCTGCCACCCATAGAACAAAAGGTTCCCCTATGGCAGTCAAACAAATCAACAAACAGTTGGCAGGCAGGTAATATTTGGGGAGGCGCCAAACATCCGCGAACCGTTAAACAGAAAAAGATACACGGACCTTCGTTGGAAAAGTCAGGAATTTTTACCTAATGCTCTATGAAAGCGACCAACAACTTGTACCTGGAACTCATCGTTTTTTACATTTGAATGCATGCACTTGTCCACACGTTCCCAGACGGTGAGCCGGCATCACTGGTATTCCTGATTCCTAAGTCGACCGATCAACTTACTCTTTTAAGTAATTTGATGTTTTAGTTCATGAACCGTTAAAATAGAATGCGCGATGTAGCTAGTTAAAAATGAGAAGAACATGTCAAATGCCAGGCACTTGTCAACGATATCCAAACGATGTCGTTTGGGGAACCTTTTCCCTCCACAGGTGTGGGTTTCTCGTTTCTCCGTCTGGAAGCTTCAATCTAAATCTAAAGTAGGCGATTTTGATGTTGCATATCACTTTTAACTGGTCATATCATACTTGGCAACTGATGAACACGAAGACTGCATTGAAGCAAAACTATCAATTGAAGAACTAAGTCGATTCAACTTACATTGAGGGACCATATACGTAGTGTCTAAATCCATGATTGGTTATAATACTTGTTCAACTATGTTAATTTGCTTTTTAAAAAATCCTACACTGAAACAAAAGAATATCCCACGCATCATGTTCAGGCATATATGTTGTTCCAAGACAGTACCTACTATAAGGAAGGAATTATCAAATCCCAAGAGCTAACAGGAGCACGACATATTCTGCCATGACATTAGGAAAAGAGAAAAGAGAAAAGTAAGTGCGACAAGCAGCTTTCCATTTGCAAAGGGGCACCCATAAGTCAAACTCGGTTCATTGAAATCATATACTCAGTGAAGAAAACAGCCTTTGATTTACTTGAAGGAATACGCCAATTGATTTGTTTGGGGAAAGCATGGATTAGCACGTGGATTCTAAACTAAAAGCGATGGGCGCAATATGGTGGGCGTTGGGAACTTAGCAAGCAGTTTTGTCTCGTATTTACCATTTGCATGCATCCATAGATTTCTCCGGTGCCTGTCCTCATTTCTCGGACTCCAAGATTTGAAACTTTGACAACACAAATAATTACAGGACTTTAAGAGGTGAGTGGAAGTGCCTATACTAAGCTTATCAAATTAAATCAATATATTGCTCTGCATCTGCATATGGTAGCTTGAATATCTTAATTATCGATAAGCCCGATGTTTGGCAAGAACGAGGTTGTTGCTAGCACTCATTCTATTGGACATCTCATCTCAGCTTTTACAGCTTCCATTTGGCACCCCTTTTAATTAATATATAGCTGTGCTGATCAGCAGCTAAACAACTCCATTTGAATGCATCAGTTGCTCACCGTCACCAACATTACACCCCTTAATTAGCTTCCTCACTTTCTTTTTTCTCAAAAAAAATCACTCTTGCTCATCACTTTCTTCCAATAAGGCAGTATAACCATGGTACTGCTCTCACTCTCAGTCTCAGGCAATACTCAAAGCTTTTTCATCAGCTCTTGTCTATTTTCCTATGATCTGTTGGTTAATCTTTAATAGTTTTTCTTATATTTTACAGGTGCTAATGCCAGTCATTCTTAGGTCGCTGGTGAAATTGGTCAGTGCAGTAATGCGTGAACCTACGGCCAGTGTGACGACAATGCTTTATTATAGCAATCAGCTTCCCCGCAATCTTAACTTGGAACGATTTGTGCGACATGAGTTTCTTCGCCAAGACGGTCTCTTCTTCCATTTTCTGATTGGCATGCTCAGATGTCTCTGGTAGCCATAGCATCCATTTTCTCTCACACGTACGGATTGCTTTGGTGCCTCCTCCCACTTTTACAGTCTCTTCATCTAACAATCTCAACAAAAAGATCCTTTTTTGTTTCCCATTGATTGGACCCATCAAGTTAGAAGGTTAGAAGAATGTTACAATTGTGGCTTTCATTCTGCTTTACATGTTCTAGTTTTACGGGCAGAAAAACAAACCACGCAGTTTCCTTATTTAAATGAGTGAATGGTGGAATTCACCGCCAACATTTATTTTTAATTATTTTCCTCTATATGCCTCTTTATATCCAAGCAATGAACAAGCCGTCTTATTCCCAACTACAAGCTCTTCCCCCACAAGAAAAAAAAAAAAGAAAAAAAAGAAGGATTTTCCGAATGTTAACGGTGCAAAAATTAATCCCCTCGTTTAGCTCCTATTGGGCCTATGTCAGTTTTCTAAGCCCATGTAATTTATCAACAACTTCTTGTGGGCTACCATTTAGCTATTATCCGGCTTAAGCCCAATTATAAGCTAGGCTTAGACTCGCACAGATTTCTTTTGGCACACCCATAATTTCTAGCAACGCCCCTCTTTTTCAAGCACCTAGACCCACTTAGCCACCTCAACGTGAGCAACAAGAAAAGATTTACCTCAGTTGTTTTCTTTTGAATTCATCCCATATTAGGCAAATATATTGATAAATTAATAATCCATTAATCAATATGGTTCGTCAAAATATATTGATAAATTAATTTTTCTCTTCTGGTAAGGAAGCTCGATGATGGAACGGGTGAACCCACCGTGATTTGGATGATGATCAAGTTCCTTTGTGGAGGTTGAGGGAAGCATGTGATTTTGAGGGTTTGTTGCAGTAACACCCCCGTTTTTTTTTTTTTTTTTTTTGAAACTTTATGCACATGAAATTAACATAATTAATTTAT
Organism: Bauhinia variegata; assembly: GCA_022379115.2. Classification (NCBI taxonomy): domain Eukaryota; kingdom Viridiplantae; phylum Streptophyta; class Magnoliopsida; order Fabales; family Fabaceae; genus Bauhinia; species Bauhinia variegata. The sequence continues at coordinate 23,399,607 of CM039427.1, forward strand.
CCCTAACCTTTTTTTTTTTCTTTTGCTCGCTTACTTGTTCCCACATCGTAAGTTAACTTTTTGGTTCTACTGTAACTCATAAACTGCTCCAGCACAGCTTAGAGCAGTTGCTATTATTGATAATAATATAATATTACTATATCATTGAAGTAATGGAATTCCTCCAAGTGACACAAGTAGTGCTCGTGATTCTCAAGTCTGAACTAGGAATATGAGTTATAAAAACACTTCCTTTAGATCCATTCTCCTCGTTATCGTCACACACGTTACTGACATGTCATCATTCAATAAGCTCCATCTAACTTAACCTTACAAGTTATAATATTCTTTCATAATCTAAAATCATGGCCAAAAGTTTCATTGCTTTTTAGACATGCATGACCAATTGGCACACATACTTGGGAAGTAAGTAAAGTGAAACATGTTGCATAGTTTAAGAAGGAATAAGGAGAAGAATCAAGTCAAGGAAGATGCATGTAAAGTCTGATCATCACAGCTGTGTTACAGAAAGCATCTTTATTTGACTCTTTTTGTGCGAGCGACATATGAATACGAAACACGCAACAGCGTTGTGTGAGAATGTTAACAATACAGAAAGCATCTTTATTTTTTTTTATAATTTTATTCTTATAAAACACAAAATATAAAAAACAATTGTACATTTATCATCGTTGTAACATATAACTGTATTATTACTTTGTCTGCTCCTTTTCTGTCCGGAGACAGCCAACAAACAAACTGCCCAAACATTTAAATGGCTAAAATGTCACGTCACTCTTAGTATTTTATTTTTTTAAAAATAATATTACGGGACACTCTTGTCTTGGTTAATTTTCTAAAAATAGGATGACAGTTATATATATATATATTTTGGCCACATGCAGTGGCGTATTTTTTAAGGGGAAGATTATGTTATATTTAAAAAATATAAAGCCACATTTTTATATTTTTTTAAAAAATTAGATTATATTAACTTGTGTTAATATGATAAACATAAAATTAAATAAACTTTATATTGTATTATAGTAATGTTTTTTTCTCAACTATGTAGCATAATCTTCCTTTTTTTTATACACATGGAAGTATTTGATGCAAATATAAGTTTGTTTAATGATAAAAAATAGCTGAAAGTTCCAATCACGGTTTGCATCAATAAAATTATAATTTGTGAAACATTCGAATTGTTTAATCTTCAGAGGTGATAGGCTCTTTAACTCCTGTAGTCTCCTACGAGGCGTTTGGCAGACAATTTATTTATTTTTTTGGTTGTTTATGTTTGATATAATTTATTTTTTTTTAAAAAAAATAGAATCTGTTAAAACTCGTTTTGTAAGATATTTTTTTTATTGAAGTTTCTTTATAAAAGCGATGTCACCACTTTTGAGAATATTTTAAAAAAAATTTCTTACAAAAAATTTAAAGGAATGGAGGTTAATACCCGCGCAAATGTGAGGTTTTTGACAGGATGGGCTCAAGAAGTTTCCAACATGGCGATACTTGTTCTGCAAGCGCAGCTCTCATTCTTTTTATTTTTAATTTTTTCACTAGAGCTTCTCGCCGCCATTTTATAGATTCTGCATTGATCATCAGTCTGTTATGTCTCGCTCCCTCTACCAAATTCATTCATCGAATCAGCTTTGATTTTGTTGCTAATTTTAGCGACGCATTATTGCTCATTCTTCGTCCAATGTTTTCTTTCAGAAGTTTCTTTCTTGTTCCCTCTGAGGTGTTGCTTATTTGTAACTGCGATTCGCCCATTTTTCTTGACACGCAGGTTTTATCCCATCCTCTGTAAAACCCATTTCTGCCTCTTGTCTTTCTCTCTCTAGATTTCTGGGTTTCCTCTCTTTGAGAGAACTCCATTCCTTTTCTTCAAGGTCTCCTGAATGCTGATTCTTAGCGTACCTTGATATTTATCCTCGGCCAACGTATTTCTCTTTTGTTGCCAGAACATAGCCTCTAAGATCGCAATTGAACACCCATCTTTGCATTTCTCTTTGGGTCTCATCTATGTCCTCCTTTTTCCGCAAGCTTGTTTCTTTCAAATACCCCGAAATCAGAATGTTTGAGGGATTATTCAAGCCAAAATTTTATTCAAAATGGTAAAACACTAACCCAGAGAGTCTGTCGCATGTTGTCAGCATTTCTCTGTTTTTTTTTTTTTTTATATTTGGAACCTATTGTTTCTAATTTTGGTTATGGTTTCATTTTGAAAACAGCAAAAAGAACGTGAATTGTATAAAGACTCGGCTAGATATAATACGGAAGAAGAAGAGCTCAGTGCAGAAGTATTTGAAGAATGATATCGCTGAGCTTCTTAGGCTTGGTCTCGACATCAATGCATACGGAAGGGTAATTTCCTTAACAATTTGGTTTCTGAGCATTGTGCTGTGATCTTCTGGTTAATTTCTGAGATTCAAGCTTAAACTTTTTTACGTCTTCTAGTTTACCGTTTTGTCTACACTGTGTTAGTGCTCAATAATCTTATCAGGCATATTCATAGTTAGACAACCTTGCTATTCTCAGTTCAATTAAGATAAGATGACATTATACGTCTTTCTAAGGTCAAATTCATTACATGTGTGACCTCATGTTTTGCACATCAAATGTGCAGAGGATTTATTATTTATATTAAAGCCAACAATAACTTTTTGCACATGATATTGATGTGTAGGCCGAAGGGCTTCTGGTAGAGCAGAACATGTTATCCTGCTACAACTTCGTTGAAAAGTTTAATGAATGCATATCAAACCATCTTGAAGATCTTTCTAAGCAGAGGTATACTTTACATACTCAACATATAATGATGTCATGTCTGAGTTCACAGGGATTGTCTCAAATGGATTACTGTTTTAATGTTTGTTTTTTTACGTATATAGGGATTGCCCTGATGAATGCAAAGAAGCCGTACAGTCGTTGATATATGCTGCAGCATGGTTTGCTGATCTACCAGAATTGCGTGAACTCAGAACTTTGTTTACAGAGAAATTTGGGAATTCTCTTGAACCTTATATAAGTAAAGAGGTCAGTGAATCAATGACTCTACTCATAGTTAATTTAGTTTTCTTTTCTACCATTTGCTTTTCCTCAGTTTGTGGAGAAGTTGCGGCGAGTTCGTCCTACCAGAGAAATGAAGATCCAGTTATTGCACGACATAGCGCAAGAATTTTCTATAGAGTGGTATAGCAAAGCTCTGGAGCAGAGACTCAGTAGACCTTCTCCGTCACAAGAAGTAAGCCTCAACTTATTATTATGTTGAACATTTTAACCTTGACACACAGAAAATTTTAAGGATGTTGTTGTGGAGCCAAAGTTTTACTGTAATCAATTGCAGGAGCGGTCCAAGCATGATTCTGATGAAAAAAAGGTGAGCAAGAACCATGATCGAGTCAGCCATAAAAGAGACAATCTAGTTGTGAGTGAAAGCAGCAGTGATGGTGAAACAAGTACAGACGATCCTGGCCGGAAGACTGATTCAAGTTTTGGTGATAGTTTTTCTGAGGATGAAGTAGAAAGCAAGAGGCCATTTTCCAGTGGCCTTGTTCCTCCACCGTACCTTAAGCCAAAAGCTAACAAAGATGAAAACAGTTCAAAGAAGACAACTGAAGATGAAGATTCTGCAACCCTGGCTGAAAAGATTAGTCGTTATCTTCTTCCAGAAAAGCCAACAGCAAAATCAGCTAGGAGACCTCTCAAACCACCTCCAAGTGCTACAGAAGGACGTGTCCATCCTAAGCTACCTGATTACGATGACTTAGCGGCTCACATTTCATCTCTCAAGCTCAGAGGGAGATAAAATTAATCAAGAAACAAGAACCAGAATTATTGATTAGTTAGTTATTCTTTATGTAACTTAGCCATCATTTCAGACTATATAGCTTAGTCAAGTATTATTTGATTCATGTATTAGTATTTCTCTGTATCTCAAGATTAGGATTTATATGGTTGTAAATATATGATTTCCATGCATTTGTTGTATCATTGCAGAATTAGATTCAGTTTCCTATTCACAAATTGCGAAAATTTAGCTTATAAATTAAAATTTTGTAAGAATTTGAGAAATTAAATAATAACACTTTTCAATTAAATAAAAACTATTATCCTATTCAAGTTGGACAATAATAATATTTAAAATAGGGAGAGAAAAAAAACTGCGCAATTAACAGAATACACGTGGAATTTCAGGATGTCGTTTATTGGAACGACGTCAATAGCCGCGAACTTGCCGTTTAAAGGCAGAGGTCGTTTAGTTAGGAGAGAAAAGAGAGGGCTTAGACGAGACGAGTAGCGCGTTAAATGGATAGCAGAGTTGAGTCTTCAGCTCCGCCGCCAGCGCCGCCGTCACCTCCATCATCGTCATCAAAAGAAGATGACGTGGTGGAACTATCGAGACAGTCCAGTGGCGGAGATGAAAGAGAAGAGGAGCAAGTGATGAGTGAGGTCCACTTAGGTTGCCCACCTGGTTTATCTGGGCCTTATATTTCTTGTTTCACTATTGTTCTTCCCAAAGGTAAATTACTATCTTATTCTAGTTGCAAATTGCATTTCCTGAACCAAATCAGATTATTAGTTTTTGCTTTATTTATGCTTTGGATGAATTTCGAATACTCACTTAACTGATAAGGAAATTTTGTAACTAGAATGTTTTGTGAGTTAGTAACTGGTTGGTTGCTGAGAAAGAAAGCACTTTGAAGCATTGGTGCTGTCAGCCGTGTTGTGATTACTCATAATGTTTAACTTCTGAAGAAGTTAGATTTTCAATTTTATTTTTTCTTCTATTGTGTAGTTAGACTTGCTATTTGTCGCTCATCAATTGTAATTTATAGGACCCAAGTGGAACAAAATCCTTTATCAATTCAAAGAAGCTAATATAGCCTTCAACTAAACTACGTGCCACTTGTTTTGTAACTTAATGCAGAAAATAAGATGACCGCCATTTTTCCTGTATATGAGTATCATTTCTTGAACGTAATAGTAAGTTTGGTAGTATACTGGACCAATCAAACCTAAGCTCTATTCCATTAACCAAGCTTATTTAAATTTAATAATTTATAAATGTTATTGCATGCTATATTGACTCATGGCACTGTTTGACTGAAATGATATTTATCATCTGGTAGCTGTGACATAGAACTTACTAAAGATTGGTAATCAAATACTTAATAAAGAATTATAACAAATGTATATTTTCTAATTATTTAGATGTTGCACACAGCAGACACAATGATGGCTTAGAAGATGATGCAAGTATATCAAATCAAATGATTGACTTTGATGAAGATGGTGACCTCCTTCTTCCTAGACGTAGCGGTAAGAGTTATCAATTAGGTTTGTACAAGCAGCGGTTCCTTTTACGAAGCTCTTATTGTTTGTCATGTGTACGAAGTCCTTTCATATTTACTCAAGTAAGAAACGTGTGCCCATATATTTACCTGAAATTGTTGTTCTTAAAAATCGTGCAGAAGCATCTACCAAGTCATATGATTTGAGAATCCAGCATAATATCACGTCATCGATTCCGAATGTTGGTTTGCAGGTAATAATAGTTTATGTCTGATAGCATTTCCTGTTATTAACATCACATTTACATGTCCAGTTTTCATTCCGTTGCAGGTTTGGAGAGCAGAACTAGTATTATCTGATTTTATGTTGCACAAAACCATAAGTTCATCTGATTTTCATGGAGTAGTTGCTTTAGAACTTGGCGCTGGAACTGGTCTGTTAGTCAACATTAATATTGCCTACGTTTTTCCTTTTCTTCTGACTTTCTAAACAAAATCTTCACAAGATTATGTAAAATCCTGAAATCTTTGACTAGGGCCTAAAATAGTTCTTAAAGAACTTCACTCACTATACTTGAAGCTGGTGTTGTTATATACAAACATGCATGCATGAAAATTGATTCAAGCTTTTGGAGGATATGCTTAGTGTTTGAACTTTACTTCAACTCAATGGCATTAAACAACTATTGAGAATCTCGAGTTTAAGTTTTGTTGTTGTTATTGTTACTATGGCAATTAGTTTAATCATTAAAATGGATTGTTTGCAGCACATTTGTAAAGATTAATTTAATCACTAAGAAAAATAATTAGAATTCTGCTTTCAGATCTCAAAACTATCAATTTGAAAGAACATGGCACTTAAAATGAAAATAAATAAGAATGTAATGTCTTTGCCGGTTTATATGATTTTGTTTTCAACACCTCTACCAGGGTTGGCGGGTTTATTACTAGCACGCGTTGCTAATGCGGTGTTCCTAACAGGTATGTTGACTTGCCTTATTTGAATGTCAATGTTACAATAGGCATAATGCTGGTTCTGTTGGTGTTTATAACTTATCACCTCGAGTCCTCGACCTTGACCATTGAAAATAAGTTGATATATAACGAATTCTTATTGCTTAACTTGTAGTTTGTTAATAGTATTTTCTGTGAAACTTACTTAATTCCTGTTTTGTTTCGTGTTCTTGCGACAATTGATTTTTAGAGAACGCTAATGTTTGTTATCATTTGTCAGACCATGGCTATGAAATACTTGACAACTGTGCTAAGAATGTCCAGCTTAATTGTGGATTGTTGAATTGTCAAGCTAAAATTCATGTGCGTGAGGTTGATTGGTTCAATCGCTGGCCTCCTAAAGTAAGACAAGAGGCTGCTGCATTCAGTCAAAGGTATTTTTTTATTATTATTATTATTTTGGGTAATTGTGGGAGGTTTTGTTTCCAAATTTCAACTTCCAGCTTTCAATCTGTGCATTAGTAATTAAGTATATAAGATCTATACCACGTTAACTTATTGGTGTCATCCAGATATTCTTGGACCTTAAGCGATATTGAAGAAGCAGAGAATGCTTCCCTGCTGATGGCTGCTGATGTTATATACAGTGACGAGCTGACGAATGCATTCTTCAGTGTCTTAGAGCGATTAATGTCAAAGGGTTCCAAAAAGGTATTTCACCACTGGCCCTTGGGTGAGTAGCAATGCAGTATCTACCCGAAAAAGTACCACTTGAGTGCAATCAGTTAACGAGAGTTGCTTCTATTCCTTAGGCGTTATACATGGCACTGGAAAAGCGCTACAACTTCAGTCTTACTGACCTTGATATTGTTGCAAATGGTTATTCACATTTCCGTAGTTATCTGAAGATGGAAGATGGTAAGCATGATCTCAAGTTAGGAAGTTTGTAGGGTGTTTCTATTTTATTTCATCACAGTCATCAGTCATTATTTGAACCTGTGATACATGTTGCAGAAATTGAAATCCTTGACTCTGGATTTATGCCTTATTTTGTGGGCAAGAAGATTGACATTGATCAAATTCCACAATATGTGAGACAGTACGAAAGAGGGTCAGACGTTGAGCTTTGGCAGATTAAGTACTGCTTGCCAAAACAAACTCCTGTTCCAGATTCCTGATGATATCATGGCAAATCAAGGGTTGGTGCAGTAGCATACTTTGAGAGTTGAAGACTCTTACTATTATTAGCTCCGAATTTGAATCTGCTTATGTCTTTTTCCCCAATTATGGCAAAGAGAGAAGTGAAGTTGCATAAATTTTCCAATTGTAATTCTAACATCCAAAATGTGGTCTCTAATTGATGTTATTAATGTTCCTTAGACTTCAAGCCTCAGTTACTTACGGATAAAATTTGGAGTGGACTTTTTCCAATGATATTAATTATGTAATGTTAATTTTAAATTTATTTATTCACATAATTTTAAGATGTATTCTCTTATTACTTAAGCATAAGAGTGTACTGAATTATAAAGAATTCAATTTTTACTTTAAAAATAAGGTAAATTTTCAGAAAATGTGGTATGTGATTTTTTATTTCTCAACATTGCACTTTTGTTTAGTGACCCTCTTTGCTTCCTTGCTAAGTAAGAAAAATGAAAGACTTAAAAGCTAGATTCCCACTTTTTGAGTAGTGGGTCAAATAGTTAACTGTATATATACCCAGAGAAACAATGAGATCAAACGGGATGGAATGGAAGCTTTGGAGTAGAATCTGAGATGGCATGGCAATGGCATTGGTCGGTCCCAATCTTTTGCTCTCCTGTCAGTGTCACTCTCCGCATACACAAGTGGAACAGCTTTACGCTTTGTTGTTCTATTCTACCATTTTTATTTCATTAGTATATTTAATTAATTTATGGTAAATAATAATAATAACAGTGGTCCCACCAATAATAATAATAATAATAGTGCCTAACTAAGAGTCAATCTCAACTTTTGGTTTTGTTCAACCAATTAGATTTGACTCCATACTAACAAAAGTACCGTTTTGAAGTGATACGAAAATGTTTCAACCGACATAATTATTGTGGTTTTGTGGAGTAGTAGTTGGTATCATCGCCATCATCGTCATAAAATCTATTTCTCAATTTGTCCTCTATTTGATGCAACTTCACACCAATGCCGTGTGAATCCAGCTACAATTGTTATTCTTTATTCACGCTATAACAATTATTTATCATCATCATTATTATTTTTGCTCTTATTATTCATATTATTGTTATCATTTTTACTGCATCAAATAAAGAAAACTTGATAAATGGTAGTAATAATAAAATTTATATTCATATTACGTGCATATATTTGAGACAAGAAAGAGGAAACTCGTGCAAGTACCCCAAACAAAATAGATTTAGTTTTTTAAATATATTAATAATAATTTATAACTAGAAAATCTTTTTTCTACTACTTGAAAAAGAAACATTTTCTTCTTTTAAAATTATAAAATTATATTATAAAGTTTTATGTTTAAAATATAAAATTATTTTTTGATTTTAGATAATATTTAATAATTTTTTAAAATATTTTTATTTAAATTTTCTTATATATTTAATTCAATCATTTAATTATATTTTTGAAAGGTATAAAATAAAGTAATAAAATCTTTTCTTTTTTTTTTTGGTCACCTGCTAATTTTCTGTCTGCACTTTCAGTTAAACCCAAATCCCAAGGCAAATAACGATACGAACACTTTCCCCAAGTTAAAAAAAAATAAATTCTTCTGACTTATTTGTCCCTTCCGTGTTTTGTCTGCTTAATAGCACATAAAACGCCGCCGTATACAGTTGCCTTAAACCGTCCCCCGTTGTCACTATTCCCACTCCGCTTTACAGCGTTTTCTTCTCCAAAGTCAGATTCTGACTCTCACTAAAAGTAAAATCCCAACTTCTCTCTCTAAATCTCTGGATGATCAATCCTGCTCCCAATTGGGTAAAGCTCCAACCTTGAGAATTTGAGATTCAGTGGCAAACCAGCATGGGATGCACCCAATCGAAGATCGAGAACGAAGAAGCAGTGGCACGCTGCAAAGAGCGCAAAATATTCATGAAGGAAGCCGTCTCTACTCGTAACGCCTTCGCCGCTGCGCACTCCTCCTATGGTTCATACCTCAAGAACGCTGGCGCTGCCTTGAGCGACTTCGCTCATGGCGAGGTTCAAAATCCTCAGTTGGATGCCCCTGGTATAATTCCCAATTCCACGACAACGCAGCAACCCTATGCAAATCTGATCCCTCCACCGCCTCCCCCTCTTCCCAACTTCCCTAATCCCCTTCAACGTGCTGCGACCATGCCGGAAAAGATTATCAAGAACGAAATGAAACCGGTAGGCACCATCGACGAAGGGGATGAGGAAAACGAATTGGAGAATGATGGATCTTCTTTGAATAGTAGTTTAAGAAGAAGAGGCAGCAGAAACAAGGGTGGGCATAGTAGAAGTGGGGTTAAAGAGGTTGAAGAAGAAGCGGCTCCAGCTCGTCCTCCTACGCCTCCTCCTTCGAAGCCAGAGACTCAACCAGAGACCGGTCATCCGATACCCCAGTCACAGCAGAATGCTGCTTGGGAATACTTCTTTCCACCGATGGAGAACATTCCTGGGACGAGCTTGAGTGAGGCAGAAATTAGCTTGAATAACGAGGAAATTGATCGTAAGATATTTGATGAGAAGCCCAAAAGAGTGGAAGATGTTGATGAAGTTGTGACAAGTAAGAAGGAAGAGGTGCCGGTGACCCCGCCAGAACCTGAGCCTACACCTGTGCCGGAGAAGGTGGTGGAGCAATCAGAGCTGCCTGCAGCGGTAACGGCAACAATGGGGAAGGGCCTGAAGAAGATTAAACAGGGAGCAAATTCGATGGAGGGGAAAAGGATTGTAAAACAATATGTCAATGTAGTGCCGATATTTAATGAGCTTGATGACCATTTTCTAAAGGCTTCAGAAAGTGCTCATGAGGTCTCAAAGATGCTTGAGGCTACGCGGCTACATTATCACTCCAATTTTGCTGATAATAGAGGTAAGGTCCGTCATAGCCTTAGTCGTATGTAGAAAATTTTCTCAAGTGCTGTTTTGGTTTCAAGTGTACTAAACACGTTATTACAACCTTGAGATATATTGCATAAACGTTTGAACTTTGAAGTGTTCCATTTTTTTCTTGAAAAGAAAATTCAAGTTTTTATCTTCTACCTTAATACTAATTGATGGGAACGGCTGTATAACACGGCAAGTCGATTGAATATATATCCTTCGTATTGAAGTGTAATTATACTTTTTCCCCCTTTTCGCAGGACACATTGATCACTCTGCAAGGGTAATGCGAGTGATAACATGGAATCGGTCCTTTAGAGGAATGCCCAATATGGATGGTGCGAAGAATAATTTTGAATCAGAAGAACATGAAACTCATGCCACTATCTTGGACAAGTTGCTAGCATGGGAAAAGAAACTTTATGAAGAAGTTAAAGTAAGTTTCACTATGTATTTGAATAAATGAGAAATGTTTATTCTGAATCTTGCAGCTGACTATTGTTTGATAGGCAGGTGAACTTATGAAATTTGAGTACCAGAAAAAGGTTGCCAATCTTAACAGGCTAAAGAAAAGAGGCACCAACTCTGATGCACTGGAGAAAGCAAAAGCAGCTGTCAGTCATTTGCATACGAGATACATTGTAGATATGCAATCGATGGATTCAACAGTCTCAGAGATTGACCGTTTACGTGATGAACAGTTGTACCCAAAACTTTTTCAGCTTGTTGATGGGTAGGTTATAACGTAGAAATTAGTTAAAAAAAAAAAAAAAAATCATTTCTAGTTGGCATTTAACCTGGTCAAGGCGTTCTGCAGTTCAGCTCACTGATATAATATTAGCTTGTGCATATTTTTATATGAATATCTTTTTGCTTTGGACCTTTAAAATAATGACTACAATAAGTACAAATCAAGGTCTATTAAAAGAATATATAGAAGACGTATCCTGACATGAAACATAATTGCCCTTTCCTCTCAAAGTAAAGTCGCACTAGGCATGAATAGATTGGGTAAGTTTTTCTCATTTTAAATTGCAAATGTTGCTGCTAAAATCATTAATTTTTCTGCCCTTTCCGATGAATTTTGCGAATGGCAGTGTTAGACTGGCAGATCCTGCATTCAGAAAATCTAATAACTACCTAAAGGATACAGTAATTAACATTTCTTACATAAAGCTATTTCTAATCTGCTATATATGTGAATATTGAATATTTTTGTGGGAGTGATGTTATCCAAAGCTGGTTTCTTTTCCTGATGAGCATGAGCTATTATAAGCATAGGGCTGTGGTTTCTTTGCTGTAATACAATACACATTGATGTTAGGAACTGCTATAGTTTCCCTAATTCAAAGGGGTTGCCATCAATCTATCCATTCTTTGGATACCCAGTATAATACTGTCATAATTAGTTTTGTATGTATTCTTCGGTAGCAGTAGTAAATTAACGCTAACTTCACTATAAAAATTCGATTATTTGATCAGATGATATTTTAATGAAAAATATGTGGATGGGATGCAACTGTATTTGTAGTCTGTAAAATCTGATATTGGCTGAATCTTCTGCTTGAGTTTCTTTGTAGATCATTATCCTTGGCCAGTTGGCCTGTGATATGATTTACTGTTTGGTCGCTTTCTACCCAAATAGATTCCAGTTTATGTCGTTGCTGTTTCTAGTATCCTTACACACTAACTGAAAATCTGACCTGTCCTGTTTTTGGGAATAAAAATCCCTGAGTTAAGAGTAGTTAAGTTAAAAAGGCTTTATGTGCAGTTTGTGCAATGTAAATAGAGTTCTCCAGTGAAAAGATTCGAACTTCTAGTTCATTCAGTTTTTCTCCTTTCTCCGGATGATATTCTATTCTGGTTCTCGTTGACATTTGGCTGTTAGTACCAGTATCGATTATGTTTTCCCTTTGAAAATGGTGGAATCTTCTACCACCTGTCATACTTGCATTGTGTTTCAATTGATCTTTCAAGGGAGGGAAAAAGAATAAAATTCTAGCAAAATGAAAGTTGTATCTTTTTTGCTGGAAAGATCTTTGTTTAGTAATTCCATTAATATATCTATGCGAGTTCACAAACACATGAACAAAGGACAAACCTATGTGCGGATATTGATGGTTGTTGGTAAATTGCAGGATGGCTACCATGTGGAACACCATGTATACCCACCATGAGAAGCAGTCGAACATTGTCATAGCATTGAAATCTTGGGACATTTCCCAGTCAACTAAGGAAACAAGTGAGCACCATCACGACCGAACATACCAGCTGTTGGCTGTTGTGCAAGAATGGCGTAAACATTTTGAGGATCTAGTAAACCATCAAAGGGCGTACATAAAGGCTCTGAACAATTGGTTAAAACTAAATCTTATTCCTATTGAGAGTAATCTAAAGGAAAAGGTGTCCTCCCCTCCAAGAATTAGAAGACCCCCCATACAAGAACGTCTCCTTGCTTGGCATGACCATCTGGGGAAACTTCCTGACGAGCTTGCTAGAACGACTATGTCAAACTTTGCTGCTCTGGTAGACACTATTTTGCACCAACAAGAAGAAGAGTTACTTTTGAAGCGCAAGTGTGAAGACACACAAAAGGAGCTTGCCCGCAAAAGGAGGCAATTCGAGGACTGGCACCGTAAGTATATGGAAAGAAAAATACCCGATGACCCTGATCCAGATAGGCCAGGAGGAAATAATGGTCCTGATGAAGTTGTTACAGAGAAAAAGCTTTTGGTTGAACAAGTGGAGAAGAGGTTGGAAGAGGAGAGAGAAGCCCATGAAAGGCTATGCCTTCAGGTGAGGCAGAAGACTTTGGGAAGCCTCAAAAATGGCTTGCCAGAACTTTTCAGGGCAATGTCAAATTTTGCTCTAGAATGTACCAAAATGTACATCGAATTGAGGTCCATATCTCAGCCCAGCGACTCATGAGAATCGGTTTATGTGATTTTGTATAATTTTTCAAAATTTTCTGGTTAACGTATAATTTCATTGGTTGTTATATGTATTATAAATTATAATGTCCTTATACGCATAAGCCCTGAAAGTTGCATATGGTGATGTTGAATAAACGATTGAATTTGTAATATAATTTCCAAAGTTGAACTTTAAAGGATCGTGTACATCATACTATGTGAAAATCTGTTATTTATTTTTGACAAGATTGCTTGTACTTTATGTTTCTGCCTCGAGTTATATACTTAAATGATTTTGCTGTGGAAATCTGAACTTCTCACCCGAATTGCATTATCCCTATACAGCGAGCACTTATGCATTATAACTATATGAGAGAACAGAAAGAGTACCTGCATAAAGAGCCTGACCATTTATTGAAACAAAATTCATTTTGAATGAACTTCTTTACAAATATCGAGTGCTTTGTTCTAAGAACAGGACACCAAATCAGATGTAAATACAATGGGGGAGCCTTTTCAATAGTTCATTTTGTTAAAAAATTTTCTATCACACAAGAAAGTCAGGAGGGACCTTGATGGGTTTCATTCTACTCTCACTCAAGTTCATAAAGTCATATCGAGCAACAAAGGAATTTTCTTCTTCTCTCTCGATTTTCATTGTTTAAATTCATTCCAGTGGGCTTCGGGGGAAAAGCTTTTGCGAGTCTCTTAGCTGCATACAGCAAACAAGAAAAATTCACTTCACATGCCACTTGCGCTTAATCTATAAGGCCAATGTTCTTGAATATATATATAAAACATATTGCAATCAGCATTTACCTATCTCGTAGAAAAGCTCATTGACATTCTCAGCAGTTTGAGCAGATGTTTCCATGTAGAACATTCCATTCTCTTGAGCAAATTGCTCCCCTTCCTGCAGTAGTATTACAGAAGAAAGAAGAATAAGATAGGTGAAACCAAAGAGATGTAAGTTTCAGCATCAGGCTGCAATCATATGAGGTGAATTATCATTTTTAACTTAAGCATTAAACCTTTTTCCTATCCCAAAGAAAAAAAAAGAAAGTGGTGGAATGGAATAGGATAGAGACTTTCGCAATACCTCAGCTTCAACCTCTCTCTTCGGCTCTAAGTCAGATTTGTTTGCCACCAACGCCATCACCATCTTTTGATTTCCTACAAGCAATGATTTAGGATTTGTATGGTGAGACATTCATTGAAGGTTTTCATATAAACTTTTACCAAAAGAAAAAAAAGAATACTTGAGGTGGTTTTATGTAGATGTAGACAAAACTTAACAATAAGCATCATGAATCTGTAAGTGCAGGGATAAGTAAACATAAGTCAGAGTGCCTGTAACGAAAGAACATATTAAACTCAAATCAGGTTCTCTACAAGTTTGATGATAAAATGCTAGAATCTAATTGTCATGCGGACTCAGGCTTTAGCAAACGGACGACTAGCATAACTGCTGAAGTTACTGGTTTCCCATTTTGGTGGCTTTACCATGTCTTTGCACTTCTTGAACCCATTTTTTGGCTCGAACAAATGTATCCTGGATGGGTAAAAACCACAAAATACATAAAGGGAGTTAACATTCATGCGAATAAAATAACCGCCGAATTAGGGATAAAGTCAACCAATACTGGAATGAACTGAAAATGAAGCAACCATTTTTTCCATGAAAATAAATAATGGAATCAAAGGAGCATCCCAGCAAATTGAATCAACTTGTAGTTCGTATTGGGGGGAAGAGAGATTGGTAGAATGATTTCTAAATGTATCAACCCCCCATAATCATTAATTTAGAGAAGCGATATCCTAGAGATTTATGCTGTCTTAGAAAACGAAGTTGCAAAGGAATATGAATAAACACCTGGCAAATTTTTGAGTCCTTCAACAAAGAAGAGTTGTTGTAGGAAGCATAATTGAATGAATTATTGCGTGTTATTTATCTTTTTGTATAAAGAATTCAATCAGAATTGCAATGTAAGAAGCATATGTTGTATAATTTAGAGGCTCTGAACTTCTGTCCGAAACAGTGTTAAATTATACATCTGGAATTGCTGAATACTTACAATGCTTGAGATGTCATATACAATAACAGCTGCTGCTGCACCACGGTAGTACATAGGAGCCAAGCTATGATACCGTTCTTGTCCTGCTGTGTCCCATATATCAAACTTCACGGTTGCTTCAGATAATGATAATATTTGAGTGAAAAAAGCAGCTCCTATGGTTGGTTCCTGTATGCAGACAAATGTCAAGGTTCCCGAACAGAACTGTAGTTGTACTGGTTAACTGACAAGAAAATTTGCAAACGTTTAATAAACTAAAAAAAGAAAAGGAAGTCAACCTGGTTATGGAAGAATTGGCCTTTCACAAATCTTAATACTAAGCTGGTCTTTCCAGTTCCCATATCCCCAAGAAGCACCTGCAAGGAGAAAAAAGCTGTTGCATTAGCATGGAGATTTACCCGACAATTAAATAAGGTTTATACAATGTTTTCAAGCATTGATTTACAAGCCTGCAAGTTTGATCAAAATAGATAGATCTGTAGATACTTAAATGAAAATTGACCTAATGGAAAGCAAATTGCATAATGTGGCAACTGTATCTAAGCAGACCTGATATCTTACCAAAACTGTATGTCAAAAGATTGAATGATCTTTTATCTGCTAGATTTCTCCGGGCATTATTATCTGCTAATTCAGCTTCAATTCCATAAATATTTTCAGGATCTACTATAAAAACATATTTCTTATCTCAGTAATTAATTCTTTTTTCATGTATCCAACATATAGAAATATCTTATCAATTAAGTCGATAAAAAAATCTATAAATAACTTCTCATGTAAGTTTAAACCTCATTTTAAAAACTATGTGAGATAGGGGATCGGAAACAAAGAGAAGTATAAATGCAACAAAATTACAGATACTCGATAAGAATAAGAACCAAGTATATGCTAGATATAAGGTCAAACATACCCACCAGTTTGGCTTGAATGATCTTATTTCCAGGCCTTGCCATGCCGCTAGGTTTGTAGAAGTTATTCAAATGAACGAGAACTTTAAATGGAAGAGATTATTTTGCTCAAAGAAACTAATAGCGAAGTTTCAAGGGGAGCGTGATGCAGAACAAGGCAAGAGACTGGTAGTTTGGTCTTGTGTTGACTGGTAGTTAGTCTATATGTTGAAATTCTCAAAAGTCTCACTCTCAACAACGGTTGCTTCCATGTTCTTCTTTCACGATGATAACTTGTAGCGTTTTCGTTTGCCATTATCCATGGGATATTTTGGGTCCTACAAGCTACTGTCCACTGATATGCAACCTTTATTTGGCCCACTTCATATAGAAAAGAAACTAAACTCCCAAAAATATAACTTGAATCCTATGAGCCTATATAACCGACAATCTACGCCAGCTAACTGTTGGAAATATAAACCAACCTTCAAACATATAATTAAGGACAAGACCAAACCATTGTCCGAAGTCATCCCATCCAGTTACTAAGTACTGCTCAACCTATTTGCCAAACTTGCTCTCCTTCCAATATGTCCCCTCTCAATAACAGTGCCAGTGTATACTAGTTTGAACTGATCTCGAGTACCACATTGAAGTAGTAAGAAAAAAACAGTATCAAGCATGTGCTTACCACTTGGATTTTATCTAAAAGCGACAAATCAAAACTCATCACTTGTATGATGACTTTACTATTTTCCCCAAAAAACAGAACGAAGTAAAAAGCAAAGGACTACATTAAAAATTGCAGGGATATCTGCAACCCCAGTCCCAAGTCATCAGAAGCAAGTTGCAGTATTAGATCCTAGGGAGGCATAGTTAGAAAATGCAATCCCAGGTCATGTTTTAAACTTTAATTGGCCATCCATTCTGATGACTTTAGAGCAGATGATTGGAGTTTATAGCAATTTTTTAAACTCGAAAGAATTTTAATTTGACAGATAGAATATTGTGAAAACATCAATTCCCTTCCAACTTACACTTCACGCATAAGGAAAGCACAGAGGAATCAGAACCAAAGAATAAAGGAAATCACCGTCACACCTGTTCATCAACGGTACACAAACCAGGAAACCCCACCACAATTTCCAAGATAAAAACAAAAACCATTGAAGAGAAACCAAACAAAAATTCAAATCCGAATTCCTATCAAGCCTTCTTTTACCTACATGCTTCATCAATAAGCTTAAATTCTTAAACTTTTTAATACCCTTTATATCGCCAAAACAAAACCGGAGTCCCATTTTCTTGCCACCCAGGTCTGCAATGGCCCCCCCTAAAGCTACCTACTATGCCCGTCTTCCACCACAACCTCATCACGACGATCAGAACTACGTCGTTTTGCCTCTCTATAACCCGTTCCGTACGCGGCGGAGCCGCATCATCAGCACCGCGGGTCTCCTTCTCTCCCTCACCGTCGTGTACATTTTCTGGCCATCACATCCAGAGTGTAAGATCGTACGGTTCAAGCTAAATCGGATCAACGTGCATACTGTGCCGCACTTTACCATAGACATATCCATGTTGATCACGGTGAAGGTGCGTAACCCTGCCGCATACTCGATGCACTACAGAGCGCTGGACGTGGTGGTCGGTTATAGGGGGAAGAGGCTGGGGCACGTTAGGTCGGACGATGGGCACGTGAAGGCGAGGGGAACATCGTACGTGGATGCTGAGCTGGAGTTTGTGGGGATCGGCGTGCTGTCCGACGTGGTGTTCTTGCTGGAGGACCTGGCCAAGGGTACGGTACTGTTCGACACTGTTACGGAGATCGGTGGCCAACTGGGGTTACTCTTCTTTGACTTCCCGTTGAAGGTAACAAGGCAATAAACATAACAGCTTGCGAAATGTTTGTCGATAGAAGAATTTCTGTTCTGCCATTTTCCATTGTTGAAGTTTCAGTCATCTGGTCTGGTCTGGTCTGGGCAAAATGTTTTAGTGTAGATTAAGATTGAAATTGGAACGAAGTCACTCGTTCGTCAAAATTGGTTGTTGCCTGCTAGTTGCAAAAGTGAAAAATGGAGTCTTAATGTTTTGAAGAAGCCTAAAATGAGAGTCACTTTCAAGTGTCATTGTGGTAATTGACAGTGATACTAGGGTTGCTTTATTTGGATTTTGAATTAATCTACTTCTCTGCCACGCGAAGAAAACAACATGCTTCCTTTTGAATTTACTGATACAGGCAAAACTTTCATGCGAGGTTCTGGTAAATACAGTAAACCAGACAATTGTTCGTCAAAATTGTTTCCGTGAGGTCAGCCGTGGAAATAATACCATTCATTATTAAACTATTTTTTCTTGGATTTTTATTTCTCCCTCTGCTTATGCTTATATAATTGCAGTGAGTGAGGCAGAATGTGCAGCTGAAGGAGAAGAATATTTGTGGTCACCCTGCATAGCTCCATCAATGAATGCAACCACCATCATTATGCACAAGCCTAGTCTGTAAAGTAATTTTAAATTATGAACATACTGAATTTCTGATACAAATTGGATTTCCCCTTGAATGACAGCCCAATTTGCAGATGAGGCCCCATATTATTTTCTGGTTCGCTAAGTTTTTTTCTTTTTTTCGTCTATCAATTAGCTACTTGATTATGTCCTATAAAAAATCAAAACAGCAAACAAATAATATTAGATGGATTAAATCAAAATTACCTGGTCTTCCACGAACTAACTTAAGCACCCCAAAAGATGCCAGAAATTGATGCTGAATTCCTGGAATTTTTTCTTTCTTTCTCTTCCTGATTCCTTAGGTAAAATACAAGAGGTATCTTCACTACATTGTTTACATAATATTATTATAGTTTATAATAAGAGCATTTTGTAACACAGAAAATTCTTTATATATCAAATTTTCAATAATTTATAAGAGCTTTCTCTTAAGTAACTTACTCCACATATATAGTTACTGAAAAAAAAAAAAAAACAAAACAAAAGGTAACTTACTCCTCAAACCATGTCATGTGGCCACACCTTTAACTGCCATTGACCAATTTCAGAAGTAATATAATTTTGAATTTTGTTACAAATAACTTTAGATATTTTATATAGAGTTCAGACTTGACAGCACCCACGCTACCAACTTACGTTTCCTTACGAATATATCAATTTTTTATTTATATTGTTAAAAATTAAAAAAATAAAATAAAAGTTAAATGCCCTTATCTAATTTTAAAGGCCATAAATTTTGAAGCCACTCTATATCTTCTAAGTTGTAATGTATAATTAAGCTGTTTTTTTTTTTAAAATAAATAAATAAAATTGGACGACCATGTGCCTCAAAAACTCCGCGACTGGCTAATGTATATAGCATTCCACGTTACTCCCTTTATTTGTTTCGATAAACCAGTCTTCAATAACTATATGGTATGAATATATTAATAATGTACTCTTGAGAACTTCTCTTCATCATATAAATGCTCTGAGTGTCTAGTACATGCACTTGAACCACCTAGCTTGTCCAAAAATCATTTTTCTCTATCTGTTTTGTATACGATGAACCTTGAAAACGGCCACTGCCTAGGAAGCACCAGAAGCCATAACAATTCGCCAAGCTATGCCAGAATTGGTTATGAACCTGTTCTGTGTATCAACGAATTTGCGACCAGATTGAAGATGCCTTGCTGGAGAGCGTTGTGGAGGAAGATCAAGAAGGAAAAGAAGAGATTTTTCAGCTCTTCACCTGAGTTTCATTTCCAATATGATCCCAACTCCTACTCCCACAACTTCGATGATGGTTATTCCACTGATCCTGACAACGTTTCTCGCTCATTCTCTGCCCGATTCGCTGTTCCCTCGAGGATTTTTGACAAGACTGAAGATGTGGGTTGATAGAATGATCATGTTAGGAACATGGTAGAATCTGAGTTCTTAGGGACCCAAAATTTCATTTTTCCTATGGTCAAGCTGTAGATAGATGTTGCCATCTTGTAATGTCTTTGGTTGAAATTTTATATCAGTAATGTTTTTCATTGTCATCTTCTCATATTCTGTTTTCTTCGTTGTCATCATATTTCTTGCCAATAAGACATTACCAGGTTCACTTGAAGCTATCCATTTCTCGTTTCCTTTAGATCAGAACAATGCTGATACTGAAACTGGTTAAAATTAAAAAGCAACCCCAAATGGAGTTATCATTTCAATGTTAGTTGCAAATTAACTACTAAACTTGGGATAATTTATTTTATTTTCGTCAACTTTTAAGAATTTTTGAAATCCCGTGTGGTCTAACCTTGCAAGACAGACAAAATAGGATATGGTAGATGTCCCGAAGAAAATTCCCCTACCATTGATCTACTAATAGAATTATTAAAGACGATCTGATGTTGATAAGGTGGTCCTGTGCTTGCTGATCTTTTGGCACCACAATATCTAACCATGTAGACAGTCGAAACTGTAAATACCATGGCTACTTTGACATAATTATATGTCCTTCCATTGTCTCTCGACTTTGTCTTCTTCCCTTGGGTTTGGTACAATAGTGTCTACTATTTAATTTGCAATCGCGGGATGTGAGGAAATTGCATTAAATGCATAGAAGCCTTCTGACAATTTCCGTTCCTACCTGACTTAATGTTCAAAACTAATCTAGATACAAAAAGGAGCATAAAGAGAAAGAGGAAAAGCTTTATTAACCTTTCTCTTGCTACCTATCACTGATGGTTTTCAGACTTGTGGGGCTGATAGAATTTATTATTTGGTCCTTCTGCACCCATACCTTCTTACAGACTTGTACCAATCTGTCTCACTATTACAGGTTCGGGGATTCAAAATTAGGGGCAGAACATCATAAACTTGTGTGCTCCAATTGTCTCCACAATGAAGGAACAGAACACGTTTTGAGAGATTAAAACCCAAATGTTTTTCCCATGTCTCTGCAATGATTTCAAGTGGCATTATACTGCAACCGTTTATTAATAAGGCGCTACAAAGTAGTAACATGTACAATAATCAAATGACTACTTTAATACATATGACATGAAATCTTAACATCAACTCAGCCACTATTGTTAATTGGGATCTTGTATGACGACAAGTTCCTAATCCCCAGCAAGAAGCAGATTATGGACATTTGAATGAATAGTTTAGTGCAAAAAGTTTTGGACTCAGAAGAAAACATTTTAGCTCTGCCACAGATTTTTTTCAGCAGAACCGCATCAGTAAATTAAGAGAAATATTTGCTAAAACAGTTATAATCCTTGCCAAGTTCAAATACATATGATAGATAGATTATAGGATTAATTCAACTAGGCATATAAAATCATTATTCCCAAGGATTCAAAAAACAAAGGAGGATTTACAGCAAAATTGCTTATGAGCAAGGACTTGTCCAAAGGGGAAGAAGGAGGACACTGCAAGAACTCAAGCAGCCATTAAAGTCACATGAAGCAGGTACCACATACGATAACCACTACATAAACGCTGCAATCTATAAAAAGACCTCTCATGGCCTGGTAACCCACCAAACCTCTCTCCAGGAGTTTGACAGCTCCTGCCCAATTATCCCCATCTTCAATGAGCAAAACTTTTTCTCCCTCTGCTGCTGCTTCTGATGAACTTGCCTTATCCTTCTCAAGGAGTAGATACAGCACAATTGTAACATCAGTTAACAAGACCATGAAAAGTGGCCTCAAGACTTCGACACTATCTGTAATTGCATAAATTATAACAACCAACAATGCTATCGCCAGCGCACACTTAGCACGGATTCTCTCGGAAGCTATAATGCATAAATATAATTCTCTTGAAGAGAGAAAACTAGGCTTAAGCCTAGCAAGTTTTAGAAGTATGGCCTTTTGAGCATTTGGAGCTCCTAGTGCGTGCTGCTCTGTCTCTTCTGGTGACTCGGGAGTTTTTGATGTGTGCTGCTCTGTGTCTGTATCAATTTTTGCCTTTTGAGCTTCTGTGCCTTCAGATTGTTTTATCTTGTCCTCATCATCCACTAATGCAGGGTTTGCTTCTTCATTTGCATTGATATTCTCAGTCAGAGGTTCCACTTCATTAGTGAAAAAGAAATTATTTCCGCTTGGAAACTCTTCACGTTTTAACCGAAACCCCAATGAACGAACAGCAACATGCTTATGCCCATCACCGCCTAAAAATCCCAGTGAACCAAGTTAGATACAAATATACGAAACGATATTTACAATTTAACATTAAAGTATCTAAATCAAATTCTTTTCCTAAACCTTAAGTTATTTGGTGGGATAGTTTCTTGACATGGTATCTAAATCAAATTCTAGACACAATTTCTAGACAAGATTGGTTCAAGTCATCACAAAATGCAAGTGCCAGAAGGGATTTTGATCACAGGAACATCAATGTAAACATAGTCTCTAGCTTATCTGGCAGCTTGGGTACACTAAAAGGATTATTCAAAAAGTTAAAGGAATGTCTGTGAAAACAATTGTAGTGATTCCCATAAATCAAATCATGGATTGTGTTATACATTTCATTCATTTTCCGTTTTTTTTTTTTTTTTTTTCCACTCATTCCTTTTAATATTCGAAATTAATGAGTTTGTAAAAAATAAATGCATGAAACCAATGGTTAGGACGTAAAGATCCCTAAGAAACAGATATTCATTCCTGATTTCCAACCCACAATTGTTGTTTTCACTGTGACATTTCTGTATAAAGCTTTCTTTCAATCAAAGGCTACAATGACCATTGTAAAGTTAAGAAAAATAGAACTTCTATGAAATACCTTTTCTCACTCAGACAAACTATCAGACAGAAGGCATGTAGATTGAATTAATAATACCCAAAAGATTAAATGGTTACCACCTTGATCTGTGGGATTGTCGGGATCCAATGACAAAGCTGTTACTGGTAGTGATTCATGGCGCAAATGAAGATTTGAGGAAGATGTGGACGGTGGCGGTTTACCATCTATTGACACTGGCAATGATTCATGGCGCATATGATACGTGGATAATGGTGGTGGTGAATTTAGGTGTGATGGAGGAAGGTTTTGGATACGACCCGTAATCAAGGCCATGCGATCCGACCCTCTTTCTGCAATTCTTCTTCTTCTTTCCTCTCTCTCTCCAGTTTGGGTCGCCATTGCTGGTTCGCTCTCTGTTTGCGCCTCTGAATTGATCTCGTCTTTGTGTGACGGGTAATTCTGTTAGGAATCGAGACAAAAAAAAATGGAAACAGAAAGCGGAACCCTGAATACGGCGCGTTTAATGGGTCTAACTTCAAACAGTGAGCTGAGTAAAATAAATGTCAAAAAAAAAAAAAAAACTAAAAATAAGGAAAGATCTGATTATACAATTAAAATGAATTTCTTCTAAAGATAATCAAAATATGTGTATGACCTTTTTACAATTTTTTTTCCATAGATTTTTTATTAGAAATTTGGAGGAACTTTTTATTTAAATTAGGTTTCAAATTTCTTAAAAGATTCTCCTTCTTTTTTTTTTATCAACTCACATTTCTTAAATGATTCTCAAACAAGCTATGCGTGCATTTTATTTTATTTTTAGGTAAAAGCTGTGCGTGCATATTTGCGTGTATGAATGAATTTTTATAATTCTTTTTTAAAAAATAAATAAAACGTCTTTATATATAATAAATCATTTTCTTCTATATTTTTCTCAATTTTAGTCAGTGTGAGTTAAGAATTTCCACAAGAAGAATTAACTCTTCATCTGGTCAATATTACAGGTTGATTAAAAAACATTTTCTCTGAAAATTCATTATTTGTGTAAAATATTTCTTTTCTTTTTTCTATGCCACGGCATCATAGTTAGTCTTTGATGAATCACGACTTTGTGCAACGCGCATGCATACATACATAATGCCTCCGTCTTATATGTATATAGTATTATATATACTCACATCTTTTGACAGATATTAACCACTTTGGATAAAAGAAGTAATCAACATACCCTCTTAAATGTTTGGTGCCAAATTAATCTTCTTTCAAATGAAAGTAATAAGATATATACTTAAAATTATATATAGTGCAACCCTTATTCAGGTACATAATTTTATTTTAATTATTTTTAATAAAAAATAATTTAAACTTAATGACGTAGTTTTTATTATTCTCACATTCTAATATAAAATATTCGTATATTCAAAATAAATATAAAATATATATGTAAAAATAGAAATAACAACAATAAACATGCATGGAGACTTACTCCCAAACTTTATTAATAAATAGACTGAGATTTGGCCTCCCACGGTACTACCCCGATTTATTTCAGTTAAAAAACCAATGATGATAATAATATCCCCCAAAATGTAACAAGCATGTGTCCCCCCTCCCCCCAACAACAAAAAGAAAAAAAAGATAATAAACGTACAATTACGCAGTAGCACTAAATTCACCATTAATACTTACCCGTAAGTTTCAAAGTAAATGCACTTAAATGGCTTTCAACTTGTTAGAAACTAGCAATTACATCATCTTTCTACCTATCTTAAGTGATGTATCTGATTTTTTTACCGTTCACAGTAGCTCGAAACAATGCCGCAAAAGAAACGCAACCATCTCTCAAATGTTGTCAGAGATGGGAAAAAACTTAATGTTCAGTCAAAAAATACGAATTGCTGAAAAAGAAAAGGATCTCCCATTTTCTCTCCCAACCAAAGACTAAATTTCTCATAAAATGGTAAATAAATCTTTTCGTAATTAATATGAATATATATATATATATATATATATATATATATATATATATATATATATATATATATATATATATATATATATATATCCATTTCCACTTAAATGGGATTTGGCTGGAAGAAATGCGTCTCATCAACCAGATCCATGCTTCTCACCAAATTCCCCTCTATATCATATAATGCATATTTAGAGAAGACAAACCTAGATATGCCAAACATATTTATTCCACCCATCCTTTCCATGTCCTTTTGTTTATAAATCACACTCCCCAGAACTTTGTCACTCAACCGATCAAAACCAAACCAAACCAACCAAGGCCTTCAAAACCGACACTATGCCTAAGAAGCTTCAAAAATCCCTTCATGATTATGTCTTCAAGATCAAAATCCCTCGCCCACAAATCCAATTACCCTCCAACTCATTTTCTTCCTCTAAGAAATGGGTTCTGTCTGGATGTAAGCATCCCAAAACTAGCTCTTTTGCCATAGACGAGAGAAATGAAGCTAATGGAGTCACCAACAACAATGGTGACGCTGCCACGCTAACGGATGTTGATCGTTTTCTCTTTGAAAACTTCAAGTCTCCATATATTAGAGACGATGAAGATACCGACACTGATAACACTAAAAGGGTTTCTGAGAAAAAGCGTGAAGAAGCCCCAAAACTAGGCCCCATTTTGTTTGATTCACCCCGGTTCACGGACCCACCACCGGATCTTTGTGGCTCAAACCGGTTCTTTGTTAAGCCAGCATTGTCAGGGTCCCTCTTGGAGGATACCTTGACGAGTACAGGTGATGATGCAAGCTCATCCACAACCCTCAATGATTCTTCTTTAGATTCCCACCACCATCTTCGTGAAAAGCAAGCTGCGGGTCATGCTATTCCCAACGACTGGATTGCGGTTTTAACTCACTCGCCGAACCCGTATGAGGATTTCCGGCAATCTATGCGAGACATGGTAAAAGCTAGATCAAGGAGCCATGGAAGTGTTGACTGGGATTTCATGGAGGAGCTTTTGTTTTGTTACCTTAACCTAAACGACAAGAAGTCTTATAAGTTTATACTTAGTGCTTTTGTGGATCTGGTGGTCGTTTTACGTCAACATAAGGGGGAGAGTGCTGCTCCGGCAAAGCCTCGGAGTGTTTCAAGAGTCAAGATTGGTAAGGAGACGAGAGGAGGAAGAAAATGAGATACGCAACCTAAGAAAAGACAAATACATGGGAGGGAGGAAACGAGGTTTAAGAGAAATTTTTGGGTTTGAACTGATTTTTGCTTTGTTCTCCATAGGCTTCACGTGCAATAAGTTGTATTATATGATCATTGAGTGTTCATGAAGAAATTTGAGCACTTTGTTTAAGGTTCAAGTTTTGAAACTTTGAGCTTTTCGGCGTACACTTCACTGTTATTGGAGGTGAAATTGTCTCTCGCATGTTCCCCGTTGTTTTATAATATAATATAAAATATTCCCACCGGTGTACATGAGAAATGGGTTGGGCAGACTGCTAGTTGAATACAAAACGATGTGTGCAGGCAATCGGCATTAAACCTAAATTGTGCAAATCAAAGTACCGCAAGAAATATATGATCCGTCAGATAAAATTGAAATGCATAATTCTCTAAGTTCAACATAACACCAGATAATAGAACAGTGTTATTTGTATATTTACAAATGCACACCTTATTTATATTTTCCTTAGAGGCAATATTTAAATTTAATTGTGGTAATTCAATATTTTTTTTTTTGTTTTGTTTTGTACAACTCAAATTTTCTGCATATCATGCAACGGTGCTGCTTGTGAGTTAATAATTTTCATTATGATTTGAGAAATATCAATGCTTTTACCGCTCGTGATGCTTTATTAATCAATTTTTCTGAAAGAGTTTCAAGAAACCAGCAGGTGAAGAAACTTAAAACCATAGTTAATACCTTTCCCTTCCTGTCAGTTATTTATTAGTTTCCTAATGAATTATTTATTATTATTTTTCCTGATCTCTCAGTTGATTAGAACTTTCACCTTGTGCCTTACTGTATGAGAAGGATCAGTCCTAATTCGCATGTAACAACCATGAACAGAGCTAAATAAGGACTTATACTGAAGATAGAAGACATCGGTTAGTACCTTCTGAGTACAGGCAGGGGCAGCCTCTCAGGTCCAGGATAACAATAACGGATTATTAAACTTCACTTCGTCAATTTCGTCTTTAGTGCCTTAATTAATAGACACCACAAATTCCTTATACTGCTCAGGACTGAGCTTATCTCGAACCTGTGAATCATGAATAAAACCAAATATCACTACTCCAAAGTTCCAATTCAATATATTAAATAAGAAAAAATATATATATATATACACACACACACAAGCTCTATATTGATCTGCACTAGCAGAAAGCAATCAACTACAAATACAATGAGCCAACCTGCTTCTAGAGTTTAAAGATGCATCAACGCCGTGAAATAGATTCATTTTAAAATTATCAAATGATAGAAGCCCCGGGTTTGGTGTATACTAACTACTTGGATTCAATAGGCACCTCCGCAGTACGCTTTTCAAGTTTTAGAAGCAGAGCTGCGAGATAGAAATCATTGCCCTGTAAACATTAATTCTGAAAGCATGCCAACCAAAATCAGTAAAATGCTGAGAAACTACCATTAAACCCAAGCAAGTTTAGATTAGGCGAGTTTTCCTCACTAGTTTCTCCAAAACAGAACAAATATGCATCATGAAACGATCAGATAAATTAGACTTTGACCAGCATTTTCTAAGATCAAGTTCGCCTCTAAGGATAGAAAAATCATCTGGATTCCTTTTATTGTCATTTGATTGCTCTCTTCTTTCTATACGAAGGTCAATAAAACTTAGCCTCTGAAATGCAAGATCAGATACTATGTTGTATTGCTTGGAAGATTCTAAGCATTTTCAAACAAAACCATTATAAATCAGGACAGATACTAGATTGATTAAGTCATCAACAAGCAAAATTCTCGTGCATCTTTTCAGGTTGTGCAAAATAAAATTTCGATTAAGCAATTAGTTTCTCATACCGCCACTGGCAGGCATGCAAGTATTTTCCTCTAGTGAACCACAACATATTGAATTAAATCCATCTCGAGTGAACCACAACATATTGCAGAGTAGTTTATAAAGTTGTATAAATCCCAAAGATTAAGAAATCGCCAGATACAGTAGCTTGGATTAAGATTAAGAAATCCGATAAAATAAACAAGAAACTCAAATAACTTACTGGCTCAAGTGATTGAATTACTTTCTCCATGTAAAGAAGCTGGCAATCATTGGACTCGAACGGAAAATCCACATTGATTCCCCCGATCTTGCAGGTTCGCATTTCTTCTTTTCCTCTCGAATCCGGCAAAATGAACGAAAATGCTTTCTTCCGAACTTTTATTGATCCTGAAGGAGGCGCTCAAAATGAGCGGGTATTTTCCCGCCATCACTGAAATTATTTGTGTAGGCTATGAACCGCGCGTTTCTCAATTTTTAAAAATATTTTGTTTTGAATATAAATAAATTAAATTTATTTTTGTTCATATTATGCGAAATATTTGAAATACATTTAGTATTATAGAATTATTCTTTGTATATACATATATTTATTCTTTATTTAATTGGCTTGTGACATAACTTTGTTCCTTTTTAGTTCAAAGTAATCTGTTTTTTTGTTTGGTGAATCAAAGTAGTCTTTTGTTTGTATGATATATGATTTCAAATTAGTCTTTTAGATAACGCATTTTGTATTTTATAAAGAGATGCTTAAATTGTAGTGCTCACATTTTCAATACATTAATGAAAATTAGTGATAAGAATCAGGTCAATAAATACATGACTACTCTTGCAATATGGAGTATAAAAAGCTATTTAACATTAGAAGAAAAAAAAAAAAAAAAAGTCGCACTAAACAATGGGTTGAAGAAAATATACAAACCAGTTTCAAAAAATTGTGGGAGCAAATGTTGTCGGCATTGTTAATTAAAAGCAGATTGAACATACATCATCTAGCAATTTGTTTATAGTATTGTTCAACTCAAGGATATACCACAATTTCATTCAACTATATATGTCCACGTGTAACTATAGTATATAATATTATTTTTTAAACCATGTTTATAAATCTTTTATGATGTTTTGCAG
The DNA here is from genome assembly GCA_022379115.2 of Bauhinia variegata. Classification (NCBI taxonomy): domain Eukaryota; kingdom Viridiplantae; phylum Streptophyta; class Magnoliopsida; order Fabales; family Fabaceae; genus Bauhinia; species Bauhinia variegata. Next base: position 23,428,648 of record CM039427.1, read on the forward strand.
AACTTTTTTATTTGATATTTGAATTTTTCTTTCATTTAGATTTATAATATTTGCTTCATAATTACATTTAATAAGGCCCTTAATCTTCATATATCTTACATGATGATATAAACTTTATTAGATAATAAGAAGATCAAAATAAAATAATGTATTGTGCATTGCAAAAGAAACCAGAAAAAGAATCTCACCTGTGCTAAGCACGAGCTTAGTAGTTAGTATTTATTATTTAGTTAATTGGCATGTCTCATAATTTGCTATTCCAAATGACATCTCATTAATGCTCAAAATACACATTGTTATTGGAATAGAAATATATTACTTTTAAATATTAACGGATAATAATTTAATCAGAAATTTTTTTAACTGGTTAAGTTCCTTATTTGTTCATAAAATTATTTAATAGTTGTTTCAATTTTATTTTATTTTTTTGTGAATTATTGTATTATCTATATTAACATAAGTAGTAAGAGATTAATGTCATGTATAAATAGATTTAGTCAGAGATTTTTATGCAGTGTCATAAAGATCAAGTAGATAATACCATATCCAATAAAAAAAAAGTAGATAATACCATAAAGATTTAGATCCAACCAAAAAAAACATCATTAGAAGATTAAAATTAAAAAAAAGAAAAGAAAAGCAAAAACATAAAACGAGGATTGGGCTGTATGAGCCAGCTTATTGGACTTTCGAAGCCCACACGTCAAAAATCTTTAAGCGTGAAAACAAAAAATTGAAAAATTTACCAAAGTGTTCAGCCGTAGATCTTTCTAGAAGCTCGGAGGTAGACTAGTCTCCAGAGTCCAGACTACTCTAGGGCCAATCGAGTTGAGCACGTCTTTGCATCCCTCTGACTGAAACTCGATCGAAATCGTTAGTCGTTAATTTTTAAATAAAAGAGGTCAAAAATTAATTAAAATTCCAACTAAACTAAAAAAAGTTCAGATTAAAAAAAAAAAAATTGGTTACGAGTCCCTGGACTCGCCCTTATTAGCTCCGTCCCCTCCAGTCCACAACCTCTTGTGTTACGTTATTAAAAAGGTTTCAGATTGTTCCAGAACCTCAAAACTCATTTCCTTATTATATCTGCCTCCGCGTTCCTCTCATCTGTTCTGGATCGGTCCCAAGAGGTAACCCTTTAGTCCTTTCCCTCTCAGTTTCAAGTTTTCTCTGGCTGGGTTGTTGTCTCTGTAGGTTGTAGATCTGTGAATTCATGATATTAGATTCATGCATTCCGCGTAGAATTCGTCCAGTTACTGTGTAAGCTCCTAGGTCTTTGCTATGTTTGGATTATGAGTTTTTTGTATTACATTACTTGTTTCAATATGTGGGAGAGGGTCGTGATTTAGTTCTTCCATTATGTTTGTTGGTTGCTCAGTTTTGTTGGATTTGATTTGATATCTATTGCTCAGCTTCCAGTATGAAGCTGCATATTAGATAATATGTTCTAACGAAAACGTGTTGGATTTATAATGGGATGTTAACGACACCTTATTGCTTGTTTCATACATTATTTTGTTGGCTGTGGGAGCATAATTTAGTTCTTCAATTGTGCTGTCTCTTGCTCTGTTTTGATGGATTTGATCTCATAACAAGTTCCTTAGCTTCTAGAACGAGTGGCTGCTAAGGTAGAATACCTTCTTGGCAATATAAACGAGTTTGATTTATATTTGGGGTGTACTTGCGGTTAAATGTACAAATCGTACTGCGTTAAATTTATGTTTATGCTACTTTTCTTTTTTTTTCACAACTGATGTATTCGTGTGTAAGTTTTCCTGCAGTCTTGGGTATTAAATTTATCTCCCCCTTTTGTCAGATACTAATGTTTTGTATTGCTGGACGGGCGTTTGTCCTTATGCTCCTAATGTATCATATGGGAATATTGACTTGATTTTTTTTCCCCCTTCTAGATATACTACTTGGCTGGCAGACCAATTGGAGTGTAATTGGTTTAGACTTTTGCAAATATGAGCGTAGTTGGTTTTGATTTTGGTAATGAGAGCTGCATTGTCGCTGTTGCAAGACAGAGGGGGATTGATGTTGTACTCAATGACGAGTCCAAGCGTGAAACTCCTGCAGTTGTATGCTTCGGTGACAAACAACGCTTCATTGGAACAGCTGGTGCTGCTTCTACTATGATGAACCCAAAGAATTCAATCTCACAGATTAAGAGATTGGTTGGCCGACAATTCTCTGATCCTGAATTGCAGCGAGACCTGAAGTCACTGCCTTTTTCTGTAACTGAAGGGCCTGGTGGATATCCATTAATTCATGCAAGGTATTTGGGTGAAGTTAGAACATTTACGCCTACACAAGTCTTGGGTATGGTCTTGTCCGATCTCAAAGGCATAGCTCAGAAGAATCTTAATGCAGCTGTTGTTGATTGCTGCATTGGAATTCCAGTGTATTTTACTGATCTTCAAAGGAGGGCTGTCTTGGATGCTGCCACCATTGCTGGTTTGCACCCTCTTCGCCTGATTCATGAAACAACAGCAACTGCCTTGGCTTATGGAATTTATAAAACAGATCTTCCTGAAAATGATCAGCTAAATGTTGCTTTTGTTGACATTGGACATGCTAGTATGCAAGTATGTATTGCTGGCTTTAAAAAGGGGCAGCTGAAAGTATTAGCTCATTCATTTGATAGGTCTCTGGGTGGCAGAGATTTTGATGAGGTTTTGTTCCAACACTTTGCTGCAAAATTTAAGGTGGAGTACAAGATTGATGTTTTCCAGAATGCTAGAGCTTGTCTAAGGCTCAGGGCTGCTGTTGAAAAGCTGAAAAAGATGCTTAGTGCAAATCCAGAGGCGCCTCTGAACATTGAGTGCTTAATGGAGGAGAAGGATGTCAGGGGCTTCATCAAGCGCGAAGAGTTTGAGCAACTAAGTATTCCAATTTTGGAACGTGTAAAGAGGCCTTTGGAGAAAGCACTTGCAGAGGCAGGTCTCACAGTTGAGAATATACACGTGGTTGAGGTGGTTGGTTCTGGTTCTCGTGTACCAGCTGTAAACAAAATACTAACAGAGTTTTTCAAAAAGGAGCCAAGGCGGACAATGAATGCAAGTGAATGTGTTGCCAAGGGTTGTGCTTTGCAATGTGCAATTCTTAGTCCAACATTTAAAGTACGAGAATTTCAGGTAAATTTACTTCCGCTAGATTGTTCTTCATATCATCTTAGGTGTTACCAGTTAAGTTACCATTGTATCTCTCATACCTGTCTCAGTGTAAAACTGTCCATTGATTATGAATTTCAAGAATTTCTTTATGTTGTTTTGCGCTTTTAGTTTAGTGCATTCATAATACATGTACATTTTGTTCTGTATTATATATATTACTGATGTTCTGTTACTTTTTGTGTAGGTTAATGAGAGCTTCCCTTTCTCAATTTCTCTGTCTTGGAAGGGTACTGGGTCAGACTCACAGGAGAGTGGACCAGATAATCCGCAAAGTACTTTGGTGTTCCCCAAGGGTAATCCCATATCAAGTACCAAGGCTCTGACATTCTACAGGTCAGGAACATTTTCTGTTGATGTACAATATGCTGATGTGATTGAGCTGCAAACACCTGCAAAGATCAGTACCTATACTGTAAGTCAATTTCTATTTTCTCCGTTTTCTTATGTTGCTTTCCTCCAGGTCGAAGTCATTTGACCCTTGAGCATATGCAGATTGGTCCTTTCCAAACTACAAAAAGTGAAAAAACAAAAGTCAAAGTCAAAGTTCGTTTGAATCTGCATGGAATTGTGTCTGTTGAGTCAGCAACTGTAAGTAGTATTAAGTCATGGTTCCGATTGTTTATTTTCTCCCTTGAAATGACTTCTGTTTTGAGATTTTGGTAGGACCTCTCTTCCTTTGGCTGATTTATTTTGCTAACTTATCTTATGGTTGTTTTGTTTAGCTCCTGGAGGGGGAAGATGTTGAAGTTCCAGTATCCAGAGAACAAGCTGGAGAAAATGCTAAAATGGACACTGATGAGCCTCCTGCTGATGCTGCTGCTCCGTCAAGCTCTAATGACCCCGATGTCAATATGCAAGATGCTAAGGACACTGCTGATACTTCGGGGGTAGAAAATGGTGTCCCTGAGACAGGAGACAAGCCTGTTCAAATGGATACTGATACCAAGGTGGTTATTAACTATAAGTGCTCACATTGTATTTCTCTTTACTTTTTTTACACCCTGCTCTCCATTAATTTATGACATATTATATGTATATATAAATTGATGTTGGTCTTGTTTTAGCATTGGGTTTTTGAATATATTGGAGGTTCTGACAATGGAAGAAGACACTTCTTTCTTTATTAGAACGACATATTTTCAGGGATGGGAGGGTTGGGGGCTGCGAGATCTCAAGTAAAAGCTTGAGTTGTTCTCTGGAAACAGGGTGATATTGTCATTGTTTCAATCATATTGTGGGCAATCATTTTAGCAAGTTGATTTTTTGGCTGCTACTATTCGTACTTTTATAGCGATAGAAAAAATACCTGCTGGATGGCTTGCAAATATTGCTAAGCGGAATTTAATTTTGGAATTTACTATTGTTTCAAATCTTGTAAGGGATTTAGCTACTGCAAATTCTTGCTGAAAAGAATACTCTCGTTTGGATTTTGTTATGGTAAATTCATATTTTTGTAATTTGGCGGACTCCGCTTATGATATTGCAGATTGAGACTCCAAAGAAAAAGGTCAAGAAGACAAACATACCTGTAGCAGAGTTGGTTTATGGAGCGATGGCTCCCGTAGATGTACAGAAAGCAGTGGAAAAGGAGTTTGAAATGGCCTTGCAAGATAGAGTGATGGAGGAAACGAAAGACAAAAAGAACGCAGTTGAGGCTTATGTTTATGACATGAGAAACAAGGTAGGTGTTCTTTTTTGTTCCTGTTGATTGGGATCTAGTACAAGTGCCTCTCATTTATTGATTTATGATACTGATTGTACTCTCATCATTCAGCTTCATGACAAATATCAAGAGTTTGTCACGGCTTCAGAGAGAGAGGAGTTTACTGTTAAACTTCAGCAGGTGGAAGACTGGTTATATGAAGAGGGTGAAGATGAATCTAAAGGTGTATATGTTGCCAAACTTGAGGAACTCAAGAAGGTAAGAACTAGTGCGTGTTAAGGTTAGAGTATTCTCGCTCCCTTGCCCCCTTAAATAATAAAATTGTCCAAAGTGGTATTAGAGGCGTGTATAATTACTTTTTTTTTTTCCCCCTTCTCATTCAATAAACATAAGCACGAGTTTTTTCATGCTAGTTCCGATGTTTTCAAATCTTGATGGGAATTTATGCAATTGCAGCAAGGTAATCCAATTGAAGAGCGTTGCAAGGAATACTTGGAGAGGGGCACAGTAATTGATCAATTGATTTACTGTATTAAGAGTTACAGAGAAGCTGCTATGTCTAATGATCCCAAGTTTAATCACATCGACGTCTCTGAGAAACAAAAGGTAAATTCTTTCCATTTTCTTCCTTTTACTCATTTTCTTAATTTCATCTAATCTAATTTAATCTTATTTATTTGAAGGTCTTAAATGAATGTGCCGGAGCTGAGGCTTGGCTAAGGGAGAAGCAGCAGCAGCAGGATTCACTGCCGAAGTATGCTAACCCAGTGCTCTTGTCAGCTGAAGTGAGAAAGAAAGCCGAAGCAGTTGATAGGTATATGCTTTTTCTCTTTCCTGTGGTCAGGTGGCATTTAAATTTATTGCGACATATTTTTGTCTGCTATGCGGTTTCTTTCTTCCTGTGTTGCCCTTATATTTATACCGGACTGAACCTATTCGGTCTTGTGTTTTCTGCACTGGCCTCTGTTCCTGCTTTTTCTTGTGTATGTGATGTCCATTGTAACTCGTTAAAGCTTTTTTTTTTTTTTTTTTTTCTTATTTTTCTTTTTTTTGTTTCACCAGGTTCTGTAAACCGATTATGACTAAACCAAGACCTGCTCCTAAGCCTGCTACTCCTGAAGCACCACCAACCACGCCTCCTCCGGGTGGCGAGCAACAGCAACCTCAGGGAGATGCTAATGCTAGTGCTAATGCCAACCCCAGCAGTAATGAAAATGCAGGGGACAACGCTAGTCAGGTACCACCAGCGTCTGCTGAACCAATGGAGACTGAGAAGCCAGAGAATACAACCTCTGCATAATTTTGTTAGTGGTTTGCTCTCAAATTCCTGCGAATACCAACATGAATTCGGGTTGGGCCGGATCAGTCACGAAAACCATTACCCCTCTCTGTTGGATAATGGTTACGGGGATTATATTTTATGCTTTATGGATGGTCTTTCGGATCCGGATCCTTTTTTCTATTTTCACAGAAGGGTAACGAAGAAAAAAACGATGATGTGTGTGGTCTACCTCCCAAGCCGGTGGGAGCAGACCAAATCTACTTTTTCTAGGTGTTTAGGTTATTTGTTTACAATTCCTATAAGTTGAATTGCAACGTTTGTTTTTTAATTAAATGCTCTAAGTTTCAATTTTGCAATTCAGGTTTCGTCTCACTTATTTTATTTGTCTCATCTTATTTTTCATCATAGAAAGTGATCACTTGATTGGTCTGTCTGAATATGTTTGAAGTATTTTTATATTGTGAAAAATGAAATTGAGAATTGCTTCAAGAAGCAATCAATTTCAACACTTCGGAAAGTGTTCAGAGCAGAAAATGGCGTTCATCAAACAACCTTCGATTCACAAGTAACTTCCCAATGTTCATTAGATACTTATCTTTGAATTTTTATGGTGGTTTACTATAATTTTTAGTTTTCATTACCAAATATTGTAGTTTTTCTTTTGATCTGATTATCAAATAATATAGTTAATAATAGTAAAAAAAAAAATTTACTCAACAGGATAATATAAATTTATCATAATCATTGAAATATGATTTCTACCATCTTCAAAATTTGGTAAAATATGTCGCTTTTGCCAGTATAATGTCTAATACTATTATATGGAAGACATATTAATTTAGTTAATGTTTTTTTTTTTTTTATGCTGCTGAAAAATCAGTATTCGCTTGTGAAGTCAGATTTTATTTTTTATTTTTAAAAAATAATTGCTAATACCAACAAGTCAGAGATGAAAATGGCCCATGAGGGTCCAATAAACCCGGCTTATATAAACCTAGCCCAGTTCTCTTATTTGGTCTCGAAAAATGATCATTCGTCGGAGGGAGGGGCAAGGGACGCCCACGCCCTATTCTTCACTTACGGCGTTGTTCGGTGCAAATTAGAGAAAAGGATGGAGTTCGCAGGTCTTGGAATTAGTGTTCAATTTTGGAAATAACAGTATTGTTGTTGGTACTTGGAAAAACTTTGGTGAGGATTGAGCGAATGTAATGAAGGTGAGTTCTGCTCAGTAATGACAAGTTTCGTAATAGTTGTTGGATGCCAGTATTTGTAGGACCCACAAAACAAAGGCTCTTCAAATTCATACAGAATCATCCATACGTGGAAAACGAGAAAAAAGTTTATTGCTTTAATTATTTGTCACAGTTAACGACTGTGAAGCTAGTTAGTAAATCAGGGCAATGCCATGAGCATAAGCTGTAGCATGTTACGAGGAGGTTTGCAGATGCGTATTCAGGCTTCTGGTGTAGCAAGGATGCTTGCCGGATCCATTATCATAAGGAGAAGAATATCAACTTGGCCTCCTCTTTCTGAGAGAATCAAGCAAACGGGTACATTTGGTTACTTCATTCTTCACTCTCAGCTGTTAATGTGATAGAATATAGCACGCATGTTATGAGTAAAATCATAGACACTGAATTTATGTAGCTGGGTTTTGCATAACTACGATTGTAGGGTTGGATCAAGAGGAAAAATGTTGTTAGCTTGATCATTCTTTGTTTGCGTGAATGAAAATTTGTCTACTATATTGTTTGCTCTTTATTTATTTATTTATTTTTCTAAACCCACTATTACTTTTTTTTTTTTTTTTTAATGTATCTTTTTTATTTGTATATATTGAACTTTATAGCTGATTGTATTTGGTTTGAACTAGCAGAGAATGAGATTGTCCGCATGTTTCGCGTACCTAATGTGAAAGAAGAAATCCAAAATCCTCCCATAAAAGGAGGAGGAGTAATGAGGAGGGACCCTTCTGCTCGCACATTAGATGAGAGATTCATTAGGATTTTGAAAATATTTAAATGGGGACCTGATGCAGAGAGGGCATTGGAAGTGCTAAAGCTCAAGGTGGATACTCGCTTAGTTCTTCAGGTTTTAAAGATAGATCTTGAGGTGAATGTTAAGATTCAGTTTTTTAAGTGGGCTGGGAAGAGAAGGAATTTTGAGCATGATGCAACCACTTACATGGCATTGATCCACTGCTTGGATGAAGCTGGATTGGTTGGCGAACTATGGAAGACAACACAAGATATGGTTAGAAGTTCTTGTGTAATTGGTCCTACTGAATTATCTGCAATCGTGAAAACCTTGGGCAAGGCGAAGATGGTCAACAAGGCACTGTCTGTCTTTTACCAGGTTAAGGGTCGTAAGTGCAGGCCTACAGCAAGCACATACAACTCTGTCATCTTGATGCTGATGCAAGAAGGGCATTATGAAAAGGTTCACGAGCTGTATAAAGAAATGTGCAGTGATGATAATTGTTTACCTGACACTGTGACATATAGTGCATTAATATCAGCATTTGCAAAGCTGAATCATGATGACTCTGCCATTAGATTATTTGATGAGATGAAGGAGAATGGGTTGCAGCCCACTGCCAAAATTTATACAACTGTGATGGGAATATATTTCAAGTTGGGTAGGGTTGAGAAAGCTCTGGACCTAGTCCAGGAGATGAGAATGAGGCAGTGTTCTGCCACTGTCTTTACATATACAGAATTAATAAGAGGGCTGGGGAAAGCTGGCAGGGTAGAAGATGCACATACCACGTACAAAAAGATGCTGAAAGATGGTTGTAAACCTGATGTCATTCTGATGAACAATCTGATCAACATTTTTGGTAGATCAGGTCGTTTGGAAGATGCTGTTAAGCTTTTTGATGAAATGCAATTGCTGCATTGCAAGCCAAATGTTGTCACCTATAATACCATAATCAAATCTTTATTTAATGCCAAAGCTCCGGTGTCTGAGGTTTCTTCATGGTTTGAAAGGATGAAAAAAGATGGGATTGCCCCCAGCTCCTTTACATATTCAATTCTCATAGATGGATTCTGCAAAACAAATCGAGTTGAGAAGGCTTTATTGCTTCTTGAGGAAATGGATGAAAAGGGTTTTCCACCTTGTCCTGCTGCCTACTGCAGCCTGATCAACAGTCTTGGAAAAGCAAAACGCTATGAGGCTGCAAATGAATTATTCCAGGAATTGAAAGAGAATTGTGGGCGTTCAAGTGCTCGTGTGTATGCTGTAATGATTAAGCATTTTGGAAAATGTGGGCGTCTCAATGAAGCTATAGATCTTTTCAGTGAGATGAAAAAACTTGGATGCACTCCTGATGTTTATGCTTATAATGCACTCATGTCAGGGATGGTTAGAGCAGATATGATCGATGAAGCTTTTTCTTTGCTCAGAACCATGGAAGAAAATGGTTGCACTCCGGACATAAATTCTCATAATATTATCCTAAATGGGTTGGCCAGGAAAGGTGGCCCAAAGCGTGCTATGGAAATGTTTACAAAATTGAAGCATTCTAATATTAAGCCTGATGGTGTTTCTTACAACACAGTTCTTGGTTGTCTTAGCCGAGCAGGTATGTTTGAAGACGCTGCAAAGCTGATGAAAGAAATGCGTTCAGCAGGATTTGAATATGATCTCATCACCTATTCATCAATACTTGAGGCTGTTGGTAAGGTTGATGAAGATTGTAATGTGTCAGAGTCTTGAAAGAAGATTGGAATGAATATCTATTTATCTACTCTTCCATTGCTGCTATGGTGTAGATTTATGCGAAGACTGCAATCGGCGACGTATGGATATGTTTTCTATAATGAGAATCTAAGATTCAGGCCTGGTTGTAGCATTGCAGATCTAAGCCATTTGGGAAGAATGTTTGCCCAACGTGCACAGAAATATAATTTGACCGTAAAGAAGAAAAAAAACCCTCCTGATTTCTGTTAACATGTGGATGAATATTTCGAGGTGTATGGAATGGAAACAGGCAATGGAACCGTGTCATTTACATCATGTTTCATGCTTGTATTCACGTCATTTACTTCCAGGGCATCCAAGTTCTACTAAGGCACTGATCTCTTCCAATTAATAAAGCGTTTGGCACAGAAGACCGTGGAAAAATAAGATATTTGATTTTTCTTATGACAAGAAGATGTAAAACGTTAACAAATTATAGGACTAAGCTTCCACTTCACTAACATAACGAAGAGGAGATGGACTAGAAGAGGAAATCTTCACTAATTTCTAAGGAAAGTGGAGAGACGAGAAGACAAAAAAGAATGGAGGACGCTGGGTGTGGATTTGACATATTTGTAATCAAGAATCTACAACTACGAATGAGATGTAAACCAGGGAACAAGCTTCAAATTAGAAGGATGCAGCAATCAGCTATTAGAAAATAAGCAATAAAATAAATTGATATTGAGCACAAAGGAGGACAATGAACATAGAGATCGTAAAATGGTACAAACCATCTAATTTAAATGTTATTTTCAGTATAATGCAGCATTGCTGGCAAGAGTAATTGCCTCATGAGATAAATTTGAAGGGAAAAATGCCCCAAATATGATACAACAGCTCGCTGCCTACATTACAAATGAAACTACAATTCATAAATATCACACATCATTCTCAGCTGAATCATCGTTCTCTTCATCTCTCTGCCTTATTTTTGCAATCTCGGCTTGCACTCTCTCTAAAATCTGCCTCTTCTGCATTTCCAATTCCTTATGGAAATCCATCCTCATCTTTTCCAGTTCCGCCATCTGGTGCCTTTTGCTGTTCTCAATCTTTTCATATATCTCGCTGAACTTCTGAATGGAATCTGCAAGCAATCTGAAGGAAGAAGCTTCATAGTTGTCCCTTCCGTGCCTTCTTTTCTTTGGCCGAGGTCCATCTAAGCCTTCTTCTTCACCAGTAGATTCTGAATTCCCTGGACTATCCTTCATCTCATCCAATCTATTAGCACTGTTCAAATAAACCCTAGGGTTCATAAAAACATACTCTCCTGAGTCCAAACCACAAGAGAGACCAGGTTGTTGAGGTGGAGAAGACATCAGCTTATCCATCCTTTTAAAATAAACCCACTTGCTATTCCCACCACCCGTTTCTGCTAATTTAGTCTTCTCTTTTTTGTATTTTTTCTTCAATGTATCTAGACGATTCCTACACTGAGTATCGGTTCTTTCAATTTTTGAAACTTCTGATACCTTTTCAGCAACTTCTTGCCACTCCTCAGACCGAAGACTCTTCCTTCCATGTTGAAGAAATCGGTCACCCCAAGCATCAAGAAGTACAAACGTCTCATGCTCTGTCCAGTCAGTAAGGGAATTCCTCCCACCAAAAGATGGTTTTGAGACTGAGGGAACCACAGTTGATGGTGGTGGTACACGAGGAGCAAATTCATAAGTTGAAATTAAACTCTTCAGCTTTCGCCTTTTAGGATTCCATTCTGAATCATCCTCCATCCTCTGCTTATCATTATCATGGCCATCGTTATGATCATCATTTTCTTCCCCATCCTCACCCTCTTCCACTTCTTCTTCATCATCGTCATCATCACCACCACCACCACCATCAGCATCAGCAGCGGCATCATTGTCATCTACATCTTTGTGCTGAATACTGTTACTTTGATCAAGACCATCTTCTCCCCCTTCTGACTCTTCTTCTTCTTCTTCATCCTCATCATCATTATTATCTTCGGCATATTCATTCATAACTGGATGAGAATATGGACTACCTCTAGCTGAAAGTTTCTGACGATTCAGAGAACCATAACCCTGATGGTGATTAAAACCATATGGGTTAGGGGGATACCTTGCATCATCGTCAGTGTCATCCATTTAGAAACAAATTACAGTGCAAGTAAGGACACAGAACTAATGTTTCCTTCAAAAAAGGGGGTTCCTTTCAAACAACAAAGTTGCGAATTTTCAGTGACTAGGCTCTAAAAAGCAAGACTAACAACTTCTCCTTGACCTTGTACACAAATATCCCAATTTCTAATCTTCTACCTACAATATTTAATCACTTCCACTACACAGATACATATTCCCCAGCATCTTTCTTGACTCCTTTATTTGGGTTGTAAGGGTTGTGACCGATCACAACTCAATCATCCAACTCATAAAATCTTAATCAACACTTATTATTTCACCCTTATATCAACAATCAATAAAAATCCAATTATTCTACATCAGTAGCAGCTCTATTTCTTCAAACAAATCACCAAGTTTCTTCCTTTCTGAAACTTATTAGCCAGAAACCATTGAAATAATAAAACAGAAGCTATAGCTCCAATAATTATCAATTATTAGCTATGTGAAAAGCACGGGAAATTAATTAATACAGGAAAAACCCCTAATTCACAAGCTCAAGTCAAATTCCAGGGAAATCAATCGACATGCCTCTTACCCGAAAGAACGCTAGTTCCGGAAAGTAAACATAGAAAGTCTCAAACTTTCAACTAGGATGAATTTGTAGGAGATGCATGATTTGTATTTTTCAAACAAATTGAAATGGATTTCAGAAGAGGGCGATGGAAATGAGGAAATCAAAGTTGCAGAGTAAACCCGTTGAGATAAAACATGGTTGCTGCTAATGTAAGCCGAGTGCCTTGGTTTTTTATTATGATTTTCTTATTTTTCTCGATAAAAATATTGATTTCTTTTGTTTGGGTCAACCTCAATTAATTGGCACAAAGCTGGACGTTCATTAGTCATTGGCATTCCCATTACAAGTTGGATCTAAATAAATCAGAGTTGGGCCTGGACCTGTTATGGATCTCGATCTACCGCTCTTCTTGTGCGTTGATATATATATTTTTTAATTTCTTTTAGAAAAATTAATTTTGTAGTCAATATGCTAAATTTGAGTTTTTTTTTTTTTTTTAACAAACGCCAATAAATTTAGACCCTAAAAAAACACCTTTAAAGAGTAAATATATATTGGATGCTCTGTCGCAGGAGAGTTATAGGTTAAATTGGATGCTCTGAATTTGAAGCAGAGAATCTTCGCCCTTCGGTGTGTTACGTTATGTTGATCGAAGCATGCCAATTGCTAGCCAACACGTGTACGTCGTTTTCATATAGTCATTGCTGCAGTAGCAAGTTACTGATTCACAAAACGATAAATACGACACCGCATAATTATTAAGATAACTGAAATTATAATTATAGCAAGATAATTAAATTATTAATTATAAAAATTAAAGTAACCATGGCCGGAGCATTCATTACGCTTTTAGCTTTGAGACCCCACGTAGGACAAAAATCGGGACCGCCACAATCATGAAGTTGGTGATGTTACTCACGCCGTTAAACGACACAGTTTGGATTTTTTTTAAAAGAAATAGTAATTGTTTGTATCATTCTTCTCGCCACTTTCATATTTTACATTTTAAAAAATAAGGCTTTAAGCTGTTCAAAGTAAGTTTTAAGCAAGTCCATAATGATAAATTCAGTGAAAAAGCTATTTTTAAATTAAGTTATTGGTAAAAACGATTTTATGTTGTTAAATTGTTAACTATTGAGAACAATTAATGATGAACTTGTAATAAAAGAAAATGAAGACAGCATGTAATATTTTTTTATATCATATAGTATAAAAAAAATTAACGGCCGCTCTTTGGGTCCCACAGAATACGTCGCGGTCAGAAATAGTATTAGACTTGGCCAGTTAGTTTTGTGAACCCCGAGTCAGTTTTGCGCCTTTACTCTTCTGCGCTGAGTGGGCTGACTCACCCAATCAGCTAAATCAAATTAAATTAAACAGATAATAGAAAAATAAATATTTGTTCGCTGATAAAGAATTCAATTTCATACAATGACACCATCCTGGGTCCCGCAAGCCACGTGGCTATATGTGGACTCTATATTGGTTAAGATTCGTAAATTATCATACTTTCTGTGTGAGTGGTTCGCATGTAGCAGATTGCCTCCTCTTTCCAAATCAAAATCCTGAACCGGAAAATGGCTAAATATGCTGCGAATATAAGTATTGTATTACAATACGGTATAATATACGTATTTTTAGCTCTCAATCATGAGATTGGGATGAGAAAGACAGACAGAGTGAGTGTGAGAGAAAGGAGAGTAGTACATCGAAAGCCTCAGTGCTTCACTGTTTCTCTGACTTTGATGCACGCGAGAGGGTAAAATTTTTCAATCAGTGAAGAAAGTGATGGACTGAACAAATTTTCATCTTCTGCCGATACCCTTTTCCATTAAGTTGCTGCATTTAGATTTGCTGGGATTGAATTTTATGGGGAGTACGAGAAAGAAAACCAGGTGGATTTACTGTAATTTTTCTATCTTTTCCTCCTCAGATTACTTGCCATTATGATTGAATCTGATGCATTTTTGAAGTTTTATGTTTTTTAAAATGTGTGTAGATGGTTTCGAAGATTGTGCTGAAGTTTCTAAAGGAAAGATTTTTTTAAAAAAAAAAAAAACTAGAGAACCTTTTGATGAGTTTGCAGGATTGTTAATAATAAGCCTTTTTAGTGGAGGCTGTACAAGCTAATTCCATCTGGATTTCTGCATGTTAGAAAAATCCTCTGTTTAAATCAAAATGACCTTTTGCACTTGGAAGTATGAAAGCTCCATCTGTATAATTTGCTTAAAGTTGTTGCTTCGGAGCCACCAAAATGTACCTTTGCATTTTCTATTTGGCTTCCTATCTTTTCAAATTTGATCATTAATGATGATCAGCCAAGCAACTCTATCATCTCATTAGTCTTTTGGAAATTAATTATTGGCTTGATTTTTCTTTTTTTTAGGGGGCTTTGCAAGTCTCCGTGTTGCCATCATGGTTCCAAAATTTCTGTTTCATTTTGACATCTCACGTAACTTTGGATAATTTATTATTTCGATGGGCTGCTTAAGATCTCATGAGATACTCAATCCTAAATTTTAAATTTCTAACGGAAATTCAGATTCTTGGGTGTTTTTCCTCATGCAGCAAATATATGAAATCAGAGAAGTAGGATGTTAAAGAAAGCTTCTACAAGTAAGTTTTAATGTTCTTGTAATACTCTCTTTGGTATCAATTTCGAGCTGCTGAAGGCTGTGGTTGTGGGTGTCATTCGTACTTAAAAACTATGTTTGTTAAAAATATAACTGTTTGTATGACTAAATAAACGAGCAGTTCCTTCTGGTGCCTTCTTTGGTTTTTGGTTTTGTGTCTGATCATCGTTTTCATCGACTTAGAATTGATGCGAAGCTGTTTTTTTTAGCTTTTATTTTTTGCAGTAAGGAACCGATTGTTTCTTCCTTTTAAGAGGAATGAGGCGCTAGATAATGCTGAGGAAGAGAAACCAATCTTTGGAAGTTTTGTGTTGTCATGGCTGATTCATCTTCAGCTTCATCTTTCCATTGTGATACATTAAGCATAAGAAACATAAGCAACTCATTCTTCCACAGCTCTGGTTCTTGGGTAGGATTTGGTGCTAAGGGTTTATCAGATTCTGAATCAGTCTGGAGCCCTACTTCTCCTCTGGATTTCAAACTCTTCTCAAATCTTAGTAACCCATTTAGTGTTAGGTCATCAAAACCATTATCCCAAAGCAGGCAGAACAAGCAGTTGGATTTCTGCAAAGTAGGCCTTGGTATCATAAACTCACTTGTTAATGAAACCAAACTAAATGGTGGAACCCTTGATGTATCGCAGAGGAAGAACATAATTTTTGGACCACAGGTGAAAACTGGCATCCTCATCTCCTCAAAGAACAGCAATGAATCATTTTCTTCTTATATGAAGTCCAGTTCTTTGCCCAAAAACTATGTAATCTCACTTTCTGACAACAAAAATTCCAAACCTGAAGTGGTAAGCTTTGCTGATGTCTCTAGAAATAAAGAGTTCACCTTGGAATCTAAAGCTTTGAACACTAATACAAATACTTTGCCAGATTCTACTAAGCCTTGCACCTCTTTTATCAGCTCAAACCAAAATTCCAACTTGGGAATGAAAGATTTTTTTCTAGAACATACATCTAAAATGGTGAGACAGCCTCCGGTGACAGGCAAAAGTCCGCAAGTGGATTATTCTTTGGAAATGAAACCAAGTTCACTTCCATCACCCATTAATTTTAGTGATGGATATATAGGCTCCCTGTCTGCAAGAGAGATAGAGCTTTCTGAAGATTATACCTGTATAATTTCTCATGGTCCAAACCCAAGGAGAACTCATATTTTTGGTGACTGTATTTTGGACTGTCACAAAAATGACTTAACTCAGTTCATTAAGAAGGAGGAACCTGTGTTTGGATCCCCTCAAACTTGTACAAATTCTGAAGAATCAACTCCCTGTTCTTCTGATAATAGTTTGAGCTTCTGTTACTCATGTAAGAAGAAATTGGAAGGGGGGAAAGACTTTTTCATTTACAGGTTTGTCCCCGACATCTCTCGTCGTTTTTTGTGATTCAAGTGATGGATAGAAGTATTAGTTTTTGTTTCTTTCATGTGTTGCAGAGGTGAGAAAGCATTTTGCAGTTTTGACTGTCGCTCTGAAGAAATTTTTAGAGGAGGAATTGAAGAAAACTAATAATAACTCAGCAGAGAGCTCTCCTGTCTCAAGTTACCATAATCTCTTCCTGGTGGGATTGCCTATGGCCAAATAATGTGCTTTGGTTAAGATGAGGATCATCTATTTACCAAGTTTTGTAAATTTCTCTGTTGTAATAACTTAACGTTATTTGCCTTGTAGTTCTTATTAGATGAGTTGAAGAGGCCACACGCCCTCTCTCATCAGTTTTCTGTGTTATCTCTACTTGTCTTTAAACTATGCTTAGACTTCATTAGCAACTTTCAACCTAATAAACTTCTTTGATTGGTACTTTGCTGCAAAGATTTCTTTCAATTAAATTATTGTCCTGTGAACCTTTTCGTTAATTATTTGTCAATCACGCCACTCATTTCTAAGACCAAATTCATAATTAAATTTTTTTTCTGAATATTGATATCAAAATTATATCAAAAAATTATTATTACTATGGAAACTCCTGTATGTTTAACGAAGTTCATTCATTATATATACATAAAAGAAAAAAGAATGAGTACCTGATGGTAAGGATAGTGAAATAAATAAATAAGAAGGAGTACCTGATGGTGAGGATAGTGAAATAAATAAATAAATAACGAGGAAATTTTATTTTATTTTTTATCTTTTGGATAAATTAGAAAAATAAGCACGGTTAAATGGTATTTCAACTCTGGGTAGCGTGGGTCATGAAAAAGTAAACTGAAACCCAAGGATAGACAGAACAATAACCAACAAGAGAGAGCTGTCTGAGTGCCACGCTATCATAGACAGCAAAATCACCAGAGAGATGGGTTTCACTACGGGGAGCTCTTGCTTCTTGCAGCATCCCTTTTACCAATTTCCCTTGCCTTCTTCTCAATCTAATTTTTGGACCAGAAATGCACAGACTAGATGGAAGTTCATAGCTCCAATGGCGTGTTTGCATCATCAAGACCCAAATGAAGGTGATTTCTGCAACAAGAGGACAGTTATCATTATGGGTATTGCTGTTCCTCCACTTCTTGGATTGGAAGCCAGAGCTCTTGAAGAATTCGCCACAAGTAAGTTCAAGATTCTTTTGCTTTCTGCAATCATAGTCGCTGCATGCTAAGATATTGATAACATTTTCAAGTTTTTGGGAAAAATTGATTTTCTGCTTTATGTTGATTCCTCCTATCTAAATATTGAGTTACTGTCCTTATTTTTTCTAGTTTAGCTTGCTTAGGGTGTATTGCTTCGCTTACTCTTGTCGCAAAATCAATGATTATGACGTGGAAAACGTTAGCTTTTTCTGGTGCTTTGAATACTAGAATTCCCGGGTCCAACTTAGTAATATAGTTTTCTTTTGTGATTTCATCGTTCTTTTGAAGGAATGAATATAATGGATATCATTACTGAGACAGTGGTTTTGGATTCTTGACGGTGTAATTCAAGATTTGATATGAAGTAATTTAATAGTATCAATATAAGGAGCCAAAACCCAAAATTTATTTAGGTATCTAGGCAACGAACTGGATATTTAACAACGATGTTTTTGTGTGTATCAAAAAATTAATTTAAAATCCACTGTCACTGTCAGAACTATTTGCATAAGAAATATCCATCACAATGAAATTCAAATAACAGGAGTGGGCTGCAAATGAATAAGACAGGAATTGGTGCTAGATGTCAACAGAAAAGCTTGATGTTGTTAGTTCTTGTTGCTAATTACTATAAAATACAGTTGAACTAAGGATTTTCTTCTTGCTTATATATCCCTAAATAGCTATATCACGGTAGTTGGTATCTGGTACTTACTTGAAATTGCCAGCTGTTACTTTTTATTGCTTGAATTGTCCTCAGTGCCCACTACAATCATTTCTTTTACTTCTTTTTGGGGTTCTGCCATCATATCATTGTGAGACTGGATAATTTGTGAAAATAAGTGAATGATTGGAGTTTTAAGCTTACACCGAGATTCATTCATTACATGCGGTAATTTAAACACAACTCTAACTCCCTGTTGATGACCGAAGAAACTGAGGAAAATGAAATGACGATAATGTAGGATATGTGATGTCTGCCTCATATCTGACAGGATAGTAGACTGACTGTTTAATAAATCATTACAGCCTTCTTATCGTCAGTAATTTTTGTAATTATTCATTTCACTTTCAGAAGAAGATGATGTAAAGGCAGCAGAAGACAATAAAAAAGCAGAGGTTCGAGTTTCTGTTAAGTTCAGCTATATATAATGAGTTGTAAATTGTTGGATATCATATTGTCTTTGCAACGATTGAAATGTTCTAAACTGTGTAGCTTCTATGCACAGACAGTACCTAAAACGGACAGACAATCAAATCCCCCTCTGTCTCTCTTAAATGGAATTGGAACATATGTTTTTGGCGTGCTGGCTGCCCTCTATGCATTGGTTCAGAAGGCAAAGGCCTCTGCTGATGCAACAATAGAAACAGTAAGCTCCTCTTCCTCCTTGCAATCAAGCTCTTCTTGGAAATTAATAAGACATGTTTTGGCATTTGAAGAATGTTGTTAACAAAGTCCAAGAGGAAAAGAAAATCAGGGATTATCTTTGATTCCTTCTTTTGTTGAAGGAACAGCAACAGTTCCGTCTAGTTCCATCTAATTTATCTTAAAGGATACTTTCATTTCAATATTCATAGTTAGAATGTACTTTATCATTTGATGTTTACAGGTGAACAGCAAACTGAAGCAGAAGGATGAGCTGATTGTTGCCTTGAAGAGAGATTATGAATCTAAGTTAGTGGATGAACAGGAGGAACGAACTAAGCAACTTGGGAAGGCAAATGAAGAGCTACAAGCTTTGTTAAACCGACTAAATTTAGAAAAAAGTACCACCAATCGCTTGGGAAAAGAGCTGAATAGTCAGAAAAGTTTTATTGTGGAGCTGAAACTTCAAGTTGACAGTCTTGAAAGTAAGCTTTCAAAGACTGATGCAGACAATAAAGATCTTGAAGAAACTTTGAAGGAAAGAAAAGAGTTGATTAAGACCTTAGAGGAGAGAATTAATTTGCTAAATTCGGAGCTCAAGGACAATGAAGGTGTTACTCAGAATCTCAGTTCATCCCTTGCAGCAAAGGAATTGGAGCTAGACAATTTGAATTCTTCCTACAAGCTAACCAAGGATGAGTTGTCCCATTATCATTTGCAAGTTCAAGATTTGAAAGCTGAACGACTGAAAATTCAAGAGGAACTAGAAGGGAAAGAATCTTTGTTGAATGAACTAAATGCTAGAGTGATTTCATTAGCTCTTGAGAACAATGATTCTAGGAGGAAATTGGACTTGATGGAGCAAGAATATAATGAAAAGAAAGTTGCTTTGGAGGCTAAGCTCTTCAAAAAAACAGAAGAGGAACTTCACAATTTAACGGAACTGCTTGAACTTGCCCAAAATGATGCAAGTAGAAATGAGGTCACCATTGCTGATTTGAAACAAGAAAGGGGAATTTTAAAGGAGTCTCTGGACAATGAATCTAAGAATTTGAAAGATTTGAAGTATGAACTCCAAATCACCCAGGAGAATCTTCAAGAATCAAGAAATGAGGTTGCCGAATTGGAAAAACAATTGATTGAGTCAAACAGATCGCTTGAAGAGCTTGAGCTTGAGGTCTCTAAGATTTCAGCAGAGCTCACTGACGTTAGAGAGTCACTTCAGAGGAGCCTTGACGATGAAAAACTTGGGACAGAAATGCTAACCAGTGAGCTTAGGAGAGCAAAGGATCAGTTGAAAAAAACAGAGAAGGAGCTGCAATGTGCATCCCATGAACAAAGAGCTGCTTTGGAAATCCGCGATAGCCTGCAGAGAGAATTGGTTGATGTTTGTAAAAAGGCCGAAACTGCAGCTGAGAATTTGAAAGAAGAGAAAAAGTTAGTTGCTTCTTTGAACAAAGAGCTACAAGCTTTGGAGAAGCAAATCTTAGAAGACAAGGAGGCCCGGAAATCTCTTGATATGGACCTGGAAGAGGCTACCAGAGCACTAGATGAAATGAACCGAAATGCATTGATACTTTCTGGTGAATTAGTGAATGCTAATTCTCTTATTTCTGACCTTGAAAAAGAGAAGGAGGTGCTTTACAGGTTCCTCACAGAGCAAAAAAATGCATCCAAAGCGGCACAGGAAAACATTGAAGATGCTCATAATCTCATCATGAAACTTGGCTCGGAGAGAGATAATTTGGAGAACAGAGGGAAGAAACTTGAGGAGGAATTGGCTTCAGCCAAGGTTGAGATTTTGCGCTTAAGAAATCTGATCAATTCGTCAAAAGTTGTTGTTAATAATGAGAAACAGCAGAGAGAAGAAGGCGAAAGCAATGTCGCTGTAAATGCAAGGAAGACTGTCAGGAGGAAAAAGTCTAACCCCCAATGATACAGACAACCTCAACAGCTGTCGTATTATGTCTTTTTTTGAAAGCCAGTTGATCTTGCAATTGCACGCTATCCTCTTTCCTTGCAGACATTTGCATGTTGCAATTATATTGTACATATGAGATTGAGGCAAATAAGGGATGCAAATAAAATGGAAAAATCTTTTTGTATAGAATTTGATTCAGGGCTTTCTTTTCAATGGCATTTATCAAAAAAAATTAAAAAATTAAAAAGTAGCGAGCCGACCACAGTGGGAGTCGAACCCACGACCTTTTGATCCGAAGTCAAACGCGCTAATCCACTGCGCTATGCGGTCATATCCAAGACTCTGCTGCCTAATTCTTTTTATCATATTTTAAAGTTGGTTCTTACTCTGTTTATTGGGCGTTTATCCTCGTTTCGTTGAAAATTTGTCTCACTCGTCACAACTTTTTTGATAAAAGTTACTTTATTACTCTCTCGAAAAACAGTGCTTGTAACCGCAGTTTTAAAACCGCACGACATTAATATGGAGATATCACCGGTTCATTAGTTAAAGATTAAATGGGAGAAATTAAAAATATATTTTTAAATAAAAATATTATATAATATAAATAAAAATTAAATTTATAAAAATACTCCTAATTTATAAGTAATAATATAATAAAATTAAAATAGTTAAAATATATTACTTATCAAAATTAAGATAATTCAAATATATTATACTAACTTTGATTGTTTTAAAAATAATTTAATTATATTATTAAAATTTATACTTTCTATTTTATAAACTAACTTAATGTCTCGTGTTACAATATATATTCTTATAAATTAATTTTAATTTAATATGTTAAATATTACACTTGCATCAATGAATATTTGTTAAGTATACAAAAAATGTCCATAACAAAGCCACAAGTTTCGCGTAGCTATTGATTAACAATGACGATGAAAATCATGGGAGTGGCTTGATCTCTTAGGGTTTGTTTACTATGCTGTAATGAAAAGAAAGAGTAAGAAAGAAAATAAGTTAAAAGAATGAAAAAGAAAATAATAACTATAAAATTTGTTTGGTATGTAATAATTTTTTTTTTAAATGTTTAGTTTACACAAAAAATTAAAAGAATAAAATATATATTTTTATATAAGTATAAATTTATCATTCTTTTAAAATTTAATTTAAAAAAATTTAACATTTTTCAATAAATTTTATGGTTGATATATATATATTAAAAAAAACTTTAATTTTTATAAAATAATTTTATAATTATAATTATAATTTTATATTTTAATTTTTTAATATAAAAAAATTAAACTTTAATTATTATAAAAAATATATAATGTAATTTTAATTTTATAATTTAATTTTTTAAATAAAAATTTATTTTTATTCCTGATTTTTTTTTAAATTTAAAAAAATTATAACCTCTAAATAATAAAAAATAATATTTTAGAAAAATAAACTTTATTTTATCTTAAATTACAAACAATTTTTTTCTTTTCTTTTCTAGCGTACCGGACCTGCGCCCATTTTCAGTACATATTTTAAATGCCCCTAGTTTGTTGACCGGTTTGAATGCAAAAATAATATAAACTGGATCGGTCCCATAACTGGTTCCGTTTCAACCGAGTCAGTCTTGTTTTTACAATAGTGCTCGGAAGGAACGACATTTTCAATTTCTTTTGGCGAGCGCATATTCATTTCCTGTTTTGGGGTTTTATTATTAATTAATTCACACTTAAACGACAGGTGATAAAATAAACGACATCTTCAGTCTGAAGACTCTCAAATCCGCGTGCAAGGCTCTGTAAAATATCCCCAACGTATTTCGATCTCGCAAAAATCCGTCTCCTATTTCTCTCGTCGAGCTACAGGCCCTGCTTATTCCCCTGCCATATTGATCTCGGATTATTCATTGGGAAATTTATTTCCATCTAAGACGAGCTTTCTAGATCTTGTTCGAGAAAGTCCGCTGTGTTTCATCTAAATCTTCACTCCCCAAAAAGTACGAGTCCTTTTATATTATTATCATGTTCACTTTCGAATTCCATTAATCAATTATGAACTATTATTTACTTATAAATTTTCCTGGATATTTTATTTCAGTTGGGTTTGCTTTCAACAGTCATTGCTTCCAGATCTCGGTACAAAAGAAGCATGGTTTGATTTTGGGCAGAGGGGCATAAGCATAAGAGTGATTCAGGGATTGAATGTGACGAGCTTGATTTGAATTTCTATTTTTTTTTAATCCTTTTTTGCCTCAATTGAAGGACAAATTCTATGCTTTCAAGTTTTGGAAATTTGAGAATTGGAAAGAGAAGGTGGCTGCAATAGTTGAGAGGTCGTATAAAAATTGGATTTTGATTGTTTAAGAGCGAAGTTTCGGGCCGAAGATTTTGGACGACCAGGTGTTTGTTAAAGTTTCTTGCCGTCATGTTCTATGGTGCGGTAGTATGGGACCCTTGGCTTATAGTTGCTCAAATTGTTTGTTTACAATGCCTATACTATGTCACTCTAGGAGTGTTCTTGGCAATACTTGTTGGGACTCGCGTATCACGGATGAGCCTTGTATATTTCTTTGATTATGTTACCATCACTACCTCTACTGTAACGGGTTGGTGTGTTATTGCTGCATTTCTGCTCAGCTCGACTGCAGGGTAAGAATTCTATTCCACCTCATTAACCCGAATAGGATTATTGAATTCCTAATGCACGAGTTTCAAAGTAGCTGTACTCAATAATTGATAGTATTCTGTGTAACTTGTGCTCTTCTACACATCATTCAATTACTTTTCGGTTGCTTGAAATCCCCTTTTCCTTTTTTGTCACCATACTCCTAATGCATCACAATTACCTCCTCGTTTACATTGTTCAGAAGACAGTGATCAAGTTTCATAAGCTTTGCGTTTTCTTTCTTCCCCTTTCTGTTGCTTCTTTTTATCCATGAGCTTATAAATGCATTTTGATTCTTAAATGTTTTTCGTTGAAGGGCATTATTGTTTTCTTTTCTGTTCTGTTAATTTTTCTGCATTTTTGCCTCTTTGTATGAAGGGTGTAAAATTGGGCCTTATGCTGTGTCAACTGATGCTTTCATATTTTTTGCAACCTTTAGAAAGCACGCAGTTAATATTTAATAATCATTTTTACATTGATTTTCTTCATAATTTTGCGAGTCGTGATAGCTCTTCTTGTTGGTAGGCATATTCTAGTTGTATCCTAATTCATTTCGTCCCTCCTCATAAACTGAATACCCTGATACACTAATGTTGTACTCCTTACCATTTTTACAGTTGAAAGGAAATTTCTGGTTAGTTAATCTTGTTAACTTAAATCATTGTTGGAAGTGGTGTCACTTTTTGAATTGTAAGAATGTGAGCTCCGAGACTCCGCTATTTTTAGAAAAGAAACAAAATGTTGGGTTGTGAGATATTTGTGTGCTTTTTTAAGACATCCTGATTCTATCTTTATGATCAAAGATTGTTTTGTGAGATGAGGGGACAAAGAGAGGCATCCTCAGCTGTTTTCCGTTCTGTATATATAATATTATAGATGTAAACACGAACTCACGTTGTTGCTCTATGTTGTAGTCATGACGCCACCATCTTGTTTATGCAGGGCCGTATATATGCTTTATTTGATTGAGAGGGCAAAGAAGTGCTTGGATTTTTCCGCCACCATCTATATCATACATCTTTTTATATGTATTGTATATGGAGGTTGGCCATCCTCCATAACATGGTGGGTTGTGAATGGTACTGGACTTGCAGTGATGGCTTTGTTGGGTGAATATCTATGCATCAGGCGTGAACTACGGGAGATACCGATAACACGATACCGATCAAGTGAGCACTTCGTCCCTCTTTATGTTTTGCTGCCTAAGTGCATAAAGATGTATTATTTGAAGTTTTTTGTCTGTATATCTTGTATTGTCCCTCTTTTTTCTTGTATGGTTTATCCACTCCGTAAGCCTGAGTTTATGTTTTGGCATGAAATTTATGCTTTATGTTCTGTATATGTCGGTTTATAATTCTCTCCCCAATATATTTTTTCTTGAAATTTTGAGATTATTTGGACATAATGAGATGTGTACTATCTAGCAGTGAGTTTCATAACTTGCCGAAAAGTATTGGCCTGATTTTCCTGTGATTTAATACGGTCGAGTTACTTGCAGATGTTTGATTGGCAGAAAGTAAGTTCGAGTCAGGGAAAGAGTTGTGTTTTGAGATCGTAACCGCTATTGCTTCCATAGTTTGGATGATCTCCAAGATCAAGCAAAGTGCATAATTCTGCTATGCTATCGAAAGAACTGCCATCTCCTATGTATAATTCTTTAGTTGCTATAGAGGGCCAAGCTATAGATAATCAATTGATACTAGGCACACGATTTTTAAGTAAATTCTAAAATTTTTATGTAAGTGATTCTTTTTCTTCTCTTTTTATCCTTACCTTGATATGGTTAGTTAACGGGACTTGTTTTCTTTTTACACACTTTTGTGGATTCTCTGGTTTGTTTGAATCTTGGGAAATGTCAATTTATGAGTAGCTTCCCAGTGGTTGTTGAATTCTAGAAGATAGAATGAGCCTGTAGTATAGGCTTCTTTCTTGATTGATTCATCAATGCACATCTCAAATTTATGTTTGGTCTTTCACTGTAGTTGGTTTTGCCTTTTAATTTGGCTTCGTCAGAAGTATTTGGCAGAAGTACAACCAATCCTTTATAAAAGTATGAGAAGAATGCCCGTCGTGTTGTAGTTCCTTGGATTAAATAAAATCGTATTGCAAGAATGTATCGTGCATGACATTTTTTTTTTTTTCATTTCCCACGTTAAGAAATGAATAATCTACACAATTAAGCCATATTGCAAAGGCCTGTTTATTATACTTTCTTTTCCCTTGGATTCAAGTTTGGCAATAAATCTTGTCTTGTTTAAGCCATTAAGGAAGGGATATGGCTAAGCTACCCTGCCTATAATAGCTAGTGTAGCCTACAATAAGTGGCTGGCTCGTTTTATTTTCTGCCCGAGTGTTTCTTGTGTTGGACCTCTCCTTTTTGTCACCAAGCTACGAAATTTGTGTATCTTTTTTTTTTTTTTTTTTTTCCTTACCAAAAGAAAAAATTATTCTATTTTGGGTTAAAATCTTCTTTTCATATTTTCGATTAAAATATCCTGGAAAGATGCCACGGAACAAGTTGCAGAGAAGGGCATAATTTTCATTGTTTAGGCCAAAAGAAAGCAGATTGTCTCAAGAAACTCAAAGAAGAGTATCTCTCGCCGTCCAAAAAACTCTTTGATTAGAGTTTTTCCTAATTGCCAAGAGTTTGATGGTTCTAGTCAACACTCGCTCTTTTCGCGTTCCATAAAGCCATTTCTTGTTGTCAAGGCTGAGCTTTCCATGGCAATGAAATGTCGGCCACAGCTTCTCCCACTGTGAGATAGATTCCTTTCAACCCAAACGAATCCAAAATTTTTGAATGATGCAACTTCTCCATCACATTTCCAACAGGATTCGCCAACACAAGCTGCATAAAATAATATTAGCCAATCATCAATGAAAAGATTAAGGGGTAAAAACTTCTTTTGTTTGGTTCAGCGCAAATTCTCCTCGAACCACTTTTCACAGTACGAAAAGGTAAAAGTTTATGAAATGTCACAGTTAAGTTGAATACCTGAAGTGATCTTTGCTCCAGCGTCTTTTTAAGCTCACATAAAGTGTCAATTCCACTCGTGTCTATGGCCGTCACAGCTGAGATGAGAGAATAATTTCTGTAAGTCAAAATTACCCAAAAACTTTGATAACTCAAGTTTTTACTTTTGAAGTGCATGAAAGGTACCTGTCATGTCTAAAATGATGCATCTCAATGCAGTTTCGTTGTTTGCTTTTATACCATCTTCCTCCTCTCGAATCCATCTAAGTATCCTGTAATAGGAGACGCCCTCAATAATTACAGGGAACCACTCTGAAAATGCCACTGATTAGATATCCCTGTCTGCCATCTTCAATAAATCAAGTTCAACTAACCTTTCTTGCAGGTAATTTGAATTGGCAAAGAAGATGGGAGACTCCACACCAAGAATGAGAAACGAAGGGACTCTTAGAGCCTCTCCATATTGATTCAAGTTATGGAATATTTGCGTTCCTGGTATGTTCCCCAAAATCACTGTGTTTGGCCTAGAGACATGAAGTAGGATCTTGAACACGGATATTGCCACCTGAAAATTACAGCCAAGTCATTAGAAATTTATGATTTATTTTTAGCTTTTCAAAGAAAAGTTAAGATACTGATAATCTAAAACTTAATTAATTACCGCGATGCCAAGGCCCAAAGGCACCGAGATGAACAAGACACCAAAGAAAGAACACAAGCAAGCCAAGAAATCTAGCTTGTCAACCTTCCACAACTTGTATGCTGCTTGATAATCTATGAGTCCAACAACTGCAGTTATGATAATCGCTGCTAGAACCACATTTGGAGTGTAATAAAACAGCGGCATAAGGAAGAGAAGTGTCACAAGGACGGCTGAAGCCATTATTATGTTTGAAACTGCTGTTTGTGCTCCAGCATTATAGTTAACAGCTGATCGAGAAAAGGATCCTGCAAGTTTATTTCTTTTCTCAGTAAAAAGAAAATGGCTCTTTTTTTCGAACTTGACATTTACAAAATAAAGAAGAATCAAGTACCTGTTGTGACATAGCACGAAGAGCAAGAGCCAGCTATGTTCATTAGCCCAATGGCCATCATTTCTTTGTTTCCATCCACTTGGTAGTTCTTAAGTGCAGCAAATGTTCTTCCTACAGCAATTCCTTCCTAAATTATAAGAAAAAAGAGGCAGAAACACTTAGGATTTTACTAATCTAATCATAGTGTGGTGAAATATTGGTAGGTGCTGGCTTTGGGAAGCTTACAGTGAGAGATAAGATTCCAGTGACAATTCCAGTTTTGATAGCTAAAGCTAGATAAGGTCCATTGAAGTATAACATATTCGGTGATGGTGGATTAAGGCCCTTTGGTAAGTAACCTATCTGCCAACGGTTAGAAAAACAAAGAGAAAGTGTTATTTGGAAGAAAATTTTTGTCTTTCGTATAGGGATAGCAAGATAAGTAGCCTTTTTCTTACTGTTGCAATTCCTTGAGTCTTATTTCTGAGCAGAAAGACTATAATGGTTGACAGAATAACTGATGTCAAAGGAGCAGCTGCTGAAACCCAAAATAGTTTTGGTTTCTTCTGGTTCTGTTTCAATATTTCAACATGTTGAGTTCAATAATTAAATAGATGAATACTTAGATGAAACACCAGTGTTTGATGCAAGATGGAGAAACTTACAATTTGTCTTGTGGCCAATAGAAAGGCTAGGAACCCAAATCCTAGTAAAATTGTTGGCAGTGACCACTGCACAAGTTCCACAAATATTTGAATTAACATATAGGTGATTATGCATGCATTTGCATCAATACAAGTATCTCTCAGATAGAAGTGATCCTTAATTCATTATAATTTTTTTAAAAGAAGTGCAAAAAAAATCGATTTTCCAGGAGAAAAGAAAAAATGGAATCTGATCCCTCATGTAACATCCAAAGAAATCATATGTAAAATGAATTAGTGCCATTAGAATGTTTGAAAGAGTTTAGTGGAGGAAAAAACTTGATCTTTTTTTAAATATTTTTTAGTGTCTTTACTCTTCTTCAGAGTATCCTTCACATTTAAAACAAGCAAGATAGAAATTTTAAAATAAAATACTAAACTAAGATTTGAGGCTGCCATTTCTTTAATCTCCCAAGTGTTAACTTGAGATGTAAATTGAGTAAAAAAGTTTACTGCAAATAGTAAAAATACCTCGGCTCTGTGTTTGAAAACAGAGAAGAGCACAGGAATAATTTGCATCTTGCTGGTGAAGTGTACAATTCCAAGCAGCCCTTTCAGCTGCTGCAGTGACACGATGATTGCCGCTCCGGCCATGAAGCCCACCAGTGTTGGCTTTGAGAGAAAATCAATTACAAAACCTAACCTGTGGATTACCCAAAGGTATTCTCAATCATAAAATACAAGTAGCTCTAAAAATTTCTCTGTATTTTCAAAATTAATGGACAATTCAATACCTTAATATTCCCAGAGAAGATTGGAATACACCAGCGAAAAAGGTTGCAGTGAAAGCCAATTTCAGGTAGAGAATTGGGTCTTGAGTGTAGGAAACTGTCTCGCTCAACATTGACCCCATAACCAGAGATGCAATTGAAACAGGCCCAACACCAAGATGTCTAGAGCTCCCAAGCAGAGAGTAAATCAATGGGGGCACAAAACTGGAATCTGCATGATATCCAATAGTAGTTGAAATGTTACTTCACAGAAAGATTGATCCAATTTTACTCTAAATGCCTTTTGGAAGCAGAGGATACTAACATAGTCCAACAATAGGTGGCAGATTTGCAAGCTTTGCATAACTAATCCCCTGCACAGGAAAAGAAAGAAAAACCATATTTCCATAATGAGATCAGTGTTTCAAAAAACTGATTCAAAATTCCAAACACATAACATAATCGGTTTCTGAAAATAGATTATGGGTTGGGTCAGGAAAACAATGAAGAATCTCATAAAGTTGCCATTTTTAACCATCATATAAGCAACGGTAACAGCATCAGAAAGGCACTGAATGTTTACAGAACCAGACTTGGACATTCAGAGTTAACGGAGATATAGTTAATAAGAAAGTGTGAATGGTAAAGACGGAAGAAGTTGGAAGGTTTTTCTTACCTGAGGAATTGCAAGGCTAGCAATGGTGAGGCCAGCAATGGCATCGGAACGGAGAAGGCTAAGATTGTAGTTAGGCCCCCATTGGAAAATAGGGAAGAGATATTGAAGACCCAGAAGCAGTTTCATGAACCAGGTTTGGTTCTTGAATCTGTGAAGTGGATCATCTGGGAAGAAGATTTCAGAGAGTCTATGCCTTAGTTTCTGTAGTGTGGTTCTCTCAGGGGGCAAGCGAACTCTGTGAATTTCCAATGGTGGCATTTGTATCTCGGCTTGGATTTTGATGGTGGTTTCATGGCAATCAAAATGCTCTACTCTATTGGAGTTCACACCCATTGTTTCTCTGCACAACTACTCGGTATTTTGAAGAAGAAAGACAGCGTGACTTGGAATTTATAGGGGGAAACAGAGGAGAGAGATGGCAGGTCTCTCATGTCTATCAAATGGAAGTTATTGGGCAGTTGTCTTTAAAGCATATAGGGGTAGTTTAGTCACTTTACGTAGTTGTAAAGTTACAATGCACTTCCTTCTTTTTTATTTTATTGTGTGTTATATTTTTTGCGTTTGTTTTCATTGATTTGGAAAAAAAAAATAAAAATAAGACGAAAAAATACTAACAAAAGAAGAGGATTAAGATAAATAAAATTCTCACTGTATTTTGTGTTATATGCCCTTTCAAGACTGAGGAATTTTATAGTATTTAGGTTTGACATGTGGTTTATGCTTGTTGCCTAGTTTTCTTTCCATTTTTTTTTTTAAATTAGGCATTTTTTATGAATTTATATAGACTTTGTCTATACATAAATTATTTTTGAAAACTTAGGAAAAATTTAAAACCTTCATTTTGTTATTGGTCCTATTAATATTAATATATAAATATTGACAATCGCCTAGGTTAAGAAAAATTAATTATATACAGGAGTAATGGGAACTTATCATGCTGTTATTTGTTGAATTATACACTCTTTGTTGTCACAACATTACCTTTAATTTGCTTGTTACTGGTGTGTGTGCTGGTTTGATGAGGTAGAAAGACAGCCCCTTTTGCTTGTCATGAGGAACTCTTGCCAAACAATGAATGAATACCATAAAATATAATTGCTCTTGTGTATATATATATATATATATATATATATATATATATATATATATATATATATATATATATCACTGTCTTTTAAGGGTTAATCAACAATTGCATAGACCTATTATTTGTATAACATGCCATTTAGATTTTATTACTTTGCAACTCATGGACTTTATTTACCATTTTGGATATCAATATGAGAAATATCAGAATGTGAAGTATTTCTTAAGATGTGTGCAAATTATTTTAGAAGAAAATATTTTCTTTTATAGATGCACTGTATTTATTATAAAATAAAATCATATTTATATATTCATTATGAGGAAAAAAAAAAAACTAAGTTATTGCATACTTCAACTGTATAATAAATTAAATTCTCTGGAAAAATTATAGTAAGAAGAAGAAGAATAGAATTTACAAGTTATAGGCCTTTAGAGTTCATAGTTGAATTATGAAAATATATTTCTAAATAAATAAAATATGAAAGTCTCGTTAACCTTGTAGACAAGACAAGTAAGATTTTTTTTTTTTTAATAAATCTTGTTGAAAAAAGCTTCAACGTAAAATTGAAAATGCCACCTTTTTGTTCTCTATTATTAATGCAAAAGGAGCTTTTCCATTTTTCAACATATGGCCATTCAATCAGCACCGTCCAGTAAATCCTAACTTTATGCTCAAGTATAAATTCCATCCTTGCACCTTTTTCTTGTCAATTTCATAATTTCTCTATATTTTCCCACACAAAAAGAAAAGAAGCTTCTATTAAAATATTAGGTCAAAAGAGAGAAAATAGAATAAAAGTACATTTTCTTTACAGTGCAGCAAACTTGTGTTACTTCAGTCACTTTCCGCTGAATCACTTACCAATCACCACCTTCTCCCCAAGCCCTTATCTTGTTAGACATTCTTCTTTTTCGAAATTAACTTGTTTATCAACAGTTAGGTACTTGAAGTTACATAAAACAGGTTTATACCCTTAGAAGATCACTTGCTGGGCCGAACAGCAGTTTGGCATAAAGAGAAGTACCTTTATTTTTTATTTTTTGTTCACTTATCATAAAACAAAGGAATTCGTTATCTTCCTGGCAAGGTGTCTGCCTCTCTGGATAACACAAATAGGGATATAATTCATGTGTAATGATGGATGAATGTGATCTTGTGCTAGAACTGTTTGGTAATAGAGAAAAGTGTGTTCTGTTTAATAACATTTTAAAATATCTTCTTTTCTTTTTCCCATCATTTTGTAGTTTTTAAATCCAAAACTCTTCCGTTTTGTGAAGAACCAACCTCAAAAAGTGCTTTTCCTTTCAAGGCAAACGCGTGAGAAGTGGACTGGCTAGCATATCATGCAGATCCTCTTCCAATCTAGCAATATTTGCAGAACCTAGTTCCGTCATGGACATATCCAAAGCAAGAACAAGTTCTCCAAATTCTGTGGATGTTATTTAAAATTAACCTCTTCTGCAAATGATTTTAACTTGAGGTCTAAATTGCTACAATCAACATTTATTCAAGGTTATCTCATCCTTGTAACTTGATGGTTATTTATATAGTTCCTAGGATCTCCATGTTGTGGTTTATGTCCCTCTTTCAAATTAAAGCTGGATAGTTGCTTCTGCAAATCGTGTTGTTTATGCAACAAGTTGAGGTCTAAATCACAGTAAGTGCTTGCCTTGTCACAACGAATTCAATAAAAACTAGTCTTCCAGTCCCACCTTTTTGACTGAAATGGTTGAAATAAAATTGGACCTACCGTTAACCAAGATATGCTGTTCTTTCTGCAGATATAACCTTGCAGACAGAACAGAAACAGCAGTCTAACTAGAACTAAGGTAACCAAGGTTAGGTTGGTTAGGAGAATGTTACTAGTTAATACATTAATTAGAGGCAACTGAACCCCAAAATCCCACTTTAAAGATTCACCACTAGAGGGTCAACATCTGGAATTTTGCTTATAAAGGCATATGTATAAAATTATTGATATGATCCCACCCATAATTTGGCCATTGATTTTTGATTAAATTACTGGTTTAAGGGTCACTTTGATAATTCATCGAATTGATAACATGATCCCACCACTTTGATAATTCATCGAACTCCATGCTTATCTCTTTCTAGTGTGAGTTCTCCCCATACTGAAGAACCCTAACACAATTGACTATTCCTTGTGGAATTAGACCATATAAAACAAAGTTGCCGTACTTAGAAATTGATATTAAGAGCATGCTGTACTCATTATCAGCGACAAAACGATCACTCATATTAGGCTACCTAAAAAGTTTTCTTACTTTACAAAAGTGCAAGTAGAGGGAATTGATCAGGATCCAGTTTATATCTATTTTTTTTAAGTATATGAATGGTTGTTTCCTTTTCCTAACATGAGGCAAACATTTTCCTCCATATTCCTGCATAGATTTTTACCATGAAAGGCTGCAAGTGGAAACAAGCTGAGTGGTACTTGTCTGAGCCCATGAGCTCCTCTTAGTGCAGAATCTGAGAGTGTCTAAAGTTTCTGCTTACTCAACAAATTTTGATTCTTGTTCTTGTATTAACACATTAATAGCCGCTCATATTTGTGAGGCAAAATAGTTTGTTTGACTTGGGTTTGAAGAATGCTAGAGTAACTTAGATTCTGTTTTACTCTATTAAAAATCTCAAAGGGGAAAAGACAGGCTTTGCATATGCGGCGAGGGGGAGTTGCGTTTACTTGCTGCCACGAAATGGATTGTCCATGATAAGGGCCAAGAAAAAATTGTGCATGAATTTTATGGTACCCACAATTAATGGATCAGATACTGAGCCAATTCAAAAGGAACACAATTGATGGACCAGATGTAATCACCTTTCTCTTTGGACCCATTTCTTCCATTTGAAAGGTTATCTGGTTACTGTGGAGAAAAGGTCTGAAGAGTACACATGGTTACCATCAAAGACAGATGAACTAGACTATAGCTATTGTTGTTGTAGGTCAGCGTTGAGGTGCAGGTTCTCCCACATCAACAACTTAGATATTATTGGGCTGACAAGAATTTGATTCTTCCTTTCCAAATGATTTTATGATAAGATTTATTTAAAGCCACTAGCTTTTCATAGCACTAAAATGAAAGTTTTAATCAAAATGAATGAATCTTTTGTGGGTAGAAGGAGGGGCAAGAATTCACTAGAATCACTTCTATTATACCGATCGAGTTCTCTATTAATCATCAGAAAGTTAAGAAAATGGATCCTTGTAATTATTGACTTAATAGATCATCATTCACAGCCTCAAGTATAAAAATTCTGGGTGCTCTGTTAGTTGTTGACTACTTTACTTCTCACCTGCACATTGTGGCAGCATCTGAGTTTAACTACAATTGGAACTTCACAATATTTGCTGAAACATCAATTTAACAGCTCAAAGTTTTGCACATTACTGTAGTCTGCGTTTAGTGGCCTGAGTGTTATCTGACAAAGAATTACATTAAGGATTGGGAAGAAGCCATGTTAGTCTCAAGCAGTGCTTTTTATGGACTCTACGCAGGTATTTTAATGAAATTTGTTCTATTGTGTGATTGTCTGGTTTTGGTCTAGAGTGGAAAAGTCCTTTTTAAGGGTGAACCATTTTCCTTTATAGGCTAGTGTGGCTATAATATATTCAAATGGGCCCTTCCACGCTTATTTGGGGCCCAAGCTGTTTAGTACTGACCCATATGAATGGGCTTAATGCGGCCCATCTAAAATATGAAAGGTTGGTCCATATCAAAATTGAAAACCATGCATGTACACAAAAACCAGACTCGGTTTCTGTTGGACAAGGAGGGAAACCCACAATCTGTGACAAAACAAGATACACATGCACCATAGACGATTAGAAGCATTAGATAGGAAGCAAGTTATGTCATTCAGTGCTTCATTGACCTGTGTCATTACTTATTATAAAGAGAACAGAGGTGAAGTGACACTTGAAAGGCCAGTGAAGAAGCTAGAGAAACGTGGTGGTCAGTGGACCAGTTTATTCTTGGAATATACCAATTAGCAGTTTCCTAGTTATGATGATTTCCAGATTGATTCAATCTGGGTTTCCTAAAAAAATCCATTTTTTTTCCTGAAAGTCAACTTTGAGGATCTTGAAAGGTAAACTGCGTGTTCTGTGCCATTAAAATCGTAGTGGTGAAGGCACTGAGGTCAGAAACCTATATGTTCTAAAGGATTTCCTCAAAGTCGCTAGGAGATATCATCTCATTCATATATGTGCTTCCCTCAAATATGTCGGGCTAGAATTTGCTTGAACGACAAACTTTGCACTTTTCCTTTATGCCTAGAAGATAACAGTGGGAAGGGAAGAGAAGAGAAAGATAACACGCATCGATTACAAAGGGAGCAGAAAGAGAAACTTACAACTTTACATGTTAATGAAGGTTGCAATCATCAATATGTAGTCAACATGACTTAATTAATTACATTTATAAAACAAAAAGCAGTGTGAAGGGTTTGTTAAAGCTATACAGAAACTGGTTGTTGTCTTCTTTAATCATTTTATCATTTGTTTCTTTTTTCTTCCTTTGAGATATGGAAGTAGGCTCGGTTGTTATAATTAGAATAATGTTTAGATAGAAAAGTGTAGGTCCGTTTTTCTAAAGTGGCTATTTTTTTTAAATGCACTTTTCATTTTGTGAAATAATGGCACTTATGGATCTCTTTCATCTATTACATTGAACTCATACTTGTCCTCCAGTTCTGCTCTGCACCACTGATAATGATAAATCAGGTCTTTGTAATGTATTTCTTTGTAATGTATTGGCTTCTCTTTCTCTCTTCTACCGGATTGTGTGACCAATGAAATCTTAAATGGCACTTATGGCTCTCTTTCATCCATTACGTTTATATATTTGATTCAGCTATTATTGTTAGTTAAAGGTTTCACTTACTCTAAATTGAGAGATTAAATCTTTTTATGAATTTTTTCTTTGAAAGTACTAGCTACTAAACAATGTTTCCTTTATCTAGAACTTTGAGAGGTTGAAAAGAACTCTCTTTTATACATAAAATAAAAATAAAAATAAAAATGGACGGTCAAGAATAAAAATTGTGATTTATTAAAAAGAAGGAAAATGTTATTTACATATACACCTTTCAAAACACTTTTTATTTTATAGTTGTTTAATACAATATAAACAAAAAAAAAAAGAAATAAATAAATATACACAACAAATATATATATATATATATATATATATATATATATATATATATATATATATATATATATATATATATATATATATATATATTACCGTTGTATTCAAAAATTACTCCTCCAGGGCCTCGGGTGTAGGGGTGAGCATTGGTCGGTTACAGTCGATTTTGACTATATTTTTAATCGACCGACACTAACCAATTGTATAATTTTGTTAAACCGATAATCGACCGACTATACTTTAAAATTGACGGTTCGGTTTTAGTTGATTAAGCGGTTGGTTTCGGTCGGTAAATAGTTAACCGACAGTAATAATTTTTTTTTAAAAAAAGTTTTTTTTTTTTCATTTTAGTGTTGTGTCTACTTGGAATGTATATTTAATTATTTTATTGTAAATTAAGAATATGACTATTAGATAAGTTAAATAAGTTTTTTTTTTAAAGCATTTATGATATTTTACTAAGAATCATATAAATAAAAACAAAAATACATAAATAACAAACCTAAAAATATATAAAGATATTTATGGAAACTAACTTATTTTGGTTCCAAACATATACAAATGTCTATATATAAAAAAGTAACATTTTTTTTAATTTCTTTACTAGAACATTTACTATTTTTAATAAACATATTTACACAAGACTAAATTACATATCAAATTAACAATATATAATTATTTTTATACATCAAGATGACACAATATTTGAGTAATTTAATCAATCAATAAAATAATTGAATCACTAATTAACATGGTATATAAAAAACATTAAAGTTTATACTATTTTAGTTTGTCGGTTCGGTTTTCATCGGTTAGGAAAAATGCAAAACTGAAATTGACTGACATTAACCAATTTTTTCAAATTCCAAAACCGTAACCAACCGACTAAACCGATACTAACCGACCAATTAAACCAATTTACTTTCGGTTCGGTCGATTTCAGTCGGTTAATTGAATTTTGCTCACCCCTGCTCTGGTGTCTCAAAGCTCCTCTTCCGAGTCTTTTTCGAGTTGAATAGGTGAGGATTAAGTTATTGACCAGTTGAAACTTGAAATTTCTACGTGCCCTGGTCACCTACCATTTCTGATTAAGATATTGAGCAGTTGAAAGTTGAAAACTTCAACGTTCCCTGGTTACCCTCCCCTGGATAATAATACTATTACGCATGTCGTGTCTGCTAGCTAGCAAAGCAAAAATGGACATACATTCCTTAGTTGCGAAGCATCCTCTAGCATATAAACCAGCCCACCGTCCTGATCCCAATCATCCTGCAAGTACAATTTCAAGCAAAGCAAAGCAAACGAACCAAGCCATTTTCTTTTCAACAACCGTATTGGTGCCAGAAACTGTAGGAAATGGTGGGTCATTGCATTCTTCTTATTTTATTTGGATAAAATAAATGAAATTATCTTTCTTTTAGCTCTTTCTGTACCTTCGTGTGTACGACAATGGCACTTGCTTCACTATGTCCCTTCCTTTTCCTGCTTTGTGGGATTTCAGACCCACCGAGTTCCACTCCCAACGAGACTTTGTGGAGAAATAGCTCTCTATTTGACATATGTTAAATGATTGTAATTAGAATAAGATTGAAAATATAAATACGTTTTAATCTAATTTCTGCAAGCTATTTTATTTCATTTTTCTGTATAATTAAATTAATTACAGTATCACATGAAAAATATTCCTCTGCTAAAAGTAAAAACCCACTAACATCCGTTGTTTGACTTGACTTGAAACTGAATTTGTAAACCGTGAACTAGTCTAATGTGTTTTTCTGCAGGAGCAAACTCTCTCGCTTCAAATTGAGGTACTCCTACTTTCTGATAATCTGTTTAATTTACCTGTGTCGTATTGTTCATCCTTAGTCAAGTTTTGCTTCTTCATACGTACATTTCTATTAACATTTTCTTTCTAAATCAGCATGAATTTGTTCAGAACTCGGAAAGAGTGAAGTCTGTTGACCTGCATCCAACTGAACCATGGTAACGACACATCTGATTCCCCAATACTATATGTATTCTACGACACTAATAAGCTAGCACACGAATTTTTATACCATATAACCTGTGCATGTGCTTATATTTTGCTCCTTTCTCATGCAGGATTCTAGTGGGCTTCTATTCAGGGACTATTTCTATTTGGAACTATCAGACAAAGGTAAACAACTATATGTGCTGTCTGCACTTAGAACTATTCCTTCTTTCATAAACTATCCCAATCCCAATTTCCTTTTTCTGCCAGTCCAATTCATTTACTTCTAGTGCTTGATTTAGCAGGTGTAGAAATGTTAATTATTCTGCACGAATCTTTGTTTTCTTGATATAAATGGTGGATTTTTTAGATAAAGCTTTACTTCTAACCTTTTGATACTATTTCATGACAGACTGAGGAGAAGTCTTTCAAGGTCAGTGATTTAGCAGGTAAGTTTCTAACGCAACACTTGTGGTAACTATGGATTTTTGTTTTCACCTCTTAACACAATAACCTTGTGTGTCTTTTTGAACGGTTGCAGTCAGATCAGCAAAATTCATAGCTCGCGAGAACTGGGTTGTTGCTGCCGCTGATGACAAATTTATCCGTGTCTACAACTACAACACCATGGGAAATATTGTAGAATTTGAAGCACATACAGATTTCATCAGGAGTTTGGCTGTGCATCCCTCCCTACCATATGTGGTTTCAGCTTCTGATGACAATGTTTTGAAGCTGTGGAATTGGGAAAAGGGTTGGTCATGTGTTGAGACCTATGAAGGGCACTCGCACTATGTAATGCAAGTAGCACTCAATCCAAATAACCCAGCTACCTTTGCATCTGCATCCCTTGATAATACATTGAAGGTAACTTCAGCTGCAAAATTTCACTGTCTGCACTCTGCACGGTTTCAACTTTTCTGACTCAATTGTGTCTCCTCTGTAGATATGGAATCTTGGTTCTTCTACTCCGAATTTTACATTGGATGGGCACTCAAAAGGGTTGAACTGTGTTGATTACTTCATAAGCAATGATAAACAATATCTGTTGAGTGGTTCTGATGATTTTACTGCTAAGGTTTGCAGACCAATGACTCTGCCCTTGTCTGCTTTTTCATTCTATGAGATATATATAATACATTCCACCTAGGCCTAAGTTATCTTTAATTTCTGACAGGTGTGGGATTGTAATACTAGAGGCTGTGTAGAAACGCTCGAAGGACATACACACAATGTTACAGCAGTGTGTGCCCATCCAGACCTTCCTATCATAATAACAGCTTCTGAAGATGGCAGTGTTAAAATATGGGATGCAGTAACTTACAGGTAGCTCTCTGAGCTATTTAATAGAGGAATTTGGCTGATCCATTTAGTTCTGCTGGCTTTGTTGTCATCAAATTCTTAATTAATTGTCATTAATTTGCAGGCTTCAAACCACATTGAACTTTGGTCTTGAGAGAGTGTGGAGCATTGGATACAAAAAAGGATCATATCAGTAATTATCTATACCTTAACTTTTTCAGACTACCCACATATAGAACATGTGTTACTTTTACTCACAGAGTGCATGGCTTCACCACTTCCTGCAGGCTTACTTTTGGATGTGACAAGGGATTCATTATGATTAAAATGAATTGTGCTGCCAAACAAGATTAGAGGAGATAAATCGAAAGAAAAACTGCGTTACCACTTACCACGCTCTGGATCAATGGAGAACTAAAACTAGCCACTGCTAGGTTGTTATGCATGTAAAATAGAATATATCAAAATAATAACTTCTGGCCTAGAAGACATAGAGTTTTTTTTTTTTTTTTCCTTCTTCTTGTTGGCTATTGTACGAGTTGGTGCTAGTTCTTGGATGTTTCCCGAATAAGTCATGTAGTTTTTATAAAAAAAATTATTTTTCTATTCTAATAATTTATATAAACGTTGACTTAGTTACTTGATCTTCCAATAAAAAATTAATTTTGGAATAACTATACCCAAAAAACAAAAAGAATAAATGACGTTCACAGGGAATTGATTTCAATTAAAAAAATACGTCGTTTCCTAAATAAAAATTTGAGATAATTATACAAAATAAAAGAAAGAATTTCGTATCAACCAAATGCCCATGTCAAAGAAGGCCTTCTCCTACACAAGAAAAAACTGAAATGGCTTTTCTTCATGATTCATTATGGTAAGTAAAACAGATACATATAATAGTCATGAGCTAACTACCTAGAGTAAAATAGGATCACAATTGAAATACAGCCTAATCAACCATTGCCTCATTACATGAATTAACCATGCACCTAGCATTCTCACTTAATAAGGTTTTTAACCATCCTAAGTTAGTCTTGAAGCCATTGGTAGCGGGAGAAGACCTCGTTCCATAACAGAAATATGTAGTTATTGTTAAAAAGAAATACATAAATCATGAATGAGGAGGAATATGCTTACTCCACAAGGAAATTTTTAACATTTATTACATTTTATAACTTTTTTAAATGTCAATTTTTTCATTACTGTTGAATCATATTATATTGCCATGAACACAAATACATGAATTTGAATTTGAATTAAAGGCTTAAAAAAATACATGGAAAATTTTGGGATTACACGTCGCTGCCACCCACACTACAACAGCACGTTTAGCGCTTCAATGGATACAACCGACTCCATCTGCACCGTCCATTTTGTCAGATTTGTTTGATCCACCACTAATTTCCACCCCGTATGGTGGGGGATTGCGTCCTCCCTTTACTTAACCCAGCCCCCCAAAATTTAAAAAAAATAAATTTCTAAAAATATCCCTGATACCCTAGCCCCATGTCCTGTGACCATTTTCTTTTCTTCCCTCATCTTCGAACCTGCTCGCCGCATACCCATTTTTCTATTAAAACCAGGCATTTGATTCCCATCAAACTCTGCAATAATTTTTTTTCAAAAACAGTTGTGTATAGCTAGTAATTAAAACGATTTTATATAATTGTTTCTCTTATCAAATGGCTATACACAGCTGTTTTGAATAAATATATATATTAAATAAAATATTAAAAAATTTAAAAAATATAATAAAAATTTGTGATAAAATAAAAATTTAATAAAATAATTATTATGTGATAAAAAATTATATTAATTTATTAAAAATATTACGTAAAGAAATATATATATATATATATATATATATATATATATATATATATATATATATATATATATATATATTCTAAAGGAAAAAAGATAGAGAAAAGGAAAAAAGAGAATGTGTTATTTGAATGATTATATAATAATTTTATTTATGTTAAAAATCATTGAAACGTTACAAAAATTATATGGTAATTCCCCAAGTGCTATTCTTGATGGGTGATTTAGTATAATCTCATGTTTGGGCTCATGCTAAATCACCTACCAAGAATGATGTCTGCTGCCACTGAAAAAACGACTGTATATAGCTGTTTCTTACTAACTTCAGCTCCAAATAGTCGTTTTACTGGTTGCGAAGGGGGGGGGGGGGAGGCACTAGGGTTTCATGATGCAAACGAAGAGGGTGAGGGGGAGAACTTATATGCGTCAAGCGGCATGGGGAATTGCCGAAAATCATTAAGCGAGGGGGCGTGGGGAAGCCAAACGTCGAGGGGCTACGACTATTACAACGATTATACAAAGCCGTTTGGATGTATAAGTAACTTTGCATAGCTATTATAATTCTTACACTATACAAATTTTAAGAGTATTTTGGGAAATATAATTTTTTTTTAATGAGAGCGCCGGGGACTGCCTTAAGCAATCCCCCATATGGTGTGGTTACACCGGTGTCCAAACCAGTGGCATTTCCGTAAATGTGTTCATTAAGTGCAAAGCACCGCTTCTTCCTTCTTCCTCATCGTATTTACAGAGTGCTTCATACAATATAAGAAAAAAACCTGTCTCCTCGTCCCCCTCTCCTCCCCTCCCTCTCTCTGAGCTCGATCTCCCGGTCTTGTCGAGTTCAGCTTCTGATCTCCTAAGAGTGTTATCGATCAAATCTTATTACTTTCTGATCTTCGAAAATGGTGAGCTTTGTATTTGATCTATTTCTTTGCTAATGCTTCAGCATTGTGGACACGTTAGATCTGGAGCGAATTTGCTTTGGTTTTATGTTTTATAATTATATAGTTAACTCTCCGAAATTCAAGCTCTCTTCTATGTGTTCCTTGTCGTGGGAGATTTTTAATTGCTTCCTTACTTTATATGATTTAATCTTCAGTGGGATCTAATGTTGAATTGTATATTAAATTGTGTTTGTTTGTTTCTTCATGCGTGCATTTGCAGCCTCTCAGACTCGAAATCAAGGTATCGTTTCTCTATTCTGTTTGTTGATTTGATTCAATTTTTTATGTGATAATTGAGCTTCGTTTTTCCTTTAGGATGTGATGACAGCGTGTTTGGTTGCCGAGAAATGTTTGATTCAAATTTCCAAAGAGATTTTTTCCACTTTGATTTCTCAGTAACCAAGCATACTGTTGATGTTTAGCTTTGTGTCTGCTTAAATCACGTTTTTGTTTTGATCTATCAATCAGAGAAA
This sequence comes from Bauhinia variegata, assembly GCA_022379115.2. Taxonomy (NCBI): domain Eukaryota; kingdom Viridiplantae; phylum Streptophyta; class Magnoliopsida; order Fabales; family Fabaceae; genus Bauhinia; species Bauhinia variegata. The sequence goes on from CM039427.1 coordinate 23,471,191, forward strand.
GCTTGCGCAAAGATCAGAAAGAGTCAAATCCGTGGATCTACATCCAACAGAACCATGGTAATGTATCTTCATTTGCCACTCATTACTAATATCTACAATTGCATGATCAGTTAATTATGTGGAATCTATTAGACAAGTTTGTGAACATATCGCTAACAATGGCATTTGTTGTAAAATGGATACTGTTGACATTATTTCTCCAACTGGAGCTTGAGGAAGATGAGTGAGTGGTTGACCGCTGCACATTTTGCTAATTTTGTGATATTATCATTGTTATGCCAGGATCCTTGCCAGTTTGTACTCAGGAACTGTCTGTATCTGGAACTACCAATCTCAGGTATGTGGATTTTTATAACTGTGATACTTTATAATGTTGTGATTCATTTTTCCAACTTGAGGATTGTAATGGTGGATACCTATTTAGCCTTAAGGCCTTGTTTCTATAATATTTTTGCTTCTGTCAGCATCATTACATATGTTATGTTGCAAGACAACATATGCAGTATTATTCTTATGAACGCTCTAGCAAACTTCTGAATAATTTGACAAGAAATGGAACGGAATTACTTGTCTTTTGTGTTTGATACACACATATATACAAAAGTTTTGGATTCTAAAAGTTAGATACCTTATTTATTTGCTTTTGCATATGTAAGTCATTTACAAGCCTTTCTGTTTTAAATTTTTCATTATTTAATTTTTATATACACTCTCTTTGTAATAAGTAGTTAATATAAACGTCTGATGTTATTCCAGACGATGGCCAAGTCTTTTGAGGTCACTGAGTTACCAGGTAATATATATTCTAATTTTTTGTTTGTTTGTTAGTTTGGATTTCTACCTTTCAGTGCAATTACTTGAAGGTATCTATTTTCTTTTTAATTTCCCTTCTTATTAAATATCACTATGGGGGTTAAATGTTATGTGCATTGCAGTTAGGTCAGCCAAGTTTATTGCACGCAAACAGTGGGTTGTTGCTGGGGCAGATGATATGGTCATTCGTGTATATAATTACAACACAATGGATAAAGTCAAAGTGTTTGAGGCACATACAGATTACATTAGATGTGTGGCAGTTCATCCTGCCCTTCCTTATGTGCTGTCATCGTCTGATGATATGCTCATAAAGCTTTGGGATTGGGAGAAAGGCTGGGTGTGTACTCAGATATTTGAGGGACATTCTCATTATGTCATGCAAGTGACATTTAATCCAAAGGACACCAACACCTTTGCCAGTGCATCTCTTGATCGCACCATAAAGGTATAATTATGTTCTCACTGCGAGTTATTTCATGCATTTCCTTTGTTCAATTCTGTATGTGTGTGATATAATAATGCACCTGTTATCTTCTATTTGCAGATTTGGAATCTTGGCTCACCTGATCCCAATTTTACATTGGATGCCCATCAGAAAGGTGTAAATTGTGTTGATTACTTCACAGGTGGTGACAAGCCTTATCTAATTACTGGTTCTGATGATCACACTGCTAAGGTTTGGCTTCAGTATTTCTTTTTTTTTTTTTTTTGCTTGATTTGTGCCTATATATATTAATTGGAAATCTTACATGGAGAAAAGCAATGAAACAGGTATGGGACTATCAGACCAAAAGTTGTGTCCAGACTCTAGAAGGCCACACACACAACGTATCGGCTGTATGCTTTCATCCCGAACTTCCTTTAATCATTACTGGTTCTGAGGACGGTACAGTGCGCATATGGCACTCAACAACTTATAGGTAACATTTGCAATATAAAGGTTCTTGGCTCTTCGTCTTACTTTTGTGCCACCATAGCATTACATTGTTAAAGTGGCTCCATATAATTCAGTCAAATTCATTAGTTTCCTAGATTGTAAATATTGTTGCTAAGACAATACAGCTTTAGTTGACTTTTAATTCAAGAATAAAGTTTTAAGTTAATTTATCTTTTAGGTGTTTAAACATTATGATACTGAAGTTGCTTCCTTTTATATCTCTGCTGCTGCATACATTATTGGCATCAAAGTTTGAAAGAGTTCATTTGGTGATTACAATCTATCTGTTGAGATTAGACTGACTGAACAGTGCATTCTAGTTTATCTATTTTATCATGATAGCTTTTGTTGCATGCCATGATAAAATTATATGTTTGTAATTAGAACTTTATTGTTATCAACTAGTTGTCAGCTTTATCCTCTCGTGGTAATTTAATCCACTGGCAGGCTTGAGAACACATTGAACTATGGTCTCGAAAGAGTTTGGGCTATTGGATACATGAAAGGTTCACGTAGGTGAGTATTTTAAATTTTCTTCCGGTAGTTTCTGTTACTTAGTTGTCATGTTATAGAATCATGTTGAGAGCGAAACACTATCAATTAAGAGCGCTTTTTTTTTTTTTTTTCCACATTTGATTATTGATTAGAATTTTTTTCTACATTTTAGGTATCATGTGAACTAATTCTTTTTTAATCTTGTCATATAATGGAGAATCTCATACGTTTACTCTTTCCTGGAAGCTGTAAGGTGTTTCTTTTCACCCAAAATTATTTCTCTGCAGGGTTGTTATTGGCTATGATGAGGGAACTATCATGGTGAAACTTGGTCGAGAAGAACCTGTGGCGAGCATGGATAGTGGTGGAAAAATTGTTTGGGCTAAGCATAATGAAATTCAGACTGTTAATATAAAGACTGTCGGAGCAGATGTTGAGGTCTGGACTCAATCCTCCTCTTATTTGTGCTGTATAATGTGTGAGCATGGAGGGGAAAGTTTTTGAGTGACACAAATATTTTGCTTCTTAGGTTGCTGATGGAGAACGATTACCTTTGGCTGTTAAGGAGTTGGGTACATGTGATCTCTACCCACAAGTGAGTTGGCATTGTTCTGCTTATATTAGGTTGCACATCACTTCAACAATTTTGGTGATTTCTGCTTCAAACATGGAACTTTTGGGATGGATATAGAGAAACAAATATATATATATATATATATACACACATTATTTATCAAGTCTACAGTTTTGATATCCTTCTTTGTGTTCTTGACTACCGATAGTCATGCAGCAATTCTCTCATGATTTTCGTGGATTCTGCCTGAATATATGATGTATTATACTTGTAAAGCAGGCCATTCCTATATGATAAAATTGGTTATGATCACTCTTTTTTGTTCTCTTGTAGATCTTGTGTATACAATCTGGGTAGATACAAGCATAATTTTGGTCTTTATCTTGGGTACATTGTGTTTTATTATTAGATATTGGACTTCAAAAGTTGATGACACTAGCGGTGTTTTCCAGGAGAGAATGAAATCTTCTTTTATGTTCAATTATCTGCAGTAGTTGCTTGTTTCTCCATGTACATCATGGCTGACTACTTATATATCGTATTATTTTCAGAGTTTGAAGCACAATCCAAATGGTAGGTTTGTTGTTGTGTGTGGAGATGGTGAGTATATTATATATACAGCATTAGCATGGAGAAATAGATCATTTGGTTCAGCACTGGAATTTGTTTGGTCTACGGAAGGAGAATATGCTGTCAGAGAAAGTACATCAAAGATTAAAATTTTCAGCAAAAATTTCCAGGTTAAGAGTTGTTCTTTAAATTTATAGTCTTTACTTTTGTACTCTATCTGGTTAAAAATGTGGTGAAAATGAATTTCTTAAAAAAAATAAGGAAATAAGTTGGGTCCTGCCTGCCTTGTACTGTTTGTGAATCTGTGACACAGGATATTGTAAGTTATGATGCCTATTATTTTTTCCCAAGCAAACCATTGTCTAACAATTTGTCAAGTTATTTCTAGATGTTCTACCGCTGCTGTGCTACACTGCCAATAATAAGACATTTTATTATTTTGGTTTTTTGCCTGCTAGAGCTGTTGCTTTGGAAAGTTTACGAAGATTTAATATGCCAATTGGAGAAAATTTCCTTTTGGGAAAATGTAGTTTGAATTTGATTGATGTATTTTTCAGGAGAAGAGGAGCATCCGACCAACATTTTCAGCTGAACGAATATTTGGTGGCACCTTATTGGCAATGTGCTCAAATGACTTTATCTGCTTTTATGATTGGGCGGAATGTAGGTTGATCTATCGCATTGATGTTAATGTGAAAGTAAGTGCTTCCATTAGATGACATCCTGAATTCTGTTTTCTTCTTGTTCTTTGTTTGATTTTTATTTTTTCGATTTTTCTTGTGTCAGAACCTCTACTGGGCTGATAGTGGCGATCTGTTGACAATTGCTAGTGACACATCATTCCATATTTTGAAGTACAATGTGAGGCTTCTAATTTACTTATTTATTTTCTTTCAGTTGTTGGCTTTCTCTGTGGAACTCAAATTGCCCTAGATTTATCCCTAAACTTTTATATGCTGCAGTTTAAGGCACTCTGAACATTTTTACATTTGTCCTTGCAGCGTGATCTTGTTGCATCCTATTTGGATGGTGGAAGACCTGTAGATGAGCAAGGTGTGGAGGATGCCTTTGTGCTCCTTCATGAAATGAATGAGCGTGTCAGGACTGGTATCTGGGTTGGGGATTGCTTTATATACAACAATTCCTCCTGGAGGCTTAATTACTGTGTTGGTGGAGAGGTGGGAGTGTTGTCCTTTGCGGATTTTAAATAAATGCATATTTATTTATGTGTATTTGTGAAGCCTCTTGACGCATAATATTATCAATTTAGGTGACTACAATGTTTCATCTGGACCGTCCTATGTATTTGTTGGGATATCTTGCTGCACAAAGTCGGGTCTATTTGATAGACAAAGAGTTCAAGTAAGTGGACTTTCTTTTCTGCCTGGTTTTCAAAATCACAGCTTGCGTATTCATGAGTTTTTCCCTCTTCTGCGTCTTGATTGTTTGTCTTGCAGTGTTATGGGATACACACTACTCCTAAGCTTGATTGAGTATAAGACCCTTGTGATGCGTGGTGATCTGGAAAGGGCCAATGAAGTTCTACCATCAATTCCCAAAGAGCATCATAACAGGTATCAATTACCTTTGTTTATTTAAATGTGAAAGAGAAATTATTTTCCTTTCTTTGTTTTTCAGAAACCATGTTTGCTATGATAATAAATGATTTTGTAACAGATTCATGCTCAAGGAAAGTATGTAAATCTAGATTTATGTTGTGATCTGTCGTAGAACTTCTATCTTTAATTTTTATTTTTATTGGTTGGTTTGGTTCCCTGAGTAAGAATGTCAACTTGGTGGAATTTGGAAATGAATGCCTGTTTATTTATGGCTCTTCACTGCTACCATCTTTTGTATGTTATTTTGGACTCAGTTCTTCATACTTTTACATATTTGATATTTGATTTTCATGCTTTTGCGATTTCAATTATTGATGTATAACCTCATGAACAATTATTTCATGTTCCTTTTTCACTTTGGTTGAGAATATTGTTTTGTTTGTATGCTATATGGTGTTTAACTCATCACTTGGTTGATATGTTTTACCTAATTTTGTACTTAATTTAATGATAGCGTGGCTCGTTTCTTGGAATCACGAGGGATGATAGAGGATGCTCTTGAAGTAGCTACTGACCCTGACTACAGATTTGAGCTAGCCATACAGCTTGGAAGATTAGAGGTTGCTAAGGTAAGATTATATAATATGCCTTTGAAAAGATGCCTCTGGATGTATAAAATTTATTACTTTGTCTAACTATTTTCATCTTTCTTGAGAATAAATTCAATTTATCACTATACATTGTTAGTAAAATCCATCTCGTCTTGCAGAATATTGCTACAGAATTGCAGAGTGAGTCTAAATGGAAACAGTTGGGAGAATTAGCTATGTCTACTGGGAAGGTTTGTTTCTTATTTATGAAATGAATTTTTATTCTCTGTGATTTCTCTAATATTTGTTGCAAATAGCATTTCTAATATCCATATCTATATCCAAATGCATGAATACGAGTGGCTTGATAACAGGCTGATGAATATGACTATATTGTGGGTGATTGATATGAGGCCTTATTGAAGCTTTTGCAAAACAGGCTACATTGGTTAAAGTTAAGGCCAAATCGAGATAGTTTGTTGAAATTAATTTTCTACTTAGTAAGTTGTGCTCAGATGCTTTGAGTTTTACCCAAGCTTGTGCAAAAGAGGCTATAGAGGTTCAAGTTAAAGGCCAAATCCAAACAGTTCGGTTGAAATTGTCTACGTATAAGTTGTGCTCAAATGCCTTGAATTGTGCCCTAATCAATTCTTCAGGTACTGATTTGGCTGGGAATGTCGTGAAAAGAAGTTTTCCTCTGATTCTTTCAGTGCTAGACGCTGATTCTAATCTGCATTTAGGATTTTGAAATTTTTACTCTATTCACATGTTTCCATGAGTAGTGATTCTTTGGGCACTTGATATTGATTTTCTTCCATTTCAGCTCACAGTATTTTCTTCTCTTGCAGTTAGAAATGGCTGAGGAATGCTTAAAGCATGCAATGGATTTGAGTGGGTTGCTATTACTGTATTCTTCTTTAGGAGATGCTGAAGGAATTTCAAAACTAGCAATCCTTGCTAAAGAGCAAGGGAAGAACAATGTTGCATTCCTCTGCTTATTTATGTTGGGTAAACTTGAAGACTGCCTTCAACTGTTGGTAGAAAGGTAATACCCTACACAATGTCCTTTTTCTTTCCAAAATCACTGGCATAAGAGGGTTAAAATTGATTAGACTGGTGTTATATATAGCTGAGTCTTGCTTTTTTGCAGCAATCGGATCCCTGAAGCAGCTTTAATGGCACGATCTTATCTGCCAAGCAAGGTCTCTGAGATTGTAGCCATTTGGAGAAAGGACCTCAATAAGGTATAATTGAACACATGATTTTATACATAATGCCTCATTCTCATTCTACTGCCTTGTTTTATAGGGTGTTTTATCATGTTGACAGACAGGTATTGATTAAAGATAAATTACATATTCTTATATTTTACTGCTTCGCACAGGTTAATCCTAAAGCTGCTGAATCATTGGCTGACCCTGAGGAGTATCCTAACTTGTTTGAAGACTGGCAAGTTGCACTTGCTGTTGAATCTAAAGCTGCAGAGACGAGGTTAGTTTGGGTGAAATTGTTTTCTACTGAATGTTTCTTGCAACTTGCAACGATTGTATTATATTAGCATTTGCTTATTTGTATATATGGAACCTCAAAGAATGATGTTTACTAACTTAATTTTTTCCTTCTTATTTCTTTGGAATATCTATAGGGGTGTTTACCCTCCTGCAGAGGAGTACATTAATCATGCAGATAAGTCACATGTTACCCTTGTAGAAGCTTTCAGAAACATGCAAATTGAAGAAGAGGACGAGCCTCTTGAGAATGGGGATGTTAATCATGAGGTATGCTAAATAAAGAGATAATACCAGATGTATTTGTTCACAGAAAAATTTCACCAACTATATGATTTTGGTGTACTTCTATAGAAAAAGCACCCTCTGTTGAATGTTATATTGATGTTGTTGAGAGTGTTGCCTTATTATGATTTCTTTTTCTCCTTTTTTAGTTAGCTGAACGTAATGGAGATGAAGAACAAAATGGAGATGAGGGCAGCCAAGAGGAGGCTATTGTGGTTGATGCTGATTCTACTGATGGTGCAGTACTCGTTAATGGTAACGAGGCTGACGAAGAGTGGGGTACGAATAATGAAGGAGGCCTGTCAGCCTAAAAGCATTTGGTTGGGGCAGTGTTCAAATTTTGTCTCTGGTGATTGTTTCTGAACAGTGCCATTTCTAACTTCCATCCTGACAACTTTCTGTTTTTACCTTGACTGTTTCTACAACCTGAGTCCTACTAATTATAGTTGTCTTTTATTAGTGTCATAGACTTCACTACTATTAGGCTGTATATCGGGATCAGTTGCAAAATTATAAAATTATGTGCATTGTCTGTAGTGAGCCAGTGACAAATCTGATTCTCAACCTACTTGTCCTTAATTTTGGATGACTTTTGGGCTTAAGATTTGACAACAGTTTGTTCATTGCACGTTCCTTTTTGTAGTTGATTTACTCTCGGGTAAATCCTTTTGGAACAATTGATGCAAAGCTTTTTCTTCCCTTAATAATGTTGCTGTTGCTTGATATCAACTTAGCATCACATTCTGCCCAGAGAGTGCTTTTACTCCCCCGCCACGCTCTTTTTCCCTTCTCCATTTTTCAGATCTGAATTTTAATCTTTTGTGTCCTTCAAAAATGTAAATTCTTACTTGCTTCCTTCTGTTTCTTTCTCTGCAAACATTTATTTGATTGTCTACTTTTTGCTTATTATTGACCCGACCGCAATTGTGAATGTCCCTTTTGAACGCCTATAGTGCCATTCTAAATTTTATTTTACTGTTGCTCACTCTATTTTCTCCTTTGTTCACAGTGCTTACTACACATCACTAGGTCCGATCAAGACAGCCGGTTCCAGCTCGTATTGATATTTATCTAAGGTTATGTTTAGATTAAGATTATACAATGCATTTGCTCTAACGTTCTGGTGCATGAATTTGAAAAACAGTGGCTAAACTAATACGATTTTATCAGTTTTTCCCCCTTCTCATCCCCTAACCTTTTTGTGATTGGCCGTCCAACCTGAATGCTTGGGTGTATACTCTCATCTATAATTATAGTTATACTCTTAGGGCATGCATTATTTCTCATTTATTTATGATGCTCATTTCCTTCTTTTGAATCTGAAATACAGGTTTTCCTTAAGGAGGCCATGCAAGGTTATTGGAGGGACCGTTTGTTTCTTTCCTGGTGTTGTGGTTTTGTCGTGCCCTTAATTCCTCAAGTGACATAACAATATTCCATAGGATCATTAGTTAGTTGGATTTTACTAGGTCTTATAGCCAAATTCTTTGTTGAGGCTCTTAGCCCCGAAATTCTCGTGCCATTTTGAATGTAGAAAAGCGGAACTAATCATGATTGCCTGTTCAAATTCTAAATAGTATTATTGTTTTTGTCTGTTCCTTTTGTTTGTTGATCATTTATGTCTTTATATTATTAATACAGAAAAAAAAACATTCTACAGCAGCGTCTTGCATCCATGTGTTCTAGACTTTCTTGTATATCAAGTTAGAGAACTGCCCGAAGATCTTGTTGGTCCCTGGCGTACTTTGATTGTGAGACAAGAGCATAGTCCACGAATAAGTCAGCTAAAAGTCTGTCTTAATCTATCCATCTATTTAAAGATAAGCGGAACATAATTCTTTCAAATAATTGAATACTATTCAATCCATTAAGCGGATAAGTTCCTTCCTTCGCTGCGGCTTGGTGGAGCAACAGTGGGTGCCTGAATTAGAGCCAGCCAATTATTATGAACTAAACCCAATCCATTAACCAAAAATTGAAAAAACATGGAAGCTTACACCTAATAAAATTGCTACTAAGCCTAAATAGGTTATTCCGGATAAGTCCCCTTTGAAACTAATCAATTATTCATTCATTGCATTAGTCTGGGACGACAAATTGTGTTAGTTAACAGAAACCTTCGTGTCAACCTGAATCAATTATAAACTGTTAAAAGGATAAAATGGCAGAGACCTATACCATTGTGAGATGTGGGACTTGAAAAACTCGCTAGCTTTTCAACCCCCAAAGCTTCTAAATAAAAAAATAAATTCAACTTGGAATGTAGCTGTTGGATGCATCAGAAAAAATGTCTCCTCAACTTTATTCATAAGTATACTGATATATACAATACAATTTTTTCTAACACTGTAACACATACCATAAACGAAACCGAATCAGAAGCCCAATCCAAAAGCATTTCTCACGAGCCCAATATGTGAGAGCGGCATTATTTCCCCTTTCATGTTGCATCTGAGCCGGAGAGGAAAATGAAAGAGACCTGGATCCTCTATGTCGTCCATGTCCAAAGTTGCGAAAGTTAAAAATAAATAAATATCGAAATTCAACTATTTCATATCTGGATCCCTCTCTCTCTCTCTCTAGCTTAAAACCTCCTCTCCCTCGAGACAAACAACCCTCGCTCTCGCCGGTTGCTTGCTCCTGCCTAGCTTGATATTCTTCTATCGGTATGTCCTCGTTCAAGCTCACTTCATTCTTATTCTATTACATATGGTCGTCTAGATTCTTTCTGCTAATTTAATAATTTTGCACTATGATAGTGTTCAGTTTGTTTCGGCCGTGTCTTTGATGGCTCAGTTCTTCAGATGGTTGGAGTAATTTTCACTAAGTAGGGTTTTACTTTCGTTTCTGTAGCTGGGAAATGGGGTTATGGCTTTTATTTTGCTTTCGTCCATGAATTATCTTGGAGTTATAAGTTGCCTATATTACTGTGGTTTAGTCTTTTCTCTTTGATGTGATTTTGTGGGTATTTGTAATTTTATAGTATTGGACTTAGGTTATGCACTTATAATGCCCAGAAAGTTTACAACGTTTGGAACCGTACGTCTTGTTTCTCGGATCCCTGTGAATAGTTTTGGGACTCTTGTTTCTGTTTTCTTTAAGAGGGTCGAGGCTGAATTATAACTCTCTTTTTGACAAAATTCAAAGATTAACCCTAATTTTGTATAGGCTGAAATTATGTAATTTTGATATTTGAAATTTTCTTATTTAAAACATAATGAATTCAGATTGAACTGTCTGCCTAACTGTTATGAGTATTGAAGCTGTAAATGATGCTATTACTCTGTTATGTTGATAAGAAATCCATACGGATTGGCTGAGTGGTTTTGAACGTCCAGTATTTATTGACTATCTATGCGACACAACCCCAGTTTTATGGTAATCATCTGATAAGTAAACTGTGTTCTGTACGTATTATTCCCAAACAACTAATGACAGAAATGTGAGTATATACTAGGTTTAATTTGAGATGGCCATTTAATTACATCACTCTCATGCAATAGTTCTTTTTTGTGAAAAGTAACTTTAACCACAAAAGATGAATCACATATAAAGGATGTTTGACTGATTTTTTGTGCTGTAATACAATGCAGTGTATAACTAAAAGAATTTATTTATGTGCCATGAAAATCTCGTGGAAGTAAGAACTATAGTTGACAGAAGATGGCTTCTGCCCCTTTTTAATGCCATGGAAAAATGGGGTTGAGCTGACCGATTTTTTTAAAAATCTGTTTTCCTTTTCAAAAGACAGATTTTATTGGTGTGGAAGTACCCAAGTTAGCTTCTATACATAATTACCTATAGCGTTGTTGGCGCTGTGGCTGAACAACAAACTTTCTGAGTTCTTATTTGAAGCACTTGGCCTTTGAAAGTGTTCTTAGAGGAAGTATCTCTGTATGAAACTACAATTGGTACATTATACTGAATTAGGGCCAACTCTTTGATCTTCCCTTTTATGAATTGATTTCCTTTTTCTTGTAAGGACAGTGCTGGTGACATTATTTAGAGTGTGCGGTCATCTTGTTGGAGGTAAGATTATCTTGGCAACATGCGTTAGATGTCTATGGTTCCTATTATCACTTTAGAACAAGTTTAATCTAGCTCTTAAATTTTTAACTTTTTTCTTTACCTAGGTAATCTTTTATCTTTCCCCCAAATTGTCCTCTCTAGTCTTAGCTTTCGGTAGAAGTGAATAAATTTTATTGTAAAATAATATTAGCAGGATTACATAGCAAGAAGAATCTTGGTGCTGGACGTGATAGTGTTTATATGCTTTTTATAGGCCTCCCAAGAAAGAAAAAGGTTACACTGTAAAATTTATATCTGGGATTTCTGGCCTTCCTTACATTTCTTTAGGAAAACCAATTTATGTTGCAGATTGCTTCTGCCTGGTATTTTTCCATCTTTTTATTTTTTGTTGACGTTTAACCTGTTATGTTGATCTGGTTTTTTGTGAGACCTTAAACATTGGTTTATGTAGTTTTTGTTGTTGTTATTACTTTGAATTTTGTCCTATCTTTTGGAGTTGGTGGTTGGGATGGAAGAATGATTACAGTTCTGTGTACACTGCAGTTACTGATTTTGCCCCAACTTGGTGAAAAAGAAATTCATAAGCTGTAGTACCTTGATTTCTGTATTCAATGGGGGATGCTGAGAATGCCCTTCCACCTTCAAAGAAAAGAGCTGCTGGAAAGGGGCTAACTCGAGAAACTGCTCTTGATGATGAGGAAGATGTACCAGAGCTTGAGACCGGAACTTTCAAGAGGGCTAGTGATGAGGTTCTGGCAACTAGGAGAATAGTCAAAGTTCGTCGGCAGCATCCTAATTCTGCTCCATCTTCAAACCCATTTGCTGGGATACGTTTGGTTGCTCCTACTGAATCCAGTGCTAGTCCAGCTGAAGCTACTACCAAAGCTCAGTCAGTTAGTGAAAATGTTGTTTCAGATGATACGAAAGGCAGTGGTGGCTCTGAGGAAGTTAAAGATGGGGATAGTAAGCAGTTGGATGGCAAAACTGATGAATCTGAGGATAAATCTGCTACTGGGGAAAGCACTGCAGATAAAGAGCCTATTGCAGAGGAGAATGCCGGTGGCAAATCTGGTGTTAATCAAGAACAGAGCAAAAATGACGAACAAAATGAAAATGAGGATAAGAATGAAGTAGCTGAGAAGAGCACTACAGATAAGGAGAGTGAGGTAGATAAAGAACAAACTAAGGATGATAATGATACTAAAAATGTGGATAAGGAAGTTAACAAAGTTGAAGGTGAAGAGCTAAATGCAGAAGGTTCCAATTTGAAGTCCTTCCAACAGCTTTCAAGTGGCCAAAATGCATTCACGGGTCTTGCTGGGACTGGATTTTCTACTTCTTCGTTTTCCTTTGGGTCTATATCAACTGATGGATCTGCTCTAGGAAGTGGTTCTGGTTCTATTTTTGGATTGAAAACCGATAAGCCTTTTGGTCTGGGTTTATCCACCAATGGAAGTTCTGTTTTCGGTGCATCAGGGAACTCCGCTGCTTCTAAAAGTGAGGGAACTGGTTTCCCTACTAAGCAGGAGGTTGTAGTTGAAACGGGTGAAGAAAACGAGAAAGTGGTTTTCAATGCAGACTCCATTTTGTTCGAATTTGCTGATGGGGGTTGGAAGGAACGAGGAAAAGGAGAACTCAAGGTCAATGTTACTACAAGTGGTACAGAAAAAGCCAGACTTCTTATGAGGGCTAGGGGAAATTACAGGTTGATTTTGAACGCACGCCTTTACCCTGAAATTAAGCTCACGAACATGGACAAGAAAGGTGTTACTTTTGCCTGCATCAATAGTGCAACCGAAGGAAAGGATGGTCTTTCAACATTTGCCTTGAAGTTCAAGGATGTTACCATTGTGGAGGAATTTCGAGCTGCTGTCATGGCACATAAAGGTGAGACATCTACCGTTCTCAAGACCCCGGAAAATTCTCCCAAGGCTTCTGACGATTAATAGTGATACAACACAGGAAAGGAAATTCGGCATCCGAATATCTATGTTATTAGCTAGCTATTCCTTTATGAGAGCAAATTTGCCTTTTGTGCGGCCGAGTCTATCGTATTCGTCTATTTGCTGAACTTTGTACCTCGAGTCAAGTATCCCGGCGATAATGGAACCTAATTTTGGTGAAGTCTTGAATTTATATTAGACGATTTAGCTCTTTTGACACTGAAACATGATCGTCACACTCTTCAGATCTTGAAGGATCCACCAAAAGTTTCTTTTTCACAATAGAGTTGTTGATTCCGATTGTCTGCTTTTATCATCTGTTGATCCATAAATCAATGAACAAGTATCTTCCCTTCCTTTCCCCTCAACTACAAAACATATCCACATCCATTCTGTTATAATATCGATTAGTCTATTATATTAGTCAGAGTATTGCCAAAGTAGCCCGATAATTATTCTACAGCAATATGCATACCAACTAAATTATTATAAACTCAGAAGGTCTTATGTTAAAATTTGAAGGACAAAAAAAAAAACTTCAAAACTCCTAAAGTACTCCCTCCGTCCCTTATGGTTGTCATTTAGAAATTGAAAATTATAAATACTCAAAGTTAAATACTATAATCAGTGTCTACTGCGTAAATTGTAATTTGTTTCCGGATAATTAAGTGGCATGAATCTCAGCCTACGTTGTTTGAGTTTGAGGACACCCGTGGCTCCCAAGCTTCTCATCTCTCTCATGTTCCGTCAGAGATATTAGGTTGCGTCTCTCCTGTCAGAGAACGATCAATTGGGCTTCCAAATCGCCAACCCACCTGAAATTTCCTTAAATGCCCCCTGAAAATCAGATAATTTCTCCAAATCCTTCACCTATTTTTAACTCCTCTCTTTTACAAGTCATCGACGTTCAATTGCTGACGACATATACTCAAATCCCAAAAAAATCTCTCAAATTGTCTAGGGGTTCTCATAGTTCTACCCTTAGATCCCAACTTTGAAATTTATCCAATTCTCTTCAATTTTAAAATTCACGGCTTTGATTCTATGAGGCGTTTTTCTTTTTGCTTCAATACTCAAGAGATATTAGGGCTTTTCTTGTTTTGAATTAACTGGGAGTTCGTATATTGGGTTTTGGCTCTCGAGGACTTTTGGAGTTTACGGGGAGATTACTGGTTTGGGTTAATCAATTGGTTATTTTGATCCAAGAAAGTTTTGGTGGCTGGAATTGGTTGAGATTTTCGCTAATTGGTTTCTACTTTTTGGTAAACTTCGGATTTCTATCTTTTGGTTCCTTTTGTGGAGTGGTTTTGTTGAATTGCTCGTCGGTTCCTGAGAAAGAACTGATTTTTGGGTTCATTGGTATTAAAAATTTTGAAATAGCTCGCAAAACTATTGATGGCTACGTCGGTTGTAGAAGATGTGGAGTATGAGAGTGATCCTGAGGAGGCCAAGAGATCGCTGGCAATGCGGAGGCGGGAAGCAAGTGATGATGAAGAAGGTGAAGGAGACGGAAGAGACAAGAGGGTAGATCGTCGGGTGGGAATTCATTCGGATGAATCAGACGGTCAGGGCGGCGTGGCGGAATATGATGACGAGGAAGAACCGGATGGAGAGGATGAAGAAGTGGAAGAGGATGATGATGAAGAGGCAGAGATTGACAAAGGGGATGAAGTTGGAGAAGAGGTGTATGAGATAGATGGTGAAGAAGGTGTACATGGTGCTGATGCTGGTGTTGACGGTTCAGTGGTCTTGGTCAAGGGATCTGACGGTGATGTCATGACGCCTTTGGAAGATTCTGTGGAGCTAAATTCAGGGAACAGGGTTGATGAAGAGAAGAAGGAGAATGAACCATTCACTGTGCCAACAGCCGGAGCATTTTACATGCATGACGATCGTTTCAGGGAAAATGCTGGTGGCCGCCATAGGCATGTTTATTCTTTGTATCATACTCTACGTTGCAGCAAATTTACCATGTGAAGTTTGTGTAATACATGGAATATGCTGCATTTTGAACACCTTATGTTGAGTTCTCTTTAAATTAATGCCAAACGCATCTATTCTCTAATTCATTCTTTTTTGAAAATGTTTTGTTAACTATTCTGGAGACAACATTTCTTGATTTTACTTCTCCATTTCATGGTAGCTTTTACAATTGCTACATTTAATTGTTTGCAAAGTTTACGATCAATGTCACCTCAATTTTACATTGTTCTCAAGCTACTTGTTTCCATTGAATAAATATTGTATCTTTACTCTGTGTTTTATCGAATTTTCACTTGTGCTGCATTTGTAGTGAGTGCATATTTATTACAGTATCCTTCATTTTCCAGTGGAGTTACGTACTGGGTTTGAACCTTATTATTTCTCTATCTTCAGGCGGACACATGGAGGAAGGAGATTGTGGGAGTCCAAAGATGACAGGAAGTGGGGACATGATAAGTTTGAGGAGATGACCTTGCAGGAAAGGCACCATGGAGAGGTGAATAATTGCATATATTAAGGCTTTGTTGATTGTCCTTTTCTCTACTAGATGTTTTTTCTTTTCTTTCTCCTTTTTTCCCCTGATCCATTATGTGTAAAATTTAGGTGGGGAGAGCTTCTAAAGGTAGTTATCGAGGCCGTGGTAAAAGTCGAGGAATGCCTCAGGGTTATGCTCGAGGAAACAGAAAAGGATATAACAACAACAATGGCGCTCAAAGTCAGGTACCTAAGGGTGGTGTGCGAGGGAGAGGCTCCCGAAGGTATGAACCAGCATCTAAAAGAAAGGATCCTGCCCCCCAAGTTCAGAATAAACAGTAAGTACAGGTTTCATGTTTTGTGGGAGTAGTTAGTTGGATATATATGCTTCAAGTCTTTTTGTGTATTGTTGTTATTTTATTTATTTTGCAAGATCTGGGAAGCCTCTTGAGAAAGCTACACATGGAAGTTCGGAAAGAAGTTTCACTCTCACCCCAAATGCAGAATCTGACCCTGTGCTGGGTAGGAAGCTAGTTCGTTCTTCAAACTTGAATTCTGCATCTCCCCCATTTTACCCGTCAGGCTCTTCCGACAAAGACATCAATCAAGCACCAAAAAGGGATGTACAAGCTGGCAGCAATGGCAAGAATGTTCATCCTGGCATTACAGAAGAGGGTTTTTCAGTTCAACCAAACAATGCAGTGCTAAGGGGAAAGAATGTTGTTGAATCTATTAGCATGCAGAAGCTATATATTGATGAGTCTATTTCTCCAGCTGTTGGAAAACCTTTAAACAATCTGCAAATGCCATCTTCTAGAGTTAATGCTTCTCATTCTTCTCTGCCAAGGGCTTCTGGAAGGGGTGTATCAGTTCCACCACAGATGAACTATCGGCCTATTCCCACCCATAATCAACTGAATAAAGTTTCTGCAGTGCAACTCCAGGCTATTCAGAAAAGTTCTGTGCCAAGCCGAACTCCTCCAACTTCTGTGCAAGCTCCTGCTCGACAGTTGGGCCAACGACCTGCTAGTGGATCTCAAGCCTCTTCTCCCCCAGGAACAACATCAACAGCACAAAATTCATTTGATTCTGGAGAAATGGATGCAGCATCAGAAGCAGGTAAATCTAAAGGTGCATTGGTTGGGAAGGGGAGGGGAGGTGCTCAGGGTAATGGAAGAGGATCTTTTCTTTATGGTGGAGCACAAGTTATGGGGGCTGCTGGGAACATTGCTGTTAGTCATGGGGATCAGAATTTCCCAGGAACACCAGCATTCTTGCCAGGTTAGTTTCACATGCTTGTTTTGTTGAGTATCAACACTGCTGGGTATGAGGAAATTTTGGATTCTAATCTACATCTTAGTTCTTACATTGACTATTTCTTTTTCTTTTTTGCCATGCGCATGTGCATGTGCATGTGTTTATTCCTTTGAGAACTGTTGATGAGGTGTGATTTATATGCTTTTTTGTCAAATAAATTCGTTCAACTTATATATGTTTTTTCTTCCTCGTTTTCATGGTGGATTTGGTGTGACACAGTTATGCAATTTGGGGGCCAGCACCCTGGAGGTATTGGAGTCCCTGCTGTAGGCATGGCATTTCCTGGATATGTTGCTCAACCTCAACTTGGTTTGGGAAACTCTGAAATGACATGGTATGATGTATAAAATTTCTTCAGTCTATCAGATTTTGATTAATATTTGGTGAGCTAATTCGGTGGCTAATTCTCATGTTTTAGTGCTTTGACATGGTTTCATGTATTTTATAGTTTGAATTTATTTGTTGAAAGGACCTGCTGCCTTCATAATCTTATGCTATTCAAATTATTTCATCATTTTATTTTATTTCCTCCAACATATTAGGTGATTTCTACTCTTCCTCTTGCTTAGGCTACCGGTTTTGGCTGGTGCGGCAGGAGCTTTAGGGGCTAGTTACTGTTCGCCCTATCTTGCTGTTGATGGTTCTTATTGTGCTCGACAGTCAGGACAGACTTCTGCAATGGGTACTTCAAGGTTTGTAGAGCACCATACCAAACTTGCATTTTAGATATTCAAAATGATGTTTCGAAGACTTGTTTTTCATGTTATGTAGATTGTGATAGATATGTTAGCATGCATCGTTTTGATGATGATTAGGTTTACGTTGTATCATATTTATACCTCTTATTTATTAATGGATGCTTTTCTATTCTGTTGAAAATGGTGTTTGTTTATCGTGGTCTTCAATGATCAATAGTTTTTATATTGTAGTTTCTTTGTTGGTGGAATCAAATTTATAGAAATATTCCCTTATATTTTCTTGTCTTTAAGGTAGCTTCGATTAGCTGTCTCATTTCTTGCTTGAGTTTTCTGGCATCTTGGCTAGTTCTTGACTTTTATCTTCATAATTGAATCTTTGCAGTAAAGAAAATAACACAAATAAATCTAATAGTGAATGGAAGCCACCACAGAGCCCTGGTAAGACATTGCTATTTGTTTTCCTTTAATATTCTGAGAAAGAAGTGTAACTTTTTGTCCGTACTCCTGAGTTCTGACATGATATTAATTTGGAGTTACTTATAGCAGAGCTTGTAAGTGATGAGTTTGGGCAGCGGCAGAATAAGCCCCGCAGGCAAGTTGAATTGCTAAAAAATTGTCATTTTTATAATTCTAATTATGTTTAGCTTTTCATTTGAGGGAATAAGCAATGTACCATTGCATATATGACCGATCTTAATTATTGTTTTGATATATTATTTCTTAGTTTTTGAGGAGGTGGATTGAGGTACTTGATTAATTGTGGCATGATTTTAATTACAAACAAAATTTCGTTGAATATCGTGCAGATATTCAGAGATGAATTTTGGCCAGTGAAGTATTATTACGTATGAAGCAGCTTGTTTGAATAAGCAGACAAAGGTTCGATATTTCCTCCTGGTGCTTTATGTTCTTATGGTGGTGCAATTTTCTGAGTTTTTGCAATTTTGGCATGCAGGCCTTCATCCAGGCCCTTTGTTCTCCAGCTTTTGTCCTGGAGCACTTTGGGCGGCAAATAGGTTTCAAGATTTTTTAGGTAATGAAACTCTTGTACTTGTTTAGAATAGTGTCATGTTCTTGATAGTTATCACTATGTTTTGAGCACAAAAAAAAAAAATGTAAACTTATCCATTTTACTGGTTTCTTTTGTTCTTGGGCTTTGTGGAATGGGTTACAAGTTATGAATAAGTTGAGTAAAATGTGGGCTCGATCCTCATCCAGCTCTTTCTTTTTCATTTCCTCCTTGCAGTTATACAACGCCTGCTCGTGCTGCAGTCCATTTAAGAAGTTATTGCAGCTTGACGGGTAGCAGTTGCTTGTCTAATTGTGCGGTAAGAATAAACACCTGCATGATTGACTTCGGAGTTTGCACCCATATAAATTGATATTTCCAGGAACCTGATAAATGTTCTTGTATCCAGGTTTTTCTTCTGGTTTGGTTTTTTAGTGAAGCTTGTGAGAAAAGTGTGCAGGCTTCTCTAGAAATATGGATATTGGAAAAAATCGAGGACTACTGTGCAGCAGCTGATTGATTGCCTTGTGGATTAAGATTAAGAGTTCTTATTTAGATGGTTTTCTTATTCATCTAATACCGACCTTGTGGGTAAATTATCCTGTTTGGCATATCGTTTTCTTTGTGACTTTGTTTTTATTTTCTTGCGACTTGGGAGAATACTTCATGGGACTATGCTATTTACAGTTTGTGTATAATCAAAGTGGACTTGATAGTATTTTTATGAAAATTGGGTTACGTTTTGGTGAAATTATGAGCTTCGAAGTGGCAGCCTTGGCCTTGCATTTTGTAGATTGTGATTGTGATGTTAATGCCACTCCCCTTTAAAATGATTTCAAGCTTCGTTTTCTTGAATCGCATGAGATTCAAATGTACATATGATTTTTTGGGTTTTGTTTTGTTTTGTTTGGATGGTTGGACCTGTGACTTTGATCTCTATTGGAAATGGGCGATTGTGTGAATTAACTAGTTTTATATTGAGTGGCTTTCTTAAGCAATCCTTTTACGACGCGTTGCTTTCAAGAATTCTCAAAGTAGTTTTTCTTTTCTTTTTTTAAAAAAAAAAAAAAAAAAAGCTTCAAAATTTTGAGGTCCTAGTCAATAGAACAGACATCTTCAACGTGAAATAATGCTATGGATTATCATGAAAAGCTTGTTTGAAAGTGTCGGCTTTCCCTGCTGTGTTTTTTCAGGAATTGTCAAAATCAATCGTAAATCACTAAAGCAAATATTACTAATTTAGTATTTCATATAAAAAGTAAAATAATAACATATTTGTTTCATTGAGGCAAACTCTAATATGACCTAAAAATAACAAAGGTCAGCCCGGATCACTAAGGTTTTTTACATTGCCCTGTTTTCATCCAAGTAGGTAATAGTAATCAAGGTGGGTTTGAAAGAAGTGAATAGGATGGGAGTGAGAGAGACATTCAAAATGAAGATTAAAAAGGCTAATTTATAATAAGTTTAAAGATATTTATTTTAATTTTATTAATCTAAGTAGAACAGAGTTATTTATATTAAACTTCACTTAATCGGTAGAATCATCAATAAAAAAAAAAAAAACGATGAAAATGAACATTGGGATTCGTGCATTCTATGCATTGCGCATGCCCATGCCCTGCATCACTTTGCCGCCAAACTGGGTTTGTCGCTCGAGGGGGAATTCGGATGTTCTGCAGTCGGCCCTTGCGCAGGGTCAGCTTGCCCCTCTTCATCCTAGTCGTCCATCCGTCCCGTTTGTTTAATAAACAATATCTCTTAGTATTAGCATGGACGGCTGGAATGGAAAGAGCAGACTGAGACGCGACGACAACCGTCGAATGCTGACCGCAGAGGCTGACTGCAGACGCCCGACTGCAAAAACTCAAGTCCGTCGAGGGGACAGTACTCCCACTACCGTAGAAGTACTACAGCGCAGATAAGAATCAATTTGAACCGTTGATTCCGAGCCTGAGGGGATCCGTGCCATTCGTCCTCATGTATGTTTACTTGACTCACCCACCCTTTTTTCCATTTCCCCTCTCCATTGGAAGCTTGTTTCTCGCTCTCTCCAAATTGGTTCTGAGTTGTCTTCTCAATAAGAATGGCGGAACCTGAAGACGCCCCATTCCGTGCCAACACGAAGAGATATCGAGTGCAATCTGAGACACAGACAATCCAACCTCCACCGACCCAAACGAGTGCTTCCCTTTTTAAGATTAGCATGCTTGAGTTTGTAGCCAAGGAAGAGACCCGCTTGAAAAGTCTTTGTCGAGAGGAATATGATAAATTTATGAGCCAAATTTCAAAACTTGCTGAGCTTGAAGGAAAGTTGGGGAAGATGAACTTTGAAATGGACAAGTTTTTTATGCCACTTTCTGTTCTTAAAAAGCAGAAAGACAAACTAACGAGGGAGAAGACTGAACTGTGCCTTAGACGAAGAGTGGCTATTGCTGAATCTAGGGCGCTTGCCGTAGAGAGGAAATTGTGGGAGGCAGAAAAAGAAATAACAGAACTGGAGAAGAAAAACCAGCTGCTGCGCGATCAAATAAACGACCACAACAACATTTATCCAAGGCTAGCAACACATTGGTCTTGTTCACCAAGACTTAATTTTTAATGTATATTTAATATTTATTTATCATCTAGTTATCTGCTATGCTAGCTGCCTCTTTTTGGCCTAAACTTCTCTGCTCTGAAACTGAATCATGAACTCAATGAGCATGCGCAACTTTTTTTGGCACCCAACTCATTGTATAGATAGCTTGGTTGCAGTGATAAATGATCAATCTTGAACAGTTATTATTAAAATGATGTGGGTGTTAACTCTTATCAAGTGAGAGGGTTGAAAGTTCATACGGTGAATACTTCATGCGCGTTGCTTCTTTTGTTACATTTTGCTGCGCAGAGATCAAGTTTAGTAGGTGAGTGAGCAGAGATGTGCTAGCTTGCTGGCTCAGACAGGTATGTTTAGTTTGATTGTAGCACAAATCTAGAATGATATTTGTATGTTCAACAGACATTAATGCATGAATATCTTGTTCTTTCTTCTCTGTTCATAGGTTGAGTTGATTTGTTCAGTGATTTTGTTGTGAGTAGGATTTTTGGCTGGATAGTTACTTTAGACTGAGATCTATACATAGCGGATCAGGATTGACAATTATGTTATGATGATCAATTCATTATGTGCACTCTAGTTACAGTGATGGATGATCAATCTTAAACAATTGTTTACTATTGATAGTTGATGAGAAAAAAAAATGATATGGCTGTTGGTCTCTTACAACTCTTACCAAATGAAAACGTTAGAAATTCCAAAAATGACTCAAAAGATACTAAGAAAGCGTGCATTATTGTTCACTGATGCAAGTATATATACGGTGGTTATGTTCAAGAGGTAGAGATGGCTTAACACCACAACTCTATCTTGTTATTCCATTTGGCTTCTGGTGGCTAACGCGGTCATGTTTGATATTTGGTATCTGACACTGCATTGCTAGGATGATAATCGTGTGTATAGTAGAGTTACTCTTGCAGGAAAATGTGTTGTAATTTGTGCACTCACAGTTATTTCTTTGGGCCAAGAGTGTATGATCTGAAGTTGGTAGATGGAATTAAATGAGGCTATCTAGAAGAAAATTCTCCCCATTTAGTGTTGTCGGTAGACCTATGTGCACCCAAATATTGCCCAATCTGCCTCGGACAGTATGCTATCCCATCTCAAGCATTTGGAGCAATAATAGGATTAGGAGATATTAATTACCACAAATGATTAGTCAATTGATTCAATTAATTAATTAACATATAGTTGGGATGGATGTATAACATACTATGATCCTAATGCTCATCGTACCAATACCAATTTAAGAGGATGAAAGAAAATGAAAAGCATTGTATGTATATGTACACCAAGGTAGCCATGTGATGTTAAACAGATAGTAGACAAAAACTTAAATCTCCATAAGACAGCCCGATTGAACATGGCCTTTGTGCCTCTCTGGGTACTCCAATTTTCTCCACTTGCAACATTCCATATCCAAAACAAAACCAATGTGAGGCTCGCCATACCCGCTTGAACCAATTAATAGCAATGTCCCAATCCACGTTCTCACGTACGCTACATTCCGTATCTCGCTCGGCACCTGCGCCACTACTTGCCACGTGGAGTCCTGTAATGTCACCACCTCACCGTCAACGCACATGAAGATTTTCTCATCCCCGATGACGCATGTCCTCGGACTCGTCGCACTTCTTAAAAAGTCCTCCTCTATTTGACTCCACTTCCACGTGCCAACGTCGAACGCTTCGGCGCTCCTCTCGAACCGACCTTGCATCTCTGAGCGATAACCGCCGATGACGTGGAACTTGCCATGTTGGCAAACAGCCTTGCACTCGTCACGCTCCGATGACATATGAGGCAGCGGGACCCACTCATCTCTCGCCACATCATAAGCAAATGCCGACCTCAACGCGTTCTTCTCCCCGTCGTGCCCACCGGCGATGTACACCATCCGATCAGAATCAGACGCACATGCGAAGAATGTTCTGGGACCACCTGGCATGTCAGCTCCTCGGCGCCATTTAGCCGACATAAAGTTATAGATGTACACCGAATTGCAAGCTTTCCACGAGTTCGGGTCCCACCCGCCCATTACCACCAAATCGTACCCGACACCCGCCAGCTGACAGAACATGGGTAAACCGCTGCCCAGACCCGGTGCCAGCGGCAACTCGCTCCAGGCACCGGTGTCTGGTTCAAAAATGGTCAGACCGTAAACAGGGTCCATTGGGCGGCACTTCACAAACCCAGTCCCAGATTTCTCCAAGTCAACTCTTGCCTGAACCATCACAACCAGTTTTTGGTTATGGCCTGCACTCTTCCGCCAAAGGCGAAACTCGGGCAATTCAATCTCCGTCTTCCACCGCTTACACACCGCAGCAACATCCGCGAACTGCTGATACGAAATACGAATAAGACATTCTCGGACGACATCGTCCGGTAGACCCGAAATCAGATCCATCCTATGAGAAACCAAGGTTACACCAGAATCAAGCCAGTATTAGTGAGAGGAAGGTTTATGGATTACGGCAGAGGGAGTAGAAAATAATTTCAGGGGAACTTGGCTCAAATCCTTTTCAAGATAGTGTGATTCTCCTTCCGCCCTTTGCCTTTCGCCTTTTATAGGGAAAGAAGGGACGTGTCACTTCGAGTTGAGTTAAAGCTGTGGGTGTTCCGTGTTCTAGAAGCATTGTGCCGTTTGTTTGTTTGTTTTCCCTTTTTGTGAAAAAAAAAGAATCTTATATTTCGGTTCTTTCATGGTTTCCTTTTTTTTTTACTTACTTTTAATATTCATCTTTTATTGGAAAAATAATTTTCTTCTTAAAAAACCATCCTTTTGGAAAAGCATTTCTATGACAAATTTGCTAAAGAAAAGTGTCTAGATACAAAAATCTCATAAATAGTTCTAAGAGGCACGACTTTTTGTCATCATATTTTATTTCATTGTTTATACTTTTTTTATTATTTATTTTCATCTATAATTTTTCACATACTTTATGTAGTGATTATTTGATTCATCGTATACGAATATCAACCTAAATAAATTTGATATTGGATTTATGTTGTGCGATTTCTCATAACAAGTTTTTAAATATAATTATATATAATATAATATTTGACTAACAAGTGAAGCAGGATTATAATGAGTGGATAAAGATGAATTAAGTAGAGCCTTAGGATAAAAGTCAGCGAGCAAGATGTTGCACGGAAAGTGATGAAAGTGTGAGTCCCGCTTGTGTTGTGAATCACTATACCGACTGACGGTGCTCAGAACGTAGTCAGAGGCACAAGAGATTGAGTTTGACCACATCTCTTCTCGAGCTGGCCAGTGGTTTCAATCTTTCTTCCAGTGTTCTAGAAACAGGAAAACGCTCCTTGTTTCTTTCAAAACCAGACTAGTCTAAGAGTAAGTTTTCCATGTGGTTGCGTCGTCTTACTATATCGCTCCTTATCTTTTGTTTTGTTTTGTAACTTGATTAATTATATGTTGACATAGATAAGATAAAATAGAAAATTCTAAGAAATGGTCATTTCATATTAAACAACCCAAGTAAGTATAGATGCTTTCATGAAATATTATCGCTCAATTATTTCCTTTTTTAAGCGACAAAACGAAAACAGCGGCATGATGTGTACATTCAGATTCAGGTATTTAAATAGTTTTAAAAACAGAGAAGAAAGCGTGGCAGGCAGAGTTGAAGTAATATATGTATAATATATAATTGGTTAAGAAAGAGATTAGATTGTTTTAACGTGACGAACAAGGCAATAACTGTAAACATAAGCTACGTCCATTCCCATCCCAAGCGGACACAATTGTTATTCTATACGCAACTTGCAAATAAACAGCACCTTTACCTTATTTTATTTGCTCCACCTGCATCCTGCCTTGTTGTCAAGTCATTGTCTTGTGTGTTTCACATCCTAATTTTCCTTGTGTTGCTGTTGCTTTCCAGAACGTGAAAAATATTCTATTCTATGATTCATCATGTATCATATATCAAAAAGATTCTTCTTGTATATGGAGGTGCATCCATCAATTTTCTGAAACCCTCCCCTTAATTGCATGCTGTATTACAATTATTGCTTAGTACTATTCATGTTTTCATGCCAATATATCTCATCTAACAAATTTTTTATCCTATCCATTAATTGATTGCTACTTATTTTAATCGTGCGAATCTGCTGATATAAAATGGATCGTATTATATTATATTAAATCCATGTTTATTTATTTTGCCTATGATTATGTCAGAGAAGAAGCTAGTAATTAGGAGACAATTGGCAAGACAAAATTAATGATCAAAAATAAATATTATGATGCACCAAACAAATTCCACACCGCTAAACCATACTATCCAAAATTGATCATCAATATCAATAATATATATTATAACACGGAATTTGCAACCCCATTTCTCATCAGAAATTGACATGTGAGTATAAACGAAATTCAAACTCATGGCCGGAAGGACTAGAACTCATTGATATTCCCTTCACAAACTGAAAGCTTTCCGCATAAAAGCGTTTTATAAACAGACAATCGTGCAGCGAGGGGCCACACATTACAACATCTCGGAGAATATTCAGAGCTTCTAGAAAAGCGATTTGTTAGTGCAAACAATCCATTTTGAAACAAGTTAAAAGGAAAGGAGGGCTTCTGTTGTGCACCAATCATGTGGAGACTGATTGGGGAATAGATTTACATAACTGGTCGAGTGATATACTCTTTTCCACTATCAATAAAACATAATCAATATTGAGAAGCGAGCTTGAGAAGTTCTTTGTAATCATCAGAAACATAAGATTTCACCTTCATAGTCGGTTTTCCATCGGCCTCTCCCGGAGACATATACTTCACCCCAATGACAGTTGCCAAACCTGCACACATCAGTTTTATTCAACGTTATTGGTTGCAACATATACAACTAAAACGTTGTAGGTTATAAAGATTTCATTGAAATTGGAGACTATCTTAAAATAATAGTCATGGTTTAGCAAATGATCTAAGAATAGCGACATGTTTCTCCAAGAACAACATAAAATGACGAGGTCACCATCTCCAGATTCATCATGTCCAGTGATAAATACCAGTAAGAGATAATATTTGGTTTTAGAGGGATAATAAAGTTATGACTGTACTCACTGTCATGTATGCGACCATACACCAATCTTTCTCCTTTCCAGTATTCCAAAGGTCTTGATCTGATCCGGGTGCTTCGTCTAACTCCAGCGTTCCATGATGTGCCAGCAGCTGGGAATTTACAAACATTAATGAACGGAATGACATAAAGCCACCTTGAAGATGAAAGATGAAATTAATGTACGAGTTAAAACCTGCGAGGCTTTGTCTTCGAGAGAGTCTTATATCCTTGCGTTTTCTCTGTGGACGTGATTCAACTTTCTTTTTCTTACTTTCATCCTTTTGTTCCCTTCTCGGGTGGGATTCAACTTTCCTTTTATTGTTAATTGACACCTGGGAACCTTCTGCTCCTTCTTGTACCTTTAGACATACATCAACAACTTTTGGTAATCATACCAACATGTAACGGTAAAAGCAACAAGCCATTAGAAAAGTTGTTTGATTTTTCTTTTCAGTTTTCTTCTCTACCCTTTTTAAGACAGAACTGTTACTAAAAGCACTAGGATTGCAATCTAGCAATTCCTTTTCCTTTGGAATGGACCGTAGCGAGCACAAGTTATAAACTTAGTGCCCACAAGATTTATCCTGTTAAAACATTTTGTTAACAAACACAGAAATCTAAACTAATGCACAATAAACTTCCCGGGAATTAAACTGAGCCAAAGTAAACCATTTTCTCTGGGATTGGTTGGGTTCAGTTCAAATATTTTGCAAACTGCCGAAGATTTGTTTGGTTCATGTTTAAGCTTTAAACTGGATCAAATGACACACACCCCAATTAAAAGTCCCCCCACCAGGAAGCATAGTACTATGGTAAATAAGTATCGAGTCCATCTACCAAGTAAATTAACAAGTTATGTTAATAACTTGTTCCTTCTATATCATGTGCGTGTAATTGGATCAATTTACTACGGGTAAATCTAGAGCTTTCAGCCCTTCACCAGATAACTAATACTGTATGAACCGTGTATACAAATATGTTTAAGTTATGAGTCCTTGAACCATTAAGACGACCACTACCTAGCAATTGCTATTACTGATTACTTTAAAGAAAGATGTATGAATATATTGCTTTAAATTATTAAAAGAAGTGATATCAACTATCAACTATGCCGGGGAAAACTCAAAAAAAGCAGAAAAAAAGATATGCGTTTCTTTAATGCAACAAACTCTTTCAATATTTGTTCTTATTAAACAAGCTAACACATGACAAAATGCTTAAATTGTTAAAAACAAGATGTAAATGAATTACTGGTATAACCAAGGGGAAGTCAGTAATGTCTTGACACTCTGCTGGACCATCCAGTGATGTTTTCGCATGTTCATCCACTGCATTGGCTTCAAACACAGAAGCAGTTGGTTGATCTGCTAATACACGCCACACGTGAGTTGAAACCATAAAATGAAAACAAATATTATCCTGATTTTGGATTGGAAAGGGAGTTTCCACATAATGTTATAACATAATGCAAGTTCACAAATACATGTTTTTGAGTATTCACCAAATCACCATGCCTGGACTCAATGACAAGCAAGGATAAACACCAAAGCCTAAGGGTTTCAAGTGGAAGAATGGAAAATGGTATAAGTAACACAAATAAACTGGATTTATTCTCTTTCTTTCTTTTTTCTTTTTTATTCTTTTTATTGTCTGGTTGTCTGCTCTTCAAATGGCACTCAAATTATGCAGATAATATATTCTGAACAAGTATAGATGCCAATAATGCAAAACAATTTCAAGTAGCCAATAATGCTATATGCCAACTACTATCAATTTCAGCATTTAACTTTAAGCCATTTGCATCATCTATATATCTCGAAAGGTACATTTTTTAATACCTGGTGAGTTTGACAAATTTAGATCCAGATTATCTGTTGGTGCAGAAACCATTACTTCCCGTGTATCTTCTGCCTGTATCTTGTCATAATATAATAGAACATTCAGATTTCAAACATGCACAGGCACATAATATAATAAACTGAAAAGGCTAAATAGAATACGTACTTTATCCCCAAATTCACACAGTTCATTTGCCTCATAATTTGACCTGCCCACTGTATCATACATAACTCTGTTACTCATATCACTGCTCCGAACATCAGTCTCCATGCCAACATTTGATTCTTCCAAACCAACATTTATACCAAAATCAGGCTTTGTTGAATCATTTTCCTTAGAATTTCCAGAAGCATCAGCACAATTTCTGACAGTATCCTCAGCAGAACTTCTCATACTAAGTGCAATATCATCTTCGACTAACACTGCATTCAGTCTGTCAGATGACTTCCCTGAATCAACAACATTGACCCCCTTGCTTAATACATCAACTACAGAAGAATTTCTTTTGGACAAATTATCACTATCAAGATCTGAAAATGGATCAGTTGATGACTTTGACTGTGAAATGCGCTTCTGCAAAGATGGTAACAGAGCAAATGGACTTTTTGGTGGAGTCGGTGAAGCTATTTGCTGCTCAGGGCTTTCAAGTCCCTGTCTAGGCCTAAAAGGTGTTTTTTCACCAATCTTTTCCTGATAATTCTCAATATTGGATAAAATCTTCCTTGGTTTCGACAAGTTCCCCCCTAAAGATTTAAAGTCAAGCACTCGATTATCTGGCAAGTCTGGAATACTTAATTTCCCTAAAACAATAGGCTTGATCTGCAAGCTCTCCTGCAAACGAGTGATTGCTCCATCCCCTTCTAGATCTTCAGAACTGCTCTGTAGCAATTTATCCAAGATGTCCTTAAGCTTATTCTCTTCCATGGTAGATGAATCTGCAACAACAGTTCATCACACCATCAGGTAAGGACTAAAATAAACTTGACAAATTTGAATCTTAAAAATAGAAGGGGGGAAAAGAGACTAATTTTAAAAAGAAAACGGCAAGATAGGAGAGATAGATGAAAGTCCACTGAGAGATATGATTGTTGCCTGTGACTGACATTCTATGAACAGCATTCACTCACCAGCTGGTTCAATCTCCAATGAAGCATGAAGAGCACCAGATTCGCGTGTGTCCTCACTAACAAGTTCAAGACCACCAGATTCAAATGCCTCTTGAGAAGATGGAACACTCGCATTATTGTCAGAAGTTCCTAATGAATATCGATGTTTATATTTGGCCGACCTCCTGACCCATACAAGAGTAAGACCATGTTAAACAACGGAACAAAATAATGTATACATCATACACAAAGAAATGAAGATTGACGATTTAGCGTTCTGAAAGTACCGCTGATTATTCCCCAGGAGTCCAGGTCGACGTTGACGCGCATTTGTTGATATATCCTCCTGATTTGGCTCAAATGATAAACCACCCATCTGCTTCTGTATTTCTTTTTTAGCCTCTATGCTCAATTATAAATTTAGTAAGGACTTGCTTTAGAATTATCATTCACCACAAAACCAAGAAAATAAATAAAATGCAACTTACTTTCTAATCGTTCAAAAGCCATGAAAAATTCCTCCGGATCTTTCAGATTGTCAATGTCTAGACTTGGTTTCAAAATCTCAGTTGGATGACTGTTAAATAGATAAACGAGGAAAACATATTTCAGTTAAAAGTCAGTCTAAATAGAATTATAAACTATTTCTCTTGTCGAAGCAGGAAGGGAACAGAAAATGAGAAAGAGGGACGAGTATACGGTTTACTTGTTGTTGGGCTTCAAAGAGAAACGAGCGCGCTTGTGGCCTAAGGCTGGCCTCCGTTCTCGGGGATTTTCCTTATCCCCTTCAGTAACAACATCATTTATCTGATCAGATGCTGGATCGCTCAAAATTTGAGAGTTGAATGGCCCTGGATTGCCATCTATTATGGACTTTGCCTGCTCCAGAAATTTATTAGGATTTTGCAATGCCTGCAAAAACATGAGGGGCAAAGGTAGCAATTATTCTCGCGAATACTAAATCGAAATCAACTTCCGATACCCTTCAAATGAAAATTCTCAGCGTATGCAATTAACTATTTCTTAATGGGATTTCCTCAAACATCTAAACGCTATACTTAGCTTGAGAAACAGTCAGTAAACTCAAAACCACGAAATGCATGAGAAAACAGAAAAAACAAATTTAAAAAAAAAACAGTTTAACATGAAAGAGGGTGACAGCAAAGAGGAAGTACCATGGATCTGAGTTGCTTGTCAATGGCGTGAAGGTCCTCGTCGGGGTCGTAAAGTTTCGAATGGTCTGCTCTCACACCAAAGGTTTGGGGAAAGAGAGAGAGCCCCCAGTAGTGAGCAAGAGGGTCCTCTACATCAGAGCTCTGCACATTGTTAGCCATTCAAACAACATAATTGTTCGGAAGAACCCTAGTAATGGAAGGGAGAGGGAGAGACCGGTTTCCTTCTCCGTAATTTCAAAATTGAGACACAACCTGAGCGGGAGTTAGATTATATATATATATATATGTCGTAATTTATTTTCAAATACTTGCACTTATACTTATTATGCACTTATATCTATTCAAAATGTTCTAGAAAGAGCTTAGATAAGATTATCCAAACACTAAATAATTTTTGTACAAAAAAAGAGTAAATAATTTAATTTTAAAAAGACCTTTGTGGTTTATCATATAAATTATTTACTCAAATGAGACTTTCAATAAAATTGTGGGGTTTTAAAATGGCTCATGTGCTTGCAGTTTTAAAATTTTCAATTTCTGCATACATTTTAGTAATAAATCTTTTTGGAACCAAATATTTTGTAATTATTATTACTACTTTTCCAAAATGAAAAAGCTGTTAAAAAAGTAAAAGAATTCTCCTTTTTATCATCATTATAGAGAAATATCATTAACGTGAACGGCAGGATTCGAACCTGCGCGGGCAGAGCCCACATGATTTCTAGTCATGCCCGATAACCACTCCGGCACGTCCACCTTGAAGGGAAGAGCTTGAGACACTTCTTTATATAAATAATTTAAATAAGTAAACATAAGAGGACGCGGTTGAACTGTCGGGGTTTGGCGTGTGGCACGGCAGAAGACCGATCCCAGCCGTCAAGGACACTATCGCTGTGTCTCCCATTGATCACAGTGAAAAAGAGGAAGGAAGAAGCAAGCTAAAACACCAGGTGCTTTTCTTATTTATTGCCAATTCCACTTGCTCTTCTCACCGTGATCGCTTTTGTTTTATTGACTACCTGTTCTAATTCGGTATTCAAGTTTCCACGTTTTGGTTTTATTGGCAATGCAAGCGAGAATCTACTTTAGCCACAAGAATTTGATGGTTATTTGCTTTATTAGAATATAGTAGAATGCCTGTATTCTGCTACTCACAATAGTGTTTCTTCTCATACTTGCAACTTGAACTGTAAAAATTTTAGTAAAAACTAAGAAAAGGGGGATAGAGAAGAAAAAACTCCAATAATTTGTTATTTTTACATTCGTTTCTGTTTACAAGTTTGTATATTGCTCAGAACAGGACTTGAGTGCTTCTATTTTGGCAGTTTGGCATCTACTAGTCTGTGTCATGTCTGATTCTAACATCCGCCCAGCTGGTGGGTCTGCTAATAAAGCTTCAAAGCGAAGCCTGCCTTCATGGATGAGTTCAAGGGAAAATGAGGATGAAAATAATGGTAAGAAACCAACTTGGGATGGTGAAGATGAGAAACGTGGTGAGGGTGACACACCCAGTAAGTCCAAAGGGCATGGTAAAGGGCACATGGACAGGTCAGCTTCCAAGCAACCTGAAAATGGTGGAAAATCATCTGCTTCTAGTTTGGAATCAAGAAGCTTCAACAAACTTCTGGTACGTAGTGCAACTACTAATGAGCTTCATAATTCCAGGGTTTATTTCTGTTGACGGAGCTGACAAAACTTTTCATGGAAACTTGGACAGGAAGGCGTAGTTTTTGTGCTGTCAGGTTTTGTCAATCCTGAGCGCAGCATTTTGAGATCACGGGCTTTGGAAATGGGAGCAGAGTATCAGCCAGACTGGAACTCTGGTTGTACTCTCTTGGTTTGTGCATTTCCAAACACCCCTAAGTTTCGTCAAGTTGAAGCTGATTGCGGAACAATTATTTCGAAGGTTTTCCTATTTTATTATTTATATTTGGACAATTTTATGTAGTCAATAGTCTATTGTAACATGATGCATCCTTTCTTTTCTTCTTTTTGGCCGCTAGGACTGGATATTAGAATGTTACGCCCAAAGGAAGCTTGTTGATATTGAAAGTTACCTCATGCATGCCGGGAAACCATGGCGTAGAGGAAATAAGTCACACCAAGACAATGAAGGTGAATAATTGCTTGTGCATAGGACCTGAAGTTAGAGTTTTTGCTGGCGTCTGATGAATATTATTTATACTCAATGCCTAATGCATCATTTTTATAATTTCTCTTACAAATTCGAACTCTAGATAGAAGAAGCCAATTAAGATTGTGATGCTCTTGGTCACATGCATTACATTTCAAGATTCTCTTCTTTTTACATATATATATATATATATATATATATATATATATATATGATTAAAAAAATTTATAATTTATAATTGACACTTGATATGACGAACAAAAGTTCTCAGTCAAAAGTTTATAGATTGTTAATATGAGACTATATTACCTGTGATATGGAGTATAAATTATTTAGAAAGCAATAATCATCGTGTAGCTTTTTAGAAAGCCATCTGTACATTCATTGGCCTCATTGGAAATATATGTAGGTGCTACGATGTAATGTTGAAGTTGATAGCCTGTTTATTTGATATCAAATGTCCCGATGAGATGTTTATCCCCACCATCCCCCGCTTTCTTTTAGTTTTCCCTCTAATGAGTACACATTGTGAATTCAATGGATGCCTGCAGCTCAAATACCATCCCCACCCAAGCAAGTTGGAAGAGGATCACCTTCAAAACCATCTGCCTCCACAAAATCAAAGGTAATGACTGACCTCTGAGATGTCCTGTAAGCTACTATTTTGGCCTTCAGGAACAGTAAATCTATCTAATGCATGTTTACTAAAAACAGTAAAAATTTGTATCCCTAATATTGATTCTCTTTGCTTTGCTATATGCTTCTAGGCAAAAGACGCTAATCCTGCTAAGAAACCCTTTTCTCCTTCTGAAGTAAAGAAGTGGGCTATTGATGATTTGAATAGAACAATTCAGTGGCTGGAGAGTCAAGAAGAAAAGGTTGTTCTTGATCTATATCTCTTGACAATCATGAAAACTTCCACTCTCTGAACAAGCAGCTTCTATGGGTTGAAACTTTTATTTTTATTGTTGTTTAATTACATATTGTGAAACACCAGACATGTATTTGATGATCATGTTAGGTTGATATGATTTTCCCATAGAACAAAATATGTTGGTTCACTCTTTTTAAACATTTGAAACGTGCTTGGAATCAGATCAAAGGAGAAGAGCAGTTTGCATTGGCAATCAAAAGTACTTGTCAGAAATGCTGCATCTTGTTTCACCATGCACTCGCTCATTCACTATAATGGCAAATGCTTGAAAGATCTAGCTATCTGTTGTTGCCCACTTAATTGTGCTTAAGGTTACCTATTATGTCCTATATGAATCTGACCTTAATTTTCCTTTTCAGCCATATCCAAGTGAGATAACAAAAATAGCTGCTGAGGGGATTCTTACTTGTTTGCAAGATGCAATATTGTCTCTCAAGGAAAAGCAGGTAGGGGAACTTTAGGGAATTGCGTGTTACTCTTCTTATTTAGCAACCAGTTTAGCGGCATTTTCTTTAACTGTGAAATGTTAGTATAAGTAAATATTTCCTCCACACGGAAATTATTATTATCTTTTAGATTATGCGGTGTTTTTCCATGGCAACGAGAGATGTAGAGCATAAGGTTATGTTCTCAGTCCCGAGTCCCTTTGAAGGTCCCATTTTGTAAACATTTCAGGCTAGAGTCCTCGATATATGATCTAAGATGTCTTTCAAATGCAATAAGTCATGTGTGATTACTCATGCTTATGGAAAAAACCATTTGTCAGTAATCATAAACCTTTCTGCTCATATTTTTGGTCCTGGGAACTTTATGTATAACTTGAAGTCTGCTTCAATTTGTGGGCCAATTGATCCTTTATTGAGTCAAAATGTCAAATGGAACAGCGGACTACACATGTTACACTTAACATTAACATTTTTCCCTCTAAGGCACTGAAAACTTGTAGTAAAGTTGTTTAGTTTCCACATTTGAGTTGGCTCTATCAGAAATGTTCAGATTCTGTGCCCCAAACTTGATGAGTACCTCATATGTATTCTGAATTTTACTTTTGATGCAGTGTGGTTATTTTATCAAGAAAATGTAAAATATGACTTGATTGCTTATTATTTTTGTCCCGTGAACTTTAATCAGGATGTTCAGAAAGCAACTGAGGATTGGAAGTTCATACCTCGTATTGTTGAGGAGCTAGCTAAGTTTGACGAGACAGGAAGTAATGTAGCCTCAATGTCAAAGGAAGATCTTCTCCAACAAGCTCTAAATTGTCAACGTATTTATGAGGCGAAACTAAATAGTTTAGATGATAATAGGAGAAGGAAGTCAGATACAAGTGAACAGCCACGAAAAACTGGAAGGACTAAAGCCATCTCTTCTGGTGCAGCTGAGTACGACAGTGATGAGACGATTGAGATGACCGAAGAGGAAATAGATCTTGCATGCAGGACTTTGACCTTGTAAATGCCGTGTGAACTTGTCTCTGAGGATGCAAGCTAGTGTTTTGCCATAACTGGCTATCAAATAGATCTTCCTTCCATCAGTGAAAAAAGTTCATTGGTTAATATTTCAGAACAGGAAGACTAAACACGTTGCAATTGCACGACCAAAACGCTTTAACCAATCAAAAGTTTTAAATGATTTTGATTGGGGAGTTCATCGATTCTTTTTGGTTCATGACACATTCAATTCTAAGATTACTAACGTCCTTGAATTGAAAACAACAATTGCACTGGCAATATAAATCTGGGCAATGGGTGAGTTTGAACTTTCATTTTTTTTAATCTTTATTTACCACGGGCAACTTTTATTTTTTACGGTCTTTTTTTTAATAATAGTATCTATATTTAATTAAAAAAATTATGAGACATTTGTTTTTCAAGTAGAGGCAATTTCAAATTGTTTCTCCATTCAACAATATATTTCAAGTTGTTTTTTAGGTAATTAGATTAAAATCAGTATAATTTTCACTAAATCCATAGTTGGCTAGAAAACTTTAATCAATGCTAATATACGGAATTAAATATTCGGAAACCACTTTTTAGAATAGTGTTAAATCTTTTTTTTTTTTTTTTTTAATAAGTGAATGTGACAGTCACAAATTTAATGGCTGCGATCAGTTATCAACAACTCGAACCTATCTTAGCCGTGGATACTAAGACCAAAGGGAAAAGGCTCATTAAATAAATATTTAATAATTTGACGGCTGTAATAAATTTGGGGTGCTGAGAGCTTATCCCAACCGTTGGATTGTGACATTATGCTATTTTTTTTTTCCTGTTTTTGTGAGAAATAAACTGTAAGTGTAATTCCAAAAAAAAAAAAAAGTCACAAGGTTAATTGGCGAAGCATTGACATTGGGTCGTTCCACAGCACTCTTTACAACATAACTCGTTCATTTGCTTTGGTGCTTCTTCACAGTAGGGTTGCAGCTGATAAACGCCACCATTCTCCTTGCTTTATCACTTCCTTCGTTCCCCTTTCAATTCCCTGCTCTGAACCTATCAAGCCGAACTCAGTTTCTCCTCTCTTTTTGCGACAATGGGTGCTTCTCTGCCCCCCAAAGAGGCCAACCTCTTCAAGCTTATTGTTGTAAGCTTCTTCGATTGCCTTAATTTTTTATTTTTATTTTTTTTTTTATTTTGTATCTTTTTTTCACTGCTTATCGTGGCAAGATCCAAGTTCAATCACTTATCTCTACTTTCTCGATTGCTTGACCATCTTAAACCCTAGATTCTGTTCTGATAATAAGTAGTGTCTTGCGGTTTTCCTTGTTACTGGGAACCTAGGAGAAATTTTAAGCTGAACTAAAGAAGATTTGGAGTCTTTAGTTTTATAACATAGTATGGTCTAGCACAGATTTTCGAGTTTGCAGGGAATTTTGGATGGTTGATATAGTGGTACTTTTGGAGTTTGTGTTCCATTGCTTTCTCTCTATTCTATATTCATTCCGGCGACCTTAGGAAGCAGGAAGTTCGAACTTTGAATTGCTCTACGATTTATTGATATAAAGTGCTTGTTTTTATCAATATGTCTGCCCCAGACAACTTGACTTAGCCATTTACCTCCCTGAGCCTGCAATGTATAATGGGAATATTAATTTTGAAAATAATTAATGATTGCTAAGTGAACTCCTAACTTTCAATATGTTAGGCATGTTCTTATTCCCACTTCTTGTATTGGCGCTCACATGATGTTTTCTTAGGGGGGTTGGTGTTCTGAATGCAAAAAAGGGCCATGTGTGCTTATGAATCAATGTGAATAAACTTTGGTTGTGATTGTATATGTCGTTAGGATCTGTACCTTTAAGTGGTTGATTAATTTTTTTTTGGGGCAACTGATAATGGAGCTTATGTTTTGCTTGTCACAGAAATCATATGAAACCAAACAATACAAAAAGGGGTTGAAAGCAGCCGATGCCATATTGAAAAAATTTCCCGACCATGGAGGTATAATTTCCTTCTCACCAGAGTATAAGCTGTTTAAGTGATCTGCAATGTCTATTTAGGGACTTGTTCTCCTTCCACATCTCTTCTTTGTCATTTGTATATTTCTTAATATTTTACTTGATCTATTTTTCTTATTCATGGGTTTATCCTCCTTCTGGTTGATAGAGACTTTATCAATGAAGGGTTTAACATTAAATTGCATGGATCGGAAGTCTGAAGCATACGAACTTGTTCGTCAAGGACTAAAGGTCTGGACGATGTCTTTGATTTTGAACTATTCAAATCTTAAATAATTCATCATCAAATGATTTTAGAACTAATTTCTTGTTCTGGTGCAGAATGATCTCAAAAGTCATGTTTGCTGGCATGTCTATGGTCTCCTTTATCGTTCAGACAGAGAATATAGGGAAGCGATTAAGTGCTACCGAAATGCTCTGAAAATAGATCCTGACAATATTGAAATTTTACGCGATCTATCACTCTTACAGGTATCCTGGTTTGCCTCTATTTGCTTTCCAACCATAAATAAACTCTGAAAGTCTTTCAAATTCTCTCTCTTTTTCTCCGTACAAAATGACCTTAACTTGGGTCTTTATATTTGATGCTGGCATAGTGTAATGTGTTTTGGCGTCTGATATGGAAGAAAATTTATTATAAAGGTGTCAGCAATCAGAATGTTACCTTATAAATTTTAATGAAGTATGTAGTTATTTAAGTTGGAAATCAGAATGATTAATGCCCCTTGTGTCGTTATTTCAACTCAAAATCTGTATAGAGTTCTTCAGTAGTAATTCTTGAAATAATTACGGTGTTAAACTAATGCTGGTTTAACAAGCAAGGTGATGGAAGTCTCTTTATGTTTTCCTCATTGCCTCTTTCGCATTTTCTGGTGCATAATCTAAGTCCGCATAACATGACTGTACTCTGTATTAATTCTAGACTTTGGCTTCATTTCTTCTGAAAATGCAAGCAAATAATTCAATGAAACAATTTGATTGGCATTCTGAATTTCTGAACTCCCCTAAAACAACGAATTTTATAAACACAAGTGAACCCTAGACAAAACCTGATAGACATATTTATTGCCTGACCTACAAATATACATTAAATGGACACTAATGAATTAATCTTCTAGCTTATTGGATTGATGACCTTTCAAGAGGTTGAAAGTCATCCAGCCTTCCCATGGTTTCTATGATACATATCTACTGATCAAGTAATGGGTTCAAAGTTGAGTTGGTTGGTGCTTGTATTTTACCAGTTAGAGAAACCATATGAAAGCTGCCAGCATTTGCGTTAAACTGCTAGTTGATAATTTTTACTGCCAATTTTCTGTTGGAAGCTGCATTTAGTAATCTAAAAGCCAATTGGAAAGGTGCTGTAACATCCCAATACTTATTCTACAAAGAATTAATGCTATTGTGAGGATTATAATACCTACTTTAACACAACATCTTACCACCACTTCTAACTGGAGGGAATAAATGTTCTGTGCTATTGGATTGTGTCACATTTTTCATAAAATATATATGAATATATTTACAAGGAATCTTCTGATCTCATGTTTTGTTGTTACTTGTGTCTTCTCACTCGCAGGCTCAAATGCGAGATTTAACTGGGTTTGTTGAGACAAGACAACAACTTTTGACTCTCAAGCCAAATCATCGCATGAACTGGATTGGCTTTGCTGTTTCTCATCATTTGAACTCTAAGTATGATTTTTTTTTTTTCCCCAATGCATTTACTTATTTATACCCAAATATTTTACTCTCTTTGATTTGTTCATCTGTTATTTTTTTCTCGTGTTTTTTTAGTTGTGTGAGGTATTTGAATTTTTAAATGAAAGATGAGGATCACAAATCCTACTTGGTATATATTTAAAAGTATTTTGTATAAGCATCTTTAAACTATTTTGTAATGAAGTAATTCTTTGCATAATGGGAGAAATAGTTATGAAGTTTGGTTTCTCGTAGTGGTAATGGAAATACCTTTTTTACATTTCTCAAGCTTTCTGTCGATGAAGAAAAATTATTCCTTTTATCAAAATGAGACATTAAGGTCCCCGATTTATTCTCTCCTTCCATTTATCAAAAAGAGAAGAAAGTTCTTTCCTCCCATAGTGTCCACAAATATATGATCTTGAATCTGAACTTGCTGCTAAATAAATATGTAAAGTTTGGAGCGTTCATTTGTGATTGCTAGTTACTGGTATATTCACGAGTTTATGTATCTTGAACGTGTGGGGGTAGAATGAAAGTGACTAATTAGTTTTCTTGCTTTAAAGTGAAAAATAAACTTTTTGACAAGAAAAGATTATGATATTCTTAATTGATGATTTGCTCTGAGATGTTGTTTGGAGAATAAGGGAGGTAATGTTTGAGGAATCACTTTCCACGGTGCTTTCACCTCAAGATCCTTCAGTCCTGTAAGCATGTAGGTTTATGTGCTTGTGAGATACTTCATTTCCCTTATTTGTTGTGGTTGCTTAATCTGAGGCATTGGATTATGTAACTAACTTTGCCTTGCTTATACTATAGAATTGTTAAATGAAATATTATATATATATATTTAGGTATTTTGTTATCATGTCTGTTTGAATAACAGTCCATCCAAGGCAGTTGAAATTCTGGAAGCATATGAAGGGACGTTGGAAGATGATTATCCTCCAGATAATGAACGGTGTGAGCATGGTGAAATGCTTTTATACAAGGTTTCTATTCTTACGGCACATCTACAACTGTTTCTTGTTTAATACTTTTTCTTTCTATTTGAAGTTTAACTTTTAAATTAATTTGCTTTGATTGTCACAAAATATTTGATGCTTTGCTGTAAAACTGTATCAGATGATGTTTTGATACTTAATTGCTGTGCAGAAAGAAACTTATCTTATCTCTGGTTTGGAACTTCTGATAGAAATCCAAGACAAACTACCATTTAGGTGACCAGAAGACAGAATAAAAGAATGTAAAAACCCAAGACAACCCTTGGCAAATGTAAAGCTAATCCAAAGAGCCCTTGAAATAAACAATAGACTTTGGTTTTGATCTCAAAGCAAGCTCTATGATTATTTGTAGCTTCTGTTAATTGGCATATGATCTCACCCCATTGTAGAGCTATTGTAATTGAAATTTTCTATGGCACTAATATGATGCTTTTGTAAACACTGATGGTCTTTGTCCATTAATGGTGGGTGTAAAATGTGTATATATATTTTTGCAGATTTCTATGTTAGAAGAATGTGGGAATTTTGAGAGAGCTCTTGAAGAGTTGCACAAAAAGGAATCAAAAATTGTATGTATGTTTTATTTACTGGGTAATTTAATATATATAATATAACTTGCTAAGTGCGAGGAGGATGATATTCACTTGTTTGATTATGTCTTTTCAGGTTGATAAGCTTGCATATAAAGAACAAGAGGTTTCACTTTTAGTGAAGCTTGGGCACTTTGAAGAAGGCAAAATATTGTATTGGGGATTACTTTCCATGAACCCGGACAATTATAGGTGATCTTTCTGGGCACTTAATTTTTTGGTTGGAACAATCTGTTTAAATGCACGTTTCAATTGTAAAGTCTATCTAGCAGTTATTCTTATTTTTATTCTTCCTTCCTTAGTTCTCCTTTCTGCCTTGATGTTTCCTTTTTCAGTTTTTCACATTTCTAGATTATTATTTTGGTCCTGATTGCTTAATCTTTATTCTGTTTGGATTTTTTTTTTATTTTATTTTTATAGGTTGATAGTCTGTTTTGTATTCCTTTTTAATTGGTCAGTTTGTTTTTCATTTTGTCTGAAACATTACTGACTTATAGAAACTACATAACATTGTCATGCATGATTTTATTTTTCAGATACTATGAAGGCCTCCAAAAATGTGTGGGTTTGTACTCAGAAAATGGAAATTATTCTCCTGATGAAATTGATCAGTTAGATGCCTTGTACAAATCACTTGGGCAGCAATATAAGTGGTCTTCTGCTGTTAAGGTAATGTGGTCTATGTTAATATGTGCTTCTTCTTTTTTTTTTTAATTTTGCATTCATGTTTTGTAATTATTTAACCATACTATTTTGTTTAAGAGTTATGCCTGCCTTTATCATTGTTTCTGTTGTTACGATTTATACATTCTTTTCTTGGAATGCTCTGTCAAGGCATTGAAAGTTTGGTTTAGTGCAGATATTTTTTTCTTTTCATGGTAGACAGGAATTCCTTCTCTCTTGCTACCAAGTTAAGATATGCAGGCAAAAATATCCCCTAACATCATATTTGTGGTCATGGCATCATAAGTGTTTTCTTCTGTTCTATAATCTGTAACTATCATATAAAATTTCTGTTGAAGAAGTAATCCTGATTTTGATGAGGAAATGTTCTCAAATTGTATTGTGGGACTGAATGCTGTGGATAATTCTGTATCTGCTATAATAATATACTTGCATAGATTGATGCCTGGTTTTGTAATCTCTGTTGAGTTCCAGTGGTTTTTTACTTGTCCAATTAACTGTTATTGAAGTAATAGTTTTTTCTAATGAAATTAATCCATGTTGTATTATGTTCTTTCCCAGAGAATACCACTTGATTTTCTACAAGGTGACAAATTTCAAGAAGCAGTGGACAATTATGTTAGGCCTCTCTTAACGAAGGTAGGAGGAATCCTTCCCATGTGATATCATTCCAATTTAGTTGTTTTAGAAGTTATTGACTTTCTTTTTGGTCTTTCTAGGGTGTTCCTTCCTTGTTCTCTGATCTTTCTTCTTTGTACAATCACCCTGGGAAGGTTAGTTTTTTAACTTTCATTTCTAATGATGAAGATTATGGGATTTCTTTTTGAAGTCATATAATAATAGGGTGATAGAGAATGTTTTTTTTCCTTCATATTTTAATTTATTGCTTTTACCACTCTTATCCAGGCGGACATTTTGGAACATCTTATTCTTGAGTTAGAGCATTCAATTAGGACAACAGGTCAATTTCCTGGCAGGTAACGAATGCTTGCCTATAGAATGCACATGCCTAGTCCATCTTATAGTTACATCTTAGTTTTATTGTTTTGGATCTTTTTCCATTCGTTGAATACTCTTCTTTGTTTTTCTTGTATTCAGCATTGAAAAAGATCCCCCCTCAACTCTGATGTGGACTTTGTTTTTATTGGCTCAGGTTGGTGCTATCTTTTTGGATTTTTAATACACATTTTTCTGTATTCCTCAATTGGTTCATATTTAAATTGAGAATTTGTGCTGGCGCAGCATTATGATAGGCGGGGACAGTATGAAATTGCCCTTTCTAAAATTGACGAGGCTATAGAACATACGCCAACTGTCATTGATTTGTATTCGGCTAAGGTTTGTTTATACTTGTTTCTTTTTTGTTAGAGTTTAGCTCATTTCTATGAAACTGTTATATGATGAAGCTTCACATTCTAGTTAAAGGAATATAACAACAATCTCTGTTGATGATAGAACTTATTATTAGGTGATTTCCCCTAACAATCAATAGCATGTGTCCAATGTTGTTGAATGATTGTTGCATGTCTGTGTAACAGAGTCGGATACTGAAGCATGCTGGTGATTTGGTGGCTGCTGCTGCTTTTGCAGATGAAGCTCGGTGTATGGATCTTGCTGATCGTTATGTTAATAGTGACTGTGTTAAGCGGATGCTTCAGGCTGACCAGGTTTTTATCTATGTTATTAGCTCTGAACTGTTTACATAATTATGCTTCCATTTTTGTTTGCCTTTCTCTCTCAAACTATGTGAGATTCTAAAACTACTTTTTTTTACATAAATCTTTATCCTCATTACCTAGGTGGCTTTGGCTGAAAAAACTGCTGTATTGTTCACTAAAGAGGGGGATCAACACAACAACCTCCATGATATGCAGTGCATGTGGTCTGTATCTATTGATGTGTAACATTGTGCGTCTAGGGGATATTATGGTTTCATTAATTAGTGCATCTTGTGACATCTACTTTTGACAGGTATGAACTTGCCTCTGGTGAAAGTTACTTCCGCCAAGGTGATCTTGGTCAGGCACTCAAGAAATTTTTAGCTGTGGAGAAGCATTATGCAGATATTACTGAAGATCAATTTGATTTCCATTCGTACTGCTTAAGGAAAATGACTTTGCGTACTTATGTGGAAATGCTTAAATTTCAAGATCGATTGCACTCACATGTATATTTTCATAAAGCAGCAGCTGGAGCTATCAGGTGAATATCAAGTAATATTTGTTGGTACCTAAACTGCATCATTTGTTATGCTTGTTAATAATGTCAATGCTTTTTCTCATTTGATT
The DNA here is from genome assembly GCA_022379115.2 of Bauhinia variegata. Lineage (NCBI taxonomy): Eukaryota > Viridiplantae > Streptophyta > Magnoliopsida > Fabales > Fabaceae > Bauhinia > Bauhinia variegata. The sequence goes on from CM039427.1 coordinate 23,514,576, forward strand.
CTGCACATAGATGGGAGTTACAGCTAGACCACTAATCCTTTTGGGTTCATCATGCAAATTGTATAAGAAGCTGATTTGTGATTGTTTCATGTGCCTCACAGCCCATTTGAGGCCAAGAGCTTTGCAATTGATAGGTCAAGTTTGGTGTTGTTACTGTTGTTGTTGTGTTTTTTCTTTTTTCATATTATAAATTTTTATTTTTATTATTTATGTATTTATTTATTTTTTTAAAAAATATGACTGGTTTCAGTAAACAACATTCCTTGGGGACGTCCATCAACCCTTAAACAAACTTGTGATTTTTATAAGATGGCATCAGATTGACAAACATCACATTATGTTTATGTATGTCATTTCTTATCTTGTACGTATGGTATGGTCTCATGGTTCTAAGGTTTTGAGCTGCAGATGTTATATAAAATTGTATGACTCTCCTTCAAAGTCTACTTCTGTGGAAGATGATGAGATGTCTAAGTTGCTTCCTTCTCAGAAAAAGAAAATGAGGCAAAAACAAAGAAAGGCAGAAGCACGGGCTAAGAAAGTATTATACTCTTTTCTATAGCTTCTTTGAACTCCTTGATGGAGTGGTAATCGTCATGTTGTTTTATGTTATTTTCTAGGAGGCAGAAGAAAAGAATGAAGAGTCAAGTACTAGTGGTGTATCAAAGTCTGGAAAACGACATGTCAAACCTGTTGATCCAGATCCTCATGGGGTGAAGCTGTTGCAGGTTTAAATTTACACATTTAGTTCCCAAGATTCATAATTTTCATTCATATTTGCACTGAATTGAGGATTACCTTTGATGTACACCTTTAAACGAAAAATAATAAATGAAGAAACAAGTATTAAGTGGTGAAGGTTTCTTTGGACTTGTAGACCATGCTTAGCGCCTTGTTCTGGGATGAAATCCCTTAGGACCTTGTGCATGTCATAGAATACAAATTGCTGATTGCTGAATTTAATAATGAAGCATAAAAGTGTGTGTGCATGTGTGAAAGACTGTTTCATTATTAATCATGCTACTGAATGAAACTGCTAAAATGCATAAGAGTATCAGGTGTTCTATTAAATTTAGTGCTTCATTCTAAATTTCCACTGGTGATTTTTTCGTAATAGCAATTTCTATCTTGTTTCCTTAATTTAATTGCCAAGACTGATATAATCCTGTCTCGTGGGTGTTCCTTCTACTAAGATTGAAGATCCATTGTTTGAAGCCACAAAGTACTTGAAGTTGCTGCAGAAGAACTCTCCTGATTCATTGGAGACACACTTGCTCTCTTTTGAATTATATATGAGAAAACAAAAGATTTTGCTTGCTTTTCAGGTATTTCTATGTCAAATGAAAATTTTCTTTAATCTGGCAGCATATTCATTTCTCTGGGTAAGACGTGTCTAGCTGTTTTCCATGCTATTATTAAGCATCCTATAAGAGTTTAGGGGGGCTATTTGTTGTGACATGATGATCATTGAATGTGTTTAAATTTTCTCTGAAACCAATTTTGGAGCATGGATGATGAAATAAATATTTAGTTGCCTATAGTGGTTATCTTACATCCTTTACTTTATCATTTTGGAATATGATGTCACTGAAATATGTTTTGTTCTATATCTTTTGACTTTTAGGCTGTGAAGCAGCTACTGAGGTTGGATGCTGAACACCCTGATTCTCACCGTTGTTTGGTATGGTTTAAAAAAAAATTCTTAGTTACAATTCTTGAAAAGTGAAACCATATTTTCTTCAAAGGTAGTATTCATTCAAACATTTTACTACCTTTTTTTTTAAAAAAAAATTGAATTATGATTTTGCTGTTTTTCTATTTTAGGATTTTTTTGGGTATCTTTTGATCTCTTTATTCTTTCATCAGTTGAATTGTTTTGTTTTATCAAACAGAAAAAACCCAATATCTGTTTCTGTTGGAATTTATCGTAAGTCCATATTGCAGATTAAATTCTTCCATAAAGTGGGATCCATGAATGCTCCAGTCAATGACAGTGAAAAACTCATTTGGAGTGTCTTAGAAGCTGAGCGCTCAACCATTAGGTTCTCTTGTGCAATTTTTCTTTTTTCAGTTTTTAAATACTTTCTAATTTATGATTTTGGGGCCAGATATAGACGATTATTTTCATCCAGTTAGCATCCAGTTCTAACTTCTGTTTATTCCTTTTTTGCAGTGAGTTGCATGAGAAGTCTCTGTTTGAGGCAAACAACTCTTTCCTGGAAAAACATAAAGGTCATCGTCTATTTTAGCATTTAGCATTTCCAGCAACTCTTCTAATCGTAGCTTTCTATATTGACTTCTTATTTTGTTCCCTCGTAGAGTCTTTGATGCATAGAGCTGCCTTTGCTCAGATGCTGTACATTTTGGATTCCAATAAAAGGTCTGAAGCCGTTAAGTTGATTGAAGAGTCAACAAATGACCTTACACCAAGGTAATGCCTCGAAATAGCTTAAATATCTTATATCAAAGAAATAAATCTTAAAATGCCATCTATTCCCTTCATGTTTTAGTCTTGGCTTTGACCCGTAATACTAAATCTTATGATAATTTCTGCTGCTAGCAATGGAACTCTGGCACCAGTCAGGGAGTGGAAGCTTAAAGACTGTATTGCAGTTCATAAGCTTCTTGAGACCGTCCTTGTTGACCGCGATGCTGCATTGAGTAAGTATAACTTGCACAACAGACTTCTTGTATGAGATAAACTGTTGGTCCCTTTTCAGGAAAAGAATAAATGAGAAGAAAATTGTTCGCTTTAGTCTTTTTGGTATTGTTCTAGGAAGGGTCTATTTTAAGACTTGACCTTTTTCTCCTCCCCACTCCTTTTTCTTCTTTCTTTGGGTTCTTGTTGGCCTTGGGCAACTCATGGTTGTATAACAAGAACCTTTGTTCAACTTGGTGCATTTCTGAAATTATTAATTCTGTTGTTCCCAGTCTTTCGTTGTCACTCTAGATTGTGTGTATTATATGTTTGCGAAGGATCATAGTGGGGGGAAAAAGAAGGTGGAGATATTTCAACTACCTTAGTTGGGTACATAATAGACTCGGCATATATTCATTTCGAAATGGAAATTTTGCTTCTGGTACTAAGATTGATGCCTATTCTTGCAGGATGGAAAACACGTTGTGCAGAGTATTTCCCTTATTCTACATACTTCGAGGGCAAACACAGCTCTGCTTTTCCCAACTCGCTCTTCAATAAGATGCGTAATAACTCTGAAAATGGGAGTCATAACCAATCAGTTGCTGATCAAAATGTTGACTCTGTCACATCAAATGGGAAATTAGAGTCGTTTAAAGATCTCACGATCTGACAAAGTTGAACTGATATATCAAGATCTAACAGATTTTCAAAATACGTTGCTTGGATGCTTGGTCATGAAAACGAGCTGCTGCATTTGACGTTTCCCTAAGGAGAGTAGGTTGCATTTTGCTGCAAGAAGGGTCATACTGAGTTTTGATGCGAGTTATGGCAAATTCTACAGTCAGTGATGTATTTTCTTTGCACCAATTCTGCTCTCGATTGTGAAATGTATTCCATTTGCAAATGTGTATAATTTTATCTCGATTATGTTTTAGGGTTGAATTTTTTATTTGTTCACCCCTTTTTTTCCTGAGATATGGTAGACTGGGATTCCATAGATTTGCTTACCACTTAGGTTATGGGGAGATCTTTAGAATTTTTTTGAGGTTTCTGGTCCTGCATTCGGCGAGCAGATATATGCCAAGAGCATGTTGTACTTTGCCTCTTTTATTGGCTTATTTGTCTTGTATAAGCATAAATTATGTGGAAATTTTGCTACAGAATCAATACCTTTTTAATCTTGCGGCAATGATTAACTTTAGCTCTGGATGAATTTTTAGTTGTTTATCTGTGTTTTAATGTTGACATGGAGTTGATAAACTATTTGAGAAACACAAAACGAACGTAAAAATGCCTGAGCATGCCCGTTACTTTGCTCAAGTTTAAGCTGGCCTGTCGTTTTTTGCCTTAAAATATAATTGCCAAAACGACAAGGTAAAGAATAAGTTATTGAGTTTAATAATCCGGTATGTTAAATTTTTGGAAATTACATTTGTCACTGGAATTAAATATCGGGCATAGCTTCGAATAGTTCAGAAATATAGGGTGCTTTCTATACTTGACATACTTCCATGTTCTCTAAACGGTTATAAGACCTCCGGACCAATCTCTACTTAACATGGAGAACTTGATCACAGGCTTTGCTCACAAGTGTTGCAATAGCATCCAGGAATCCACATGTCAAAATATCAACTTTCATAGAGATGGCATTTTCAAAATAACTGAAGCTTGTATTAGAGCTCTAAATTCAATAATGTTATATACATATACATGTTGAGGACAGCTAAACGAACAGTAAAAAGACCAAAAAAAAAAACAAAAGGGAACATGTCAAAACGAGGAGAGGTGGCAGGTGCGGGGTTAGAAGAGGCCCGTGAAGAATATGCTCAACTTTCCAGAGGTTTATAACGGAACACTAAGCTTGAAGATTATAAATTGTATATATGGGATGCTGTGCTATGAAATCAAATTTTGGCTCTCGGATCTCACCTGAAAAGCGTATACGCAGCTGTTCCAAGTAAAATCTTGAAAATCTGTAACTTTATTGGGGATGTGTCTTCAAGAATGCGATTTCTATGCCATGTAGAATTCTAGAGCACCTTTGGCTGACTTGGCACCAAGTCCAATTCTCATTTAATGCTGACTGGAGTCCCTCTCTGAAGATGACACCCCACTGCTGTTCCCAACTTCACTTTTACAAAGAGGACAGGATGCATTTATCTTTAACCATTTGTCGACACACACTACGTGAAAGACATGAAAACAGGGTAACTCCTTAAGCTCATCATTGTCTACATATTTTGCCAAGCAAATGCAGCAAGCCTGAAACACAATTTAACATATGAAAACCCAAATTAAATTCCATACATATAGAAGAGCCGTTCCCTTTAATCTGAAAAATACAATGGGCACATCAATAATAGATGCAAAGCCCCATCCTTAAGATATTTGCCATTTTAGGTTATTTACAAACTATAAAAAGTTCTTTCTTTGGCTAGGTCTCATTATTTCTTTCAAGTGCCCTCAAATGTTAATCTCAGTTGATATTGCCTCAAATATTTGTTTTTTGTTCAACAATTACAAGAATATTCTTATTTTGAATGCTGTATTAGAGTAGCACTGCAACAAAGTAGTTTGTACCAGTTCGCAATTCTAAGATTATATAGCCAACAATAAAGCTTACAGCATCTTCTCCTGATATGGTCCGCTCCTTTTCCGTCCCTGCAGCCAAGATCCCACCTTCATCTACAGCTGTATTGATATCATGACCATCTACGTTTTCATTTTTCTTCAATTTGAACTTGTAGGTTGGCAGAGCATTAATAGATTCTACTGTCGCTCCTCTATTTTGAGAAAAATCCTCCCGGATACCCAGGACAGAGATTAGGCAAGGTAGACAGCAACAAATAGTTGCACATAATATAAAAGGCATAGCATATCCAATGCAGCTAAAGGTAAGAAACACTATACACAACCTGCAAGGAAACCCGCATTCAGAGTGTTTTAGAATTGGGAAAATGAAACAATATTAGCCCATAACATCGTGTGATAGTCTTTAGATACCTATATAATTTTGGAGCATCAGAAGGAGAAGAGTGACCTCCAAAGATCCATACATTGCCCACAACAAACCAAACTGCAAAGAAGCAATCTAAGGCCATCTTGAAATGTTCTACTAATCCATTGACCCTGCAATTGGGAACAATTTTATGTACTCAATGCACTATTTACTAATTAAGCAAAGATAAAATTAGGACCGGGCTAAGGGTCCCTGTATTGACTTGAATAGTTGAACTTGCTGTTAAACAGCTCAAGAAGAAATAAGGTGTAGAAACTTAGAACTTCGAAACTTTCACTAGATTTCCCCCTTCAAAAGATCCGCAAAAATTGCAGGATGCACAAAGACCATAGTGTTCATGAAAAGGCTCTTATGGTTTTAGGTTTGAACATATAATTAAACTGACTAACCAGAGAGAATTCATAGATTTGTTGAAAACTAGTTACGTATGCTAGAAACTGACCAAACTGACCTCTTGACGCACTGTTTGATTAGATTTAGTAGAGTTCATCTGGTTTGATCCCCTTATTTAATTATTCTAAATGTTATTAAATCTTTACTAAAATATTCTAAATGATATTAATTTTTTACTAAAATAAGGCTTGGTTGATCACTTTGGGTTCAATCACACTGCATTGTGAAGCCGGAAAAGACCTAGAATTTCCATAGGAAACATATTAACAAAGAGTGATAACCTAAATTCTATTGCCCTTTTTCTTCACGAAAATAATATGAAAAGAAACAAACAAATCATAACAACTAACGAGAGGGTTCCTGTAAGCATATGGTGAGTCTTTTGAATCTGAACCCATCCTATTGATTTAAAAAAGTTTGTCAGTCTGCATTTTGAGATCATTTTTGAATCATAGGTTATAGACTTCGCTAATCAACTAAGTTGAAAGATAAAAACTACAACGTCTCAACCTCATGGAATGTTTCACAGGTTTACACTTTAGCGTGCGCAGCATGAACAATGCCAAAGAAGGCAAGATATGATACAATAATGGAGTCTACACGTTCTTGAAAATGGTCTAATTCAAAAAGGCTAGCTATAGCTACTTTCAAGAAAAAATAAACTGTCCATGAAAAAGGAACAATAAATGTATGATGGCCATCATAGGGAGTCTTGAAATATTGGTTTATCCACTCTGTTTCCGACTGCAGAGACATCTTAATAAGGTCTGTGCAGCATAGGAAATACTGTGTCCACTTCTTTCCCCCAGAGATTTTGCAAATATTTTTAAGCTCATCAACTTTATCATCCATTCCCGAGAATATATATTCATTAAAGCCAAATTATGTATTAGGCCATTCCCAGACTTTGGACAAGAATAAAACAAAAAAGGGTACTAGACCAAACCCAACTTAAACTCTGATTCTAGCCGATTTTCAAAACTCATAATACTAATTTTGAAGCTTCATGCAATCAAAGAGAGACATCACTAAAAAATGGATATTTATTAAAAGGAAAAAATTGAAACATCAATTATTAACAATGACCAAGATCTAAGATAACTGTTGGGAAAAAATGAAAATAATATCAGCAGGAAGCAATATCCATGACAATATAATGAATACTTTTTTCAACAGTAAAATGTAGGGTCACTTACTTGCATTTTAATCAAGCAGAGTTGACAAGTAAAGGAAACAGTGAAAATTATGTTTCGAAATTTCAAGACAAATAAATTTAAGTGCACATCAACAAACCACATCCTTACCTTTGTAATACGAAATTATACAAGCATTCAGCTAAAAATTTCAGTCAATTGAACAAAAAGAAAGAGGTATGTAAGAAAGCCAGCCCTAATGTGGATTTTAACTTCTACTATTTCTTCTTTTTTTCTTGTAGAAAAATGCTCCAATGGAACATAGGGGCAATATTTTTGCAGTCAAAACTAGAAACAAATAAAATTAAACATAATAAACGTTATAGCATAATGCATAACAACAGGAATGAATAAGATTCAAATACCTAATAAAAAAAAAAGAAGCATACCTAGAACTAAAAGCTCCAGGGATCCTAGTGTTTCTTGCAGTTGATTCAGTAGCACTACTAATCTCCTCATCTGAGAAATGAGCAACGGAGATGGCTGTATAAGAAGTAGGTTCTGAAGGATTACTTCCAGAAGACCCTTGAGATGGTTGAGAGATATCTTGTTCAATGTTTTGATTACGGTTTTGGTAACGCCAGTATAGAATAGGAAGAGTAGCAACACAACCAGATGCATAACCCATAATCCATTCAAACAATGGAGCTTGTGGATTTTCATTCCTGGATAATGACAAGACAACAATAGATGCTATGATCTGACTCACAGTGACAACAAGCTCAACAGAAATCCATAGTCCAGAATTCAGTGGGCTCCTTCGGCGATGACCATACCCCTCACCTCTTCTTGCTGAAGAGGGATTTCTAGTATTTAATATGGATGAGGACGAGGAAGATGCTTGATGAACAGAAACTATTGTGCCACTGGACGGTTGATCTACATTCTGCGATAAATGCATTTCAGGATGTTGATCATCATGAGATAAGCTGGATAAAGCATCAGAATTCCTTGAAATATCAACTACGTGCTGATGGTCATTATAGCTTTCCAGTTGCTCCATCAGCAAAGGATATTGATCAGTTTGAGTATTGCTATTTGGTCCTAGAGAGGTAACATCCATCTAAAGCAGTCAAACGAAGTAGAAGTGGATAAGGCATAGATATATAGTAATGAGGTTTCCAATCTTCACTTTCTTTTCCTAATTCATTTCGTGATCATGTATAATCTACTCTGGCATGCTGAGTGAAGTGTACCAAGATCATTGCACCATCGGCCCCATAACTTATAAAGGACTTTTTTCTGTTCAGGTAACACCAGCAAGATAATCAACATTTCATAGATTAAGATATTTATTTATCGATGCCCAGAGCCTGATTACAGCATTTGCACTATCTTGAAAATGGGAATACAAAAGAAATTATACGTTCCTCTCTCTTTCCTATAAGGTCACTCAATTGGTAAAGAGATCACTGATACCAACTCATCAAAAACATGATAAATGGAATAGAAAGAAAGTGCGGCAGTTGCATGAGAGGTGTCACTATATGAGATCTTGATCCTACAACAAGAGAATTTAAAACTTAGCAAATGAAAAATGAAATATTACAAAGACTTATAGTAAGCTAAAATCAGTCCACAAGAAAGAGTCAGATCAGCATAAACAAAACGGAGGAACAGGAAGATCCTAGCATCATCAACGAAATTCCATTTAAAGACTTTGAAAACTGTTTCTTCTAAACTGGCTTAAACTTACATTATCAACTGAATCTCGAGCATTACAGTACAGAAGTAGAGTGAACTCAAATTCAGATGGACTCAAAGAAAGAATAACCCACTACATCCAAATACCTAGCTATCCCAACTAGAAAGATAATACATAGTAGTATAGAGTCGAAATTGTATAAGAAACATCATCGGAATCAACATTCCATGTATCACATTCGGGTAACACATTGATCAAATTTTCAAACTTAGATGTTCCAAACCGATTAAATTAAAACGATGTCTGAAAATTTCCCTGTACAACTTAAACTACGCCTAATTAAGCAAGAAAATATCTCAACTTTCAGAAAACGATGAAACTCCACGTGAAAATTCTAGCAAAAAAAAAAAAAAAAGTGATATCTAGAAGTAGTGATTTAAAGGAGAAAATCAACACCTGATTCAGCTGAATAATTGTATCATAGAGGAAAGAGATGCAAGAGGAGTGTAAGAGAAGGCTTTCAAATTGGAAGCTCAGCTTGATTTCTTCTGCTTCAGATTTTTCTTTTGTCGAGGCAAAAAAAAAAAAAAGGGAACGTCAGCAATTTCTCTGCTTTACTGCTTACGAAAACAGAAAGAGAGAGAAAAGGGAGGTGAAACGTTGAAATCAGATGTGAGCTGTCCAGCCGACGTTGTAAAGTTTGGACCGTTGGATTAGAGGAAGCGTATATCATCGTGGAGAAATATGAGTGAGTATATAATGTTACTGTCCAAAATTAGTCTAAATGAGTAGACATTAAATCTGCGGGCACACATGGTTGTTGTTGTTACTGTGTATGAAAAGGGGTTGATGGTGGAAAGTGGACCCTCTTCAGGATATTGATCGGACGGCCGATACAAATCCCTGCTTTTAATGAGAAAAATAATAATTTTGTCATTTTTATTTTAGATGTAATAATAATAATAAAATCAAATCTAAGATCTCCCAGACTCCCACCATATTGTCAATCCCTCAGTGATCCGGTCAACTTAGATGAAATCATATTAGTAATCAAAATGGTGGATTGCTAGTAGATCTAATAAAAAAAAAATGTAATCTTTAGTTAAATAGTAAAGCAAATTTCTATTTATAAAAAAGAAATTTCTCTACGTATAATATGTCAACGACAAAAGAAAAAATAGTGGAGCACAACGAATATAAATTCTTCATATAATACGAGGCGAGGCCCGAGGATGATTTAGAAGTAAATTAGAGAGAAGCAATAACAGAAGATATGCGATGGCATTGGCTATGACTTATGATACAATTACAAGCATCATTTCATCATCAACCCACCCGGCCTGGCCTGGCCTGGGCTCATAATCATTAGAAGCATGCATTTCTGTCTTGCAGATTAATTAATGGCACCAAAAGAAATATATCAATTAACTTTTTGGGTTATATATATATATGCTTGTCGATGAGGTTGAGTTCAAACTTTCTGTTTTTCTTTCAAACTTTTTTGTTTCTGACATTATATATTGTCTTCTTGACAGACAGGTTGGCACTACTCCAATCTGCATTTAATTTACTTCAAGAAAGTTCATTGATATTGTGTCCATCAACAAGAATGATATATAAACAGGTTGATTATGCATGCAAGAAAGGTGAATATATATATATATATATATATATATATATATATATATATATATATAAGTAGAATAATTATCAGATGCTAAATGGGTACATGAACGTATAGTGAAGAATTTCTCCTCTCCATTTGGACAGAAACGAGTAGTCTGTTGAATATTAATTATTTATATTCAGAAGAACAAGATTTTCCGAAATATACTACATATGTTTACTGATTTGTATTAAAATTAAACAGGCAACGTAAGATTAAGTTTGAACTATATTGTCGGAATAGAGCCACTGCCAATGCACGTGTCTTCTCAAACATTTACGTCGGCTTTGAATTCTTCTGTCACATTTTCCCAACCAAAATCGTGCAAGTGCAATGGTCGGGGCCCACTTTTCTCCATTCAATGTAAGCCCAGCCCACACCGCATCCAGACCCATATCTTGTAACTTCTGATCAGAAAGAACAAATCTCGTGCAATCTGCAGAAAAAGAAATGTAACGCAAGAAATGGTCTATAGTCAGGCATAGTGTGGCGTAATATGGAACACAGAAGCTCATATATAGCTACGACAGACCCATACCAACTTATATCATTCTGTTTCTCCGCTCTTTCCCTTTTCCTTCAATTAAATTTGATGAATCTCTTCCGTTACTTAATCATGCGGTCTTCTAGAAACCAAAAATTATATATATGTTAAAATTTCAATGCATATTTCATATTTAAATTTACGTTAACTTGGCTGTGTAGGCCATGTACCACAAGTTTACCCTAGCTAGCTAGACAGACACGAAGAACAAAAGTTTAAGTACAATTGCGTGCTGTTCTCGGTCGACAACATTAATTAATAGGTTCAATGATTCTAGCTAGCTACGTTGTAATATAATAATTTTGTCAATTTCTCAGTTTTAACCACAAATGTGAGGAATCATAATTTCTACGGCCAATTCAACCACAGATGTTGGGAAACTGCGGTATACCAGTAATGAGAATCCCATTAAAAGACACAAGAATCCTACTTCGATCAGTGAACGTTGATCATTTTTGTACTCAATGCACTGTGTTCACGTGTAATTCCTACACACTAGGCTCACTACGTGTCACAGTGACTACCTTGTATCGCATATCTTTACTTTAACGGCTCTAAATTAATAATATTCCGTACGCCATAGAAATATGACTGGTCCAGTCCACAATTGCAATTAATCACGACATCACTTTGGTTTTTGATATATATATGAAAAAAATTCAAAACTCTTAAGCAAGACATGGGATATCGATTCGGCAGAGTTCAGACGCTGAAATTGCTGATATATAATGACATGTGGTTTAGCTTTTGCCTTTCATGCACATCAAGAAAATGATATTCTTGGTGTCACAAAAGTAGCTAGTGTTTGAGTGATTCTGCGCGAAGCATATCATATCATATTGATTAAATTTAGCTGACAAATAGTTCCAATAAAAATAATTGAAGTACAATATATATACTGTTAGAGGGTCAACAAATGAAAGTAGGTTGAGCTTTAAAAAAATTGGATAGATCTTAGGCTAAAGGATAAGTCTTTAGTTACTTGTAAGAAAGAGAAATAATAGTTGGGTATTAACTCTATGACGCAATTTTAATAAGAATTATAGAAAATTTTGAGTTTTTTAATTCGTTATCTCATTGATAGTGTTGTCTATTCATAGTGCTTTGACAATGAGAGTCTCATTGTAATTTTGTCTTAATCTTGTGAGTATTGAGCTGGATTTTGGTTTTCTCTTTTTTGCTATGCAACTTAAGCCTTTGACTTCTAACCCATATCATATACTAGCAGTATAAAATTGATACTTGTATAGCCATATTATATTCTATTTAGTGATTAAGACTTATACTTAAATTAAATTGATATATTTTTGAGCATGTCGATCTCAACTAAAACCCCAGTGAATCGGGCTTGGGGGCAGTAGATCTCTGTTGAATGGAATATAATTTGGGTTGAAATTGAATATTATATATAAAGAGTTATCAATATCAAGACGAAGACAATGAAATATCCGCGGGGACAAGTCCATCGCGTGTGGGGATATCCTTTGAATCTCATGGCCATGCCTGAGCCATGGGAAACATATGATCGGTTGGGAAGGAACATTTGCTTTAATTAACGAGGTTAGTTAGAGAAGCAGCTGGATTATGTTTACATAGCACGTTTAGAGACAGATGCCTCTGCTACATATTCTTGTATATGTATATATATAGCCAACACCAGCAACAGAGCAACCGTGTCTAACACTGCCGTCTCTCTCTCTCTCTCTGTTAGCTAGTAGCTGTAGATTCTCTCTGCCATTTTCTGCGTTGTTAGTGACCTGACTAAAACACTGTAACCCAATTGAGAAATATAGTCAGATAATACTTATAGGTATACAAGCATGCATTATATATAATTAGTTACTGAGATTTGGGGTGAGCTCATGTGGGTGCCAAATCTTTATCCTCGATTCATTTTTATCATAAAGTACAATGTGATACATTTTTCATCAAGTTTAATTCCAAACCATTGTTTTGGTCCGCGAAATTAATTAAAAAAAAAATAATAGGAAGAGACACACTCAAAATTCCATGAGGAATTGCCTAAAGTGGAATGAATATATTTCTAAATCAATTACTTGAAAAGCACGCACTAATTAAACAAGCCAGACTATATCTACATATTAAACTGATATGAGAAATACGCACTTAATTCTTTTGGGGCAGTGAGTTTTTCCTTTTAATTATTCTAACTGCTGATCAAATTATCATATATTTAAGTGAAGCATGTGCCTGAAATGCCTTGCTTCGGCTTTGGTTCTTGATTAGATATAGTAACTAGTAAACTCCAACTCGAGACAATGTACCTTGTACAACTTGGATAATTTTAAGTCTATAATTCGTCTCTGACGACAGTTAATACATTATATAATATTATTCAGTTAAGCATCAATTAAAGTATTAATTCATAATGCCTGATACTATATACGCCATGTGAGAATATTATTAAATTTGCATATGCTTGATTTATTGCTTGTATTTCCCCCGGCATATCAATCATGTAACAACAAAATAAATATAATAAGCCTTGAAATAAAAGTTCAGCTTTTTCATCAAAGAAAAAAGAAAGTTCAGCTTTTCCTTCGTAAGTCATGAAGGAATATGGATCGTGCACAATCCAAAAAATAGATATGTCATGGTATTTTTAAATCAAAGTTGAGCCGTTAGCAATCATTAGTATTATTTTAAATGAACAATACTACTTTGTGTGAAACACCAATAATTGCGCATATATTCCCATTCGAGGTCGTAAAGTTTATATACTATATATGGGCGTTAATCACTAAAGATTACCAATATCTTTGATGCTTTTTTTTTATCAATCTTTAAAGATTCTTGGTTTTGTTATCTCACAATTATTTCTTAGCTTTAAACCATTGGATAATGATAATGGTAGCACAAAAACGTTATATTCGGGTGATTTAAGGCTTTAAGCTTAATAATGCAATTTTGGTTTGCGAGTTATCGTTATATTTAATTTCCTCTTCTTTTATACTCTTATGCCTGCTCCTCCAAGTGCATATCATATCCCAATGCATATATGGTGTTCTCCCAACTGGTCGGCATGAATACATATCACCAGCCATATAATGCACATTAAAAAGATCAAACATGTGAAAGAGAAAAATTATCTATCTATATATCACCTTAGGAGTTCATAGTATGTTGACAAAAATTAAGAATGCCTTTGCTGTGGAAGAGAATTATATATTTGGAACTTCTACTGAGAATTTTAGCAGCAGAAACTTGCTGGATCGTAAAAGCTTTATCTGCAATAGCAATTCTCATGACAGTATAAACTTTATAAATGGGCATTACAGGCTTATGCATTTGGTATAGATGCAATCAAATACAGGAATTATAATATAAATGATTATCAATTCTTCTTAATTAAGACTCACTTTCACTTTATTCCTAGCTAGCTAGTTCCCTGGTTATATATATCTTCACAAAGCAGCAGGTTATTTGAGATGGGTAAATCTTCTTTTTCTGGCCCTTACAAAATTTTGCTTCAGGTGTACCCAACTCCTGTTTCAAAGACTCACCATTATGGAGCAGGAGAAGAAACCCTAGCTAGGACAACATAAAACTAATTAATATTATAAGAAAGTGTTTAGCTTTATTATCTACTTTACTTCTGTAACAGTATCTTATTAGGCAAATTATGGATTCAATATGCACAAAGTTACTTTGCTCATCAATTGAGACCCATTACCACAATGCTCATATTAAATTTGTACGGTCCATCTAAGCCACTCCAAATACCTACTCCCCACTGCTTATTTTATTTCTAGGGTAATATATTGTTTCTAGCAGAAGTAAAAATTGTTGGGTCATGCATGTATCTATGAATGTATGAGACCCAAAAAGCTACTAGATTGACCACGAGGAAACTTGTCATACTTAACCCACAAGAAATAACCAGCATGCTAGGTGGATTGTATAAGAAACTTAATTACTGTTATCTGTCACTGTGAACTCTTTGTATATTTAAGACATCAACTTCTGCGTGATTTCACCTGTAAAAAACACTTAGATTGATATATATATATATATATATATATCTTGGTTTTGTAAGTTGAGAATGTATAACAATTAATTGTAGTTTTGGCCAAAAGACAAATGCGTTAGCTAGCTAGCTCCATCTCCATCCCCAGGTGCTTGGGCCGTGTCGTGTCTAAGTCTAACTGGTAACTTTGATAGCTACGTACTGGTCTGAGTGTTGAACGCGTTTAATTTGTAACTTTCAGGAGTCCCCAACCCAAGTGCTCCGTGGACCTAGGGATTGTGATATTTGACTCATGATTTCCTGTTATCCTCCCTAGTCCACAGAGAATTTCCTTGGGTCCCACTTTCCCTGACCACTTCATTCTTCTGCTTCTCTTCTCCATCATGGTGATGATGCCAACATACATATATATCACATTATGTCATTGCGATCATCATCATCTTTAATTACCTACTGCATCTGCATGCATGTTTATGGGGATACATGGGAAGGAGAATCTACATATCAGGCACAGGTCATGGCCACTTGGCATGATCATAAATCATTGGCCATCATCCTCAAACAATTACGTACTTCGCTTGACCTTTTAGATGAACATGTGTAATAAACATGGCCTCACAAAAACATAAAGATCTTGATCATATCCTCTGAAATCCCTGTAGAATTAACCCTTGAAATCATGCTCAAATTAAAAATGTTCAATAATCTTTTTAATGTGTAAACAACGTATTTATTTATGATTTTTTTCATAAAAAACTGTTACTGTAAATCAAGATTGAATCATTCAAAAAATAACATATATCTAAAAATAAAAAATAATCAGAGATATACTGATTACTGACATTACATGGGAATGCATGCATGTTCACATAATCATATCATATTATACATGGTAACCTTCACATATTGTGTATAGTTTATTGCGAAGACCCTAGTTCCTCAATCAAGCAAATCACATGGCTTGTTTCCAGTCAGTTAATCAGACGGTCATTATCAGATCCCAACCAACCACAAGGCAGCAGCAGCCCTAGGATCTGTCCCGTATCCAACTGATGGTGCCGGCCCTTATTGGTATTTTTCGGGGGAACAACTCGTCCCTACATTTGTTTCTCATGTGACCGACCACTAAGCCTTAGTTGACCTGTCATTGCTCCCACTATGTCCTTTCCCATTAACTTTGTATATAAACTAACCCATTTGCTTCAATAAAACCATATGTAATCGTCTCCAAAGTATTCTGCTTCTTC
The DNA here is from genome assembly GCA_022379115.2 of Bauhinia variegata. Taxonomy (NCBI): domain Eukaryota; kingdom Viridiplantae; phylum Streptophyta; class Magnoliopsida; order Fabales; family Fabaceae; genus Bauhinia; species Bauhinia variegata. Next base: position 23,530,912 of record CM039427.1, read on the forward strand.
AAGAGAGAAAAAGAAAATCTAAAGTTTTTGCTTGCACCAAGAAATGGCCAAAGAAGGTCTTGGACTTGAGATCACGGAACTAAGGTTGGGGTTGCCCGGCGGTGAACATAAGAATGAGAAGAAGAGGGCTTTTTCGGAGATCTCCGGCAGCGACGAAAACAGCTGCTCCGACGACCGGAAACTGCCGGCAAAGAATCAAGTAGTGGGGTGGCCTCCGGTGTGCTCGTACCGTAGGAAGAACAGCTTCAGCGAAGGGTCAAAAATGTACGTGAAGATTAGCATGGACGGGGCTCCTTTCTTGCGTAAAATTGATTTGGGCATGCACAAGGGATACTCGGAGCTAGCTTTGGCCTTGGAGAAGCTCTTTGGCTGCCATGGAATTGGTGAGTTCAATTTCCAATTCTCTTATTGGTCAAATCTTCTTCTTATCCGTGATATATATGATCTTTTCATACTAGAGTATATGTGCGTGCAAAGAATAGGCGGAGTTACTAAAACTGCAAAACATGAAATTATGTTTTATTAGACAGATAATTAATTATATTGAGAAAGTTTAAACCATATATCAATTAATTATTAATTTGAAAGAAGAGAGTACGTAGCTTTCTAGTGGAAAACTCTACTAGATGTTTCTGGCCTTGGCACTTAGCTACAAGACTTATATAGAACTCTTAATTCAAGGTCACATATATAGAGTTTGATTAATATATTAATTCACTCAGCTACTAGATTTATGTAGAACTCGATCTAATTTATATATATATATATATATATATATATATATATATATATATATATATATATATATATATATATATATATCTTCCACACACCGGAAAGAATTAATGAGCATACATAATTTAAAAATGTTCGTAAAACTAAACATTCTCTAGCTCCTTGTTTATGTGATGGCGCAGTGGACAAATTGGATCTTGACGATCTCTTCAAGACAAAGAAATAAGCATACATATCCAAACTGTATATATAGTATATCTTAACCAGAATCTAGTGTTGATTAAGTAGCTCTTAAATATTAATTTCTTTGTTTTGGGCACGAATCATTATTAAACACTTGAAAGCAAATCCCCAAATTAAACATATAATAATTGTGTTGGGAAAATTAATTTGTTGGCAGGCGAAGCGTTAAAGGATGCGGACAGATCTGAACACGTTCCCATCTACGAGGACAAAGATGGTGATTGGATGCTGGTTGGCGATGTCCCTTGGCAGTAAGTTCTTCCGGCCCCTACACTTAATTCTACATTTCCAAATATTTAATTTTAAAAATTAAAATTCAGAAAATTATTAATTACCCAGTCGTTTATCGTAACTCGTCATCTGCTGCAAGTAATTAGTACTTGTAATTGTAATTAATGTTAACGGAACCACAAACACAAAAACAAAGTTAATAATAATAACAGATCTAGAGTGTTTTTATTTTTGTGGGTGGGCTGTCAATTTTGTTGCCAGACAAAAGTGATAAATGTGTCAAAGTATTTACGCAAAACAAGAATGCTAGCTTGTTTGCCCAACATGGAAGGCCACCCAATGGTGCGTGCATCCGTATCCACTAATACATGTGCCACTAATTGAGATTAATTTCTTTATTTGTCATTAATTACGTTATATATATGCCACTGCAATTGGGTTTGGCAAATCATTTTGTAGTCAATAAATACGGCACTTGATTAGATGTGTTTAGTTGTCGTTTGACCAGTCGATGATGACTTCGAGCGTGTTGTCCAAAAGTATTAATAGGTTTGAATTGAGGGAAATAACTAGTTAAGGTCATGATATTTTCTGGGGAATTTTGGCATTTTTTCAAAATGAAAACTTAAATAATATATACATTGGACCACATCTAGCGACATGGACATGCGTGAATCTCTCGTTATAATGTTGACCGTATGAAGATGAGGGGATGCAGGGGGTAATCAATAGTATTGGTTACACTGGAAAAAGGCATTAAAACTTGCCTAAAATTAAATTGATTGGTCACTTTTCCACGAATGATAAAATTAATTAATTTTTTAGAGTTGCAAACAATGATTACTCATCAAAGTTATATATGGCAGAATGTTCATTGAATCGTGCAAGAGGCTGAGGATTATGAAGAAATCGGATGCAAAGGTTTTTGGCTTGCAACCCAAAGGGACTCTAAAGCTATTCATAGAAGGCGTGACAAAGTAAAAGATAGTGATCGTGAGACACAAGGAAATTAGGCTGCTCGTATGACTGTCGTACGCGTCTCGATCATCATTTCAATTAATGTTGTCGTTTTATTAATACTTGAGGAAGCAACCCCCTTTTAATTTTATGTATGAATCCCACTTTAATTAGTTTATAATGTTATCAATGAATTATATATATAGGTCCCTACTAGATCAATCTATAGGGAAAAACTCCATCGTTTGATATATTTGTTTTCCATAAATATGTTATTTGCTGTTCATTAGCAAAACTCATTGTAAATCCCTACTTCACAAACCATCATCTTTTTTTTTGAAAATATCTAGCATTTAATATCATACTAAGTAAATTATTTTTAAAATTTAAATCTTAAAATATTTAATTAAATTAAAATAAACTTCATATTTAATTAATTTATGTCTTTAAATATTCAAGATTCATTGTAAAAAAAAACTCATAATTATTTTCTTCTTTTCCTTTTACAATTTGCATATTTTCATGATTACGTATTGGAGAATTAAGAAGACTGCCTTGAAATTTTTTCTTCGGCCGACAGAAGCCATTATACGATAAAGAAAACCTATATACAATCAATTGTAATTAATAGTTTGCATGTGATGCGAATACCACAAATTTTCCAATATTTATTATTTGAAATGGTGGTGTCCCATGAATGCATTAATGATTTCTAGCAGCTAGAACTTGTAGCATGCCTAGCTAGCTAGAGGAGAGTGAAAGCATATCTCTAGCTAGTTCATGAACTGCATACGTGTTTCTTAAGAGGGGTGCACATGATTATTAGTTAAAAAGTTTAATTAATTAATAATTTATCTTAATTAATCATTCCTAGGTACAGAATCTAATCCGTATAGGAACACACCAAAATATTCTAGAAAAACAAACTAATTAACTAACTACCCCATCATTATCATTTGTAAATTAGACGAGGCATAATTCAATTCGGCGGCGTTGCTCACAGTTACAGAAACCACTAGGACTGGTAATAAATAGAATATAATAATACTTAGTATTTGATTAATTATTCTCGATGGATGATAATTTAAGTTGACGCACCGTTTGGATCGATAGGTATTATTCTCTAATCTTATCTTAATAATACACAAACAAGCAAATACACGAGTTACTTGTAACTCCACGCGTGACTATGAATATATCTATCTTCTTGGGATCTAAGTTGTCTGCCTCCAACGAATGAGTTTCTCGATAATCAAAATAGGCAACATAAAATTATATTGTTCCGTTCGTTGTACAAGGTCCACAATATTAGTTAATTACAAGTAAAAGTTCATCTAACTTTAAACTTGAAACAGTGGGTTTTCAGTACATGGTCCCGGATTCAATCTACATTCTTTGAATGGTGCAATTTATTTCTTCCCTGGAAGGAAGGGATTTGAATTTTGATAAGAACGTTAACAAAATCTTTGTTGGATGATGGCAACTCCATTTTTCAAAATGATACGTGAAATTTTAATTATAGCGTACTTAATCTCAGTAATTAATATTAATATGCCCTATCTTAAACAAATTAATCAACAGAGAGAGCCTTTTTCATTTTTCATATATAGCTAGCTATATGACACGATGAGAAACCTAGAGATGACAAGCAATTTAATTGATTAATTAATTCAGTCTACGAACAAACAAGTAAGATTCCAAAAGGATAGAAAATTAGTGTACCCTTCAAAAATAGAGTTGAAATTAAGAAGCTAACGGGGAAAAGGAGAAGGAGATTGAACATATATAGGTCCACAGGCTTCAATTGTCTGAGTAAATGCCAGTGTCTTGTATAGCAATTTGGCAAGACAAGATAGCATTGATATATGCTTCTCACTGTGCCCTTGTCTACGCGAACTCTGGCTAACCACAAAGCCTATCTAGCTGTTACGAGAGGCAAGCCATGTGAATATAATGTTGGATTCCAATTTGAGCATAACTACTCTTACTACAATAGTTTTATTAAACCATAATAAGAATAATAGGGTCAGTAGCTAGTGTGCCAGTGCCACCCCTTTAGGGCAGAACATTGGCTCAGCCCCAGAGATAGAGTTACTTTGAAGGATAAGGTGTAAATTAGAAGGGACTCTGTGTGCAAGTTGGAGAGGGCCTCCGCTCCATGTACAATGCGCTTTCCATATTGTTGGAATTGTTGTGTTTTCTTTATCAACTGATTGCTAAAAGATAAATAGAAATGGTTTCTTGTACATGAAATGGGGTATGGTGCTATATATTTATCGAGACAGAATATGTTGCCCGTTTCTTCAGTTTATGGCCCTCAAACAGAAACAAACTTAAACTTGACCCACTTTTTAGGTACAAGTACCTTTTGCCAAACTCACATTGGTTTCGATCCATGCATCATTAGAATTAGGTACAAGGTTGCAAATTAAATTATATCCTATGAAATAATGATTTATTATGTCTATCAATGCATTAAAACTTGTTTCCGCTAATCATCATAGAATCCTTTATTTTTCTATCTTAAATTGTAGTTTGATCCATGCGAAGAAATAAACCTACCTCCTCTTCGTAAAATTTTCTTAGTCAAACCAAACTTTATGGTTGTCGAGAAATTAAGATATACATGAAATATGTGTAATAAGTGGCATCGCAAGTATTTTTTTTTCTCCCTTCCTTTTTTATTTATAAGTATCCACGCTCTCTGACTTAATATGACTGTAAACAAACTAACAATACTTAAGAGGTTTTATCATATTAGGAATTTAAATAAACACAATGACAAATATTAAAAAGTTGATAATCAACTTCTAAATAATATCAGCTTTTTTAGTGTGAAATAGGGCCACTCACGAGCCAATTAAAGTAATAGGTATCCACAACTTAAGTAAAAAGATTATTTAAATTAGATAATTTATTTTGGTTACATGCAATGAAATTTCAATTACAAAAATATTCTTATTTATGCCGAATGAGTTTTCAGACTAATTTCCATATTTTTCATTTAGGATTCTTACTTTTAAAAGAGATATTAACTTAGTTTTCATAATTTCTTTTATTAACTAGATAAAGAGATATCAATTTAAGGATCTCAAGTATTAGTCAATTTGATGCCATGGGACAAATGAATCACTTTACTTTTATTATTTGAAGAAATTATTGATTTATATGCGCATATAAGGGACATTTATATTTAATATATATGAAATAAAATTCTAAGATATGACAACCAACTCCATTATAAGATCTTCATATGACAAATGTTATCATAAAACAGCCATCAGTTCATCTTCTTCTTCCAACAAAATTGCATATCATACCCTCAATACAATTTTGTAGGCAAGAATCAAGGTATTCAATTGTACCATATATAATATCTGAAATAAATAAAATGAGTATTACATATAAACAAATTGTATTTAGATAATTTAAAGTAAATTTAATAATTGAGATCTTTAATTCAAATATTTAGAAAAATACTTATCCGGTCAGACTCTATACAAGACGCAAAAATCCCGGTAAGAGAAGCAAGATCAACACACCAATCAAGTAGCATTGGTTTTTGGGTTCCAGAAAACTGCGAGCGAGGCCGCCACGTGGCGCCGGACGAAATTGATTCATACCGGGAAAATTACGTGCGAAAGTGGAAGGGTCGTCACCCGCGACCGACAGATCAACATGGTCACATGGAGAAGGTGGGACCCACAAAGACAAAAGTTTGAGTTGTTTAACACCACAGGCCGCATGGACTCCACATGAAGTTGAATTGTACTTCAAAAATTGAAACATGTTGGTCCCACATGCCCCACCCAAGTTCTTGGCCTTTTCGATTTTATTTTATTTAATTTAATTTTCAGTTTTCGGCCTTCTACGTACGAGCTTAGCTAAGCAGGTTTTCATTGAGTGTAGGCAACACGGCGTCAGTTTACAATACCCTTCACTTGCCGCCCACTTATGTAAGAATATAATCACCCAATCCTCTGCTAATTTTATTTATGAACTAATTATATGCTATTTTCTATGATAATAAATTGAAAGAATACATACAAATACATTATTAAAATAAATGTGCTCAGGAATGGAAAATTTTTTAAAAAATGAAAATACCTTAGAATGGAATACAATTAATCTTTTTATAATTACATAAATAAAATAGAAAAAAGTACGAAACAGATATTTGATGTACGTGGAAGTCTTCTGTTCGTTAAAAACATAATACAAAATCTCATAACTCAAAGTACTTGGGCCGACCGGGACACAAAATTGCAAGCAATCAAATCACAAATTCACAGCACACGCTTCCGTCATAAACTATCGGCTAAATACATGGACGAATCGTAGCCGTTCTTTAGCTACACGCGTCTTCATTTAAATGGTTCGGCTCTCTCGCCGTCCAGATTTGCTCCTCAATATAAAGCACCACAGTGTGGTCGTATTGTTTTCTCTGGTTATAAATACAAAGCCATTAGCCAAGAGTGTATAACGGCACCAGACCAGTCAAAGAAAAAAGCACGCCAAGTTTGAAAAACGAAACGCCGTCGTAGGTGAAAATGTCACTGGCGGAGTCCGAAGAAGTCATCGAAATGAACTACGAGGAGACTGAGCTCACCTTGGCCCTCCCTGGCGAGTCTCAGGCAGCCAAAACCCGCAATAAACGCGACTTCTCAGAGACCGTTGATCTTCGTCTAGGCCGCAGCAACAGCTGCAGTTGCATCAGTGAAAAATCAGAAAATAATACCTTCTGCTCCGCTAAATCCCCGGCACCGAAGTAATAAGCTAGACCATTTATTTTCCTTCCTTTGACTAATTGTATAATGCTAAGTTGTTGTTAAAGTCTTTAAGGTTGAAGGTTCATTAGTGATAACGCGTGTACGTGATGTGCAGAGCACAGGTGGTGGGGTGGCCGCCGGTGAGATCAAGTAGGAAGAATGAGATGAAAAGCTGCAAGTACGTGAAGGTGGCTGTAGATGGAGCTCCATATCTGAGAAAAGTAGGTCTTGAAATGTACGAGAGTTATGAGGAGCTGCTGAGGGCTTTGGGGACCATGTTTTGTTGCTTGACCATTCGTAAGTATTTAATTTGATCTTACCATCTCATCTCAGCTCATCTCGTGTATGGATTCGATAATTATCGCGAGGCTTATTTGGTCTTTTTGTGTTCGGCCATGTCACAGGTAATCATTTGAACGAGAGGAAAATCATGGACCTTGGAAACGGAGTTGAATACGTGCCCACCTATGAAGACAAAGATGGTGACTGGATGTTGGTTGGCGATGTCCCATGGAAGTAAGTTTTTTCATATTTGCCCCTCTTTGCTCTTGTTTGTTTTCCTTTCCTTTTCTTAAAGATCTTCTCTTTTTCTTCTTTTTTCCCAGCATGTTTGTTGAATCATGCAGAAGAATAAGGTTGATGATTAGCTCAGAAGCTATTGGCTTAGGTAAATAACAATTTTATTTATCTTCTCCTTTTCTGATTTGTCCTTTTTTGATAAATACATAATTTTTTTTTTTAATTTCTGGGTCTTGTAGCTCCAAGGACACCTTCAAAGTGCACGAGCTCAACTTAAAGAGAAGACTGGACCAGTAATAAATGTGACCTTGGTGCTGTGCAGAGAAATAAGAGAGACTGGCCTGTAATTTACCGTACTAGCTAGCTAGTACAATTATAGAACATGGAAGTTTCGGCCTTGTGCCTTCCATTTTTGTAGTTATATTAGACATAAATATATATATATATATATATATATATATATATATATATATATATATTCTCTTAATCAATTGTCTGATCTATATACGTCATAGTCATAACTTCACATAATATTGGTTCTGTTAATATTATGTTAAATTGTGAAATGACAGTTGATGAAACGTGGTCGTGACTTATATAATCCGTTTTTTAGATAACTAATCAAGCTTAACCCTACCAAGGAAAAAAAGAGTAGTCAAGTCAATTTTCGAAACTTGTATCCATTAAAACGACATTTCTGTCTTAACCAACTTGATATATAGACCTTTTGCTTTTGTATAGTTTCTCTCTTTGCTGGTTTCTTTAATGAAAATCGGTTCGTGAATTATGTAGAAATTAATTTTTAAAGGGTTAATCTTCATGATCTAACATTTGATACTGTTTTATCTTTAAGAAATTAATTATTTTCTCTTTGAGTTGTCAAACTTTGTTTTTAATTTTTTCTTTTAATCTTTTCCCCGATGGAGTATTAGGCTGATGCATTGACTAGTGGGCATTCTTAAGGATAGTCCACGAAGAACTAGAGAGATCATAGTTCGAGGCACATTCACATTAGCCCAATCAAAACGTTGAGCCCAATTCAGTATTTTTTAAACCCAAAATTTAGGGGATTAATTTTTGCAGCACACAAATTAATATTTGCACCCCCTCCTCTCCCAACCAGAACTCCTATCTTACCCGATGGATATGCTTTGAACAAAATGAAAACGTTTCATCAGCAAAGATGAAATCAGATCCGTTTCTTTGTCATGTTAAAACCAGTGATGGATGCAGCATAGCATATAGGTAAGAATCCATTTTGGATGAATGACTTCGAATAATAATAATAATAAAAAAAAAAAAAAACATAACTATTTGAGTAGTGTTATTACAGAGTACAGTCTCATCTGTATTTCCAGGACAATTCATTTTTATTTTTCAGCACATTTGTTAGTTGTATATATTCATCTCAAACGCAACTGTTGAGATGAAATTGAGTAGTTGGGAAATTTGTTGAGCGTAATGGAATGGAATGGAATGGATTCACGTGGTCAGAGAATGGTAGTTGGAGAAGCAGAAAGAGAGAGAGGCAGTTGTTTTTGTTATTTTATAATGTGTAGTTGCCTCCCCTATTGAAACTAGTTAAGTAGTGTATGTGGAGATGAATGTAAGATTACTCAGCTTATGAAATTGATCTCATCCTCGAATCCAACCTTTTTTACATATAGCAGACATAATAAATCAAAACTCTCATCTCTGCATCATCGAGTTTTTAGTAAACTGTGCAAACGGATTAGACAAAGCAGCCAGTCAGTCAGAATGAAAACCTCAATTACTGATTATGACAGTTTCCTACCAAAATGATATTTCAAAGACTGCTTGGTGCTGTCTCTATCACCATCACTACCACCTGCCTCAATCCAACTAATCCTTTCTATTAAACATAATTCTAATTAATGATTATAATGAATGGCTATCGGAGGTGGCGTTCTTGCTAGGAGAAAGCCTTGAGCATGTTTAGTAAAGTCGTCTTTCCTCTCTATAAATATATAGCCCAAAAACTTTTGCATGTGTAATCAATCTTCTTAGGCTCCAAAAAAAGATGGACTCTGCACCAAAAGATCAGCCGAGGTCTTACTTTGAGCACGTTCGTAGGCGCCACGAAGAGAAGGGATGCCTCTATGCATGGTATCCGTTTCGTCTTTAGTTATAATTTGTCCATTTCCAAGTTTATCTCCTCCTTTAATGTATGCTGAGCAAGTGTTTCTTCTTTGATTCAGTTTGTTTGCAGTCTGCTGCTGCTTCTTCTGCGTTGAGACTTGTGAGTGCTGCTTGAAATGTATTTGCTGCTGCGTCTAGATTACTGTCAACTGAATTGTTGCCTTTCTTTGTTTCGTTTCGTTTCGTTATTAGTAGCAAAAGACGATTGAAATAAGCTTTCAAACACAACCTTGTACCTTGTGTGTTTGTCTATTTGTGTTATTTTCATGAATATTCCAGGAACACACATCCATGTCTTGTCGTGAACTGATCTCCCGGTGCAGCCACCAGGGTCTTGTGTAAAACCTAAACTTTATCGGTTACCAGCATGAGCATTCACTGTCGTACTCATATTCCTTAATTTAATTATTTATTGACTACATCAACAATTTGATCTTGAAGGACTGGACTAAACAGAGAAAATGACAGAAGAAGAGCAATTAGGGTATTAAACATCATATTTTCTATACATTTAAAGAAATGTAGTGCATATACATTGACTGATCTCCGCTAAGCCTGAAGCCTGATGATGACGCTAACTAAACTAAAGCCGAAAGAAAATGGGAATTCTCAGTAACGAGCAAGGATGGGGTTTCTCCCTTCATCAATTTCAATAACTAGGAGACGCTGTGGATCTGATCCGTTTGGTCCTTCGGTGTAAAGTGTAGGAAGGTAAGCATTGTACGCTGGCAGGTATCGAGAAACAAAATCTCTAACCTGGAGAGCAACAAATGATGCACGCGTTGAAAACACAACTTGAGATTTTATCAAACACAAATGAATGCCAACTGATCTAAACTCGTAAACACACCTCTTCGTCAGACATTCCAGGCTTGCCTGCCTCCCTCATCGCAATCTCAGCCTGCGGATTAAGGCACAGAAATATATAACAACAAGCTTATAATTTATTACAGAGAATGTTGAAGTGAACAGCCAAACCTGCAAACGCCACTGGTAGACACAACTTGGGTCCGAAATCTTGATTACTACCCATGACTTGATGAATTTGTCCCACGCATCATAATAAGCTTCAAGGTTTTTATTTACAGTTTCTAGCTGAAAATTTACGCATTGTTGGTCTTTAGTTCCTCCAATTACAATAATTGGGATACATGATTGACGTAATCACTATCAAGTAACTAAATATGAGAAATAAGAAAGGCGGGCACTTTTTTCAATTATAACCTGGGGATCAACGGCCTTTACAACTTCCACTGGAAGGGGCTTGAAACCAAGCATCCAACCTTCAAACAACACAACCTATACAGCCATCCGTGCACAGTTATAGGAAAATGAAAATTCTTCTAAATAACCAATTCCATTGATGATCCTCTTACCGTAAGGGGTCCTTCAACTTCTGGCCATGTTGAAGGATCAGCACGATCGCCTCTCCCACTGAATGCAGACTGCAAAGGCAAAGAAATTCTCCATAACCAACAATCAAGTCAAAAATTGTCCAAATCAACAAAATATGCGAGCTGTGCCCTTACTTTATCGTATCGAGGTAACTTCATCTTCATACCTGGACACTTCAAGTAAAAAGAACTTAGATGTGAAATACCATATCAGAAAAGGATACAAGTGAGTACAGAGACCCACCTTCTTTTGTCAGTTGGGTTACAGCTGTGAGCGTTTTGACAGAGAAATCAAGATCATGACTTCCAGCGTTTCCACGGAACTGGAGAGAAACAAGGCAAACAAATTATTTTGTCTTCTTACGGATCCCAAAAACTCTACTCTTCAATCCACAATAGCTACCTCAAGAAGTGCATTTCCTGGATGTGCTTCTCTTAGCTTATTCTACAAACCAAATATTAATTGTCAGCTCACGGAAAGAAAAGCTGACATTAATGAGAAAAGAAAAAGTTGAAAACAGCTTACCTGACCTTCAGCCGTCAAATAAAAGTCATCTATCGATACTGTTGCAGACTTCCTGAAACATTAATGTGTAACATCTCCTTTAGTTGTTTTATAAATTTCTTCAATGTTTTAGAAAATTTAGAAACTTTTTCTTGAACTGAATGGACATTTTTACTTCAACACTACGGCTGCTTCAGAGTTCAGAATCTACCTGCCAATCTTATGGAAAAGATAATCAAGAGCAAAGACAAGGGTTGTCTTTCCACAGCCTTGGGGAGCACTAAATCCAATCTGAACCACGCAAACTGAAATTTGTGAGGCCCTTTTCTTTAGCTTTAGTTGCAGTTTCAGCTCATGGATCACCCTTGATAGTATAATTGTCATATTTTCATAAAAGCTGCACAGAAAACTGAGAATGATAGAGAGACAGAGAAAAGTGGAAGCCAGATAGATACCACTAAAGGAGGTATATCTTCTTCATCTTTGAACATGGACCGATGCTGAGCAATCTGATCTTCACACCAGAGAAAGACTGGTATATAGTAATGATAAATCCTAGCTTTTTGAGGTATTGTGAGGAATAATTCATTAAGTTGAAACAATTGGCAAAGGTATCGGCCATAAGTTAACCATTTATCTATGGACTCAACCACCTTCTCTTGTGTTAGACCTATTTTATCCAGCAAAGGTCCTGAGCATATAAATTCAAATAGGTCCTGCACAGAGGAAACTTCAGCAGATTTTGTTGGAAATACAGAATTCAAAGGACCCTCCTTGTACACATTGCTGGCAGCACTACTCAGTGGACTACAAGTATGTTGCATCCATGAACTTTTACTTCCTGCACCAACAAATTGTAAATGCAGATGATTTCATTAGTATTAGCAAATGAGCAGTCGATGAACTAACGTTTGGCAACATAGTATTAAAATGATCAATTACTGCCAAAATCCAACTTATATTCATACGCAGAAGCACATAAAGCAAACATTCCTTAAGATGTAGAAAATAGTTAAATTAAAAGCTGGTTTAACAAACACATCGTGCCATTAGAAGTTTCCAAAAATCAAGAGGAGGAAACTAGGACTTCAATATCCAATAACCCAAATTTCCATTTAGATTAAGAAGTTCCAGCAATCAATTTCTCCCCCGATAAGGAAGGCAGAAAGAATCCAATACGAAATTAGAAGAGAACAGATCTCCCAAGGTTGTTTCTGTTTTTCTTTATTTTCATTTATATTATCCTTTTTACTAATTTCTCCTAGTCATTTATCCAGTCTTGGGTGTTCACTATTTTCATTCGTAGAAATTCTCATCGACCAAACAGCATTATTAAAGGGAAAAAATGAACAAAAAAAAAAAAAATTGAACAGATAATGAAAAAAATTACCTGACTCTGAGAACCGGGTCGGCGTTTGAGAGAGCTTAGAATAGTTAGATTGGGCGGTGGCGTGAAGGGAAGATAGAACAGGGAAGTGACGAGAATTAGAAGAAGAGAGATGTAATTTACAACTAGTATTTGCATAGTTATTTGTATGATGATTATAATAATGGAAAGAAGGCGAAATTGTTGGCTGGCATGGCTGACATAAGATGTTCAGACTTGCCATTGTCATCTACTTCTTCAAGTTGCGCGTCAAAGCTGCAACAGATGGAGGATGCTTAGATTAGATAGATAGATGAATCATTCAATCAACGGTTACCGGTAAGTTAGTCAGCGGCCGCTACGTATACACTTTATATCAGCCGCTGCTCTGTACCTCCTATGGTGAAACCGGGAAAGAACCAGAGGACGAGCAGAACCATACGACAAAAGATTTTTTGTCTCCATTTTTTATTCTACATAAAAAATAAAAATAAAAATCTTTTTTTCTTCTTTGCATGTCTTTTTCTGGTAATATTTTGGTAAATTCTTCGCATTTGTCTTTTTTTACTAATTTGTGATTATTATTTGATCAGATTTGTGACTATTTCAACCATAGAGGAAAAATGACATTTCAAGAGGGCTTATTAATATAAGTCACGAAGATTTTTTTAAAAAAAATTGAGATTCATTTGCATGAATAAAAAAATTATCAGGCGACTCAAATCATATATAATTGTAAGTAGATTTAAAAAAAAATAATTAAGTGGATGATAAGTAATAAGTTTACAATTTTGCCCATCCAAAAAAAAAGTTTATAATTGACATTTTTTATCTAGTCCAATAATTGACTTCTTATATGATACTTAATTATTTTTCATAAATTAAAAGAATAGATGTTGGAGTGGAAATGAGGAAATGTGATAGAGTAATTTATTTTTATTATTTTTTCACAAATAAAAAAATAGCCATCAATTGCAGGAGAAACATCAATCTTAAAATCATAATGCATCAGATGTCATTGTTACATCGTGTGAGTAGTGGTAACCATTACAACACCTGAATTTAAAATGACCAAAAAACATGTTCTTTACTCGAGGTTCATCCTTCCCTCGGAGGAACCCCAACGAAATGTACAAAGAAAATATATGAAAGAATACTACTAATCAAAGTTGGAGGTAGTATTAGATTAGACGTGAAGTAATGAAATGGACAACTTTCCCTCTGTACACATCTCTGTCAGCACAGCAGTCCCTTGCCGTGGCATGTCAACTTGATCTTCAAAACAAAGTTTCAGGCAGCTTTGGTGAAGACAAAGCCGCTACACATTTAAACTGCAAAGTTCCAAAATCAACATGAGCATGATATCATGCAAGTAAATCATTGGAACGGAAAAAGACCATGCAGCTTGAGTTTGTCTCTGGTTTTCTCTGACATACCTTGTCTTGCTTGTACTTGTTGCAAATGGCACGCAGAGGGCAGCCATTGGAATTCAAATGTAGATCTTGTAATGCAAGAACTGCAGTTTTCAGATTTGATGCCTTGTAACAGGCATAGTGTTCAAGAGTTGAATTCTGCAAGAATAACGAAGGTCATGCCATGCAACTTCCTTTACATAATTGTTACATGGAAGGAAGGAAGGAAACTAAAAACGAGAGAGACAAACCCATGGGTTATTTGACTGATCCAATGTCCATCTAGCAAGAAATATAGCTGATGCAGCAACAATGGAAGGTGGGAAATTCAAGAAACCATAATCCATTAGTGTTAGTTCAGCTAAGTAATTGGCAAGATACTCCAATTCAAGGCTAGGACTCTGTAAAATTTCAAGATCAGTATTACTGAAACAAACAAATTGGCATGTTCCGGACCAAGCAGCATTGCCTTAGAATAATCTTTTTACCTTGTAAGAAGCTTGTGCTGCCCGAATAAACCTCCTACGAACCAAGAATGTAGCCAAATATGATTTTTCTTTTTTCATTCACATAGATCGCTTATGGTTATACATACTGATAATATTGTTGTAAATAAGTACCTGAGGAAAGCTTTTGTAGTGGGAGCAAACAATTGAAACTCGGAGCACTTCAAAACTTGAGTCTCCATTTTTATTACCTGCGGCTCACTTAATTCAATCTTCTAATAATTTACAAAACAAGGAAATCTGAAGAGCTGAATCTCATCAACAAAGTCCCTCTCAACTTTCCTTAATTAGCATACCTCCTCTTTTGTGTACGTGTTGTCAGTAATGAAACAGAATTCTTCGACACGTGGAGCACAAATTTCTTCGTATTTCCTTCATTCGCAAAAGGCAACGGCCAAATTAACATCATTTACAAATGCATAACAATACATGATACACATAGATTCAGTTTATACATTTACAATTTTGTGAATGTTATTCATTACAATATAATTCCAGCATCAGTTTTCTTCCATGCATTCACTTTAAACTAACAAACCAATTTGAAGAATATGATTGAAAAGGCAAGTAATCAATTTTGATGTATTTGAAAAATTACGAGGCAATTAGCATGCAGGTGATGCCCAGCAACTGAAGTCCTTGTCTTTCAATGTAATTTTTGGAGAGAAACCAATCAATAAGGTAAATAGTAAGATAAAGCGTGTCTGATCCCAATTTATATTCCTCAGAAACCTGAAAATAAACAGAAGGAATTCAACGTAAAATTCAAAATTTCATTTCCAATGGAATATTTAAAACCTTATAACTAGTATCCAAGAACAACATACTGCAGCTAAAAGACAGAACATACACTTTAATGAAAATTTGAATCTAGAATATCTGGTAAGTAAAGTTGCCAACCTCTATAAGCCAATCAACCAGTATTGCGCGCATGCTTGGAGTAATATCTCTCTGCACTGTTTCCATGAAGTTAGGATGCGGCCTTCTTGCAAGCTGGAAAGTAAGAGAGAGAGGAAACCAATCATTAAACAAGAAGATAACATCCAAGGATCTTGTTTTCATTATAAGATCTGATGATTCTCAGACAATAGAAGACTTCATAGTCCATAGGAAAGGTATGATATTTATCACACAGACCTCAGCAATACGTAAATTGTGGTAGATGTCAGCAGCATAGAGACTGCATAATAGAGGATCCTCACGATCAGCATCTATATCAGGAATGTCTGGATTCTTTGCACTCAGAAGTTCAGGAAGGAAACTTTTCTTGACTGCAACAAGTAGCGTATGCCTGTTATTACTGCTCTACATAAAGCTGACAGAAAACATGAAAAATACATGAAGTAAAAGGTAATTTCTTTTATTAAGCCCATGATTACAAATTAATGCAACTAAAACAGCCTCACAAGCTACATTTAGTAATTATATCAACAATAAGGCAGCAGACAACAATTTTTTAATGAAATATATGGGTTAGCTGTATTGGCTATGACAATTTGCACAATTATAAGAATTTACAATTTCTGAAACAATTGACAACAGAACATGATTGTTTAATTTGTAAATCCAGTCTCTTTTCTTTTACACCAAGCAAAAGTAAGTTCGTTTTCAACTAATATCAGCGTCTCCCAAGAGATTAGGGCTTTATCAATCATCACCATAATGATATTCTACAATACTATAAAACTAAACTAAGCACATGATGTAATGGGGCACTATTAAACTCTAAAGTGTGTTTGAAGTACTAATCACTGTTCATTTTAAAGCCATGAGACTAAAATGCACACCAGGAGAGAACTAGATATGCAGTTTCAAAGCAAACTCATACTTTAGGAGCACATTTGGCCTTTTGAACTCCATAACTAAGATTTAGGTTCAAAGAACTCCTCATTTCATGACTCATTCAGAAAAAGTACAAACAAACAATATTGACGTGCAGTGAAAAAGTCATCTGTGCATATGCAGAGATGCAATAAATAAAGATTTCATACAAGAATATTAAGAGACAGAAAACCTTTCTTTTGGCATATTAGATGCTGAACAGATATTTGAGACTTCTGACTTTCAAGCAGACTATTATCTGTGCTACACACTACACTAGCACTCAACCGAGGAAGTGCAGCAACTGAAGGAACAACTTTATCATCACGGACTTGACCACGTTTAACCGGCTTGCTTTTCTTGGCCTGGTAACCAGAAAAGTTACAGGAAAATACTTAACTCCAAAGTTGGGGAAAGGTGAGGGTGTTTTGCTTTATCTCTCAGTCTGTCCTAGCTCTAAACATTTGAAAATTGTATACAGCCAAAAGAATGAAAAATAACCTGAACCTTAGTTGCATTGAAACAATTCTTATATGAATTGTCACAGCAAATATTGGTGGTATCCTGAAGAACAACCCTCTTTTTACGCTGAAAACATGCATTATCAGAAGCTGCTCTCTTTGGATTGGCTCGCAGAGGCTGCTTTTGATTTATTTGTGTTTTTTCCTGCAGAGGGAGCAGCTGTCCAGAAGCACAAAAGGCAGCAGCTCGAGAACGTGTCAATCGACCAGGGAGCTCTACAGCTTTTGAAGTGACAATGTTTTCTTTCTTCATGTCTACAAGATTCAGAAGGGCAGAGAAAACAATATTGACTCAGGACGCGTAAATCCTGCAACAAAAAGACCAAACAATGAGAAAGTAAATCAAGAGGAATCCACACAAGCAAACAGTTGTTGAACAACAAGAAACCAAATCCATGAAAAGAAAATCCAAACAAGGAAACACAGGCAAGAGTAAAATTATTAGAAACCTGACAAGACATATGAGAAACACCACTTCACTTGAATTGGAGTTTTTGCGTCAGCAGTTAGCAATTTCCTAGTCAATGTTTTTTCAATGCGGAAAGAACAAACAAATGTCGATTTTACGTTTTATAAATGAATTATCAAACATACAATTGGCACACCTAAACTAAGTAGCATATTTGATATCGTTTGACAATTAAGATCAGGATCTAACTATGATCTCGTCATACACCTGAATTTGCTTCAAGAAATTCGATTACTCATGAACCTCTTTCTAAAAAATTCTTCAGTGGTAATTTCTTATAATAATAGAGAAAAGAAAAGTCCTTTCAATAAAAGAAAGATGGAAAACAAAAATCAACCCACGAGGTACCCGACCACTGATGCAAATTTTAAAGGAGGATAGAAAGGAGAAAAAGAGAGAGAGAAGGATTCAAAGTAGACACAGGATGTAGGCCGTCTAGATTATTAGGGAGAGAAGTAGTAAAAAGTTGAAGAACAACTTAAAATCTTTCCCTGACATAAATTTTCTCTACAAACATGGTCCATAGAAGTAAACCACATTCTGGAACTTCAAGATTTTTCAGGGTTTTAGAATAACCAGTTAAATGTTGAAAGAAAACACAATGACTGAAATAAATATGAAACGCTCCGCTCATCAATGCTAATGAATGTATCATTTGTTACCCACTCATTTGAGCAAATTGTTCTTAGAACTTCATTTTAGTAAATCTTCTCCACTTATTGACAAGAAAATCTACCCAGATTTTTCAAAATTTCAAGAATCAATCTTTCCATTTTCTTCTCGTTTTTGGATATTTTCTAGGCAACCCAACGAAAGAGAGCTAAATCCAAATGGATACCAAACAATCCATCCAAAGAGGACTCAAATCTCTTCAAAACTTTCAAAATAAAAAACCAAAGGCAGAGCAAAATTCAACATTGCAAAAACACATGCAAAATAGTATAAAGCAAACATTTTTGGCGTTTACTTTATATGGGTTATGCATGAAGATTGACCTGACTCTATCTTGCAAGCTTGACGACCTGGCGAGAGCTCGCAAAGAGGGAAAGGGGAAGGAGGAAGAGAGAGAGGGGGTGCTGTTTCTGAGTCTCCCCACTCTCAGGGGCAACAAGCTCTGGAAGTGGAAAATACCAGAGTGAGCGGGATGGGCTTGGTTCAAAATCTGTGTAAAAATTAATTAGAAGAACAGAGAAAAAAGAAAAAAAAAAAAAAAAAAAAAAGAAGAAGAAATTTTCGAACCTTAAATAATATAAGAATAAGAATAAAATAAAGAGACCGAGTGGTTGACCGTTTGACTAAACTAAAATACTATTTACTGTTCATCAAGTGAACGTTTAATTGGAGGTTTTGAATGTTTTGATTCTAGATTTACGGTAAGATCGCACGTAAGATTTGGTCGTTTTAAGGATTAGGTTACTTAAATACCCTTAGGTTATGATCTTTATTACTAGTTGCATGTTTCGCTTGTTTACAGTACTCGAGAATATTTGGGTACTTTCCTAAGACCATAAATTCATGAAAAAAAAAAAAAAGCACTAGACTTTGATATGCGCAAATCATAATGTTTGCCAATTACCAATTTACCGTCGATCGCATTTTGCTTTTTTGGTGAGAAGATAATGTGAGTTAGAGAAGAAAATAACCATTATCATTATCATAATACTGAAACTTGATTTAGATCTCACTTTACTTTATGTTTACTTTCATTATTTTGTCCCATAAAAAAAATAATCTATAATATATGTAAATAGTTGTCGAATTTCAAATGAGTAATCTTTGCGTGTGCGTGTGTGTGTGTTTTTTTTTTAAAAAAAAAAAAATACAAATAAGATAAATCAAGAATGTATGGTCTGAGATAATTCTAATGGTTTCTGAGTCTTTCAAGAGCAAGGTGTTAAATGTAGGTAGGAAAATCTATGGAGGGTTCCTTATTTGTTTGATAAAAAACCTGATATTGTGGGCATAATATTTTCCATACTGTCAATTCAAACGTTATTGAATGCAGAAACAGGAAGAAAACAAATTAATCACTGAGTGTGACAATCATAATGGTAAGCATCCAAATTCAAAATTGTAAGTGAAGTAGATGGGTGGAGGGATGTTTAAAGCCAAAGCTAACTTTAAATCTTTTGAAAATTTGAAACAAAGGATAAGGCACTTTGTTTTAATTTTAATAAAATTAGCTTTTATTTATTGACAGATAAGTAGCATGACCCCACACCAAGGGCAACTACCCCCTTTGAATAGTTCTATTTTCTACCCTAGACTAGACTAGATTAACTCCTCAATTTTCAAACTAATCATAATAGTTAGTGATTTAATTTAATAACAATTGATGTAAAATAATATAATAATCATATTACATAAGCCATTAAATGTATTTTAGTGGTAAAAGATTTAGATAATATTTCAAAAAAATTCTTATATAAAAAATAATAACATAACATTGTGATAAAAAAAATACATACCATCCAAGAAAAAATTAATTATTTTGTATAATGTTATAAATACGTATTTAAAAAATAAACACATCCAGTACTTTCATTTTTTAGGTTATCGAATATGAGAAAAATACCAATAGAAAGATTGGGCTACTGATTATGGACCTCCTCACATTTAGTAGTACTTGTTTATGTTTATAAAGGCCCATTAAAGATGCTATGACAAAATTAGAAGCCTTATACAAAAAAAAACTTTGACCTCCCATTTCCAGTGGCCGATTCAATGTGGCGTGTGCCACCGATGCAAGGCGCAACCTTCTCCCCTTGTCTTCTACTTGTGCCTTTTCGTACACACTTGATTGATACTACGCGACAGTTTCTTTATCTATCTTCGGTGACTGATTTATTTTATGATGTTTCTCAGGCTATCCTTGGTCCCGCCTTATAAAGAACAATCTTCAGACATAAACGAACTGTCGTTTGAAACGCCGTAAAACTATGAACAACTCTTACAAGGTACGACGTTCGTTTTAGTGGTCCTCTGCTCTTTTGTCCGCATTTGCAGGGCTCGTCTGACATGGAGGCAGACAGCGGAAGAGTTGGGGGGTCATATGAAAGTTCCACTTTTTCCAATATTTTATGAGGCTCTGATTTTTGTGAAGAAACGAACGCTCTATCCCCAAAAATGGTATGACCTTTGTTAGGAATTCTGTGTCCTCCTGGGAACCCATATTCAACTTTTCTTTCTCCATTTTCAGTTCTTTCGATTTCTTCACAAACCTATATAGCTCCCGTGTTGGAAGTTTTGGTTTCTCGGAAAAACTCTTGATGGTCTGGGAATAGCCTGAGAGCAGTGCATGCACAGTGTCAGTTAGTTCAGCTGTGCTCTGTTATTCCATGCTTAAAATTCATTAAACAAGTTGAAGCGCAATAAATTATAGCGTAATTCCCGGAGATCCCACGCAGGGTTGCAATATTGATTTGTTATTTCTTAATTCCAAAGAAAAATGAAAATTAAGTTTTACACTCGGAGACAACTAGATTTTACTGGGTGACTTCTACTGCAGATTCTTATTTATCTCTTCTTAGTGGAAAGTGACACGAGTTTACATTCGGATAGCGAGTAGACCAGGTGAGTCAAAGAAACGCCCCAAAGAACAAGTACCGGAAGTTTCATTAAAAAAAAAAAAAGAAAAATCCAAAAAACGTTTTGCCTTTTCTCCCTTGGATATTGGATGATTCGAGGTTGTTGAGGCGTGCCAAAATTGATTTCTTGTAGCTGAAAAAGTTGTAATTTTTTAAATTATTCAATATTGAATGCTTGGAATCAGAAAGTTGGTTCCTTTTTGGTTAGGTAGGTCCAAGGCGCAGGGATTTACATTGTGTTTGGACAAGAGGGGTTAGTCGTTCACTACAAATTAGAGTTTGCTCGTGAGTTGAGAGAGTTTCTGGTTGGTGGGGAAGGAAGAAGGTAAGATGGGTTCGTACGGACATCTTGCAAGGAGGGCTGTGGAAACCGAGATGCCGATCATGGTTAAGGTTCTTATCCAAGACCCTCTATTGCTTTTTCATTTATTTATTTGTTTTTCGCCTCACTGAAATTTGACCCGTTCATGATTTTCGAATGAGTGTTTGGGTGTCTTGTAAGAAGATGGTTGTTTTAATAATCAAGCCGTGTGTTTGCAGATGCAGGAATTGCTCCGAGGAGCCAAGGATGCTGTGTCTTTGGCCCAGGTGTGCTTTATTCTCCCCTGTTTTCGATGATTATTGTCTTGTTAGTATACTCGTGGAGATAATTTTGGTGGCAGTGGGAAATGGAAGTAGATGTTTTCTGGTTTCCAATGTCTGGTTTATAAATTAATCTAGCTTGGTAGTTTGGTGTATGGGTTATGGATACATCGAGAACTGAGAGTTGTTTATTTACTCTTCATGAATTAGTGCGTGTTTGGTGCGGGCTCTCATGAGCTGTTCTTTTTTTTGGGATAATGGAAATGATGAAGACAACTTTAATCTTTGCGACTATATTTTTAATCTGCTTCTTCTCGATCTAAAAAGCTGGAACTTTGGGAAACTTCAAAAGTTATTTTCTGCACTTTTCTATTACATTTCTTATAAGAAACAAAAAATGAGATAAAATATTATGGCGATGAAAACGTTGCCTCTAAATGTTCCAATAGTTCAAACATGCATAATGCTAATTTAGAAAATTCAGACAAGAAGGGGTCATTTCCGTAGCGTATAGTCTTTGGTTTCATATCATGGCTACCATTTTGTTTTGAGCGACTTTATCCAAAAATCGCGTGGCCTTTTTTTCCAGGCTATTTGAGACTATACTACTATTTAATCCATGATTTCGCAGTTTGTTCTGGGACTTGCATAATATATTGCTTTATCAGATACCAAAAAAGTTCATGCACAATGGCACAAGATTTTGAACTAACAATGATTGGCATATAATTTTAATCTGCCTTTTCTTCTTTTAATAACATGGTTCATGCACCTACTCGCTTTTGATTGTCACGTGGAGTTTGCTAGTCAGATTTTATTACTCTGATCACTAATGGTCTTTTAACTTGTTATGTACCATTTACATTTGAGCTGCATCTAAAATGCATGTTCTAATGGTTTTCTTGAAACTTATCTGCTGTAGGGGGTGGTTCATTGGCAACCTCCTAAGCAAGCCTTGGATAAGGTGAAAGAACTTGTATGGGAGCCTTCAATTAGTCGGTATGGTGCTGATGAAGGTATTCCTCCACTCAAAGAGGCATTAGTTCGAAAGGTAAAGCAGTTGATGTTCTCATTATAATAACTTGCACCTATTGGAGATTTGGAGTTTTATCAAAGATTTACACTGATGAAATATGCATATGCTAAAGGACAAATAATTATAAATTTATTTATTAATTTCGGCTTACTTAGAGAAGTTGACCTGAAAGTACTGTAGATTCAGGCTTGGCATATTCCATTGGCTAACATTACAATTGAGTTAATATTCAGTTGGACTTGGCACCATTCTCTTGTCCCTTCTATGGGTTGGGTTTGAGTTAGATTATTTTTGTAGCCTGTAAATACAGTTTGACTATAACCCCTTTCCTTTATTCTACATGATATAATAAAATTTTCGCCTAGTAGTATGGTACTACCTATTTGATTTTCTAGTTAGTAAATGACATAATTTTCTTTTTCCGTATCTTTTTTCTTGTTTGTTTTGAAGTTAGGCTTTGCTCCTCTTTCATGTACATTATTCATATATGGCTGTACTCCAGCTATCCTCCTGTCATCTATGTTTTGATGATGCAATCTTTTGGTTTATTGGAAATGAAATGCTTGTGTTATATAGCCATTTGCATCTTAATTGTTTTCAGTAGCTGAAATTTTTGCAATATGAAATTGGAATCTCGGTAATCATTCAATTGATTCCTGTGATTTGGTCATGCAGTTGCGTCATGAAAATAACTTGCACAAATCTTCAGTGATGGTTACAGCAGGCGCCAATCAGGTGACCAATGTTACCCTACTATATAAATTTGCAGTTTATGCTTATTATGTTTGTTACAACACAGAAAGAGAATACATTTTGGTTTTGGATGAAAGGACATGAACAAGCGGTTTTGTTTTTTTTTTCTTCCTTCTTATTGTAAAGCGCAAGTGTCTTTCTTGCTTGCTTATACCTCAGTATGGCAACGTCTCCTTAGATTGTTTGGTTCATTAGTAGTTTTCAGTTCTGATTTGAATATCTGAAATATTCTGCTTTTCCTATCTCCTTACACAAAAGTAAGAGTAAATGTGATGAGGGGAACAAAATCACGATTTAGTGCTTTTAGATCTTTTGTTGATTACCTGTTAGAATTTCCTTCATTTGTTGGCCACTGCAAGATGGACAGGGTAGTCAGAATTGAATATCTTGAGATTGAATTGAAGCTTTTTGTGGATTACTATATATAGATCACTTTCGCCTCTGAATAGTCTTTCTTTCCCTCTCCCTTTATTTAACAATTTTCTTGTCTTGCCTTATTTATTTTATTTGCTTGGTCAGTAAAGTTTGGAGTTGCAATCATTTCTAGACTTTTGCAGTAATACTATACCTTCAATTGCAGGCATTTGTGAATCTAGTCCTTACACTCTGTGATGCTGGGGATTCTGTGGTTATGTTCGCACCCTATTACTTCAATGCCTACATGTCCTTCCAGATGACTGGTGTCACCAAGATACTAGTGGGTCCAGGCAACCCAGAAACACTTCATCCAGATGCAGGTATGAAGCTGTATGATATGGTCACTGCGATATGATATTATTGAGTAGGAAAGCAGTAAATGCAATCCAAGCATTTAATGTCTCCAGTGTTGGTAATTGTCTCTGCAGTCAAGTGTTTATTCATTATCCATGGTTCCTATGAGCAGTCTTTTTCCATAAAAAGGGATTAAATATTCATCGGTTGTTGGATGGATTGAGTCCTGGACCTATTGCTGTTAATCCCCATCTACACTTGTATGGAGAAAACTAAATTGCTATAATTACCTTAAATGTGTGAACCATGTCCATGTTTACAAAAAGGTATCTTAGGCTGTCGCAAAATTCACAAACACACATGTATCACTATCATAGGTTGTGAGATTTATTATGTTAATTACATTGTAACTTGCATTATCTTCTAGGTGATTGTTTATGCGATGTATTCCCTATTATACCCAATCTGTGACTCTAGATGAAAAATGTCTATCGCATTTCTTCTATTTTGTACAATTTATCCTGTATTGCATTTACCTCATTTATCATATAACTTGTTCAGATTGGTTGGAAAGAATATTATTGGAAACTAAACCGAAGCCAAAGCTTGTTACTGTTGTAAATCCAGGCAACCCATCTGGAACCTACATTCCAGAGCCTCTTCTTAAGGTTTCGTTTTCTGTCTCTATGTTTACATGTACCCCTGACATTTTTTTTTGGTTGATATACTAAGCAAGTGCTTTCTCTTATTCGAGCAGAGGATTGCAGATCTCTGCAAGAATGCTGGGGCTTGGCTTGTCGTTGATAATACCTATGAGTAAGACCATTAAGTAACAAACCAGATTAACCTTGAATTAGTTTTGCCTAAAATATCTTTGTGTGGTCTTGCGCCGGCCGAGAGATGCCAAAGCAATGGTTAAGCCATCTTAGTGGCATTCACTAGGAATAGAAATAAAAGATTATTTTTCTATTATTTCTAAATCTTTCTACTTTTGACACAACTTTATATTCTAATTGTTTCTCTCGTTACTTCTTGACATATGCTTGCAGATATTTTATGTATGATGGTTTGAAACACTCATCTGTGGAAGGAAATCACATTGTTAACATTTTCTCTTTCTCGAAGGCATATGGAATGATGGGCTGGCGAATCGGATATGTAAGTGGTACCTTCTCATGGTTGCAATTACATTCATCAGCACGAGACAGAAATTCTATTCTTTTTTGTGATTCAGAAAACATATTATGCAACAATATTAACCTGTTTGGATAAAGGTATAATCTTTGAAGTGTTTTTGATCAGAAATTTCATGCAATGCAACGTCGTTTGTGCCATTGCCATATAGCATTTTCATTCTCGAGTTGCATGCTATGTAAATTTTACTGGTTTCTGGTTTAAGTCTGAAGAAAATATTAGCTAATTGCAGATAGCATATCCATCTGAAGTAGAGGGTTTTGCCGACCATCTTCTAAAAGTCCAAGACAACATTCCCATCTGTGCTTCAATAATTTCACAGCATCTTGCCCTCTACTCATTGGAAGTGGGACCTGAGTGGGTTAGAGAACGAGTACAAAGTCTTGTAAAGAACAGAGAAATTGTTTTAGAAGCACTGTCCCCTCTGGGAGAAGGTTCCGTAAAAGGAGGCGAAGGTGCCATTTACCTTTGGGCAAAGCTCCCGGAGGGACACGATGATGATTTTAAGGTCGTTCACTGGCTTGCCCACAAGCATGGCATTGCCGTGATCCCAGGAAGCGCATGCGGTTGTCCTGGGAAACTCAGAATTTCTTTTGGAGGCCTGCCGGAGGATGATTGCAGAGCAGCTGCGGACAGGCTCAAGAAAGGCTTGCAAGAATTGGTTAGAGATGGATTGGTGTAATCATCGTAACTTGGACATTCCATTTTCAAAGGGACAGGAAATTAAAGAAGAGAAGTCATGCACATTTCAGTCAATTTGAAGTTTACAACATTCTACCCAATTAAGTTCGAGGGCATTTGTCATTTAGAAATTGATATTCACAAGGCTTGTTCCAAATAATTTAGTTCATTTCTAATGTACCATTTTCCACCTTAGTTCTTTTTTTTTTTTTTAAATATTTTTCAATTAAAAATCTAACAACAATTAATAGAATGTTATACGTGTGTGTATAAGTGAGGAGTAAGAAATAATAGGATTAAATTCTTGAAAAAAGTACATTTATTAAATAAGATAAGAAATCTCATAAAATAAGACCATATAGACGGTTGTTGAGCAAGAATTCTTTTCAATTCCATGCTAATCATATTGAACATTTCTTTTATTCCCATGATTGTTTCTTAACTCTCGTGGCAACAACAATGATGTTAATTGTTGACCCAAGCCTGTCAACCTGTAATACAATACAATACAATTCAAATTAAAAGGGAAAAATAAAGCAAAAAAGGAAAAAAAAAACTAGGGCAAACTGGGCCACATAAATGGTTACGTTCGGATTTGAACTTCTGAATCTGGTATACAAAGTTGTTGCCAGAAAGTGGGCCCGGCAGCCAACGACTCTACCCACTCAAATCCCGAAGCCCATTTAACAGCAAATCCAAGGGACTGTTTCGTCATTTCAGTGGTCTTCCCTGTCCGTTATCTCGGCGTTTAAACGACGCCGCCGTCGTTCGGCTCGAGCTCACTGAAGCTTCAAACCAAAGTGAGAGAGAGAGAGAGAGACCGACGGATTTCTAGGGTGTGAAAGTGGGATCCATCCAGGTGCTTCTTCTTCTACAGGAATCCGAGTTTTCTCAGAACATTGAAGTTCTCTTTAGAATATCGCTTGAAGGATTTTCAGAGAAAAAATGGGTGGGGCTTCTTTGGCGGGCTTGCAAGATCACCTCAAATTGGCGAGAGAGTACGCTCTCGAAGGGTTGTATGATACCTCTATCATCTTTTTCGATGGCGCAGTTGCTCAGATCAACAAGTACTCTTCTTTTTTCTTTTCCTGTCTAAATGTTCCTTCTTATTCTGTCTGTAATTCTTACTGGTTCTTCGATTCTCATTCTACATTTTTTTTTTTTTCACTCAAAATAGGAATTTTGTTAAATAATCTTGATCTGTTTGGTGATTTATGAAAATGGCAATTCGGTTTTATAGGTTCAATTGTATGGTTGCGTTTTGAAAGAATACATGTTACTGATATGTTATTTGGAAGTTTTAATTTAACAAAAATATAACAAATTCAAAGGATCCCCACCTTTTGAGGCTTACAATATAAGAAGCATCAATGCTGAAGTAAACTTGATCAAAAAGACAAAAAAAGTGGATTTAATTTTAGTGAATCTGTATCGTGCTGTAATCAGTCACTTCTCTAGTTCGTATCGCTGTTCATTTGATGAAGTTTTGATCTTTGTTGTCTTTTCAGGCACTTAAATAGTGTTGATGATCCCTTAATTCGTACAAAATGGATGAACGTTAAGAAATCACTTTCTGAGGAAACAGAAGTTGTAAAACAATTGGATGCAGAGAGAAGGGCATTTAAAGAAGCTCCTGTTGGCAGACGTCCTCCTTCTCCTCCAATATCTACTAAATCATCATTTGTTTTTCAGCCATTAGATGAGTATCCTACTTCATCAAGTGCTCCTATGGATGATCCTGATGTATGGAGGCCACCTAGTCGAGATAATACAAGTAGAAGACCCACAAGACCTGGTCAAGTGGGTGCCCGGAAGTCACCGCAAGATGGGACTTGGGCCCGAGGTTCTACAAGAACAGGTACAGCTGGTCGTGGTGCAAAGGCTGGTGCTACAAGCAGAGTTAACTCAGGGGTCCGAGCATCAACTACTGGAAAGAAAGGCACTGGTTCTGGAAAATCTAACAAGGCAGATTCAGTTGTAAGTTCAGTGTGGCACACTGTTGGATTTGAATCATTGCTGTTATGGAACTTGGTTTTCTTGTACCAAGTTTAATGCATTACTTCATCTTTTAGAGTAGTAGGTTCTAATGACAATTGGTTCATTGGAGTGGACTCCAATTTTCTTTATAGGAATTACTCGTGATGAAATATCCGGAATTTGCTTTCTTTTCTAACATGATAGGATTTATTTTTCTTAGAATTCTTCTTTCATCTTAAAAAATAAAAAAGATATTTCATCTCAAAAAAAAAAAAATGTTTAACTTGTTGTAACTGCTGCTGTGTCCTTACAATTTGTATAGAACGGTGATGCTGAAGATGGTAAGTCAAAGAAAGGACAATATGAGGGTCCTGATCCTGACTTGGCTGCAATGCTTGAAAGAGACGTGTTAGAAACCACTCCTGGAGTGAGATGGGATGATGTTGCAGGGTTGAATGAAGCCAAAAGACTTCTAGAAGAAGCCGTTGTGCTTCCTCTGTGGATGCCTGAATATTTCCAGGTATATTTGAATAATCTCACGCTAAACTTCCATGATACTAGCTTGCATAAGGTTTAACTTTTGAAATCTGGTTATGTTTGATTTGCATAGTTCATATATAACTCTTAGTTTAGTACTGTGATGTGTATGTGATTGCATAATTTGTTATCATAACTGCTCTTAGTCCCTAATTTTGGCTATCTGGTGAACTAGTCTTGAATACAGCCATCTTTTTTTGGGGCAACCGAGTCCTGTTTGTCAAATTATAATTGCAAAATAAGGTTATACACATTACTTTATCTTGTTAAATCGGAGATCATGAAGAGGGATGGAATTTGTATTAAAGAAAAGAAACCACTTGCTTATCTTTCTCTGTTGAATTATGTCATTGTTTCTGTGCTTGCAGGGCATCAGGAGACCCTGGAAAGGTGTTCTCATGTTTGGTCCTCCCGGAACTGGGAAGACACTGCTAGCCAAAGCAGTTGCTACTGAATGTGGGACCACTTTCTTCAATGTTTCTTCTGCTACTTTAGCTTCTAAATGGCGTGGAGAAAGTGAGCGCATGGTTAGATGTTTGTTTGACCTTGCACGAGCATATGCGCCAAGTACAATTTTCATCGATGAGATTGATTCCCTATGCAATGCTCGGGGGTAAAGTCTATATTTCCCTGATTAATATTTAATTAATCTTTTTATTTATGTAGGACATGCCTTGTTTCTGATTTTGTAATTGCATCGTGGAGGAAGGAACATAATGTTGCTGAACTCTCAATGGCCCCTTGGCCTGACCCAATTTATTCCTCTTCTAATTCTTGGACTTAAGTTGAACTCCGACTGAATGAGCTTTATTTCATCAGGGCATCCGGGGAGCACGAATCATCCAGAAGGGTGAAGTCTGAACTTCTTGTTCAGGTTGATGGTGTAAACAATACTGGTACAAATGAAGATGGTAGCCGTAAAATAGTAATGGTTTTGGCAGCAACGAACTTCCCATGGGATATAGATGAGGCTCTCAGGTTGAAATTCTTTCCTACGTTGTGAGTGATAAAGACACATAATTTGTGTCTTGAGGATGGACTATCTACTCTTGCTGATCCGATTTGATTTTGTTAAAATGCAGGAGAAGATTGGAAAAGCGTATATACATTCCTCTTCCAAACTTTGAGAGCCGTAAAGAGCTGATCCGGATAAATTTGAAGACTGTAGAGGTAAAGTTTTTAGGGTTATATACAATTATCTTGGGTATATACATGATTTTAATACACGTCTGATTTTGTTGTATAAAAGCTTCAATCACTTTCTGACAGACATTAAATTTGAACCTTACTCACGTAGCATATTTTACTTTGAGTTCTTCTGGTCTGACATTGATCATTTAAAGGGACAATAGTATTTTGGCTTCTGGTCTGATATTTAAAAACAGCTGATGAAAAGGGGCTCATGATTACCTGTGATTATACTTGTCTTGCATCAGGTGGCTCCTGATGTAAATATAGATGAAGTGGCTCGTCGGACAGAGGGCTATAGTGGGGATGATCTGACAAATGTATGTCGAGACGCTTCCTTGAATGGCATGCGGCGTAAGATAGCAGGAAAGACTCGCGATGAGATCAAGAACATGTCCAAGGATGAGATTTCCAAGGATCCCGTTGCCATGTGTGACTTTGAAGAAGCTTTGGCAAAGGTCCAACGAAGTGTTTCTCAGGCTGATATTGAACGTCATGAGAAGTGGTTTACTGAATTTGGATCAGCATAAACGATGACAGTCTTGGGTTTTCTGACCGTTATTGGTTGGTTGTAATTTTCAAGTGCTGGAGGGGATTTCAATTGTTAACTTGTACTACTACTGTAACCATTGATGTAATGTAATGCTACTACTGTGTTTTCAAATGATTATTATGGTGTGCCATTGCATTCATTGTGAGCTGTTGCACTTGACAGTTAGCAATAGCATTAGATTAGGACGGCAACCCCAACAAGTTTTTATGGCTAATTTATAATATCAACGTCTCCCATAATCTTTGAACCGTTGCTTTATCAGCCTTGTGAGTCTGACTGTTTTTATTACGCTAGAAGTCAACCCACAATTAAGCCTGATCTGTAATTTTGGATGAACAAATCTCAGCTAATTAATCTTTCCATTAACTTGTAGGAGTATCCGTTTTTAATTTAACATTTATCGTCCAGATCATTGATGGGAATTCTGCAATCGTATGCATCGTCAAAGAATGAAGATGTTGTTCCAAAAGAGGTTTTGTCGTTGATGTGAGGAAAGAGGGAAAAAAGAAGAGTGAATGGAGATGGGAGTTGAAGAAGTCGAGTCTCCTGGTACGCTATATGTATCTAAGCACTTTTTCATAAGTAACACCTCTTTTGAAATAGTATCATACAAACCACCATCGTTTCCAAAGCTTTGCCTACCTTCAATTCCATGGAAACGTTCAAATTGACAAGTTTTACTCTTGTTTCTCTTCATCTCCTTTTGACGCTCTTCACTTGTAATTCCCCACAGTTGATATTCAACCCATTACAAGGCAATTATTATTCCTGTTCATATATAGTGTTTTTTCTTGTGTTTCTTTGTAATTACTTCCCCTGAACTCTTCCTAGTTAGTGTCATGGTTTTATGCTTTTCTGCTCAAAATAGGATTTGGGTTTTGATTAATGTGACTGATATAGGTTATGGTGGTTTATGTGCGGATAACATTTGCAAATGGGCAAGTTGTGGGCAAGGAACATGCCAAGCTATTGATGCTTTCCCTGGATTTCAATGCAATTGTGCCCCTGTTTGGACCAAGTTTAAGATGGGTGATTTTGAATTCCCCTCTTGTGTGAGTGACCAAGTTTCTGCTCTCGTGCGATTCTTTTGATAGAATCTGTGCTCTATTTATGCAGTTGTTTGTATCCATCATTGCTAGAAAATAAACATAGAAATCTCATTATACTTAGACAATAATGTGGAACATAAATTTTTTCAAGTAAATGTATTACAGGATTTGTATTTATACGTACACACAAGAATTCTGCAGGCTCTGTCGATCTACAATGTGGCAATGGAGCTCTACAAGGACCACCACCACCGGCAGCCCTACTTCCGCCTCCTTTGAATCTGAACTTGTCTGACCGTAAGCTCAATATTCCTCGTTTGCTGTTTTGGTTGCTAAAGCAACTTGCCATTAATTGTTGGGTTTAGAATTCCAATTCTGCAGAAGGAAAAGGTAAACCGCACTCGCTCATTTTCTTAGTAATGTTTTACCTCTTCGTGTTAGGATGGAACCTGCGAGAGACATGGAAATGAATTTAGGCCAACGTCGAGAGGGATCAGCAAATCTTATGAACAATCCAAAACTTGCCTGTTTTAAGAAATGTAAGATGATTTTTTTTGCTTGATTTGATTTTATATATTTGCCCAAGTATTTCATAGGCTTTAATTGCCAAACTTGATGCTTCTCTTAGCAATTTCTTTCTGGCAGGTTCTTTAGGAGCAGATTGTCATCGTCTTGATCTTGGGTTTGGCTCGCCTCCACCGCTACTACACAACTTTCTTTTTCTGATAGTTCCCACACAATATAGATGAATCAAAAAGATGTCTTCAAGACATAATAAATTCCTTAACTACTGGGGCCTATGGTTTGAAGAACTCAGTAGTCGAAACTCGGAAGAGTTGTTGGGCTTGGATCTGTGAATTCTTTCGGCACATCCCATATTGGATTAAATGTATGCATATATATATATATATATATTATTATCTCTACGACGGGATCCGGCAAAATGCTCAACAGTTGAATCCACTTCCATATCATACTATTAGCTACCGTCTTCCTTACATGGATTTAGAACAGATCACATCACTCAAAACTTTGAAAATAATCATACGATTGTTCCTCATCATCGTCGATCATGATTACTATATATTAAATTGATAGAGCTGAACTTTTTGGCTGAAGAGATGTACGAGGATATATATATATATATATATATATATATATGAGGTTTCAAAATAAGATGTTCACCACATACTGCAAGCTAATTAATAACTAAATATTTTCTTTCTTTCTTTTTAATAACGCTATTTACTTGCAAACATGTAGTTTCACTTCACCATGAAAATATGATTTATTGGTCTTTGGATCATAATCGTGGATTTTCATACGACATATATCATATATACATATATATATATATATATATATATATATATATATATATATATATATATATATATATATATATATATATATGTATATATATGCTGTAAAACTTTTTATTAAAATTTGATTCTGTTATGGACCAAGTTTACGAGGCACAGACTTCAAAGCCCTACATAAGGCTTGGCAAAAGAGGAGCTTCATCATCTCTCACATACACACATACCTAACAACCCTAAAATCACCTTCACAACACTCATAATCTTTTCAGTTAAAAAATTTCCGCTGTCTTGTTTCTGTTGTTTAATTTCATTGAACATGTCTCTCGGAATGATATAATATATAGCATCGATGAAAGCAGTTATACATATAAAGATTTGCTTATTTCTCTGCCTGCATGCTCGTTCTTTCCATTAATGAATAGAAAAATGGTGTAGAAGGAAGAGATGTATAAATTAAACACGCCAAGCATGGGCATAACAAATGTTGAAGGATCTGAAATGCCCAAGTACAAAGACACTATCTAGCTAAGACAGTGACCGAGGGCGTGTGTTGTTTTCCCAACTAGTACTCCAAACAAAGGTCAAAACATTCATTTTAATTAATCTTTCTGTTGTCTTTCGTGCATGCTAGCTTCCAACACTTCCTTTTCGCCTATGAACTGGAATTAATTCATTCTGTTTTATTTTGGCTAACAAAGACATTTCAAGTTCTGCGAGAGTAGTAATTTATAATGAAAAAGGTGAAAATTAAAATATCAAGTTATGTTATATAATATTTACAATTTTTTAATGGCCATGATCATAAATAATCGTCTGACTTTCAATCTCAAGCATTAATGCAATTCAACTGTACGTACCAGATTCCTTCATATTTCATATATACATTGAGCTGCTGCTCTCGTCATACAGTATTACCAAGAGTTATGAATTGCTTTTTCTTTGGTACTTAAAATTGAAACGGAAGGAAAGATAATAGCTGAAATAAGGCACCTTGATA
Organism: Bauhinia variegata; assembly: GCA_022379115.2. Lineage (NCBI taxonomy): Eukaryota > Viridiplantae > Streptophyta > Magnoliopsida > Fabales > Fabaceae > Bauhinia > Bauhinia variegata. The sequence continues at coordinate 23,564,687 of CM039427.1, forward strand.
ATTCTCAAATCTATAAATACAGTAACTTAATTTTTTTTACCTTGCAAATTCTCACAAAAGCGCTTTCTCACCTTTCTCCGTGTTAAAAAACAATTAACAGGTATTGGTAGTGGTGAAGAGACCGAAGACTATACCAGTTTGTGTCTTTCTGGAGTGGAGTCACCGAATCTGTATGCATATATAATATAATAAACATGGCCCCGGTCAAGCGACCCAACCCAACTGAGCCATTTTGTCTTAACGTTCCACTGATCCTGTCTGCTATGTAGGCAATATATGTGATTGGTTCAAAGTAGCTGAAAGACTATACAGAGCACAGTCGGCACGGTGAATCCAAATCGTCCGTCCTCATCTTTTTAATACATGTTTTATTTGGCCAGAGAAGATTTTGACAATAACTAATTTTTCACAAATTTCAATCTCTGATCAATATTATTCTTTGATTTAACTAGTTATTATATTATATGGCCAGGAACGGGAACGGGAACGGGAACGGGAACCCTTGGATGTGTCGCATGGCTCTTCATTTTCATTTTCGTTGTTGTTGACATATCATGGTATAATTAATGGGATATATAGAATAGAAGCCAAACTCACTAGCCCGGTCTAATCCATGTCTTGGAAATGGGCAGTGATGTTCAACTAATTAATTAAACTAAAAAGAATGACAATATATATACATGGACATGGATTTTACTCGAGTGTACTAGCTGCTAGCTAGGACGGTCCAATTTGATGAAGACACGTGCAGTTCCCATGATAGCTCATTGTGTCTTCTTCTATGGTATCGGCTCGTATAGCGTAACATAACTATGACAAAAGTCAGAACACAAAACCCGGCTGCTTGCATTATTTGAGAATTGCCGATGCAAACTGCTGTTGTTGTCTGAAAGATGCGCCTGTCTGTCTATGCTGTGACATTTATTGACCTAAAATGGACTTAATTGCGGCAAAGAGTTATGGACTTCCACTCTTATCTACTTTCTCATAAAACGTCTTTTAAGAACACAAAAGGTGCTTGCTTTGTTTTAGTTACTTCATTTATTCATGAGATCACATGAACACCCATCTTATAATAACTTGCTATAGCCAAGTCAAAGAATGCTTAACTCTTTGCTTGTATATATATATATATATATATATATATATATATATATATATAAAGTGGGTTCGTTAACAAAAGCAGGCATATTGCACTGATCAGAAAGGATATCATTTCTCTTTTAATTAATAATAATAGTGGCTGAATGGATATTAATTTCAGCTGAGAATTTTCAGCCTCAATAATAGGAATTTAGCTTGGGCCTGTACAATTCGATGGGGATGAAATTAACTAATATAAAGTGAAACTGTTAGTTAACTAATTTATATATATATATATATATATATATATATGTACAATTAAGTTTAAGACGATGATGCTTATGGTTATTTGATGATAAATATAACTCAAATTAATTGAAAATGAGTAGCTAGGTTTCGATCATCAGCAATATAGATTGATAGGGGTATGACTTATGACTAAAATTGAAAAAGATGTGACCCAATAAGGTTGAGACCGGAAGCATCTTGCTTTTATCGTGCTACATTCTCGATCAAAATCATTAGAAAGCTAAACAAAGTGGGACGGCCTCCAAATTTAGGTAGTCTACGACCTTGACTTTTAGGACACTCTACCTTGTAAAAATTAATGAAATTGCTGCACACTACTATATATTCGAGAAAGAAAGAATTAGTTTTGAAAAAATAAATTCTCTTTAAAAGAATTCAGAGAATTAGATTTTCAAATCTCCGCGATGTTATATGAGTATATGGTAATGGTAATCTTTTGAGAGAAACCAGAAGAGTAATTGATATTGATGTGTCCCGTCGTTATTAAGCAATGCAGCAAGTTTGTTTTGACAAATTGGGAACCAACCATGCATGTCCTATACAGTTTGTTTTGGTAAACACTATTGTGACTTGTCGTCCAAACCACAAAATGCGCGGTATAATTAATATTGCTGTGCCGTCCATTACAAATTAGTTCCTTATTCATTAGCGTGTTTTGCATGTTGTCCTTTTCCCAAAATAGAAAAGTTCAATTCATGCGTGTCCTATTAATCGCCCTATTTATAATTAATATATATATAAATGAATTTAAATAATCTTCTCCCCTCAATATCATCTCTTAGAATTGACAAAACAAGTAGAGGAATGAAAAAAGAATGCCAAGACACAAGGTTATCTCTGTTAAACTTATGTTGAGGAGCATATAAATGATTACGATTTGTTTTTATAAAATACTATTATACAGCACACATTCTTAAAATAAATAACAGTTATTCATCTGTTGATCAACATAGACTTAGTACAGAAATCAAATCCTAAATAATTCTCAAGTTCAAGAACCTCAATTTTTTTAATAAAAATATATTTCTTTACATTATAGTATTCACGCATGAATATGTCTTAATTACTATATAACATATATACATACGGTTCAATTATAATTATAATCATTTATAAAGTTAGAAATAGAGTTTTCACTCTTAGCGAGGGAAACAATGCAGAATTGCAATCTATATATACTTCATTGTAAAACTCTAATTCCCAATATATACACATTGTTCATGATAATCTCTTGCTCAAGTAGTTACAGAAACCAAAAAAATAAATATCTAGGAAATTGAACTGGTCCACATGTGGGATGTTTCACAAAATGTTGTCGGATTGAATTATTATATATAGTATAGGTTAAGGTCACACAAAATTCAAACCACGTACACTTGATCATTCTTCCCTTGTAATTATAAAAATGTTTGATCCTATAGCTAGCTAGCTGGACATCTATATAATATCAATTCTTATTCTTATATATGCACGGTACTTATTTCTTAATTATATCAAACGGAAAAGAAAAGAAAAGAAAAAGAAAAAGGTGTTCATTCGTTAAGTAACCACCTAAGGATCCCGACCTTACCATGTTTGGATCACGTGAATACATGTGCACGTAGAAGGAGCATTGTAACTTGTAAGGGTTTATTAGTGAACACACACGAGCCCCTGTCCCATGAATCATGTCATGTCATCAGTCAATTGGAGCTGAGGTGAAGGGCCATGAACCTCCAGTCCAGTCATCTCCAAACTCCAAAGATAAACAGAGAGAGAGAGAGAAATTATTAACATAAACATTAAACACACATATATATAAAAGAAAAGAAATATCTCTTAATTGTGTGAGTTATTTATATTTACTTATTTCTCATTCGAGCTGTGTCTGTGTGGCCCTAGAAATTAATTAGCAAAATAGAGGAACCACAAAAAAAAAAGGAGAAAATAATTTAGTGTGCAACGGAAGAAAAAGGAAGCAATTGCAAATAGTAAGAGACGCAATAATTTTTGCAAGATTAGGTTTTCATATCAAACAAAAAGCTGAGACATAGGTGTAGTGATATATGTCATGGGGACAACCCACAAAACTGTTGGGGCATTTAAGGAGTGACAACAGTGCTCAATATTAGTGAACCCACTTGGATGAGGATCCATAGGCATACATATATATATGAGATAGGGCCAACACACAACTCTGACCGCAAAATACCAAAAGAAACTTTACTGCTTTTCATTCATATATATGTATATGCAACTGAAATTTAAAGCATATATATATATATATATATATATATATATAGAGAGAGAGAGAGAGAGAGAGAGAGAGAGAGAGAGAGAGAGGAGAGCAATCATCTATATATTCCAGTAGTCATCCTACTTTATTATAATTCATATCTTTTTTATTTCTACAATTATTTTTCGAGAGACTAAATTAACCCTTTTATATATATATATGTGTATGTCCCTCAATTATGTGTCTGTCTTTTCCTATAAAGAGTTAATTTTATTTTTCAATCTTTGCTTGGTCATGGGATGATACGTACAAACACCCATTGGATGGATAACGTATATATATTGTCCTATAGTGGAGATGAAAGATTAGTACCAAGTTGATTAAATGTTTTTCTACTTGAAGACAAGACAAGGGCACATGTTGAGAGCGAGGGGTCCCTCCTCTTCTGTGGAAACCTCTGAATTGAGAGGTTGTGAGATCCCTTTCCTTTCTTACCCATTCATCGCTTATACATTGATTGTTCCTGTTTAGAGGACAAGATGGTCCTTTCGTTTTCTCGTTCTTTCGCTTGCTTGTCCAATAAAAATACACTCTCTCATCTCTGATTACTTCCCTCTAAGAGAGAGATGTAAAACTAGCCAGCCAAACCTAAGAATTTCTCTCGTCTCATGCACAGTCTCCTCTTTATTTGTGGATTGATTAATTTGTATATACGGTTAGCATTGAAAGTAGAAACAAAATTACTTAATGGACTGGACTGACTTTATTTCCGAGTAACAAAATTTGATTAACTAACTGACTCCTGATTAATTATTTCTTAATTTACAGTCACCATCATCTCTATATATACCCCCCACGCACAAGCACAAGCATATATCTCTCGTCCCATGTTTTCTTGCAAGGACTACTCCCACTATAGCTATCAGTTTCCCACTTATGACTCCTATTTAATTCTGACCATACTACTCTAGCTAGTATTCTATATCCTATTCTACTACTCCTTGGGAATTTTTATATATAAAACTCAAACGCGCCCTACCCCCACTCTCAATCTCAACTTCCACGATGCCTTCGCTCTCCGATGCCTTTAGAGCTCATCCTGTGTACCTTCACCAAAAGCACCCTGACTTCAATTCCCTACAAGAACTCCCTGATTCCTATGCGTGGCCACAACACGATGACGTTCGCAGTCCTTACCCTTCTTCCCCAGATACAGTACTCGCCCAAGAAAATGTCCCCGTCATCGATCTCAAAGACCCAAATGCCCCAAAGCTCATAGGCCATGCATGCAAAACTTGGGGAGCTTTCCAAGTCATAAACCACGGCATCCCGACGACGCTTCTCGATGACATTGAGCGCGCTGGCAAGACCCTCTTCTCTCTTCCTCCGCAACAAAAGCACAAAGCAGCTCGGTCCCCGGATGGCGTCTCCGGCTACGGGGTTGCCCGTATCTCCTCCTTCTTCCCAAAGCTCATGTGGTCTGAGGGATTCACTATTGCCGGATCCCCTCTTGAGCATTTCCGTCAACTCTGGCCCCAAGATTACACCAAATACTGGTACTAGATCACAAACCCTGCATGCACGTGTGTTTATTACCAAAAGGGCAAAAAGAAGAACAAGCTATAACTAGTTATATTTTAATTATAAATTTCTTTTCTGCGGTGATGCCACTACAGCCAAACATGTAAGCCCATTTTTTCTTGTCTTAGAAAGGATTATAATGAGATCGAGATATGGGCCCACCCACCACAAGATTACGAGTACTGATGAAAAATCTGAGACACCAATATTATCACTTGCTTCTGCTGGATTGCTATTTCTTTTGAATTGCGCTGTGGTTTTCCCAAAACTTACTTGCGTCTGGTGGTTTTGTCTTTTTCAGCGATATCGTCCTTGAGTATGAGGAAGAAATGAAAAAGCTAGCGGGAAAGCTAATGTGGCTCGTGTTGGCTTCGCTCGGCATATCAAAAGAAGACATAAAATGGGCTGGCCCAAGAGGAGAATTCAAAGGGGCTTGCGCAGCTTTACAATTGAACTCTTATCCGACTTGCCCCGACCCGGATCGGGCCATGGGTATGGCCGCCCACACCGACTCTACCCTCCTCACGATCCTACACCAAAATGGCATCAGCGGGTTGCAAGTTTTACGAGAGGGAAATGGGTGGATCACGGTGCCGCCACTTCCCGGGGGCCTGGTAATCAATGTTGGTGATCTGTTTCACATTTTATCAAACGGCTTGTATAGGAGTGTGCTCCACCGAGTGCTAGTGAACCGGAGTCAGCCACGCCTTTCGGTTGCCTATCTTTATGGGCCATCAACGAATGTTAAAATCTCTCCTCATCCGAAGCTAGTAGGCCCAAGTCGTCCTCCGATGTACCGGGCAGTGACTTGGAACGAGTACCTTGGCACCAAAGCAAAGCATTTCAACGAGGCACTCTCTTTAGTCCGCCTCTGCGTACTACCTATTAACGGTTTGTTTGATGCAAGTGACTCTCACGGCAACACCACTGTAAAAGTTGGCTAGTTAATTAATCTTTAATTTCCTCTCAATTTTGCTTGCCCCAAATTGCATGCACGATCAACATTGCAGTTAACCCCGAAAAAAGAAAAGAAAAAAAAGACCTCTATTCTTAAATTCTTTAAGTGGATTTTATATATATATATATATATCATATCTATTGGTTTTTGGTGGGGATACAAAGTACAAACACCACAGGAGTTGGCGGAATGGAAGAGGCTCCAAATGTGAGAGAGAGAGAGGGGGGGGGGGGGGAAACCAAGAAAAGGCATTTTGAGGATAAGATACATTAAATCAAATCAATGTAAAAAGGGATACAAACAAATGGCGTTGATAATGTTTCTTTTGTCCGTAATTGTGGTGAAAATGATAGAGGGAAATTGCCTGATTTGAATATTCAACTGGTAAAGGACACATAAAACTGACATCGTTTTTGTGTCTCGCCAATTCTTTTTTCTTTCAAAGGAATATTAAAGCAGTGTTCTAAAAATCAGAAACAAGTTGTAAGAAGGCATGGGTTGGACCAAGTTGTTCTTCGGGAGTCGATGATTGACTTGAGCAAGTTGTACGATCGAGTTTTGAATTCTCGGCTCGAGCTTGACTATTAAACCTAATGTGGACTGAATTAATTAATTAAAAGGGAAGGGAAGGGAAAGTTCTGACAGACATCTTAATCTCAAACGAAATAGTGGCAATGGCACGTACGTTTGGTTGTGAAATGATTTTGATAACAAAAGTCGATGGTTGATATATATATATATATATGGTTTTCACTCGAAATTAATGCATATGCAGCAAAATAATTGTCAATCATTTGAAATAATTGTCTGAAGGGGATGTTGTTGTTGTGTCTCTGCAATCACGTGCTCCTGGGTACCCTTACTCTCAGAACTACAGCACTGAGCAGTCAGATGTATGTTTCTTCCACTACTTTATTAATTTTATTACATATGGGGATTCATCGATTAGGCAGTTTTTACCATTTTGATGGATTTCTTTATCATTAATTCTTCCTTTCATGTGGGGTTCCTGACATGACTTGCACAAAAGTGAAGTTCCTTCAAATCAACTAGCTTCTTTTAATTTGATCATTCCGTGGGGGTTCACATAAGCTGTCATCAAACACATGGAAATTCTTCTTGTCAATGGCACCGAATTTACAATTTTTCAAAATCAAATCTACCTAGTCAATTTTTTACAATAATCTGTAATTTTACCACTCTAGTCCTCAAACTAGCTAGGAACAACTTGGTATTTGTAATTTTTTTTCCTTTATTTCAGGGTAAAAATACCAACGATTGAAAGATATGTTATCCACAGGAGATATCGTGTTGAAATTCTAGTAGAATTGAGTAAGAAGAGAATGTGGAAAAAAAATTGACTTCCCATAATTATTGTGACCTAGAATTTAGATTAACTATAATTAGGAAATCCATGCAGTCATCCCTTTTGGGTTGCTTGATCTTGATTTAAGGCCTCAACAACACACAGAATGCGAGCATATGTTTTATGGTGTGCTCAATATCAACCCTTAGAGTAAGATTAAATGGCTTGAAGATACTGACTGACTACATGAACTTACAAACTACAGTTAATCTAGATTTGTGAATACTGAATATATATGTATGTTAACTAGAGTTAAATTATTCTCTTTTTTCATTTTCATAAACGAAGTCTCAACGTTACATCATCATTTTCATTAAAACAAAAGGAAATTAGATAATAATCCTGGCGAAAATCTAGTTAGATTACTACCTTGAGTCATTATTGAAGGGAAAGAGATAGATTTCTATAACTAGCTTGTTTCATTGGTGTGCGATCTGATAACATCATATCGTCAAACTAGAAGATTTTCTAAAGCCCTAGCTCAATAATTTTTGTGGAATTTGTCTTTTCGGAAAAGTCATTGTTTGATCGTAATTGAGCCATCATTGTATCGATAATGAACATCAAATTTGAGAGGAGTAGAGTGATCGATGTGAACAATTCGATCCAATGATATTAAATGAATCCTTCCATCTGAAAATGACATAAAGGATATGTAACAGAGATCGATTAACACATATAAAGATTAGATAGATAGCCACTGCTTGGTGACCTGTGGATAAAAAATTAATGGTGCATGATTAATTGGAAACAAGAGGGCTAACAGTAGTAGTAGATTACTGTCCTAACTAGCTAAACTTAGTATCAAAGGAAAGATTAATTAATCTCTTGATCATTAGGTAAAAAAGATTTTAATATTATGTAAAATCGTTTAATATTTACAATCTTAAGTTGTTAAAAAAAAGTCAAAAATAGTTGTTATATTATGCTGAAAAAATAGAATTATATCTAAATTTTATGAACAAATTTTTAACCTATATATTAATTCGAAAGTCATTTAAGAAGTGTCAAATATGCTATTTTATTTTATATATTTACGTTATTAATAATACTACCAAGAAGCGTTGGAGTGTCATTGTGAGAATCTATATTTGACTCATGTATGAGATCTTTTTAAAATGTCGTACTTGGTAGTTTTCATATATACAGAAAAGAGATTAGACTTTGAAATCTAAATATATAAAAAAAGCAAAGCCAATATTTGGTGCAGTTGTATGATTATGACACAAGATGCTTTTATTCAGTTGATTCTATGGTAGGTTTAAACGACTGCATCACGGGCATGATTGAATCAAGTTCCTCAAAGCGAAAGACAGCTAAATCCGAACTTTGAGCGAATAATTGATAATTCTGGAACAAACTCTTTTTGTGTTTAAATATTTGGCAGCTCATATTCCTTCTTGAACCGACTGCTGCAAAATTGTCAAGAACGAAATTTTTCTCCTTACCATCCATGAAAGCAAAAAGGTTTTAAAAAAGATTCATGATAATTTTTAACAAGAATTGCATTTCTAGTTAACATTATATACTAATTACTACTACATGCCATGCCCTGTTTCCAAACAATATTAATCCAAATTAATTAGCATTTTAATTAATTATTAAAAGGGTTTTTTCAAATATCAGAATCGAGCTTGTTCATAGGCCACAGTGTCCATATCAATCTCAATCACATCATAATATATATAGATGCATGATATGAGCCATCGAAGATAGATTTGTATTTCGATTTTGCGATTAAGATGTTTTACTTACTAACACCAATCTAATAAGACGAATGCTTGATTCCAAGTTTTCAACACGGCTGGCTGGCTGGCTAATATAATGTATAGCTTCAATCAGCACCTTTTCCAATCACATTGACGTGTGAATTGTCCAAGGCCACGTTGAGAGAATAATCATCGCCCTCCTGCTGCTGCTGCTGATCCCACCACACGTACGAGCTGTATAGCTAATCTATCAATTAATATATGTTTATTATATATTAATAACATATAGTGTTCAAAAGAAAAATCAAGGAACTACACTTTAATTACCATGATATATAGGCTTTAATAATGTTTATATACATAGTAGTACTCTTTAATAGAGCCTGTAAGCATTATCTTTTCTTCCGTTATTATAAGGGATTTCAGAAGAGCTATCATAAATAAAAGGGAAAGATATATAAGGCTTCTTTAATTATGACATTAATTTTATAACATGGACATTACTAATAGCTATTAATTAATTTTTAGGTACGTAGTAATTCTTCATTATCATTAGATCAATGTCTTTTCAAATTGTGACTAGTGAGTGGTATGACTTGTTGGACGTAAGATTTGCCATATGACATTTATCTTGTCAATGTGATTGAGAGGTCAAGAAAGCTCAACCTCCTGTGTCTATATATATTGGATTTCAATGGGTCATATCTTTTTCAATATGGCTTCCTAACCGCCGATCGATCATCGCTAGCTGCCTTTTGCTTTCCCCTATCTATCTTTCTTTCTTCATATATGGTTTATGTATGTGGTTAGCTCAGCTTCCATACATGCATCCATCAGATTCAATTAATGCCCTTAGCCTTATTATATTATGTTCACTTTAATTAATCAGAATCGCGCAGATTTAGGAGAAGGATTTCAATTGGCCCAACGTCAATGCGAAGATAACTCAAAATACTTGTTTGAAATTTCATTTACGTCACAACTTAAATCACAGTTGAAAAGGAAATCAAGACATCAAACTGGTACGTTTACCATATTAATTAAACAAGGATCAATCATTTTTCAGATCATATCATAGTGTATCAGTTGTCGCAGCTGGCTACCTAACTGGATCATTTTTATACCATATATTAGTAATTAACATATTTCTAATATTTGATGATAGTATCTACTATTTCTTGCTTTGATGGTAGTAGTGTATAGAATTTTACATTATTAATTAATTAATGGATCAAATTAAATTAAGGTCATGAATAAAACTCAATAAATTTGTTAAGTGAAGATAAAATAATTAATGTCTTCTTTTTGGATACGATGAATTAATTAATGTCTTTTTATACATTAAGAATAACTTCCTAGAGTATAACTTTTTAAGCTAAAGATCCCTTGTGAAGTAGCAAGTTGCAGATTGAGAGAATTCCAACTCAAATGTTAGGATTACAATATCTCATGTCACTTCTACTTAATCTTGGGAGGCAATCTTTGTACTCAGCCCATTAACTCATAAATATTTTTTTTTGTATTTAGAAAAAAAAAAACTCTTATATCACTCTATATATAATAACACTTCTTAAATCATGATATAAGTTATACAATATACAAAAATAAAAAATTCATTACAGCTCCTAAAGTCAACCAAAAGACATAAACATATATAATTTCAAATTACATTTACTTCCAACACTCTAGCTCCCTTAATTAATTTGAAATTTTCTTTTTGAAGTTGACTCTTCACCTACTCATCTTTAGCTCAAAATCTTTTCATCTTCACATTCTTCATCTTCTTTGCTTATCTTCAAAATTCTCTATCTCATCAACATCTTCATAATTGATTGAAGCAACTCTTGACAATTATTGATTTCTGTAATCTTTCTGTAAATATAAACAAATCAACGTCTTCATATATATTAGTTTAATTATATGTAACACTGAGACATTAAAGAGTACAGTTCCACACAACACAAATCTATTCTCTCTCAATCTTGTTTTGGGCCAGTGCAATCATATTTATACAAGCTGTCTCTACTCCGTAGGTTACGACGAAAATTACACAAGTTTAATCGACACACATTACAAACTTGAAATTTATATCCAACTAATTAAGGACAATCTGTCTGTAGGGAACAGTATGTAGAAAACACAATATTGTACACTTTGCTTTGATTCATAACTTAGACACCACAAAATGTTTTCATGGCAAATAGATCTCTCTGTCCCTCTTCAGTGTAGTAATACTTGAGGAACTCAACATGATCAAAGGGAGTAAAAAGCAGAGGGTGTTCATCATTCACCAGCTCCTCTGGGGCTTTTATTACGTATCCTCCCTTAGGGATTGAAAACAGTCCTGCAGAGTATCTTGCTTCATTTCCAGTCATCATAACCCGGTGAAAGGGTGAATGCAGCCTTCCATTTGCCCATGCCTAATTCAAAATCAAGATATATATCTTTAATTAATAACCTTTTTTTTTTTTTTATTTCACCAAACTTGAAGGAGATTTATATATTTTATTTACCCTGGGTAGTCATTTTAATCTTGTGAAGAATATAATAGACTTACATGGAGAGAGTCTCCAATCATTACTATGAAACTTTGTGGTGAGGGCTTGTAGTTGATCCATTTTCCATCTTTGGTTTGCACCTCTAAACCCTCAACTTGATTTTGGTACAATATGGTCACTATGTTCTTATCTGTGTGCGAGCTTAAGCCGAGCTTTGTCTCACTGGTTTGAGGGCCTTTGTACTTCATAACCCTCAGAAGATAATTAGTTGAGTCGATGTGCTCCTCAAGGTATTTCTCAACGCCCAAGCTCTCCAAGATCATCTTCCTAATGATCTTATCCAACTCTGTCAGCTGCACTGAGAATGATTGTATGGTTTTGCTGTCAATGTAACAAAAAAGTTAGAAATTTCCAGGTTAAAAAAAAAAAAACTGATAAAATTAAAGTTGATTAATTAGTACCTAAAACTTGGGTTTCCTTGAGGCCACAAGTTCTTTGTCAAGCATTCTACGTGCTCGAAATCATCCGCATCATCAATTCCCATGCTCTCAAAAAGTGGAATCATAGGGTATTGCCCAACATAGCCATGATAGGGCTTCTTGGACACGTTGCGTAGCTTGGTTTGTAAAGGAAGGTCAAAGAGCTCTTCTAGTGCAAGGAATAAGGATTTGCGAATGTCCAGAGGAACTTTATCAAACAAAGCTTCAAAGCAACCATACTCCACAAGTGCTTTGTGGACTTGGGATTTCACTGCCTCCCATTCATAATCTAGGTTGGAGAAGTCAATGGTGGGAAGCTTTAGTGTTGCTACTGGGCTCATTTCTTTTTCTCTTCTTACTTTTTGGTTCTGCAGAATATTGGAGGATCGATGCCTGATTGATGTCAGTTGTCTAATGCTCCATAAATTTCTTCACTTACATATATATTTATATATCAAATGTGTGATGGTAATATATATTCTAAGAATATTACGAGTAATTTCCCTAAAGATTCTGTGGAGAAAAATACAGAGATTAGATGTACGCCACAATCATAAATAATTTACGTACGTTGGTAGCTCTTGTTTTGTATATATATGGATGCTACATTTTTTGTATACAAACTCTGTACTCCTGAAACTTTTGGGAGAAGCTATGGACTTTTAATTTTAATATTGCTTCGAAAGAAGAAAAAAACAACTATTTTTGAAATTTTTTTTGTTGGTTCAGTAGCGACTGAATTCATCAAGTATATGATAATGTGTTTCTCTTTTAATCGATACAATCAACTGCTAATTAACACAGATGATGTGATCAGAAACAAAATCTTTTGAACTGACTTCCCGTTCTAATTTCTTTGTCAATTTCAAATAAGGTGTTCTCATTTAATTAAGATCTAGGGCTTTGAATGTATATCTTGATTAATGGAGTCATATCACATAAATCGACATTATATGGTACCAAAAAAATAGTGGCAATTATACAAATAAAAAAAAAAATATAACGTCATAATCATTAGTAGTGAGGAATTTAAGTAGCATTTAAAAATTTTTTAATTTGATTCTTTTGCATAACAAAGGAGAAAAAAAAAACTATTAAATAAAATGTTAATTGAAATAATAGTGACATACAAAACGAACAAACTAATTCTATTTAATTAAGTTTTACTCTTATTTGATCAATATTATATGCACAGCCTGATTCCCTCTGATTTGATTTTGCTTATACACTTATTCGCATGGGACCAGTAAAGATCATGAGTCTGACAATGAATTAGGGACAAAATTAATTATTTTATTAAAATGTTACTGTCAAATTGTAGTTTATTTAAGCTTTTCTATGCAAATAAAAATATAAACATTATTATTCTCGAGGAGATATCTGATCGTGAAATCCTATTTGATTTATGTGAGAGTACCTTCAAACTTAGTCTCTTATATCATATTGTGACAAAGATACAATATGCAATCATGATTCATGTATATATATATATTAAAGTCATCGTTATTATTATATTATATAAATATTCAGAATTATGGATTATGGTTGTTATCTTCCCTGATAAGACTAATAATAAGTTTCGACAATATGACTGGCAAAGATTGGTTGATTAATAATAATAATTAGGACCACACTTAATTAGTTGAATAGAAACAAAATCAAAGAAAGTGCACCATACTTACCCTCCTTTGACGTAACTAGGCCGGTCCTGATATTTGGTGAGCTTTAGGACAAAATAGAGAATAAAAATTCTAATCATATATAAAATAATTATATCTATGTTGTTTATCACTTACAAAACAAATTAGCACATAAATGATAAAAAAAAAAACAAACAATTTCTTGTAATATTTTTAAATACAAAATTATAATAACGATATCATCATTAATAATTTTCAACACATCTTTTTTGACACAAAATGTCTAAATCATTCAATTTTGTTTTTTTTTTTTTTTTGGTTTGACATTGAGGACCCTAACATAATAGTTTTGGAAGGAGGGAGTAAAAGATTGAATAGTATCATATGTTTTTTAATAATAAATATTAGCCTTAGTAGTAAGGAACTAAAATTGTTTAAATATGTTAACTTAGGTTTAAGTCTGTATGTATGTAAAAAATATTATTGAAATAACTCTTGTTTAAATTTTTTGATTAATCAAATTGATTGTGTATTAAGCTACAAATATTAAGAAAAAAAATATTATTCTTCTCTCGGGGGCCCCTCCTTCACAGGGGGCGCAATCACCCCTCCAGACGAGGTTCAGGGACGCCCTGACATAACATATATGTGTTGACATTTCAATTAAGCTACCTTTGAAACTAATAAAAAAGTGCTTTTAGCAAAAGATTGGAAATTTGAAATCTGATTATAGTATTTCTTTTTAACAGCCCGCAAATCAGATACTCAAGAGAGGATATGAAAGAGGAACTCCATATAAGGAGCTTCATTAACAATTTCAGCTCTTTTTCTTTTTTTTTTTGGTAAAATATTTCAATTCCTTCTCAATTTACCTAAAACTATGAACTGATCAGTTTCACCTTTAATTATGGAAAGATATTAAAGTTGACTTAAATAGAATGATCCAAAGCTTGCATTAGAATATAATATAGTTGTATTATCGCAAATTTTCGATCGATCTTGTCGATTAATATATATAACATTTGGTTATTTAGTATAATATAATCATTTGCTAAATACTAATTAATACGTTTTTTTTTTGAGGGATTAGTTGAAATTAGGTTGATGTAATTTCTAGTTAAAAATGATGAAAATCTTACAAAAAAAAAGTAGAGGTGAGGTAGGAGGAAAAAATTCTCACACTTAAGTGAGTAACAGTTTTTAGAAAAATAAAAAAAAATATGATTCATCAAAATTCATATTTTTTTTATTAATAGTAAAAATTATTTATACTAATAACTTGAATGATATTTTTGTAATTATAAGACAATAAACCCTTAATAGAGCTTATTCCAATAAATTGATTTTTTTAATTAATAACAATGTCCATGCATATATATATATATATATATATATATATATATATATATATATATATATATATATATATATATATGTTCCATTACCACCCAGAGTTTTGATTTATTGACACTTGGAACACTAAAATTAATCATGTATGCACCCATAGTTCCAACAACACTTTAGTTGAGAGTACCAAATAAAAAGTGCAGGTAAATACGTCTTAGAGGGGGGTGAATAAGATAAATAAAAATTTTTGTAAAATAAACTGTTAGTTTCCAGAATCAAGCACAATATATAAAATTTAGTTTCAAATAGTTTAAGCTTGATTACAAAACTTCACAATTTTAAAGCATGATAAATCAAAGTTAAACTTTAAGCTCAAATGATATACTGGAAGTAAATGTATGCTAAAAAATAAAAAGTATAGGAAAGAGAAATGACTAAGCTATTTATAGTGGTTCGGTCATAACAAAACTTATGACCACTCCTCTCAAAATTCCTTAAGAGAGTTATCTCCACTATCTTTACTGGTTTACAGGATTCTAGCTACCTTGTACAACAATCCAGCAATACTGTCTATGCTTGGTTTTTCAGGAGCACCAAGAACCTTTACAAAATCAACTGTCTCTAAAAGACTATATCTACCCTCTCACAGGGTTATAACAACAGAGATAGGCAAACTGCCTTTACAAAGAAAAGTTTCGGAGCAAGAGTGATCAAGCTCAGATACGTGCTGCTTGTTTCAGTTGATATTCTAGTATGCTTAGTACACCAGAATGATGTGCAAGATGAGAGTGTTGGTGTATAAAAATTAAAGAGAAGAATATGAAAACTTGAGAGCTTCTTGAGAGTATATGCAAATGAAAAATATTTGTAATCTCTCTTGTTCTTGCTTTGAGGCTCCCCTTTCTTATATAGTCATCTAAAAATATCACTCTTGGAGCACCATTATTATGCTGCTACAAGTTTCTCTCCTCAAGGTGTGCTTAGTTGCTTGTGCCAACCTTTGTCCAATAACAGTTGTTGATATTTGTTTCTTGTTATATGTTGGTATTTATGAGCAATAACCGTTAGTCTTTCTATTTTGCAGGCCAGCATGGACTAGCTGGACGAAATCCTAAATCAAGCTTATGAGCTAAGGCTTGCACAAACAAGCTTCCGTTTCTTGCATGAAAAAAGAATATTTTAAGATTGATGCAGTATCATGCCCGTTCTGCACTATTTTAATGATCCAAAGATGGGCTGACTTGGGTATTAACTAGTGGTTTATGCATGTGACCCATATAGCTCATTTAATGCTCCTTGCTTACTGTGTATACGAGGGCAAAAAATGCTGCACATTTCAGCTCTATACTTATGCTATTTTTCTGTTATTGTATTAGGTTGACTTTTCAAACAAGCTTTATGCTGAAAAAGTCAAGTTTATCATGATACGCACCAACGGTAAAGAAGGAAGACTAAGAAAAAGTTGTTTTCATTACTGTGGGAGGCGTAAAAGAAATCTGTAGCATTAAAAAAAGATTTTGCAAAAAGGAGAGAAAGTAACAAAATCCAAAATTAATTTTCTAAAAAAATAAAGTGATTAAAAAATTTGTTTGAAAAAAAAAAAAAATTTCTGCTTAAATAAGTTTTTCGAAATCTGTACAATTTTTTTTTTAAAATTAAAACCATTCTTAAAAATATTTTCATCATCAAAATTAATTAAAGAATTAATTAAAAAAACACTTGTATTTATTTTATGTATTTTATACTTTCTGGCATATATAGGCTAGGGTTGTAGCTCAATACTTCATTTCTTTTTAGTATATTAATAAATAAACAGAATAAAGTTGTTGCAGTAGTATTTAATATTATTTTTGGTACGATGTAATTAATTAGAACCAAAAAGTATGCTTTTCTTTCATGTTTTATTTTACATTATCTTATAATTGGTTTCCTAAAATTGGGACGTAAAAATGTGCCTTTCTTTCGTTTTCAATCATAATGTTTTATTTTATATTGTCTATGAAGTTTAGTGGAATAAGACTCTATACATGCATGAAATGGATTTAAATCCTGCATAATTAATTAATTCATATATAGATGTAGTCTTTAGATGTACCTAAGACTAATTATGAGAACTTGACATACGATTATACATCGCTTGAGTTGGGACCATTTGATTGAAAAATTGAATCAATCCAACACATATTGAATCACACTCTGTTGGATTTTTAACGTCATTTTAGGACCACTAGAAATCAACACCAAAGAAAGCTTCATTTCTTTTTAGTATATTAATAAATAAACAGAATAGGGTTGTTGCAGTAGTATTTAATATTATTTTTGGTACGACGTAATTAATTAGAACCAAAAAGTATGCTTTTCTTTCATGTTTTATTTTACATTATCTTATAATTGGTTTCCTAAAATTGGGACGTAAAAGTGTGCCTTTCTTTCATTTTCAATCATAACGTTTTTATTTTATATTGTCTATGAAGTTTAGTGGAATAAGGCTCTATACATGCATGATATGGATTTAAATCCTGCATAATTAATTAATTCATATATAGATGTTAGTCTTTAAATGTACCTAAGACTAATTATGAGAATTTGACATACGATTATACATTGCTTGAGTTGGGACCATTTGATTGAAAATTTGAATCAATCCAACACATATTGAATCACACTCTTTGTTGGATTTTTAACGTCATTTTAGGACCACTAGAAATCAACACCAAAAAAAGGAGGACCACTAGATAATAATGTATTTTGTCGTACAATTATTTTTACTATTTAAACAAAGGTGTAGATCATGTAACGTGATTACATTGAAAAATATGGAGGTATTACTGTCCATGTGGAATACGTATCCATAATTATTGTCTCCTGTCATTCATACGCATTAACAAAACCAGATGAATCAAGACAATGATTAGTGTGGATGTGATCACCTCAATAAAAGCAAATTTAAGCGATGTCCCCATTTTCATTTTTCTCTATATGTACTTTTTCTACCCAGAATGTATATATTCACATATATGTATTTTCTGTAAGAAAATTAAGTTTACGTACCAGTGGATCAAATCCAATTAATGAATATTTTTTAAAATATATCATGAAAACAAAGAATTAATTAGAACCCAAAGGAAGCTCAACATGATTCTAGGGTAATCACAACATGCCCTAATTACAACTAAATCTTGGGAAGCTGGAGGAATAATTAGAAGCAATTCTGAAACTGCTCCAACCTCCGGACTTCATCCTTTCTTTACTTGCATTTCTTTTCTTACTGTTCTTTGTTTCTTTATTTTTTGTCAACCCATAATGGTCCATGGGCCAGCCATGCTTGCTAATCACCATGCTGGATTCTCATATATATAAAGTGGTAACCTATTCAATAATACTGAAAGACCTAGGGCCTAGCTAGGAATATAGTAATGTATGATATATAGGACAGTAGCTAGTCTTAGCTGTGATAGACATAATATCAAAATCTGCAACATTAAACAGAAAAATGCTTTTGCAAGGCCATGTTATATATATATATATATATATATATGTAGATTAATTTTCAATTTTTCCTGCTTCACACTCAATTGCTATTATCTTTTCTGCTTTGCACGTAGCAAATTAAAGGGTGAAGTGCACACTTCTTTCTATTCTGTTCCCATTAATTAATTCTCTTTAATGTTAATGATGTTTGAATCTGAAATCACTCGCCCTAATTTATTCGTGTTAATTAATTCTCTTTGATTGAAAAGCAGCATATAATTCTTTATTATAGCCTCCGTGAGACTTGACTTATGATCGATGTCTGATTAATACCACGAAATTTTAATAATTAATAAGTTAGTAAGAATGCTGCTTAATTGTTGTGTTTGAATAGGCCTAAATGGTGTGCAAATAGGGGAAAATGTTATTGTCCTATAATTTAATTAGGAAAATAAATAATGGTTTGTAATAAATAAAGCGTTATAGGTATAAAGCATGTAGATGCACTCAGTCAGGCACCTATACTATATAAATAACTTTAAACTTGTATTCACTAGTCAGAATATTTGCCTTGGGTGAGACTCTAGTATTGGGATTAACTATGGGCTCCCTAACAGTAACAGCTAATTCTCAACCTCCTGTTCCTGTTATAAACTTCACTCTTGAAAACATGAAGCCCTACACAGATGCTTGGGTTTTAGCATGCCAAGAGGTCAAGAGTGCACTTGAGGACCATGGTTGTTTTTATGCACTGTGGGATAAGGTTCCTGTGGAGCTTTATAACTCAGTCTTCACTCTAATGGAAGAACTATTTGATCTTCCACTGGAAACAAAAAAACAAGAGACCAGTGATAAGCCTTACCATAGTTACTATGGAGAAACTGCTTTTCTCCCTCTATATGAATCCTTAGGCATTGATGACCCATTGACCATTGAAGGAGTTAAGAAGTTCACAAAAATTATGTGGCCTGCAGGATATGATCATTTCTGGTACTGTACTTCTATATCTTCTTCTTCTTTTTTTGTGCGGAGGGGGGGATTTGCTTATACTGGTTTATTTTTCTAATGTTTCAATGTTTTAAAATATTTTGAACAGTGAAACTTTGAATCTATATGCAAAGCTTCTAGCAGAATTGGACCATATCACCAAGAGAATGGTGTTTGATGGCTATGGTGTGGACAAAAGGCACTGTGAATCTCTGCTCGAGTTAACCAATTACATGCTTCGGAGCTTCAAATACAGATTGCCCCATATGAATGAAAGCAATTTGGGATTGTTTCCTCATACTGACACTACATACTTTTCCATATTGCATCAGAATAATGTCACTGGTTTGCAAATCAAATTGAAAAATGGAGAGTGGGTTGATGTTTATCCCTCACACTCCATGTTTCTGATCCTAGCAGGTGATGCATTTAAGGTGGGTCTCTTTTCTTTGTGCTTCAGTTGAATATATGTATGTGTATATATATATATATATATTCCTTCAATGAAACCCTATAGTGTGCTTGCTATTAGTAATTCCTCTGATTTCATTAGCAAAGTTGAAAACAAGAATGTTTTCTGCAGATTTTAAAAAATGTCTTCTCTCTTTGAAATCACACAGGTTTGGAGCAATGACAGGATACGCCCTTGTGAACACCGAGTCATCATAAGGGAAAAGAAAGAAAGGTACTCCATGGGACTATTTTCATTTGGAAGAAACATGGTTCAGACACAAGAAGAGCTAATTGACGAAGAGCATCCAAAACGTTATAAACCATTTGACCATTATGGATACCTGCGTTTCTATAGAACAGAAAAAGCCTTAAAATCTAAGTGTCGCATCAAAGAATATTGTGGCATAGACTATTCTGATGAAAACTGAAGTTTGTGTTTAATTGCTTTTGCTTTTAATGGTACCTTACCTGTGTATATCAATGTTTGAAGAAGGCCACAGTTTCTTGTTGAAATACCACTGTACGTAGTTCGTGAAATTGTAATCTTGTTATCCGTTGTAATAAACATGGCGTGAAATTTCTTTGATTGATTGTTTAAGTCTTGAGGTTAATTTGCGTGTTGTATTATGACAGAATAGGTAAAATATTTCATGTTCTTCAACAAACTTGTAAGGATCTGGAAAGTACGAATACAAACCAACCAGCAAGGAGATATATAGCTGAGAAGACAGAATTAATTTAAATGGCCATGCCATGGTGTTATGGCCACCACATCAATACTGTTCTATGAGACTCCATTTGTACCTTTTCTTCTATTTATATTATTGACTTTACATAAGGGAATTAATGCAAAGCCAAATAGTAGACAGGAAATCCTCCAAAGACAATTTGATCTCCTTTGTATATATGCACATGGTTCTATAGTCAATATAAAATCCTTAAAGCAAATAAGTACGAGGTTGAATGGTTATTTGGCTAGCTACCAAGAGATCAACTACGTACTTAATTTAATCTGTCATGCTATCTCTGATTTGTCTCCCGACTAGTAAAACTATGCCTTCTCTCCAATAAACTTCTACTTTCGATGCAGCCTCCGTTTTCTGCACAAACACCAAAGCGAGAGAGAGAGAGAGAGAGAGATCCATATATATCAGAATGATATATGTTAATGTCTCACAAATTAAATTAAATCAAATCAAAGGATGGTGAATGAATTGATGCTGACCACTCACCTTCTTTTGTTGTTATGGCAGGTGTTGCATTCTTGGTGAGTCATGGCCTTTAATTCTATGAAAATCAATACCATTCTTCCTTTTTTAATAAGAAATTAAGAAAGATATCATTATTGTTAGGGTTGACAGAAATGGGTTCATTTGCATCCATAGAATAATATGAATGAAATTATTAAAATATATTAAGGCCCCAATCAGTATAAATATTGTGGATCTTGTGTCGCACAGTTGACATGGCATGATCTATCAATTTGGAAGAGAAAGACAGGAGGAGAGACTGATAAATGAAAGAGGATATAATTAAGTAGTTGATAAAATTATTAATTTTCTTGACTTTTTCAAGGTTTTAGGTGATAGTTGTGTGTCACATTTGTATAGTGTAGATGTTTCAAGATGTTCAATATTTGTCTTTGATTGCTTGATTTGTACTATATATTATGGTATTACTTAACTAGCCTTATTTTTTTGCTTTCATCTATTAAAACGAGTTGTTCTTATTTTTGTGGTGTTTGAGGTTTCTTCACCTATATATATGCCATAGAGGAATAGGTCAGTGTGAAACTCTCAGTACTATAATTCTTTTTTGGGATGCAAATGGGATTTTTAGAGGGGTGAAGAGCTAAGCATGAAATTTATAATTATCATAAAAATGCTGTATAAATATAATATAGATATTGAAGGCAGCAAGAACTGGAAAAAATTGTTTGAAACTAGTGGGGATAGAATGGACACATATAACCGAAAAGAAGAAAACAGTATACTGGTATTAATTAAGACATTCTTTTTCAATGATAGGTTTATAATTCAAAATTCTTGTTTTATTTGTAAGCTTCTACATTTAACAGAAGCACCAAAGTGGGACTAAAAGGAACTAATTTTCCTATACACCTGTATGAATATGGTACATAGAAAATATTAAAAGGGTAAAGAAACTCTTAAAAGAATCATTCTGTCGGCTGCGACAGGCAACAGCCTATTCTATCTCCTTTGGAAGTTGAAGAACTTGATTGAAACTGCAAAGATAAATGCAAAGAGCACTGCGAATCCAGCAACCACAACTGCAACGACTCCTATAAAGTCATGTTCGAAACCAAAGTACCTATCTACAAATTGTTTCACTGTCTCGTTCCTTCCATCATCTGAGACCAAATGGGTTTCTATATCTGCAAACTGTGATGCAACCAACCCATACAAGGTCCAGGCCACTGGACATGCCCAGTAGTACCATCTCCACCACACAGGAATGCTCTGTCGAAAAAACAAGCAACAAAATGGAAAACAATGGTAAGTAGCTATAAATGACATTAATAAAACCCACTCCTTCAATTCATTTATAGTTGGCATCACTTACAGGTCGTGGCACGACAAATCCTGAGAAGAGATTCCAGAGTCCGTAAAATGCAGCAGCCACAATTGCAGCAACATGGTGATTTGGTGTCACAGCAACAGCCATCATACCATAGAAGGTGAAGTACAGCAATGTGAAGTACATGTAAAACAGATACCAGAAGAATTTTGCAGCAGTCCACTCAAATCCGATCATGGCATAAACAATGACACCATATGTGACAGCTTGGGCAAAAACATATGGCAGTTCTATAAGAACCTGTGACAAAAAGGGAATGATTTGAGTTAGCAAGGATTATCAAGTCTTACTGCAGGAATAATTTCTGAAAATATGATGTTAGTTACCTGTGCAAATGCATAGGGTAAAGCTGAATACATTCCAGCAGCTCTTTCTCTGTAAAAAACAGTTCTTTCAACTGCTACCACAGGTTGCACAGAAGCAGCATTCTGGACCCCAAGGAAGAGAACAGCAGAGTACATTGAACCCATGGCATTAAACAGATCTTGTCTCCTTTCTCTGCAAGTCATCCAAAACAATCAGAATTGAACAGGAAAACAACGTTTGATAGATCTTTCTAAGTTTAATGAGTTTTAACTTACGTTTTGGATCCGAGGTCCCAGAACATTGTTCCAAACATCAAGGCTATGAAAGTAGTGAAGTAATATCTGACGGCAGTGTATGGGGGATTGCGCCAATATGACAAACTTTGTTTCCATAAGTTAGCCATGCATTGGACCAAAAATGACTGTGAGTATTGAGTAGGGAAATACAGATCTTTCGAACCGGGAGAAGGCTTGCTCAGTTCTTCTATGAGCTGCATGTTTCTCCTGAAAAACCACAAAATACAGTTTAAGCATTTTGAAAATGAGGCACGTACTATGTTAAAGAAATTCATATGCAATGTAATGTAGTAGTTTACCTGTATAGATCAGATTTTTTGTATACATCAGTAAAATCAACACCTAAAGCAAGTTCTTGTGCTGAAGTAGTAACTTCTAACATCCAAGTTGCTGGATTATAGCCGTCTTTGATTTTACTAACCCCTTCGATGCTCTAGAAAACAACAGAGGAAGCGGCATTGGAAAATCAGTGAATGCTATTTATGGCCACTTCATTTAAACCAATATTAATACTGGGCCGGATTTTACCTCGAAATATTTGATCAATTCTGCAGAATGACGACCCAATGGCCCAACATATATTTCCTGTCCTCCACGCTTCATTAGGAAAAGCTGCGATGACATGTATTATGTATCAGATCATAGTCTAAAGGGAGAATAAATCAAAATACAAAATTAATCATCATTATCATCTCTTACCTCATCAAAAGCTTCAAATATGTCAATGCTTGGCTGATGAATGGTGCAAACCACTGTTCTTCCTGTGTCCACTGTGTTCCTAACTGTTCTCATAACAATTGCAGCAGCTCTTGCATCTAATCCAGAAGTAGGTTCATCCATGAAAATGATGGAAGGATTAGCCACAAGCTCAACTGCAATTGTCAGCCTCTTTCGTTGTTCAGTTGAGAGACCATTCACACCAGGCAAACCAACCAGTGAGTTCCTCAACGTGTTCAATTCCACAAGTTCCATGACTTCCTCAATGAACATCTGCAGCCATTTAACAGATCCATTAGCTACTAAAACAATCAGCTTCTATGCTTGATTGAATAAACTACTTAAATTTTTGAATTGCTTTAAGGAAAACTATATGGTGTAAAGCTTAAAGTTATCACCTCTCTGGTTTTGGAGTCAACTTCTGCTGATAAACGAAGCCACGCTGAGTAGAGCAAGGACTCATAGACAGTAACATGAGGAGAGTGAATATCATTCTGCTCACAGTAACCAGAGATTCGAGCAAATGTTTCTTGCTTTTTTGGGTATCCAGAAATCTTGATGGTCCCATCAATATATCCACCAGTTTTCCTACCAGCCAGCACATCCATCAAAGTTGTTTTACCAGCTCCACTGACACCCATCAGAGCTGTGAGAACACCAGGTCTAAATGCACCACTCACACCCTTCAGAAGTACCAATCTGTCCTCTAGTACACCCTGATCCTTCATTTCCTGCCAGTTGAAATAAGAAAAATCACCTCTCAAATTCATTTGGACTATGGCAGAGTTAAAAATAAGACACTTTTAATTTTTGTAATTCAGAAGTCACCTACCTGTGGCATATCAACTGAGTATACGACTTCATCAAAGGTGATAGAATGCGGTTCAAAGGGAAGAACCATTCCTCTTTGGTTTCCGCGGTTGGACTCTACAATATCACCAGCGGATCCATTATTTCTCCTTCTTTCTGAGTTTTCTGCATGACAATTGAAACATTATTCAGCACCTGAAGGCATACTATTTCATATTGCAAATCGCATTCGCATACATGTGCATAGAGTATGCTATAATTAGTGTTCATGAGCTATATAGATAAGATAGGTCACCTATGCGAGGTAATTCAACTCCTTCTTGAGATTCTTCACCTATTGTTGCCTGTGCCTTCTCAAAAGCTGCAAAAAATGGAAATTTGTTAATAACACGATCCAGCACTAGTAGAAGCTCAAGGTACAAATTTGAAGATACTCACGGCCGAGAAAATGGAGAGCCATAGTGGTAAAGAGGTTGAAAAGAAGTACAAATCCGAGCAACGCCCCAACTCCTATCCAATACCAATATGAATGTTTGAAGAAACCACGAGAGTCTAGAACTTTAATTCCAAGTGTCACGGTTGAATTGTCAATATACTGTAATTACACAGCAAACGAATTAGGCCTCCTAGTTTATTAAATGAGAATTGATAATTTTTCAAGTGCTAATTTAATAACTTACTTTGTTCCAACTATGTCCAAGGAACTCATTGGCGGAAATAGCATTCTGCCCGTACATCAGAGGTGAAATCCAGAAACCCCAAATCCACCAGTTTTTGATATCATCTATATAAAGTAAGAAGTATTACATGAGTTTCCAGTCTGAAAAAAGTAACAATTTTGATGTATTACTAAACCTATTCTACCTTTTGACAGAATGAAGCCACCCAATGAAATAAATGCGAGAAGTGCAAAGGACCCAAATGTATTGGCCACAATCATGTTCCTTCCCAATGCTGCAATAGCTCGGAACAGTCCAGAAGCCATCTGACTAATCAGTAGCAGCAGAAGGTATTGCTTGAACAATCTGCATCAAGCACAAGACTCACATCATAAGTAACAAGTCAGACATGCAGCACTAGGATTCACAGGTTCCAGAACAGCAGCTTCTTTACCTCCCAACATTTGGATCATATCCAATTACATAGTAGGTGAGGAAGACCCAAACAGCAACTTCAGCAAATGTGATAGGGATCTTGAGGATCCATGAGGGAATAGCATAAGCCCAAGAAGGATAAAATAGAAGATCCCGTTGCTTGTAGAAAACAGGAAGCTTGGCAATGGTCATAGAAATCTCAGCCATCCCATTAAACATAATCATCACTACTGTGAAAAACAGAGCTCCAACGTAAATTCCTCCATCATCCACATTACGCCGGTGCATCTCAGTTCGAAAGAATAGTGTCATTGTTATAAACGCAATGATAGACAGCTAGACAATAACAATGGGAAAAATCATATGTCAGAACCATGAACCAAAAATATGTAATAAGTAAATTAGTCAAACAAAAATTGAATAAACGAATTAACCCCACCTGAGCTAGCTTGAAGATATAAACAAATGCGTTCCTCTTCATAAGCAAAAACTCTCTTGATATGTTAGCCTTCAGCAGTTCTTTCTTGTTAAGACCGTAATTTTTAGTGGTTAAAGCAGCAGGGTGGCTCTTGGACTTGTCAAATGGCACTGCAAGCTCATCTGCGATGCGCTGGCCAACGTGGAATGACTGAAATGCCTCAGCAAATTGAGTAACTGTTACAAACCTGTATGGTTCATCTCTGCGCACCCAGTACTGCTCTTGATCCTTCTTCGAAGTTACCTGCAAGATGAGTTAGATATATAAGAATATATTCTAGATTCAAGCTTAAATTGAGGCAAACAAAAGATAAATTTGACTCACTTCTTGAAGAAAATCAGCAACACCCTTCCTTTCAGGACATCTGAAACCCATGGATTCAAAAAAGTCGAGAACATATTCACGGGGTCCTTGGTAGACAACTTGACCATCAGAGAGCAGAATAATGTCATCAAAAAGCTCATAGGTCTCTGGTGCCGGCTGGAGTAGAGAGATAAGTGCAGTTGCATTAAGAATGTGAACAGATTGTCTTAGAGAGTTGACAATTTGGAAAGTCGTGGAGCTGTCCAAGCCAGTGGATATTTCATCCATAAATAGAGCATTTGCTGGTCCAACAAGCATCTCCCCTGTAGTAACACGCTTCCTCTGGCCTCCAGAGATTCCACGCAACATTTCATCCCCAACCATGGTATCAGCACACACTTCCAACCCCAAAATCTGCAAACATTGGAAAGTAAATTGCCTTGTATCTTCACGGAGGATTTCAGGAAACCGCAGAACATGAGAGAACCTAAAATTTACCTTTAATACATAATCTGTTACGATGTTTGCCTCTTGTCCTTCAGTTGCAGTTGCCTGGTGTATCAGAAGCCAAGATAAAATATCAATCACAGTAAATTAAAAAAAAAAAAAAAAATTCTTTTGGTGCAACTAAGATCGATTATAACTTCTCTCTCACCTTCATGTAGACATCAAGATCTGGGTCAGGCTTAATATTTGCGGCTATTTCTCTTCTCGACAACTCACTTAGCATATCTGTGGATCCCAAAAATAACAACCATTCATGCTTAGATTGCAAGTCTCTCAAATTACATTCTGAAAAGGGTACAATGAAAGGGAAAATTAAGACTTGACTCACCATAACGGGTACCGACCCCTTGGCACCTTGCAGAGAAAGCCAAGGTTTCCCTTACAGTCATTTCTCCAATATGGACATCATGCTGGCTGATATAGGCAGCAGTTCTTTGAGGTACAAACTCGTTCAATCCATGGCCATTATAAGTCACGTTCCCAGTAACCTGAAGGAAAAATCAGCATATCAATTAGATCTTCTAAATAACCACGGAAGCTTATAGAAACAGAAAGGCAGCAACAGGAATTGTTCTCACCTTAAGATCTTTATCAAGTTTTCCGGACAAGGCCAAAAGGAGGGTGGTCTTTCCAGAACCTGGAGGACCCAAAAGCAGTGTCATCCTGCGAGGTTTGACGATTCCACTAACGTCTTTCAGAATAGTCACACTCCTCTTTTTGCTAGAAAGAAGATGAAGTTTATTCAAGAAACCCTGTATGACCAAGAGAAGAAAATTGTAAGACTGATTGCAGATCAAAGGCACAAAAACCAATAGCTGAGAAACAAAAATTTGTGAACTAGAGTTTGCCTATCTTTACCTCTACTATATTAGTACCAAAGTTGATGAACGAAGGCAAAGCTCTGTTTCCTACAAAAGCCTCTGCGTCTATGTTTAGATGCTCAAATCGAACTTCTATAGTTGGAGTATCAATCCCAACTCTAGAAAAATTCAAAAATACACCAGTAAGAAAGAAAATTCAACAGCTAATTATCAAAAGAACTGTACAGGATATCAAGCAAGTAAAAGCCAAAATTATTTTCATTTTGTTGCCACGAAAGTTGCTTTAAAAAATTAAACAAACACCAAGAAGGCAACGAGAGCTGCCAGTGATTACCTATCAATTCGTTCCCTGAGCTTTAACAAGAACTTCTCGTTGTCCTCTTCAGCGACTTTTATCAACCTATCGAGCAATTTCCTTCTCTCTTGGAATCCAATATCAGTGACATCGATTTCATTGGCTGGACCACGGGAAGCAGCTAGCAACCCCTTCCTTAAACGATTGTAAGTAGGGAGCTTCTCAAGTGCAGCCCATTTTAGAGCTTCTTCATCGTCTTCTTCGCGAGAAGATTTGGAGAAAACCTCCATAGCACTGTTCCTCCAAACGGTAGAACTCCCTGCTCGTAAACTACTACTTGGTCGTATGCTATTACTTTTTCGTAAACTATTACTTGCTTTGTAAAGATCTGCAGCCTCCATTGCAACACAATAACAATGAAAGACAACAAGTTTTGCAACTTGAGCTCAAAGCCAACAAAACGCAGAAGGTTTTTTTTTATTTTCTTTCCCCTCTTCAAGATTGGAAACGAAAGCAAAGCGTATGTTCTTCTGCACCAATTGCTAGAACCCGGAAACACCCAGCAATGCTTCTTTGTTGTTGTGTGCAAATTAAACTCAGGACAGTGAAACAAAAATGAACTTCTCCGTATCTGTTTCAGTGTTTTAGCTTGCTAGGAAACAGAACGGGAGTGAAATGAGAGCATGAGCACGAGCATGCATATATATATATATACACACACACAGATTACAGAGTGGCTCCTAAACAGAACAGGCGGCAACTGAATCTACTAGTTTAATTGATCAAATGAAGGAGGATATTATGGTAATTAAAAAAGAAATGAAAAATCCAAGTAAAATCCGAGGGCCCATTCCCATTCGCGGTTCTGACTTTCCATTGAGTAAACATTAAATAAATTAAAAATAAGTTATTTTTTTCTTAAAGAAGGATTTTTTTTTTATTTTTTCGAAAGACAATAAGAATATAACTTTTGTCTTTTCGAAAAATTGATAGTAATTTGTTAACCTTTTCAACTTATGCATTGCACGGAGTTGTTGAAGAGATTGATATGAGAAAGCATTGAGATTGGATGGGATTAAAATAAGGCGGCTGGGCGCGCTGGTTTGATACGAGACCGTTTGGCGTGGTCAAGTTCCCAAACACAGAAGGAAATGGTTGTTTTCGTTTTTTTTTTTTTTTTTTTTTTTTTTTTTAACGTTGTCTTGTTCAAGCACTAATAGTCAAAATATAATCTTTAGTTGATACTTTTTTTTTTTTTTTTTTCATTTGATTTTGATGAATAGAACAGTGAACGTGTTTGACGATGTGATAAAGATACGCCAACATGTTTCATTCATATGAACGACTTTTCTTATATTCCATTAATTTAGGATCATCTTGTAAATTTTATATAATATATAATGTATTAATATAAATAAAATAGTACTATGATTTTGACCATTGTGTTATAATACAACTACCAATATGTTTACAAACAAATAAAATTAAAATTAAACTCTAGCTTTGTTTATATTTTCCATCTATATATGAAGTGCCAACTTTCAACTTCTAAGGAAAAATCAAACGTTGAGGTTCCGCGAATGTGTGTGTGTGGGTTATTAGGCAAGCAAATTGCCTAGGATTATAATTTCACTATTACTACATAAGCATATGGATATGAATATGAATATGAATATGATAGACCCGACCCGGTCGTGTAAGCATTCCGAACAAGTATTGATTCGTTGGTCAAAGTCTAGCTAAGACCCGCGAATTTATGGGTCAGTAAATGCCATGCCACTCCCCATTCATTACCATTTCTACATCTTGAAGCCTTTTTTACATTTTCTTTTATGGAGCAAGCAATTTACTTCCTAATCCTAAAGTCCTATTACTATTAGGAATTTTTTTTTTTTAGGAAAAAAAAAATCCCACAAAACTCCTCTTTATAATAAAGACCTCAGCAATGACATCATTCAACAGTTTTCCAACTTTCTTGTGTCTCCACTTCCCATATACTAGTATTATGTTAACACATAAAATCAGGTCTCCACTGCTTTGAGATTAATGAACTTCTTTTTCTTTTTTCTTTTAATGTGAAAATTGATTAATAAATTTGTTGTTCTAGATAGTTAGGTGCTCGATCAAATCAAAGCTTATAAACAATTATGGTGGAAGCAAACTCCACCTCTTACCATATAAACAAAAGTCTTAGTCCACTATATATTGTATATCATCATATCAGATGATTGTTTGGTACACGTAATTAGACTATACAACAAGCTCTTAAGACACCTCTCGTCGATTACATTTACTTGTCAAATATCTTGATCAACCTTATTAATAGGTTATGTAAATCATGATAATTATAAATATAATAATTCATCACAACCTTATTAAAGATTGCTGCATATGATTCGTATGTTTCATTTTATTTTTCAAAATTACCAAAAAATAATGTGAGCTCACATTAAAATTGGGTCTGATATGATTATAAAACATGGCACATATATATAGTATGATTAACGTGAACTTTGGTAATTTGCGAGAGGTTTAGCTAGTCTTAACATTAAATGATGATTGATGTCTTAAGTTTTGACAATTTTAATTTCAAACTATTATAATATTAAGCTTCTAGATGGGAGACAAGTCTAATAATATCTAGAACCGACCTTGCCCTTGGCGTTGCGGGTCATTTAGGTGAACTATGCCATTTTTCTAACTTGACAATTTCCATCACACACTCTTACCTATTATTTTCTTATATATCAATCTTTGACTCCATTACATTTTGCAACTGAAATTCCCAATATCACGTGATTCAGTACATCGTTCATTACCCGGTTGCCAAGCAGCCCCGCCGTAGACCATGACTTTGATTTCTGGTTCAGCAATGCATTGCTCACCACACTTGAAAGCAACTTAATGGAGAGATAGACTTATTTATAACTTTTTTTTTTTTATAATTTTTTTAAATATAACTAACCCACACCTGTGCGTACGGTTGCATTAATGCTGACACAGACAGACTCCTACGTTTTATCATCTAGTCTAGTAGGAAGTTTATCTGACACAAAATGTTGAAACAGAAAGTGGGCAAGGGCCCATATATTTAGTACACGGCCATTTGCTACATAAATTTCTCACATAATTAATTTTCTTTCCCTTTCCATTTACACCGGTGATGTCTATATTCGACAATATATCCTCTAAGAGTCTCATCCATCTATCGCCTTTGGAAATTAAAAACTTTCAATGAAACGGCAAAGATAAAAGCAAACAGTACAGCAAACCCAACAACCACGAGAGCAACGACTCCCACAAAATCTTGTCTGAAACCAAAATAACTTGTTAGATACTCTTTCACTGTCTGCCCTGTCTCGATTGTGTCTGTTACGTCTCCAAATTGGGTTGTTACCAATCCATACAAGGTCCATGCCACGGGAGATATCCAATAATACCATCTCCACCAAATAGGAATGCTCTGTTATCAAAAAATTAAAAGGAAACATAAAATCACTAAAATATAATACTATTCAATATAGTTATGGTCATTATAGACTGAGGCTACACTTACTGGTTCTGGGATGACAAATCCTGAAAAGAGATTCCAAATCCCATAAAATGCAGATGACACAATTGCAGCGATGTGGTGATTTGGTGACATAGCCACAGTCATCATCCCATAAAAGGTGAAGTATAGAAGTGTGAAGTACATGAAGAATAGATACCAAAAGAATTTGCTTGCACTCCATTCAAATCCCATCATTGCATAAACAATCACACCGTAAGTCACTCCTTGGACTAAAATATAGGGTATCTCTATAATAACCTGTGCCAAAACCCAAAAGCTTTGCTTTTAGTACAATAAAACTAATTGTCCATGTGAGGTACGTTTTTCTATAAGATTGTCAAACTTACCTGCGCAAAAGCATAGGGTAAGGCTGAATACATTCCGGCAGCTCTTTCTCTATAAAACACTGTTCTTTCAACGGCCACCACTGGTTGCGCAGTAGACGCATTCTGGGTCCCAAGGAAGATTACAGCATTGTACATAGAACCCATAGCATTAAACAAATCCGATCGCTTACTTCTGCAAGATATCAATAACAAAAGCAACAAAAAGAAAAAAGGAGTCAAATTGTTGGCAGTAAAAAAATAATGCAATGCTTGGATTTCTGTAATTACTCAGTTGTAACTTACGTTTTGGATCCGAGGTCCCAGAACATTGTTCCAAACATTAAAGCTACGAAAGTAGTGAAAAAATATCTCACTGCAGTGTAAGGCGGATTGCGCCAATATGACCAGTGTTGTCTCCATAAGCAAGCCATGCATTGAACTAAAAATGGCTGTGCATATTGTGTTGGAAAATGAAGGTCCATGGAGCCAGGTGCTGGCTTGCTCAATTCTGCTATGAGTACTTTGTTCCTCCTGCATATGCCGTGTATATATTATATAGAATACAGGCTTCACCATATGCCATTCTAATATAACAAAGTTGAGTAATATGTAATAATTAACTTACCTGTATAGTTCAGAATTTTTGTATAAATCAGTAAAGTCAACTCCTAAAGCCATTTCTTGTGCTGGAGTTGTGATTTCCAACATCCAAGTTGCTGGGTTATATCCATCCTTGATTTTACTGACCCCTTCAATCCTCTATATATAAAAGCAAACACATTAAATTTGTAGAATCAAAACAAGTATAACCAACTCTAATAGTCATTTAAAGAATTTTACATTGTTTACTACCTCAAAATAATTGATCAGGTGGCAGGAATGTCGACCCAGTGGCCCCACATATATTTCTTGTCCTCCACGCTTCATTAGGAAAAGCTGAGATGACATGTGTTATGTATCAGATAGTCTAAAGGGAGAATAAAACAACAGAAAAAGTTCAATAATCATTATCCTCTCTCACCTCATCAAAAGCTTCAAATATGTCAATGCTTGGCTGATGAATGGTGCAAACCACTGTTCTTCCTGTGTCCACTGTGTTCCTAACTGTTCTCATAACAATTGCAGCTGCTCTTGCATCAAGACCAGAAGTTGGCTCATCCATGAAAATGATGGACGGATTAGCCACTAGCTCAACTGCTATAGTTAACCTCTTGCGCTGTTCAGTAGAAAGACCACTTACACCAGGCAAACCAACCAGTGCCTGTCTCAGTGGGTTAAGCTCCACAAGCTCCATGACTTCCTCAATAAACTCCTGCAACCATTTTATCACACCAAAATGTAAAGCTTATAAACTCTTAAAGAATAAGGAACAGTAGATGGGTGTGGCTATAATAGGCTTCAAGTGCTAACTTTTCTGGTACTGGAATTAACTTCAGGGGATAGACGAAGCCATGCAGAATAGAGCAACGATTCGTAGACAGTGACATGAGGAGAGTGGATGTCATTTTGCTCACAGTAACCGGAGATTCGAGCAAAAGTTTCTTGCTTTTTAGGGTATCCAGAGATTTTGATGCTCCCATCAATATATCCACCAGTTTTCCGCCCAGCCAAGACATCCATGAGAGTTGTTTTGCCTGCTCCACTCACACCCATCAGAGCTGTAAGAACACCTGGTCTAAATGAGCCACTAACACCTTTCAGAAGCACCAATCGGTCCTCAACTATGCCCTGATTCTTCATTTCCTGCGAATTGAAGTTAAAATTGTGAGGGCTGTCTATTTTTATCTTTTTCATTTTTGACTACATTAGACTTACATTTCAATTTATCCATCAAATGTTTTCTATAAGAATTAGTTACCTGTGGCATGTCCACGGAGTATGTGATTTCATCAAAGGTGATAGAATGTGGTTCAAATGGAAGAACCATTCCTCTTTTCCTCTGCTGGCTCGACTCAACAACAGCTTCTGGTTTTGCAGATGTAGACCTGGAAGGCATAATTGATGTCCTCGGATCATGTAAGTTTCCTGCAAGACAGTTGAAAAGTTTTTCAAAATCTGAAAAAGGTTAATATGAATTAGAATCAACAAGCATACACACTTGTATGCATGTCACCTAAGTTTATCTTGGTACAAGGACCAATAACTCTACCTGGTAAGTCAATGTCTTCATGAGTTTTGCTATCATCCACAGTGCCTTGAGATTCTTTTGTTATTGTAGTCTGTGGCTTCTCTAGTGCTGCTTAATCATTAGTGGTTATCAGTATACGAAGCATCCTTGCAAGAATATTAAAACCAGTAACAGATGAAGATACTCACGGTTAAGGTAAGTGAGAGCCAAGGTGAAAGTGATGTTAAATAAAACTATAAATCCAAATAATGCTCCAAACCCTATCCAATACCAGTATGCATGCGTGAAAAACCCACGAGCCTTCAGAATCTCAACTCCCAATGTCTCATTTGAATTTGGAAGAACCTTTAATTGGAGAGAGAATAAATTAGATGTTTCATCTTATCACTAAGAAAATAGAGAATACAAAATTGATAGTTCGAGAAATTACTTGGTTCCAACTATTCCCAAGGAACTCATTGACCATGATAGCATTCTCCGCATACATTAATGGTGAAATCCAGTAACCCCAGACCCACCATTTCTTGATATCATCTGTTTCACAAGGGAAGATGAACAAATAAGCAATATTTAGCGATCAGCAAGAGAAAAAGTTGAAGTGTTCAAATAATCTATTATGTTTGTACCTTTTGACAAGATAAATCCACCCAATGTAAGAAGTGTGACTATTGCACATGATACAATTATGTTAGCAATTATCATACTCCTACCAAAGGCTGCAATTGATCTGAACAGTCCTGAAGCCATTTGGCCTAGTAGTATTAGAATAAGGTATTGCTTCAAAAACCTGCATCAAGAGCAGCATCTCATATCTTAGACAATAGCCCAAGTCTTCCATAGATTCAGATTAGATAAGAACAGCTTTTTTACCGGCCAACATTTGGATCAAATCCGATCACATAGTAGGTGGCAATTACCCAAACAGCATTTTCAGCCAATGTAACAGGAATCCTGAGGATCCAACTAGGAATGGCATATGCCCATGAAGGATAGAACAGATGGTCACGCTGCTTGTAAAAAACAGGAAGCTTCCCAATAGTCATAGGTAGCTCAGCCATCATATTAAACATAGCCATTACTATACCAAAAAAAAGAGCGCCAATGTAAACTTGTCCATGATCCACAGAATCCCGGTGCATGTTAGTTCGTAAGAATATTGTCATTGCTAACACTGCCATCACAAAGACCTAAAAACAACAAAAGAAAATCATTTTGAAAAAATAATGTAAGCAAATAATAAATGAGAAAAAAGTCAAGCAGACATTACGAAAGCAGATGTAACCCACTTGGGATAGCTTGAAGATATAAACAAAAGAATTCCTCTTCATAAGTAAATACTCTCTTGAGAAGTTAGCTTTCAGCAGTTCTTTCTTGTTAACCCCATACTTTTCTGTTGTTAATGCAGCTCGGTGGTTCTTATTCTTATCAAATGGAACTGCAAGCTCCTCTCTTATTATCCTACCCACTTGGAATGATTGAAATGCCTCAGCAAATTCCCTAACTGTTACAAAACTATACGGTTCGTCTCTGCGTACCCAGTACTGCTCTTGATCCTTTCTTGAGGTCACCTGCGGGAATTGAAAAACGATACTGTTTCCATTCATCTTCATTTTTAATTACTTAACACCAAGAAAGGGAAAAGAAAGAAGGGTCTTAGTTTTATTTACTTCTTGGAGGAAATCAGCAACTCCTTTTCTCTCGGGACATCTAAAACCCGTATATTCAAAAAACTCGAGGATTCGTTCCCGGGTTCCTTGGTAGACTATTTGGCCATCGGAGAGGAGAATAATGTCATCAAAGAGTTCGTAAGTCTCCGGTGCTGGTTGGAGCAGAGAAATAACTGCGGTTCCGTCAAGAATGTGAACAATTTGCCTGAGACTTTTTACAATTTGAAAAGTTGTGGAACTGTCCAAGCCAGTGGATATTTCATCCATGAAAAATGCATTTGCTGGTCCAACCAGCATCTCCCCTGAAATTCACACATAAAAACATCATAAC
This sequence comes from Bauhinia variegata, assembly GCA_022379115.2. Lineage (NCBI taxonomy): Eukaryota > Viridiplantae > Streptophyta > Magnoliopsida > Fabales > Fabaceae > Bauhinia > Bauhinia variegata. The sequence goes on from CM039427.1 coordinate 23,601,013, forward strand.
ACGTTATGAAAAAAAAACTGAATTCAATGTTGGACACAAGAAGTTGAACCACTACGTACCTGTAGTAACACGCTTTCTTTGTCCTCCGGAGATGCCACGCATCATTTCATCCCCTACTATAGTATCAGCACATATGTCCAATCCCAATATCTGTAAATTATAAAATAAATATTGAGTGCTAACCGGAAAAATATTTGAAATTTTTCATTAATGTCCAAAATAGTTTGGTAACATTTTACCTTTAGTACATACTCTGTGATCATCTGGCTTGCCTCCTGGTTAGATGCTGTTGCCTGTTATATCAGTAACGTTAGATCAAAATAGGCTTGTTTTCTACATAGACTCAGCTTATTTTCATTTATATGGTAGTTAAGGAAGGGTTAGTACGCAAACTCAATCTTGAAATTCTATCTTGTACAAAAAGACTGACAATAGCTTCTCTCTCACCTTCATGTAGATATCAAGATATGGATCAGGTTTTATGTTTGCTGCTGCTTCTCTTCTTGACAATTCAGATAGCAATTCTGTAGATTGCCAAAATTATACTCACAGTCAAAATAAGATCGCATATATGTTATACTTCATATTTGACTTTGAGGTGAAAAGGAAACAAGTTGAAATGAAAACTAACCATAACGTGATCCCACTCCTTGGCACCTTGCAGAGAAAGCCAAGGTTTCTCTGACAGTCATTTCTCCAATATGGACATCATGTTGGCTGATATAAGCAGCGGTTCTCTGGGGTACAAACTCCTCCATGCCATGGCCATTGTAAGTTACTCTCCCAGAAACCTACATCGCCATTCACATCAGATATAGATTATTGAAATGAACAGGCAGTGTGAATAAAGTTGATTTTACCTCAAGATCTGGGTCAAGCTTTGCTGCCAGAGCTTTAAGGAGGGTGGTTTTTCCTGAGCTTGGAGGACCCAATAGTAATGTCAGCCTGAAAAATGCAACATGCAAATATAAAGATCATGTGAACCGAGATTTGAGCTTTATGAGTGTACTCAAGCTTGTCTTCTTACCTTCGAGGTTTGACGATTCCACTAACATTCTGAAGAATGTTAATATGCTTCTTTCTACTAGAAAGAATATGGAGACAATTCAAGATACTCTAGAAGACCAAGAAACAAAGATTGTCGGAAAGTTAGAGATCAATGACATTATTTAGCAAGGAAGACTAGAATATATACAATTACCTCCAGAGTATTAGCAACAGAGTTAAAGAATGTGGGCAAAGCTCTGCTTCCCACATAAGCCTCTGCCTCAACATTTAGGTTCTCATATCTGACTTCAATTGTTGGAATCTGAATCCCAACTCTGGAAATATTCAAAGATACAGAAAGCACGAAAAAGCCATAAATTTTAGAGAACAGGAAAGAAAAGATAAGTGAATTCAAAACAATATGTCATTACCTATCAATTCTTCGCCTGAGCTTCAACAAGAAATTCTCATTGTCCTCTTCACCAATTCTTATCAATCTATCCAACAATTTTCTTCTTTCCTGAAACCCAATATCTTCAATATCAACTTCATACACCTGGCCTTGGGATGTGGTGAACAACCCTTTCTTTAAACGATTATAAGTTGGGAGCTTTTCAAGTGCAGCCCACTTGAGAGCTTCTTCATCATCTTGTTCGTGCGAAGACCTAGAGAATACGTCTATTTCTTTGTTTCTCCTAATCGAAGAACTGCTTAGTTGTCGTAAACTACTACTGGCCTTATACAAATTTCCAGTCTCCATTACAATACCAAAACAGAAAAACAAACTAGCTGCAGCAACTGCTCAACAACTCAAAAAACTAAGACTGCTTTGTGAACAAGTGCTATTAACCCAACAATATATAGCTATATTTTCTATGTTATCACTCTGAATTTCTAAAGAAAGCAAAAGTCGACAGTTGCATGAGATGAATGGGGTAACAAGTTGTGGACTAGCCAAATCAAGTAATTCTCAGTCTTACTCTTTACTTGGACTCAAACATTGACTTTTCCCTCTATGGAGGTTGTAGTAAGATTTGTAATTTGAATACCTTTACGCTTTGCCGATATAAAAGGTGCCATTCTAGGATTCCATTTCTTAAAAGTTGTTATTTAACTTACTATATTTTATGCTTTGCAGATTACGAGGAAGACCGTGCAGATCTTCAAGTTGAGTCAACTAATTTGACCACTTTGACAAAAATAAATAAAGATAATTAAATATTAGAAGGTATAAAATTATATCAAAAGTTTTCATTATGTGACAGCAAACTAGATATACTGTATCAAAAAATCTCAACAAGATTATTCTATAATTCTGAGACATAACACTACATAGCATATTCGTTGATAAAAGAAGGTTTGCATATTTAGTAGATCCATAAGATATGATGAACTAATTATTGAATAAAATGAAATATATTATTAGGAATACTATATGGTTACTGCATTGGTTGACATTAGTTGAATTCTTGGTGCTTGAATATGGGGTTTTGACTATCGTGGGTTCATCTACAACATTATTTACTAAATTAAATGAATTCAGTTTAAAATTATTTATGAAATATTATTTTTAAATCATCAAACACAAAATACCAAAAAATACTGTATCAAAAAATCTCAACAAAATTATTCTATAATTCTGAGACATAACACTATATAGCATATTCGTTGATAAAAGAAGGTTTGCATATTTAGTAGATCCATAAGATATGATGAACTAATTATTGAATAAAATGAAATATATTACGAGGAATACTATATGGTTACTGCATTGGTTGACATTAGTTGAATTCTTGGTGCTTGAATATGGGGTTTTGACTATCGTGGGTTCATCTACAACATTATTTACTAAATTAAATGAATTCAGTTTAAAATTATTTATGAAATATTATTTTTAAATCATCAAACACAAAATACCAAAAAATACTGTATCAAAAAATCTCAACAAAATTATTCTATAATTCTGAGACATAACACTATATAGCATATTCGTTGATAAAAGAAGGTTTGCATATTTAGTAGATCCATAAGATATGATGAACTAATTATTGAATAAAATGAAATATATTACGAGGAATACTATATGGTTACTGCATTGGTTGACATTAGTTGAATTCTTGGTGCTTGAATATGGGGTTTTGACTATCGTGGGTTCATCTACAACATTATTTACTAAATTAAATGAATTCAGTTTAAAATTATTTATGAAAATATATTTCTTTTTATAAAATATTATTTTTAAATCATCAAACACAAAATACCAAAAAATACTGACAAAATGACAAACACATGGAATCTTGCTCAAAAGTTAAATTAGAGAGCTAAAACTCCAAAAGTTTGACGTTTTATAATTTTTTTTGGAAGTTTTGATGCTTTTATTTAGCGTTTTGTCCTTTTTTTGTGGTTAAAAAAATTATTTTCGTAAATAATTTTAAACTCAACTCATTTTTATAAATTTTTTTGTAATGAAACCCATTTTAGTCAAAAAAGCTTGCTAATAATTTTCCTGGGAAAGCCGTAAAGAATATGATCACAAGATATGGTAATGAATCTCAAAATCTTTACTTTCCCAAAGAAAAAATTGGTGAAAAGGACCAAATACACGTGATTGCTAATGCTTGGGAACTATAGTTGTCAATTTTGACTTAGCAGTGCTCCATTAAACGAGTAAACCTAGTTAATTGACACTGGAAAAGAATATTCCCTTTTTTTTCAAAAGAATAACGAAATTTCTCATAAGTAACTATAAAATAGATTAATTATTTTGACTATAAAACCGAGTCTTAGCTAGTCTTGTACGTGCATGAAATAGATAGCTTCTACTGTATAGTGTGTGAATAAACTAGACATGTTATTTACACAAGTATTTATACATTTTTTATTTTTTTTTCTCAGGTCGACGAGATGCAACTCCTCCTCCTTCATTCCGGTTCTTACTCTATTTAGGGCTCTTTCTGTTTCCTAATTAAAAATATAATTGAAATTTTGAATACCCATTTCCAGTTGCTGTCCACTCTACAAGCTTGTTTCTTGTTTGCTATTCTTTTCAATTTCATTTTGGGTTTAATCTCATTGGTCTTGGGCTAGCTATCTGTGGTATGATCTTCAAAGTTGAATACTTAGGGTAAAACTATGCTTACTGGACAAAAGATCGATGTAAACTGATTTGACATAAATAAAACATTCAAATAAGCACGCCACATTACTCAATTCACGGTGTTACGATGGAAGTAAATGGTAGAAATACACATAAAAAAAAAATTGAAAATATAAAGATTCCAATTTACAAAAACAATCGATAGGAAGTTGGTTCAAAACATAACCAAAATATATATCTTTATTTTCTTTCCCTTAGCGCTTGTAAATGTATAGGTTACTTGATTGTGTCTCCTCTATCGCCTTTGGAAATTAAAAACCTTTATTGATACAGCAAAGATACAAGCAAAAAGTACTGCAAACCCAACAACCACGGCAGCAACAACTCCCAAAAAATCTTCTCTGAAACCAAAATAACTTCTTAAAAACTCTTTCACTGTTTGATTTGTCTCAATCTTTGTGCTTGTTATATCTCCATATTGACTTGCTACCAATCCATATAAGGTCCATGCCACGGGACATACCCAATAGTACCATCTCCACCAAACAGGAATGCCCTGTTATCAAAAACAAATAATAACATTGATAAAATCACTAGAATATATTACTCAATATAGTTTATTATAGTTATAGAAAACGGCAACACTTACTGGTCGTGGGATGAGAAATCCGGAAAAGAGATTCCAAATTCCATAAAAAGCAGTAGCCACAATTGAAGCAATGTGGTAATTTGGTGTAACAGCCACAGTCATCATCCCATAAAAGGTGAAGTATAGAAAAGTGAAGTACATGAAGAATAGATGCCAAAAGAATTTGCTTGCACTCCATTCAAATCCCATCATTGCATAAATTATCAACCCGTATGTCACTGCTTGGGCTAAAATATAAGGTAACTCTATTATAACCTGTCCCAAAACCAAAACCAAAACCCAAAAGCTTTGCTTTTAGTACAAAATTAATTGTCCATGTAAAGTTTTTCTATAAGATGTCAAACTTACATGTGCAAAAGCATAGGGTAAGGCTGAATACATTCCGGCAGCTCTTTCTCTATAAAACACTGTTCTTTCAACGGCAACCACTGACTGCACAGAAGAGGCATTCTGGATCCCAAGAAAGAGAACAGCATTGTACATTGAACCCATAGCATTAAACAGATCTTGTCTCCTACCTCTGCAAGATATCAGGGGAAAAAATTGGAGTCAAATTGTAGGGAGTAAAAAAGTAATGCAATGCTTGTATTTCTGTAATTACTCAGTTGTAACTTACTTTTTGGATCCGAGGTCCCAGAACATTGTTCCAAACATTAAAGCTACGAAAGTAGTGAAAAAGTATCTCGCTGCAGTGTAAGGAGGATTGCGCCAATATGACCAGTGTTGTTTCCATAAGCAGGCCATGCATTGAACTAAAAATGGCTGTGCATAGTGTGTTGGAAAATGAAGGTCCTTGGAACCAGGTGCTGGCTTGCTCAATTCTGCTATTAGTGCTTTGTTCCTCCTGCATGTGCAATATATATATATATATATATATATATATATATATAGAATACTGGCTTCAGCACATGCATTTTCCATATTAAGATAGCAAATTTAAGTAATATCTACTCGTTAACTTACCTATATAGTTCAGAATTTTTGTATAAATCAGTGAAGTCAACTCCTAAAGCCATTTCTTGTGCTGGAGTTGTGATTTCCAACATCCAGGTTGCTGGGTTATATCCACCCTTGATTTTACTAACCCCTTCAATCCTCTACTTACAAAAGCAAACACATCAAATTTGTAGAATGAAAACAAGTATGAAGGGCTAGAATAGTCATTCAAAAAAAAAAATCATTGTTTACTACCTCAAAATAATTGATCAGGTGGCAGGAATGTCGACCTAATGGCCCCACATATATCTCTTGTCCTCCACGCTTCATTAGGAAAAGCTGAGATGACATGTGTTATGTATCAGATAGTCTAAAGGGAGAATAAAACAACACACAAAGTTCAATAATCATTATCCTCTCTCACCTCATCAAAAGCTTCAAATATGTCAATGCTTGGCTGATGAATGGTGCAAACCACTGTTCTTCCTGTGTCCACTGTGTTCCTAACTGTTCTCATAACAATTGCAGCTGCTCTTGCATCAAGACCAGAAGTTGGCTCATCCATGAAAATGATGGACGGATTAGCCACTAGCTCAACTGCTATAGTTAACCTCTTGCGCTGTTCAGTAGAAAGACCACTTACACCAGGCAAGCCAACCAGTGCCTGTCTCAGTGGGTTAAGCTCCACAAGCTCCATGACTTCCTCAATAAACATCTGCAACCATTTTATGACATCAAAATGTAAGGCTTATAAATTCTTTTGAGTTAGGAACATTAGATGGGTGTGGTTATAATAGGTTTCAAGTGCTAACTTTTCTGGTATTAGAATTGACTTCAGGGGATAGACGAAGCCATGCAGAATAGAGCAACGATTCGTAGACAGTGACATGAGGAGAATGGATGTCATTTTGCTCACAGTAACCGGAGATTCGAGCAAATGTTTCTTGCCTTTTAGGGTACCCTGAGATTTTGATGCTCCCATCAATGCATCCACCAGTTTTCCTTCCAGCCAGCACATCCATCAGAGTTGTTTTACCTGCTCCACTCACACCCATAAGAGCGGTAAGAACACCTGGTCTAAATGCGCCACTAACACCCTTCAGAAGCATCAATCGGTCCTCAGCTACGCCCTGATTCTTCATTTCCTGCTCGTTATTGTCAAAATAGTGAGGTTTTTCTATTTGTCTTTTTCATTTTCTTACTATATTAGATAAGCTTGTCAAACCTTAATCATCACATTTTCTCTATAGAAACTAGTTACCTGTGGCATGTCCACAGAGTATGTGATTTCATCAAAAGTGATAGAATGTGGTTCAAATGGAAGAACCATTCCCCTTTTCCTCTGGTGGTTTGACACAGCGACATCTTCTGGTTTTACAAATGTAAACCTGGAAGGCATGCTTACTGTCCTATGATCATCTAAATCCCCTGCAAGACAGCTGGAAAGTTTTTTGAAAATCTGAAAAGCTTAATATGAATTAGAATCAACAAATGCACGTGCGTGTATGTCACCTATGTTTATAATGCTACGAAGTGCATTTCCTCTGCCAGGAAATTCGATGCCTTCATGAGCTTTGCTATTGCCCTTAGTGCCTTGAGATTCTTTGGATATAACGTTCTGTGGCTTCCCAAATGCTGCTTAATCATTAGTGGTTATCAGTATACAGATCATTATTGGAAGAATATGAAAACCAGTAACAGGTGAAGATATATACTCACGGTTAAGGTGAGTGAGAGCCAAAGTGAAAATGATGTTCAATACAAGTACAAATCCAAATAATGCTCCAACCCCTATCCAATACCAGTATGCATGCGTGAAATACCCACGAGACTCCAGAACCTCAACTCCCAATGTCTTATTTGAATTTGGAAGAACCTTGAAATGGAAAGAGAATAAGTCAGATGTTCCTGTCATTAAAAACTAGAGAGTACTAAGTTGATAGTTAAAAGAAATTACATGGTTCCAACTATTCCCAAGGAACTCATTGACCATTATAGCATTCTGCGTATACATTAACGGTGACATCCAATAGCCCCAGATCCACCATTTATTGATATCCTCTGTTTCACGACGGAAGTTGAACAAATAAGCACTATTAGGGTTCAATAAGTTAAAAAGTTGAAGTCTTTAATTAATCTATTCATCTATTGTATTTGTACCTCTTGACAAGATGAAGCCACCCAATGTAAGAAATGTGACTATTGCAAATGTTCCAAATGTGTTAGCAATTATCATATTCCTACCCAGGGCTGAAACTGATCTGAATAGTCCAGAAGCCAACTGGCATAGTAGTAATAGCAGAAGACCTTGCTTGAAAAACCTGCATGAAGAGCAGCAACTGACATCATATACCATAACGCAACTCTTCCTTAGATTCCTAGTAGAAAGAATAGCATATTTACCGGCCAGCATTTGGATCAAATCCGATTGCATAGTAGGTGATAAACACCCAGACCACAACTTCAGCCAATGTAACAGGAATGTTGAGGATCCAACTAGGAATAGCATAAGCCCATGAGGGATAGAATAGAAGGTCACGTTGCTTGTAAAAAACAGGAAGCCTCCCTATAGTGAAAGAAAGCTCAGACTTCTCACTAAACAGAAGAATTACTATAGGAAAATAAAGAGCGCCAATGTAAAGTAGTCCATGATCCACAGAATCCCGGTGCATCTCAGTTCGTAGGAATACTGTCATTGTTATCAGTGCAATCACCGCGAGCTAAAAGCAACAAGAGAAAATCATTTGTCAATACTTGTATGCAAAACATAAATCGGAGGAAAATCAATCAAACATTCAAAAGGAAGAAAGATATAACCCACTTGGGATAGCTTGAAGACGTAAACAAATGAATTTCTCTTCATCAGCAAATACTCTCTTGAGAAGTTAGCTTTCAGCAGTTCCTTATTGCTAACCCCGTACTTTTTTGTCTTTAATGCAGCTCGGTGGTTCTTATTCTTATCAAATGGAACTGCAAGCTCCTCTCCTATTATCCTACCCACTTGGAATGATTGAAATGAATCAGCAAATTCCCTAACTGTTACAAAACTGTACGGTTCATCTCTGCGTACCCAGTACTGCTCTTGATCCTTTCTTGAGGTCACCTGCGGGAGTTGAAAAACAGTACTGTGTCCGTTCATCTTCATTTTTAATTACTTAACACCAAGAAAAGGGAAAAGAATGAAGGGTCTAGTTTTATTTACTTCTTGGAGGAAATCAGCAACTCCTTTTCTCTCGGGACATTTGAAACCCATAGATTCAAAAAACTCGAGGATTCGTTCACGGGGTCCTTGGTAGACTAGTTGGCTTTCAGAGAGGAGAATAATGTCATCAAAGAGTTCATAAGTCTCCGGTGCTGGTTGGAGCAGAGAGATAACTGCGGTTCCATCAAGAATGTGAACAATTTGCCTGATACTTTTTACAATTTGAAAAGTTGTGGAGCTGTCCAAGCCGGTGGATATTTCATCCATGAAAAATGCATTTGCTGGTCCAACCAGCATCTCCCCTGAAATTCACACATAAAAACATCATAACACGTTATGAAAAGAAAAACTGAATTCAATGTTGGAGACAAGAAGTTGAACAACTACGTACCTGTAGTAACACGCTTTCTTTGTCCTCCAGAGATGCCACGCATCATTCCGTTCCCTACCATAGTATCAGCACATATTTCCAATCCCAATATCTGTAAATTATAAAATAAATATGTGAGTGCTAACCGGACAAATTTTTAAACTGAGATTTTTCTAGTTACTCTATAGCTAAACTAGTTTGGTTTGGTTTGTATCAAATTTGATATAATATCTTGTTAGGTGTATACGTATGGTCATCCTTACTTTTGAGTATAAGTTGTTAGGTTTGGAATTGGTCATCCTTACTTTTTGGTTTATAAATATGTAAACTTGTGTGAAGAAAGTAGAATGAGAACATGCTTTACTTCTGCAGAGTTGCAGAGGTCATTTCCTCCTAGTTTTGCTCCTCTTTCTCTAAGCTCAAATACCAACAAAAATATTTGTAGATTTTCATATAGTTTGGCAATATTACCTTTAGGACATACTCTGTCATCATCTGGCTTGCCTCTTGTTCAGATGCGGCTGCCTGGCATATCAGTAAATAATTAGATCAGAAGCCTAGTTTCAGCATAGACTCAGCTTGTTTTCATTTATATGGCAATTAAGGAATGGTTTGTACGCAAACTCAATTTTGAAGTTCCATCTTGTACAAAAAGATTAACAATAGCTTCTTTCTTACCTTCATGAAAATATCAATATATGGATCAGGTTTGATATGTGCTGCTGCTTCTCTTCTTGACAATTCAGATAGCAATTCTGCAGATTGCCAAAATCAATACTCAGTCAAAGTAAGACCGCATATATGTTATGCTTCACATTTGAGGCGAACGGAAACAAGTTGAAATAAAAACTAACCATAACGTGATCCCACTCCTTGGCAACTTGCAGAGAAAGCCAAGGTCTCTCTGACAGTCATTTCTCCAATATGGACATCATGTTGGCTGATATAAGCAGCGGTTCTCTGGGATACAAACTCCTCCATTCCATGGCCATTGTAAGTTATTCTCCCAGAAACCTATGTCGCCATTCACGTCGGATATAAATAAACATTATTGAAATACAAGGGCAGATTGTGAATGAAATTGCTTTTACCTTGAGATCTGGATCAAGCTTTCCTGCCAAAGCCTTAAGGAGTGTGGTTTTTCCAGAACTTGGAGGACCCAAAAGTAATGTCATCCTGAAAAATTCAACGTATAAGTATAAAGATCATGTGGACCAAGAACTGAGCTTTATGAGTGTACTCAAGCTTGTCTTCTTACCTACGAGGTTTGATGATTCCACTAACATCCTTAAGAATATTCATACACATCTTTCTACTAGAATGAATATGAATATAATTCAAGATACTCTAGAAAACCAAGATACGAAGATTGTCAGAACAATTAGAGATCAAAAACATTATTTACCAAAAGAATACTGGAATCCACACAATTACCTCTAGAGTATTAACAATAGAGTTAAAGAATGTGGGCAAAGCTCGCCTTCCCACATAAGCCTCTGCCTCAACATTTAGGTGCTCATATCTGACTTCAATGGTTGGAATCTGAATCCCAACACTGTAAATATTCAAAGATACAGAAAGAAGGAAAAAGCTGTTAACTTTAGAGAACAAGAAAGGAAAATAATTCAGACAATGTATTATTACCTATCAATTCTTTGCCTGAGCTTCAACAAGAAATTCTCATTGTCCTCTTCAGCAACTCTTATCAATCTATCCAATAATTTTCTTCTTTCTTGAAACCCAATATCATCAACATCAACTTCATACACATGACCTTGGGATGTGGTGAACAATCCTTTCTTCAAACGATTATAAGTTGGGAGCTTTTCGAGGGCAGCCGACTTGAGAGCTTCTTCATCATCTTCTTCGTGTGAAGACCTTGAGAAAACGTCTATTTCATTGTCTCCCCAGATCGAAGAACTGCTTAATTTTCGTAAACGGCTACTGGTCTTGTGCAAATTTCCACTCTCCATTACTAACCAAAATGGGAAGAAAAAAAAAAAAATAGCTGCAGGAACTGATCAGAAAACAAAGACTGTTTTATGAACAAGTGCTAATAACCCAACAATATCTAGCTACATTTTCTACGTTAAACTTTGAATTTCTAAAGAAGGCAAAAGTTGACAACAGAGTGAGACGAAGGGGCTATAATTGTCAGTTTAACTCTCTGCTTGGACTCATGCATTGACCTTTCCTTCTATGGATGTAGTCAAACTTGTTATTTAACTTCCCATTTTAATGATTTGTAACCGACAAAATAGATTACGAGGAATATCATGCAGGTGGAGTCAATTGTTAGTATTTGACCACTTTAACAAAATTAAATAAAACTTACTAAATATTGGAAGATAGTTAGCTTCAAACCTCAAATACTAAATGGAAAAAAATCTTTGAATTATAAAACACTATCATTTCCGTTGATAGCAGAAGGTTAATTAGTATATTTAGCAGATCTTAAGAATGTTGAACTAGTTGATTAATAGAATGATATATATATTCTCTAGAAATTGGATGGATTTTGTTAAAATATACATTTTTTTAATATGAGTTTGATATTTGAAAAGTGTGAACTCTTTTACTTAACAGGTGTTTAATTTACAATAACAAAAGTTTTTTTATTTATTCCTTCTTAAATACACTTAAATCTCTCTTCCTTTTATTTTCTTTTTAAATCAATTAATATTAATATAAATAAATCTAATATCAATACATACATGAAATGAATTATTCCATGCTTCTTGCTTTTATATGTTGACACTTATAAAATTACTTTATTAGTCGATAATTATTATTTTTATTTTTAAATATTTTCATATTTTTAAAAATATTATAAATTTTTCATTTGTTAAGTATTAAAAATTATTAAGAATTGGTAAGATGGTATATTAAAATTAAAAATATATTATGATTTTTTACTTACTTATTTCTCTATATGTATTTACTTTTTTTAAGATTTTATTGTGTATATATATATATATAGTGTTGCTGTCAATTCTCAATTTCCAAAGTTCCTTGAGAATGTCAGAACCGAAAGAAAAGAAAAGGTGTTGGTGTTAAATTGTTGTGTTTCCATAAGGCTTGAGCATGAAATGGAAGGCACGGAACACGAGAACTGGGTTTGGTAGGAAAAGAACGTTGATTGTTGAAAAATGTTCTGTGGGGTACGAGGTATGGTTAAGAAAGGTGGCAGCATCGAAATCAATCTTATTTTCCCAACTGGTGAAAGGACCAAACACACGTGATTCCTAATGCTTCGGAACAAACGTTGTCAGTTTGACCTACTGAGCTCCATTATACTACCCTTAAACAGGTGAACCTAGTTAAGACACATTATGAAAAATAAATATCTTTCCAAAAAATGAAAAAAAAAAAAAAACTCAAATGACAAAATTTCTCATTTCTTATACCATCTCTAATGGTTGTGGTTGGGTGTTACATAGTTGTATGCAACGAAAAAATATAGAGAGTAGTGAGTAGAGGAGAGAGAAATGAGTTGTTGAAATTTAGAATGGTTATATAGAAAAAAAATAGGTCTCATTTTATATTTATTAAGAAAGAAATAAATATTTATAAGAATAAAGAGAATAATTATGAAATAAATTAATTAAAAATAAAAATATAAAAATAATTTATGAGACCTATTTAAAAAAGTTTTTAAAATTGTATAAGTAGAGAAAAAATTATATAAGTTATATAAAGTAATGTGTCATCGTGAGACTCATAAAAATAATATAAATAATTAAGATATAAAACTTTAATGAATACCATAACTAAAAATACTCTTATAAATAATAAAAAAAAATTATTATTTTGACTATAAAATAGTCTCAGCTGGTACTGTACGTGCATGAAAGAGACACTCTACAAAACAGTATACGAATTGTTGTGGTATTGTTGGAAGGAATGATATATGATTTATACAACTATGCATACAGTTTTATTAATGCTCTCTTCACAATGCTTTAATTGTGTATGGCCCTGTGAGGCGATCACAGTCATAACCCTTTTACTATATACAAAGTTTTTTTTTTTTTAAATTACATATTTGATTTTTTATTGCATATTGAGATAAGACTAATTTCATTAAAAAAGTATATTAATTATAATTATCTTTCGTTAACACGCAATTTTATATGAATTTAATTTTTTTACATTAAATTTTTTTATTTAATTTATTTATCATCTGAATTATAGTCTATACATAAGTATTCTCTCTTTTTCTTAATTAAAATGTTGAAAGTTGAAAGAGAAGGTGGGGATAGGCCCAAACATATATTATGCGGTCCTTTGCCTGATTGAATGGCAATCAATTTCTCACAATTTATTTTCTATCCCTTCACACTAATGTAGGACAGTATCCTCCCTATCGCCTTTGGAAATTAAAAAGCTTTACAGAAACAGCAAAGATAAAGGCAAAAAGTACTGCAAAACCAACAACCACAGCAGCAACGACTCCCACAAAATCATCTCTGAAACCAAAATAACTTTTTAAAAACTGTTTCACTGTCTCCCCTGTCTCAATTTTTGTGTCTGTTATATCTCCAAATTGAGTTGCTACCAATCCATACAAGGTCCACGCCACCGGGCATGCCCAATAGTACCATCTCCACCAAATAGGAATGCTCTGTTATTGGAAAAAAAAAAAAAAATTAAAATGGTAACATAAACAAAATGCAAAAATATATTACTCAATACACTGTAGTTGGAAACACTTACTGGTCGTGGGATGAGAAATCCGGAAAAGAGATTCCAAATCCCATAAAATGCAGCAGCCACAATTGAAGCAACGTGGTGATTTGGTGTAACAGCCACAGTCATCATCCCATAAAAGGTGAAGTATAGAAAAGTGAAGTACATGAAGAATAGATACCAAAAGAATTTGCTTGCACTCCATTCAAATCCCATCATTGCATAAACTATCACCCCGTATGTCACTGCTTGGGCTAGAATATAGGGTAACTCTATTAAAACCTGTGCCAAAACCCAAAACCCAAAAGATTTTAGTACAAAATTAATTGCATGTGAAGTTTTTCTATAGATACTCATGCTTACCTGTGCAAAAGCATAGGGTAAGGCCGAGTACATTCCAGCAGCTTTTTCTCTATAAAACACAGTTCTTTCAACAGCTACCACTGGCTGCACAGAAGCGGCATTCTGGATCCCAAGGAAGAGAACAGCATTGTACATTGAACCCATAGCATTAAACAGATCTTGTCTCCTACTTCTGCAAGATATCAAGGGAAAAAAAAAATGGAGTCAAATTGTAGGGAGTAAAAAAGTCGTGCAATATAACACATGCTTGTATTTCTGTAATTACTCAATTGTAACTTACGTTTTGGACCCGAGGTCCCAGAACATTGTTCCAAACATCAGAGCTATGAAAGTAGTGAAAAAATATCTCACTGCAGTGTATGGCGGATTGCGCCAATATGACCAGTGTTGTTTCCATAAGCAGGCCATGCATTGAGTTAAAAATGGCTGTGCATATTGTGTTGGAAAGTAAAGGTCCTTGGAACCAGGTGCTGGCTTGCTCAATTCTTCTATGAGTGCTTTGTTCCTCCTGCATATACCATATAATATATATATTTAGAGATAGGGAGAATACTGGCTTAAGCACAGGCCATACTAAGATAACAAAGTTAAGTGAAACCTACTAATTAACTTACCCGTACAGTTCAGAACTTTTATATAAATCAGTAAAGTCAACACCTAAACCCATTTCTTGTGCTGAAGTTGTGATTTCCAACATCCAAGTTGCTGGGTTATATCCATCCTTGATTTTACTGACCCCTTCAATCCTCTATATAAAAGCAAACACATTAAATTAGTGGAATTAGAACAAGTAACAACTAGAACCGTCGTTTAAATTGTTTGTTTGTTGTTTACTACCTCAAAATACTTGATTAGGTGGCAGGAATGTCGACCCAATGGCCCCACATATATCTCTTGTCCTCCACGCTTCATTAGGAAAAGCTGTGATGACATGTATTATGAATCAGGTCACAGTCTAAAGGGATAATAATACAACATGCAAAGTTTAATCATCATTTTTATCTCTTACCTCATCAAAAGCTTCAAAGATGTCAATGCTTGGCTGATGAATAGTGCAAACCACTGTTCTTCCTGTGTCCACTGTGTTCCTAACTGTTCTCATAACAATTGCAGCAGCTCTTGCATCAAGACCAGAAGTTGGCTCATCCATGAAAATGATGGAAGGATTAGCCACTAGTTCAACTGCTATAGTTAGCCTCTTGCGCTGTTCGGTAGATAGACCACTTACACCAGGCAAACCAACCAGTGCCTGTCTCAGTGGGTTAAGCTCCACAAGCTCCATGACTTCCTCAATAAACATCTGCAACCATTTTATGACATTAGAATGTAATGCTTATAAATTCTTCAGAGTTAGGAACGTTAGATGGGTGAAGCAATAATAGGCTTCAAGTGCTAACTTCTCTGGTTTTGGAATCAACTTCAGGGGATAGACGAAGCCATGCAGAATAGAGCAACGATTCGTAGACGGTGACATGAGGAGAGTGGATGTCATTTTGCTCACAGTAACCGGAGATTCGAGCAAATGTTTCTTGCCTTTTAGGGTACCCTGAGATTTTGATGCTCCCATCAATGTATCCACCAGTTTTCCTTCCAGCCAACACATCCATCAGAGTTGTTTTACCTGCTCCACTCACACCCATCAGAGCTGTAAGAACACCTGGTCTAAATGCGCCACTAACAGCCTTCAGAAGCACCAATCGGTCCTCAGCTATGCCTTGATTCTTCATTTCCTGCCAATTGAAGTCAAAATTGTGAGGGCTTCTTATTTTTCTTTTATCGTTTTCTAATTACATTAGACTTTCAACTTTATTCATCAAATTTTTACTATAGAAACTAGTTACCTGTGGCATGTCCACGGAGTATGTGATTTCATCAAAGGTGATGGAATGTGGTTCAAATGGAAGAACCATTCCTCTTTTCCTCTGGAGGCTTGACTCAACAACATCTTCTGATTTTACAGATGTAGACCTGGAAGGCATGCTTACTGTCCTATGATCATTTAAGTTCCCTACAAGACAGTTTGAAAGTTTTTCAAAATCTGAAAAGCTTAATATGATTTAGAATCAACAAATACAGACAGTTGCGTGCATGTCACCTATGTTTATTCTGTTTCTAGGTGTATTTCCTCTGCCGGGTAATTCAATGCCTTCATGAGTTTTGCTATTACCCTTCGTACCGTGAGATTCTTTGGGTATTACAGCCTGTGGCTTCTCAAGCGCTGCTTAATCATTATCAGTTATCAGTATACAGGATCATTGCTAGAGTTTCAAAACCAGTAACAAGTAATGATACTCACGGTTAAGGTAAGTGAGAGCGAAAGTGAAAGTGACGTTCAATAGAAGTACAAATCCAAATAATGCTCCAGCCCCTATCCAATACCAGTATGCATGCGTGAAAAACCCACGAGACTCCAGTACCTCAACTCCCAATGTCTCATTTGAATTTGGAAGAACCTTTAATTGGAAAGAGAATAAATTAGATATTTCATCTTGTGATTAAAAAAATAAAATACGAAGTTGATAGTTCAAGAAATTACATGGTTCCAATTATTTCCAAGGAACTCATTGACCATTATAGCATTCTGCGCATACATTAATGGTGAAATCCAGTAACCCCAGATCCACCAGTTCTTGATATCCTCTGTTTCACAAGGGAAGTTGAACAAATGAGCACTTTTGGACGTCCAATACGTTAAAAAGTTTATGTCTTCAATTAATCTATTGATCAAATTGAATATGTACCTCTTGACAATATGAAGCCACCCAATGTAAGAAGTGTGACTATTGAAAATGATCCAAATGTATTAGCAATTATCATATTCCTACCCATGGCCGCAATTGACCTGAATAGTCCAGAAGCCATTTGGCCTAGTAGTAATAGCAGAAGGTATTGCTTGAAAAACCTGCAAAAGAGCAGCATCTCACATCATATACAAAATCACAAGTTTTCCATAAAATCCATGTAGAAAGAATAGCTTCTTTACCGGCCGACATTTGGATCAAATCCGATTACATAATAGGTGACAAATACCCAGACAACAACTTCAGCCAATGTAACAGGAATCTTGAGGATCCAACCAGGAATAGCATATGCCCACGAGGGATAGAATAGAAGGTCACGTTGCTTGTAAAAAACAGGAAGCTTCCCAATAGTCATAGAAAGTTCAGACATCCCATTAAACATAATCACTATTATAGCAAAAAAGAGAGCACCAATGTAAATTAGTCCATTATCCACAGAATCCCGGTGCATCTCAGTTCGTAAGAATACTGTCATTGCTATCACTGCCATCACCGCCAGCTAAAAGCAACAAGAGAAAATCATCTGTCACAACTTGTATGCAAAACATAAATGAGAAGAAAATCAATCAAACATTCAAAAGGAAGATATAACCCACTTGGGATAGCTTGAAGACGTAAACAAATGAATTCCTCTTCATAAGCAAATACTCTCTTGAGAAGTTAGCTTTCAGCAGTTCCTTCTTATTAACCCCATACTTTTCTGTAGTTAATGCAGCTCGGTGGTTCTTATTCTTATCAAATGGAACTGCAAGCTCCTCTCCTATTATCCTACCCACTTGGAATGATTGAAATGCCTCAGCAAATTCTGTAACTGTTACAAAACTGTACGGTTCATCTCTGCGTACCCAGTACTGCTCTTGATCCTTTCTTGAGGTCACCTGCGGGAGTTGAAAAACAGTACTGTGTCCGTTCATCTTCATTTTTAATTACTTAACACCAAGAAAGGGAAAAGAATGAAGGGTCTAGTTTTATTTACTTCTTGGAGGAAATCAGCAACTCCTTTTCTCTCGGGACATTTGAAACCCATAGATTCAAAAAACTCGAGGATTCGTTCACGGGGTCCTTGGTAGACTATTTGGCCTTCAGAGAGGAGAATAATGTCATCAAAGAGTTCATAAGTCTCCGGTGCTGGTTGGAGCAGAGAGACAACTGCGGTTCCATCAGAAATGTGAACAATTTGTCTGAGACATTTTATAATTTGAAAAGTTGTGGAGCTGTCCAAGCCAGTAGATATTTCATCCATGAAAAATGCATTTGCTGGTCCAACCAGCATCTCCCCTGAAATTCATACATAAAAACATCATAACGCATTATGAAGAAGAAAGAAAGGGAAAAAGAAAAAAAAAAAAAAAGGACTGCATTCATTGTTGGAGACAAAAAGTTGTATCACTACCTGTTGTAACACGCTTTCTTTGTCCTCCAGAGATGCCGCGCAACATTTCATCCCCTACCACCGTGTCAGCGCATATTTCCAATCCCAATATCTGTAAATTATAGAATAAGTATGAAAATATGAGTGTCGACTGTTTTGGTTTAATGCAGGGGAGGAGAGAAAGGATTTTAACCAAGGGAAAGTGCTCCCCTGTTTGATTTATCAGGAGATTAAAATATAAGGATAACTTAATCATTTCATATATTTCCTCTAAAAATTTTTATTTTTGGAGGGAAATGAAATGGGGCAAAAATTTGTTATTTAATATCCTATTTATTATAATTATTTAAAAATTATAAAATAATATTACTCGATTAATAATCTCACTTTCCACTCAAAAATTCAAAGGTCAAGCAGTGCTATTGCCTGGCAATATTACCTTTAGGACATACTCTGTCATCATCTGGCTTGCCTCCAAGTTAGATGCTATTGCCTGACATATCAGTAAATAATTAGATCAAAATGGGCCAGGTCTGTTTCTGCATAGACTCAGCTTATTTTCATTTAATATGGTAATTAGGGAATGGTTTGTACGCAAACTCAATTTTGAAATTCCATCTTGTACAAAAAGATTGGATTGCCAATAGCTTCTTTCTCACCTTCATGTAGATATCAATATATGGATCAGGTTTGATGTTTGCCGCCGCCTCTCTTCTTGACAACTCAGATAGCAATTCTGTAGATATCAATATATGTTATACTTCAGATTTGACTTTGAGGTGAAAAGGAAACCAGTTAAAATAAAAACTAACCATAACGTGATCCCACTCCTTGGCACCTTGCAGAAAAAGCCAAGGTTTCTCTGACAGTCATTTCTCCAATATGGACATCATGTTGGGCGATATAAGCAGCGGTTCTCTGGGATACAAACTCCTCCATTCCATGACCATTGTAAGTTACTTTCCCAGAAACCTACATCGCCATTCACATCAGATATAACTAAACTAAGATTATTGAAATAAAAAGACTGTGTGAATAAAGTTGATTTTACGTCAAGATCTGGGTCAAGCTTTCCTGCCAGAGCCTTAAGGAGTGTGGTTTTTCCGGAACTTGGAGGACCCAAAAGTAATGTTAGCCTGAAAAATTCAACATGCAAGTATAAAGATCATGTGAACCAAGATTTGAGCTTTATGAAAGCCTTCGAGCTTGTCTTCTTACCTGCGAGGTTTGACGATTCCACTAACATTCTTAAGAATACTCATACGCTTCTTTCTGCTGGAAAGAATGTGGAGACAATTCAACATACTCTAGAAGACGAAGATAAAAAGATTGTCAGAACAACAGAGATGAAAGAAATTATTTAGCAAAGAAGACTAGCAATTACCTCTAGAATATTAACTACGGAGTTAAAAAATGTGGGCAAAGCTCTGCTTCCCACATAAGCCTCTGCATCAACATTCAGGTTCTCATATCTGACTTCAATGGTTGGAATCTGAATCCCAACTCTGGAAATATTCAAAGATACAAAAAGTATAAGAAAAGCTATAAACTTCAGAGAACATGAAAGAAAAGGAAAAGAGAAATGAATTCAAACAACATGTTATTACCTATCAATTCTTTCCCTTAGCTTTAACAAGAACTTCTCATTGTCCTCTTCAGGAACTCTTACCAATCTCTCCAACAATTTCTTTCTTTCTTGGTACCCAATATCAGTAACATCAACTTCATTCACCTCGCCCTGGGATGTCGTCAACAACCCTTTCTTTAAACGATTATAAGTTGGGAGCTTCTCGAGTGCAGCCCACCTGAGAGCTTCTTCATCATCTTCTTCGTGTGAAGACCTAGAGAAAACGTCTGTTTCATTGCGTCTCCAAATCGAAGAACTGCTTAGCTGCCGTAAACTACTACTGGCCTTATACAAATTTCCACTATCCATTATAAACCAAAACAGAAAAGCAAACCAGAGCTGCAGGAACTGCTCAAAAATAAAGATTGCTTTTATGAACAAGTGCTAATTGAATCCCACCAATATATATAAGTAAGAGAGCTCTTGCTGAACTGACAAGTTAAAGCTACATTTTCTACTATGAACTTTGAATTTCTAAAGCAAGTCAAAGGTGACAAAGCGTGAGACGACTACGCAAGAGACGAGCGTTATGCTAGACAGCTTTTACTGGTTAGGGACTAGCCAAATCAAGCAACGTGATAATTCCCAGTTTTACTCTAATATGAAATTTGTGAACTCAACTCCTCTACTTGGACTCAAAGGCTGACTTTTTCCTCTACGATACGAATGTAGTGAATCTTCTTGGTGTGGGAAAATTTTCAAAATAATTACTGTATTTTAAAAAGAACACAACACAAAAAGTTATAATACATTACCTTTATAAAAATTTATTAGTAAAATATTAAGTTATTTCATGAAAACTTCTTTATCAGAAGAATATATTTTTTCATAAAACAACACAATTTATTTTTTTAATTTTGAGAGTATAAATTATATTTAGAGATTTTTATTATATTTTAAAAGAGATTTACTATTAAACTTAATTTACACTCAAAGTTTGGAATTAATAGGTGAAATCTAAAAAAAAAATATTGTCCAAATTTTAAAAACTTATACACAATTTTCTTCCTTCTCTCTACTTCTTAATTTCAAAAAAAAAAAAAAAAAGTCATATTCGTCGACATCTTGTCTAACAAAAGCTGCAATTTCTACATTTAACTTTGAATTTCTAAAGCGAGCAAAAGGTAGTAATAGCATGAGACGACAATGCAAGAGGCAACCGTCATAAAAGAGGGGTTTTACTAGTTATGGACGAGAGGAACCAAGCCACGTGATAATTAGTAGTTTTACAATAATACGAAGCATGTGGGAACGCAGCTCCTGTTCTTGGACTCAAACATTGACCTTTTCCTCTATGGATGCAGTGAACCAACCAACCTTGTTAGTTAACTCATATTTTATGCTTATCTAATCAGCAAAACAGTCCACGCAAATCGTAAGTTGAGTTAATTAATTTCGTGATAGCTCACTTCAACTAAACATAATAAAATATGATTAAAATATTACAAGATAGATAGATAGCTTCCAACCTCCAAGAAACCATGATATCAGCCACTCACCTAAAAGGGGAAATGGACAAATATCTTATCTTTAGATTACTAAGATGTATAAAAAGTTGCATGTTTAATTTGTGCACGTACACTATTCGTGTGCTTTCAGAAGGCTTTTGTTGACCACACGTTAATTAGTTCAATTCCTGCGGCTTAAACTCGAAACGGGCTTCCGTAGGAAAAGTACTTCAATGGATGTAACCCAGTATTTGTTGCTGCCGCTGTGGGGTTAGCAGCAAACAGTACGAAGCAATCAAGTCTAAACATATCTTTTCATCAACATCAATCTTATTTTTCCAAAGAAGAAATTGGTGGAAGAATCAAACACGTTTGATTGCTAATTCTTGGGGGCAAACGCTGGCACTTTGACTTCCATCTCACCAATTCATTTACGCAAGTCTTTACATTCATAATTTATATGATTATTATTTAAATAATATTATGAATTTTATAATAAAAATTCTAGTTTCAAACTCAAATCTCTATTTTTTTTATTAAAAAACAAATTCTATATCTATAAAAATTTATAATAATTAGTTCCATCACAGACTACAATTTATAACACGCAACGAAAAATATATATGTACGTATAATTAGTCTGACAGGGTTTTCGCTCCTCATCCATACGTGTGTTTTTCAACTATTTTTATGTTAAAAATTTGGATTTTCTGCAGAAGTTAGCTTGTGCACATTTCAATAGAGCTGCCAAACCCTGTTTATGTGTGTACTCTACCTACTTGACAGTCCACCATAACTTGTACTAGAAAAGAACATATTTTAAGAGAGCAGGAGGCCCAGAACTTAGCATCCACATCCATTATTTCAAAACCAAGGGAGCAGGAATTGCAAAAAGAAGACCAAAATTCAAGTAAGTACGTAAGCCAACTAACTACTCGTATAGAAGTATCACAATACAGACACCGACATTCTTACCTACTTTTCAAGTCTGTCAGCGGTATTAAAGCGTCTACATCATTCTACATCATCATTTTCTTTCTCGTTTGCAGCAGTACCATTGGTACCAGGAACAAGTTCTGCTTCACAAGACTGAGAAGGCAACCTCTGATATCTGAAACTTGGGAAAAGCTTATGCCGCCCAAATGTCAAAGCTTGACTCAGCTTCTCATAGTTCCATCTCTGTTGAATGTAGATTATAAGTGCAAGAAAAATTGCAGTCACAGGGATGGCAATATCCAAAAGTTCTGAATAAAAATCCAAACTTGGGTTGATAAATTCGGAATCCTCAGAAATGTAAGGATTTGCAGGAGCTTGCAAGTAATCATAAATATGAGGAAGAAGTCTGACCAGAGTGATTCCAATGAAATATAATTTTCTCAGTGGTTTACAGTCAATCTGCCAGATAAAGTTCCCAATAATTTGAGGAAACAAGAAAAAGTCTTGGACGAGACCCACATATTCTTTCAACTCCATTGCCCAGTCCGATAGTGCATGAGAATTTTCTCCGTCAATCAAATATGTCTTTCCTCTAAGAGACTTCTGGCTGCTGTGTATGCCATGAATTATAAGAACAATTAAATACCCAATAAGATGAATGGTAAAAGTAAAAATAAATACCCTTTTATCACCAGGGACACGATGAGGTTCGAGTGGAGTACGTTTTAGCAATCTGATGCGAGACTTCCAAACCTTCTGGCAAAGCCGTAGAGTTAGTAGCAATGATACAATCAACAGCAGTTTGACAGTGTAATCAATATAATGAAGCCACTGACTGTTCTCCATGTCATCAGATGTTACATCATAAGATTCAGAAGCCAATCTCTTGAAAAGAGCTTCTGCATCTGTGACCAGAGGAATGCTATACCCAAGTGCTTGGACACCTAGCATGACAAGTGATATGTATGGAAGAGAATCCACATTGTGTTTGATATAAAACAGTTGGCTTGAAATGCAACCAATCGCCAATGAAAGTGTCAAGATGCGGAGAATTCCTTCAACACCTCTGCGTGAGAGGATATTCTCACGCTGCTTCCTGTACAAAATTGGAAAAGTTCGGAGCTTTATTGTATTAAAACGAAGGGGGTCATCATCGGTCCTTTGACTTTCTATGGAAATTTTAGCTGAGGAATCAACTAGCCACATGGCTGTAGTGGGAGGATAAGCCACAACCACCTCAATCAAACAGTCCAGTCCTGCTTCAAGATCATAGCTTTCATATAAGACCTTCCATGATGCTCGAACATCTCTACAACCAATTAGATACATCCTTCCAACATGTGGGTCATATATACCCTCCAAAAATAGCACAGAAAAATTATTATAGGCCTTGCCAGTAAGGCTGAGTTGCGCGGATACATTCACAAGAAGCTGCTTTTCCGTAGATTCAGCCTTGGTATGATAAGGAGTCTCCCGTTCCATTCTGGAAATATTTTCTGCATTCCAATAACGCCCAAACAAAGGACCAACTGAGAGAATCTCCATCTGAACGTCAACCCTTGGGGCCAGGATATTTGGCACAGGATCAGGGAAACCTGGGACATGAAAAGTGAGATCTTCTGATAGAATATTCAGACTATCTTGGTAAGCCTCACTATCTTCAAGTTTGGGGAATGTTAACAATGATTTCTTAATGACAGTTCGAAAACTGAAGGGCTCATTTTTCTCCAGGACAATGCCAGCCAAATTAGTTTTTGAGTAACTATAATATGGAAGGGAATATTTGAAATAATTCCAAAGCTCTGTAGGTTGCACCAGTTGCTCAAATGATAAAGGAAAGAAGGCACTACTGTCCTTAATTGGCGATAAACTTCCAAAAATGATACTACGTTGCTTTATGGAAAAAGAGATGGGAATGTACAAACAGATTCGAGAACCACAGCGAATCCCTTTCGCATCAACAAACCCAAGGCAACCAACCATGCAAAGTTGCCCATCAGAAGGCTTCCAAATCCCTTCAGCGGCAAGAGACATGTTGCCAGGCCCAGATCTCTTTGCAGCAGTATATAGATTCTCTGATGGAGACACTGCTCTAAAAACGGCAGATACTCTAGCAGAACCAGCATTGCCATGATTATTTGCTTGCTCACAGTTAACACTCTGCATAAAAATGTGAACACCTTTAAAGCTTCCATCTGTTGACTTGATTTCCTTATCTGACACAAAGGGACCCAATTTACTGCAAAAATCATCCGTACCATTACATCTCCGGTTTGGCACAACATTAAAAGGTTTATCATTAGTAATTTCTTCAAGTATTTCACAAAACCTTGAACCTTTGTAGATACTAATGCCATCATTTGTCACATTATCCTTATAAGGGTATGGATTGCATGCTTTGGACACAAAGTTTTGTGAGCCAAACGTGTACTTTGCTGACTTGCCCAACTGTGATGATACGCGAACTGTATCAAAGTGCTTAGGATTTGATTCCCGATTCAAACTTCTCAACTCCCCACTGATCAATCTGCTTGATAATGTGAATGTAATGGGATAACGAAGAACGAGCAGAATTTGATCATCTTCCGAGAGAGGTATCTGGTCATAATTATCACTATAAGTCTTCATCCATTCCCATGGATTGGTAGGGTTAGCCTCTCGAGTTGGCAGCATTGTACTCCCTAACAAACACAACACCCTTTCCCCTCCGTTTTTCTTCGATTCAGTGTAAAATCCCTGAAAGTGAATTGAAAGCCGAGACTCACCGGGCCATAACTTAAAATCAGGATTGCCATCATAAACGTTTTCAGCGAAAGTCCTACCTTGAGTGATGCCCAAAACGAAGAAGCCATTTATAGGAACTGACTTCTTCAATTGATGGGCACGATCGACGTCTGTGACCCAAAAAGATACCAATTTTACTGGAGCCAAATCTTCAGACAAGCTATCTGAAGATGTTCCAGCTTTAAAGGGAATAATTGGAAACTTATTTCCAGCTTGACTCCAATCCCCATTTACAAAGGAAAGCTCTTCTCTCATACTACTAACCCCACCAAAGTCAGATTTTAACTCAGAGGCAGCAGATAAGACAGAAGCGCATTCACTCTTTACTTCATCAATCCGGTCATACTTATACGTTTCATGAGAATTTCTCTCGAAATGGAACTCGGGCTCAGGGAGGTATGCATTCGTGACCCCAAGGACCAATAAGAAACAAACAGACCAAAGAGCAACAGCAGAAGAGAAAAGCTTCATGATTGCAACTGAAAAAATTCAATCACTTTCGAACAGAATTACAGAAAACTCGAATGCCCAATTGCCTTGTTTGTCAGATTTCTAGGAGGAAACTGTATTTCGTTTCACTACTAGCAACGAACACGCAAAGCCACCACACTATTCAACCACAGATCACAAAGAAGACGAAAATAGGAGAAACAAATCAAAAGAGGATTAAGCTCAGGGTTCTAGCAAGAGATCGTGGCAAAAAGCTCACGAAGATCAGTAAGAAGGGGGACGAACCTTAATCAGGTTGGAATCGAATCCCATTTTTCCTGCAAATGATATTTGTCGTTAAGACCAACCAAGTTTCTGGAATTTCGACAGACTAATATAACACAGAAAGAAAAGCAGTAGCCGTGGACAATGATTTGGATCTCGGCCAAGAAGCAAGAGTAGGCTTGAAGTCAAATTGATCAAAACAGCTCTAGTGGTATTTCTTACTTAAAAAGCAGATTACCAAAGATTTTAAAATCATCTACTTTCTTTCTTCCCCTCCCTAATCCCCCAACACGGAACACCTACACTTACACCTACTGGCGCGTGTTGAACAGTCCCTTAACTCGAACCTTGACTGACATACATGATTAAAAGGAAGAAAAAAGTCCTCAAATTAAGTGCCACTATTCAGCATTAAAAAAATGAAGAATAATCGTCTAACAAGTTTTATTATAAAACGAATGACCCGTTTAAAGGGGGAAAATTAAAAATAGGATCAATTTTTCTTGGCATATGGATAAATAACTTTTCTTCTCTCTTTTATAGTTCGATACTGTAATAGTATGGTCCACTCGGTCCCTTGGCGCGTTGATTATGCGTCGAGTTGATACTTAACCTGACTTCTGAAAGAACGATTGGTCATTTCAGTTATATAATAATCTATCTATCTGTTAATCCTAGTTATGATGACATGACATTTTGCCTAGAGAAAATAGGACGATGACAGCAGACCAGCAATACATTGACTTTATTTGGATCCCCCATCCAATCCTAATCCTTCATTTAAATAGGTATATCCGAATGGATCGGCCCAGATCATTTGGCCCAATTTGTTTAACTCCCAAAAAAAGAAACAAATATCGGATTATCTAGATTAGGGGAAAAAAGGAATGAAGCTTGTTTGACAAATGTCAATCAGTTATTCGCTTTTAAATACATGTGTTAAAAGAGATCATTTGGTTGTTGAAAAACAAAAAAGAATATAACAAGTGATAAAATTGAAGCTTGAAGCTGAGCTAGCCACGTAGATGTTAAATCTTCATTTATCAACGCAATCTAATAACAATACATGACCATGAATAGTAGAGTATCAAATACAAGTGATCGTGATCCTTCAGAAAGCCACCGCCGACATTTGAACTAGTTGGGTAACGATGCAAATCAAATTGTTCGGATTCAGGTATTTGAGCTAGTTTCTTCATCCTTCTTTGAAGTCGAACGGCCACAAGTACCACAATCAATTTCGCGCAATTTCAATAACAAGAAGAGAATAATGCCAACGCCAAATCCCAGTGCAGCACTTGCTGTCATGGAAACAGCAGCACAAACCAACATCACAAAAGACTCTTCCTTTGTGTTCATGTCCCTAGAGGCCATAGCCAATTCGATCCCAGCAAACAACAAAAGCACCCCGAGAAGCCCAATTGGGAACTCCCCCAAAATTCTTCCAAAAGAGTTGCCAAACACCAATGCAAGAACCAACTTTGCCATTCCCAGGAACACCACAGAAGCGCCACTCCTCCCCCCAAACCGATACTGCCCAGCTAACCCGCCCGCACCATGGCACACGGGCATAGCCCCAAACCAGCACCCCACGAAGTTCATAAGCCCCACGCTCACTGAAACTTTCATAGCTGAAGCTTCGCTTCCTGGAAATAAATCACCAGACAGCTTACAAACTGCAATCACAGAATTCAAAACTGACAGAGGAATCTGTGGAATCGCTGCTCGAACAAACCCAATTTTCCAATCTTCCCACGTGATTGGCACCAAAGAAATCTTCGATGGGCCAAATTTAAGATCTTTAATCATTGAAGGGTCCCGAAGAAAACAGAGCAGCAAACCAAATAAGAACACTATAAGGGCAGCAGGAATGGATGATAAAACCCGCAGTCGCCGTTGAACTCGGTGGCGCGGATCATCTCGTTCCCCTTCTCCGGCCGCATCATCCAAAGGCCTGTTGTCAACGCCGGCACCGGTGCTTAAAATCAAGAATAATAAAGCGGCTAGAGCCACAATTAACCCATCGAGACCAAGCCAGGAGCGAGGGGGACCAGATTTGGAGGTGGATATGTCTTGGTTGTAGCGGATGTATTTGATGGCAGAGAAGGCGAAAGAAAGTCCCTGAGAGAGCTGGATTCCGCGGACTAAAGGAAGAGGGAGGTAGCGGTACAGGAAAGACATGAGGCCGGTACACCCGAGTAGGAAGAGGACGGCGGCGACGGAGAGTCCAGCGGCCGCGATTTGGGGAATAGTGAGCGGAGGCGATTCAGATATGGCCACAGCGGCTATGGACTTCATGGGTTGAACTGGCATGGGAAGCCCGAAGAGCAAGCCAGTGACCATGTTGTAGAGAGAGGTAAAAATGAGAGTGGTAGTGAGATCCAAGTGGCAAACCAAAGTGAGAGCGAGTACGATGGGTATGAAGGTGCCAAGGTCACCGACGGCGCCAGAAAGCTCAGAGGAGAGAGTGGTTTTGAGTTTGAGGGTGGCCGGGAGACGAGGGCGGCGCCACCCATCGCCGAGGAGAGGAGTTGTGGTGCTTGACATTTAGGTTTCGGATTGGCCGTTGGAAGGTGACATATTATTTTTTGTTTTGCAGGGAGTTTCAAGACTAGCTACTCGCCAGCTGCTCAGGTGACGTCGGAATTAATGCTCTCATTGTATTTTTAGATTTTTATTTTATTATAAAAATAAAAAATGAAGAATGCATCGACTTTAGGATTTAAATGCGTGATGTTACTTGTCTATTCTTCCCCTTGGATCAGCCAATGGCCACAATGACATTATTTCTCCCTTGGATCAGCCAAGGGCCACCAATGGAAAACAAAAAATTACAACTGAGAACAGTCTCCCAGCTCAGCTCGGCAGTCATTAATTAATTCACACATTTTTCATAAATGGGATGAGCATGATTGCCTTTCATCTAAATATAACTTGAAAAAAATAAATAATCATTGTTTTAGTAGAAAGGCACACTTTTTATTATAATTTTTCTGGTGAATTTGCTAACATAATAGCATTCTATACGGATAAGGATGAACGAGGAATCAGATTTTGTTCCTTTAGGTCTCGTCCCAACCTCGTAAAATTTATCGTGTCAGAATCTGTTTGCTTCTCCCATCACAATTTATAAGAAAATCTTAGATTTGTTAGGTGGGATATTAATATTAATTAAATAATATCCGTACGTGTCATGATCAAGAATTGCGTAGTTGGGAAATTGAATTTTGGCCGAGCATTGAAGATTAGATTAGGCATATTATAAGATAAAAAGCCCCACTTTTCTCTGCTGATATTATAAGAAACATTAGTAGTTTATGACAATTACGTTACAATTATGGTATAAAACTTACTTAATTTAGTTAAGGGCAGCCCATTAAGAAAATGGAAAACGAAAACAATGTTAACAAGAGCCACATAATTAACGTGGCGTGTACGTGGCTCCCTTTAGAACATAACTTTTGCAATCCAATCCATTCTCTAACCAATCATACAACTCCCGTTTGGTTACGGGCCATGGGCTGGCTAGGCTTAGCACCCACAACATAACAGGCCAAGTCAGGCCCACATTTTGGCAAATTCAAATGATAAGATAAGCCAGCCAATGGTATTACCCTCGGTTAACAAAAAGTCAGAAAAGGAAATACCCCACTAATCATAAGCAGAAGGAGGAGTAAAGGGACCCAACAATCTAATTTGTAGAGCGTCCCCATGAAGATTGGGATTTTTTGGGTCTACTTAAAGCCTAAAGGGCCTTTTTCATAGCTTTTTTTGGTAGTGAACAAGATTTTGGTTTCAAACTAGATTGATTCATAAGGAATCATTTCCTACTTTTATGATTTCAAAAATTAGAACCAACCTTGACCCTCACGCTTCATTTTTTTTTTTTCTTACTAGAATCACATGACCGCCTTTATTTCTTTTGCAACTTTATTTACTTGGGTGAAACATTTCATTTCATTTTTCAAGCGTATTTTGGTCATCAAAAATTGATAAGGTTTTCTTCTATAACGACTACGACTACGAGTCTATGACTTCTGCGTTTATTGCCTGTCGATTTTTATAGTTGTGGGTCACCCTCCCATCCCATCTAGCCGTTGCCCCCAAATTTCCAGCATGGATTCCAAATTTTCAATTTTTTTTTTTTGAAAAAGGCTCGAAACCAATTCGACCGTTGGCTCTCCCTTCATCAACAAAACAGATCCTGTTCTTTCACTCCCCTGCATCAACTTCCGCAACTTGCTCCGCAGTGAGAGAAGGACAATCAACGAAATGGCAGAGGACTATGAGTTCGCGCCTGACGAAATGATGGTCAATGAGAATCTTGGGTACCCAAAAGCCTATGCCAAGCTCTGTCGTGATCGGGGCTTCGGTCCCTTCAGCCATGGCCCTCCATTCACTTTTATGCCTTATGCTCTGCAGCAAGACGAGGTACGAAAATGGCTAATCCTTCACTTCTTTGTTTGGTCTTTGAAAAGAAGGGAACTTTATGTGAAAACGAGTTCTGGATTATGTTTACGAATTGACTTTGTTTACTGGGTAGGCTCTTTTTGTGATTTTTGTCTTGTTCTTTGTGGCAATGCTTAGGCTGCCAGAGCAAGGGAGTTAGATCAGATGTTTCCGATAATGGATCCGAAAGCTAAGCCGACTACTAAGCCTAAAATCTTTGTCAGTCTCTTGTGGAAGCAGCTAAGCCACCTCGGGTAGGCACCTGAATTTCTCTTCAAGGCTGAGAATGAACACATTTTCGAAATTCAGTTAGGTGAATTCTTACGTTTATCACTTTGTTAAAACTCAGGAATGCTGGTTTTGACCCTGAAGTAATTCGAGTAGATGCTTATGGTAATGTGTTGTATTATCATGCGGATTCAGCATCTCCTCTTGCTTGGAACATTGATCACTGGTTTCCTTGTTCGAGTAATCTCTCTATCTAGCCCCAACCCTTCTAAGAATGTGTATGGGTCACGGTGTAATTTTGCTTATTTCGATTGAATATGCAGGAGGAGGTTTGACTGTTTCAAGCAATCTAAGGATATTACAGTGGCAAGTGTGCAAGAGAAAAAAGAATAAGCTGGAATTCTTAATCCCATGGTGGGATTTGCAACTGGGTATCTCTGTAAACCAATTCCTGTCCCTTTTTGCTTCTTCAAATTCAGACTTCAGGTTAGTATGCCACTTTTTATTCTCCGTGTTCGGCTTTGATCTCTTAAAGTGATAAAAGTCAAATGGGGTAGACCATAATATTTCTAGTTCCAAACAACAGGCACAGGGCATTTTCATTTTTGTTCTCTGAAGGAGAAAATGAAGAATTGAATGCTTCGCAGATAGTGGATTCTCATTCTTTTCCACAACATTTCATTAGATTGAAAGAACAAGTTGGACTTGCTCCAGCTGCAATCGTAGAATCCCAAAGGGAATCATACGATACAGGATCAGCTTTGAGACAACTGGATTACAATAGGAAGCCAAGACCAAAGTCTCCTGCAATTGGTTAGTGCATAATTATCAATTGAAGCTTTCAGTTTAATCATCTTAATATGAATTTTTATCTGACTAAAGCTTTCATGCTTTGCAGTGGCTGCAAGAAAAAGCAGAGCTAGTCTCCTGAAAGAAAACGAAGATCCAGACTTTGTTAAAAATCCATACAAAGCCATTGTCATGGCCCGAGATTCCCTGAAACAGAGAGAAGAAACAACAAGAATGCAGGCAGAAATACAGAAGATGGATAACGAAGTGAATGAAATCAAGCTGAAAAATGAAGAGGAAAAGTTCATTATTCAAGACCTGGAACTGGCTCTCATAAAACGTAGGAGAAAGGCAGAAAAGTGCCGGCGGTTAGCAGAGGCTCAATCTTCTTACAGGACTATGTTAGAGAAGATGATTAGAGACACAATGCACCAGTAAGATGAATAACCAAAACTGAAATAATCATTTCACTCGGTTTTTCTTTGAGCTTTGAACAGTGAAATTATGAAATTGTTTTCTGTAGGAGCGTGATTTACAAGGAGCAGGTAAGATTGAACCAGGGTGCAACTTATGCACTCATGGCCAGACTTGAGGCACAGAGGGCAATTTGTGATTCTGCGGAGAAAGAACTTCACAAGAAGTATAAACAAAGGGATGAATTAGAGAAACAGATAAGACCTGAATGGGAGCATGGAAGGAAGAGATCAAGAATAGATTATTCCAATTTCGAAGAGAACAATGGAAAACCTGTTCTTTATCTACCTGAAGTCAGGCCAAGAACACCTTTGCATAAGGAGCTTAGAGTGTTTTTGGAGGAGGAACAAAGGGCATCTGAAGCTGGATTATCTGCAAATGAAGAACAAAAGCAAGAAGAAAAAGAAGAGGAACTGCAAATACAAGCTGATAACATTACAAAAGATAAGCTTGAGGAGCATAACAGATCAATCACCACCTTGAAGGATGAAAATTCAATTGAGAACAAACTCAAGAAGCTGGAAATCAGTGAAGGTAAGAAGAAATGTGACATTTCACTCCCCGTTCACCAAGAACCAGAAATAGAGGAAGACGAAGAAATCAGAAAGCAACGTGGCAAAGGGAATGTGGAGAAATGGCTTCAAATGCTTCTAGAGAAGAGTGAAGGAGACATGGAACAACCACAAGAAACAATCGAAAATGTAACTAGTGGGACTGAAGAAATAATCAAACAGTTGAATCAGACTTTCCCACAAAAGGAGCTGAAGGTCTCTCAGAATCCAGATTCTGAAGACAAAGAGAAGCAGCTGCAACATTTTGAAGACAAGAATGATCGCACAGAGAAACAAGATAAGTTGGAAGAAGAAACGGAGGAAGCGATGGAAAGGAAGGATCAACATAGAAAGGAAAGAAAGCTGGAGAGGTCAGAGAGTGCGAGGACCTTGAGGCGAATCCCATCTTCTCCATCTTTGCTTCTGAGAAAAGGTGTAGACTGCATTCGAAAGAAGCCCCTAGTAAGTGGTGATGATGATGATTGTGATGCCACGGCTAATAACTTCATAAAGTCGTCCATCAAGACAATCAAGAGAGCGGTCAAAATATGATCCTTGAGCTTTTACCTTGTCTATGCACTTGTAGTTCTTATTATTTTACAATTTATGAGTGAAATTAATGGGCTGAAAAAAAACAGAGAATAAAAGTGTGGAAAGCTCGTTGTTTGATTTGTGTATACAGATTCTGCCTCATGAAAAAGTTTTATTGTTTGATTTCAGTAATGATATGTTTCAGTCTCAAATATTTAATGTCAGCTTGTTGTTTTACCCCAAGAAAACTCGGTGTGTTTTTCTCGCTACGTATATATCTCTTTCGGTTTACCATGTGCAGGAAATTTTAAAATCTCGAAAAGAAGGCCATATTTAATCAATGAAAATATTTTTTTTAGACTCTAAACCATTATGCATTAGCTTAGCTTTCAATTTCTTCCATGTCAATTATCACTCTTTCTATTAAAAAAAATTGCGGGTAAGCTTGATGTGACAAAAGTTCAATTTTCTTTTTTCTTTTTTTTTTGGCGTAAATTCTTGAAAATTATGCACTTGTATTCACAAATTGTGTTATATACCATCGTGTAATGTATGGAGCTGATGAATGATCGACAAGACAACCCCATTATATTGGTTGTAGGTTTCTTACAATCGTAACCTACGAATATAATTCTTAATTCTACGTATACATCTCTCAGATTTCCTGCTAATCAGGATTGGTCCAATAGCCTTGGTCCATACATGAATGAGCATATGCCTCCTTTGAAATGGTGAAACTGTTCTGTATCCCTAACAGAAATATCTCTCCGAACAACCTTTGAGATAAATTTGACAGTATCATGGCAGCTTTTGCACATATACAGATTCTTTGTAACCTAAACAGGCATTCCAGGCGCAGTATTAATAAGTGCAAATCCAATGGCCAGTCTCTCACTGTGGCCACAAAATATATCAGCTTTAGAAGCTTCAAGTATGTCCATAGAACTGCCCTCATTCTCAGACTCTCCAAAACCAGCTTCCTTCATCCTCTCATAAAATCCCTCCAAAACTGCATTTATTTCCCTTACTTGAGGGTGAAACATATCGCCACTGAGAAAAGCGTGCACTTTGCTCTTGACTTCCACCCAACTGCATCCAGGATCTACTATTAACCCATTCTGTCTCATCATTTTTCTAACTTTCGCGACTTCATCCCATCTACCACTGTCTGCATAAAGATTAGACAGCAGAATGTAATACCCGACGCTTCTTGTGTCATATTTAAAGATATTCTGGGCAGCAATTTCCCCAAGTCCAACATGATGGTGAATCCTGCATGCATTTAACAAGGCTCCCCAAATTGCAGGATCTGGCTTCATTGGCATTTTCTGTATGAATTCACAAGCATCCTCCAATCTCCCATCACGGCCAAATAAATCAACCACGCATGCATAGTGTTTCAGATTAGGGGTAATACAATACTTATATTTCATGCTGTTAAAATATTCCAAACTTCTGTCACCAAACCACATCTGCTACAAGCACATAAAATAGACATCAATGTGATTTCATCTGGTTTAACGTTTAACTCTAACATTCTCTGAAAAAGTTCGATAGCAAGTAGTCCTTTTCCACGTTCGGCATATCCCCAGTAGAATGTTCCATGCTGCAACATCTTGATTGCCATTGAAAAATTGTTTCCAAGCAGATTCCATTCTTCCACATCTTACATACATGTCTAAAATTGCATTGGGCAAACAACCATCAAAAGCTACTCCAGTCCTCAATGCATGGGCGTGGATTTCTTTTCCACATGTTAAAGCTCCTATCTAGGACATGCAGCCAGGACAGAAACCAAGGTAATAGAATTTGGCTTTAGTCTAAGCATCATCTCGCTGAAGTACACCGGTTGCTGATTCGAAGACCGAGGATAATAGAAGTCCAAGATATAATATTCTTGTCAGGAATGCTGTGGAAAACTTCTAAAGCCCTGTCAATGCATTTACACTTGGAGTACATGTCAATAAGCGTGTTTGCAACTATAACATATGAGATGAGCCCTGTCTGCTTGGCAACCTCATGGAGTTTGATCCCCATATCTAAATGGCCTAAACTAGAACATGCACATAGCACACTGGCTAAGGTGATTTCATCTGGCACGACACCTTCCAGTTCCATCATTTTGTATGTTTGCGAAGACTTCTCTGGCAGAAAACTATTCTCATAACTCGACATCATCACTGTCCATGACACCACATCTTTACATTCTGTTTGAGAAAAAACTTTTTCTGCTTCCTCAGTAAGTCCAACAGCTGAGTACATCTGAATTAATGAATTGTAAACCGAAGCATCTTTCCCAAATTCTGTTCTCAGCACATAACCATGAAGTTCCCTCCCTAATAGCTTATCACCAAGAAGCTCACATGCAGTAAGCACGCTGGTCAAGGTCATCAAATTTGGATCGACAGAAAGTTCAAGCATCAGACAAAACAATCTCAGTCCCTCCAAACACTTTCCATTTTCAAATAATCATGGCATTCCATGAAATCCGGTCTCTATTAGGCATTTTATCAAACACCAATCTTGCAGTATCAACATCGCCGCATTTCACATACATAGTGATAAATGCATTGACCACATCGACATCTGACTCAAATCCATATCGACTGACATGCACATGAATCTCCCTACCTCTAACTAAGTCCGGCATACCACCACAAGTCCTCAAAACGCATGGGAAAGTGTAGACATCAGGTCTTACACCAACCCACAGCATTCTATGGTACAAATTCAAAGCTTCATCAAAAAACCCTGCTTTGGCATACCCACCAATCAAAACGTTCCAAGAAAATAGATTTCTCTCGGTCATTCTACCAAACACATACCATGCATCAACTAAATTGCCAAACCTCACGAACGTACTTAACAGTGCATTCCCCAGCGGAAGGCTCAAGAGGGTAATCGACTTTGAAACACAAGTGTAAACCCGAGAGCCTTCGTTCCGTGCTCTCTTCCATTCACATAACGGCAACAACGCAATATAGGCATCTTCGGCTACAGAAATTTTAAGTTCACGCATCGATTCTAAGTACTGCAAAGCTCGTTCTATGTTGCCAAGAAGGCATAACTTACAGATGTCCAAATTTGGGTTTTGCCTGTGGACGGAGGCGGTGGTGGTAGTAGTGGGAGAATTTGAAACACAAATTCCATTGGCTTTTCTTATTGCGAGATGGTGGGTTTGAAGGTTTTGAGAGAAAGTGAAAGTTTTGAGCTTGAAATTTTCAGAAGTAATGAGAACAGGAAAGTCGGATTGACCCTGGATTGGGGAGATTTTAGCAAAAGCCGACATTGGAGATGGAGGGCATGCTTGTGTGGGAGGTTGTTGGGTGAGGTTCTGAGGTTTAACGGTTAATACCGGTTACGATAAAAGGAAGAGTGCAATGCAAAGCCAGTGGTAAAATGTTGCCATCTCAGTGCAGTGCCAGTCAACGATTATTATCATCATCTTATCCCCTGTTTTGTTTTCCTCTCCACTAACTCAGTCTATTTTACTGTTGCGCAAACGATTTGAAGCCCTTTGTTATTAGCTTGTAGGAGAGCAGGAGGCAGCCAACTCACTTGTTTTGTCTCTAATATTATAAATATATTAAATGATTTCATTTTGACTTTTTTTAATATATAAAAATAAAAAACAACATTTGAGATGGTCTTCAACCTACAAGTACGCACCCACCTATGCCCTGCCCAGCCCAGTTATTGGGTTAAGCCTGTTTCGGCTTTGCGGCTTCCGTGAGCAAAAGTGGACCAGAGGAGTGGAACAATTAAAATGGTGCTTTTAGTTTCCAAGGCGAATGTGGATTTGCTTTAATCTGTTACTAAATCTCAGTCATTACATCAAAATCCGACCATTCTATTCAAAGTAAACAACTAACTAGTAGTAATTATTACTCAAAACTCAGAATAAACAGAGGAGAATACTGTTGCCATTGTGAAACGGTTCACTCTGTATTCTATGGTTGCCCACCAACCAATTTGGAAAAGTCAAGGCAACTATAATTTTTATTTTGATCAGATGACGGAGTAACTCTAGATAAAAATCTACTTTTGCAATATCGTAGTCTAGTAATAGTAAATAAATGGGATTGATTCTACAAAACCAAAAAACTAAGGGCCTTCAGAAAGAGTCAGTAGCAATAGCAAACTTATTCTGTAACCACTTAAGCAGAGTTACAACCTACAGCAATTAGTTGCTCCTTAACTAACGATTAGACATTGCGAGGAGTTGAGGTTTCAGATGAACTGCTTGAGCTTGAGGAATCTCCTGCTGCTGGATTTAGTGGTGAAGCACTCACCAGAGAACCATTCCCACCCTCATCTTGAGACACAACAGGTATCTTGACAGATGCTCTTTCCATCTCTTTCTCAAGTTCTTCCTCGCGACGCAATGCACTAAACTGGCCATCCAAAGACTTGGCTGCTCCTAACCAAGCTAGAACAATCACCAGAAGCACTCCTCCGAGGTACGGAGTTGAGCTCGCCAGCGAACCGAATGTTAAGATCATAAATTGTTGAATTAGAGCACCTCCTGACTTCCCCAACGGGTTGCAAACAACATCAATAGCCGCCTTGCCTTTTACCTACGGCAAACATTTCGGTCGAGTTAGCTAAAATCAGATACCACCGTGTAATATTTCAGGTCAGTTAGAACATTTGCTCTTTCATTATTAGAAATTTCATAGATAGGATTTAAACATGACTGAGTAGCAGGGAAGAGTCAAAACCTTGGTATCCTCGTCTAAAGGAATATAGGCCATTTCTTTGCAAGGATCGAACAAGCTGTATTTCGCACTCTTGCTAAATATATTCTGCAATGCACCCACATATACAGCTGCAAGCAGTGGAGTCAATCCAAACTTTGCGAGGGTCGGTGCAAATGGGTCCCCGAATAGTACAAGAGAAAAGAAACCAACTCCGGTCAGAAGCAAGACTGTAGGCGTGATAGTGGCAGCAACTCCCCATCCAAATTTGTTGAAGATAAATTGACTAACGAGCATCATTGTGAATGTGGCAATTCCAGTTGCAGTTGAGAAGTCACCCATAAAGGAAGAGTACTCGTTTGGGCTAGGAAACTGCATGAGCACAATTTGCAGGGAAAGTGTGAGAGAGTTAATAGTCAAAAGGCCATTACAATACCAAACTAAGACAAACAAATTTATTTTACATTACCTGAGCCTTCAGCTTTGATTTCCATGTAACCTCAACAAGGTTTATGCTAATTCCATATGCAACCACCAAAGTTGCAAGATCTCTAATGTATTTTGAAGACACCAAGAACTTCAAGCTCTCCATTGTTCCCATTTTAGGCTTTTCCTGCAGAAATATATACAACAAGGGAAAATTCGAGTTTAAACAATATTTCAGATGAAGCAGAATAGTGTGTAAGCATTTATAGAATGCATAAGAGCATTGCCACATAAAGCAAGAAAGTATGCATGTGAGCACACGCATTCAACATTATCAATTTGTTTTCAGCTATTCCACACCCCTAGTAACTCAACAGGCTCTAACTGATAGGAAAAATAAGATCTGATTTTCAAAAGATTACCTTCTTCTTCTTGCTACGTGTAGGAAGAGGAACATAACGGTTCACCCACCAGTACAGGAAACAGATTGCAAATCCCATAAGCACAACAATACTCATCATCCCTTTTAGAGAGATGGCCCAACCATCAACTCCAGGACCCAAGTTTTCCCTCAGATTAGAAAAGTATTTCACTGTCCGGCCGGAGAATATAAGAGCCACATTGGCCCCAAGTCCAAACAAAGGATAGAACCGTTTTGCTTCATCAACTGTAGTTATCTGCAGAGCAAGTAAGATTATCAGAAGAAAGTAAATATCCATGACAGAGCAGACGTTTTTGCAGAAATGATATCTCTGATATTAGAACTGATAGCAAGGAAGATTGAAAGGAAGCGGTGTTCTCTATTAAATAGAAAACCATTAAAATAGATGTTGTGTGCATATTAACTTGTTTCTCTGCCTCTTACAACTTCCATTCAATTTGCAATCACTATAACATCTTAATATGAATATAAGAATTCATGTGTATCAGACAACCATTACTAATACTTTACTGTAGTCACAATGACTCTGCAACTAAAGAAAGTCATCTCAGAAATGCTCATCATTCAGCTAAAGAAGCCTTTGAAGTAACACAATAAAAGGGAAGAACATAAACTTCATGAACCATGAAATCTAACTGCACATTTTTCCGTGATGGCATACCAATCATATTGATTGATTAGTCACTTTTCTTGGAAATTACTATAAAGTCATCATCTATACCCATTGAAAGGAGAGCAAAAGACGTGATGTAACAAATAAGATCGTGAATCATCGTTGGAATTATGACAATGGACCACATATAAACTGTTAGTGACACCTAAAATTATCAGCTGCCAAACCAAGAGCAAAGAGCAGAATAAATAAAATGAACGTTCAAATCAGAAGAAAATAAAACAAAATAAGTGTACCAGAAAGATATATAGGAGAAAAGGAAAACGATTCAGTGGTGTACCAGAAAGATAAAATAAAATAGGTGTAACAGAAAATAAAACAAACTGTTTCTAAGATTCATCCAACCAAATAATCAAGTAGTTTGTACAGGAGTATGCTCAGATAGGATCTCTAACTGAAGTAGTTAAGATGCCGGAGTACCAGAATAAAAGTAATAATCTGATATCAACAGGTATGACTATTACATAATCAATCTAAAGAACAATGATCAAAGTCTGTTGATAGAATAAATTTACCTGGTTAGCAAGTCCCCAAAACAGCACTGAAATCACCACACTTCCCCACAATTCAGCCATGACATAAAACAAACAAAAACTCCAGATTCTCAAAATCGCAAGTGGACCAAGGAACCTCGGACCCAGGATGTTGAGGAGCTTGTCGGTAAATGCCTGAGGGTGGATATAATTACTAAGAGGATAAAGAACAAAGCCAAAAGCCCCGAAGAAGGCGATGAAGGGGAGAATGACAGTATAGAAGAGAGCTTGCTTGGACAAAACATTAGCCAATTTTGTGTATAACAACATGAACCCTATAGCCATTGGCAGATTCACCCACGTTTTCAGAAATGGTATAATCTCTGCACTACTTCCTCTGGCCGTCACAACCAGCACATCCTTTGTATCTCTGAGAATTGTGTAATTGAAGAGGATACAAAAGAACATGGCCCCAAGTGGTATAATCTTCTTCAGGGTTGTAAGCTCAATACCCAAGAATTTTGGCTTCTCAATTTCTACTTCCCCATATAGTGGCTGCCCATCAGCAGCAGCAGCAGCTTCAGCCTTGCAGATGAACAAATTTTTGTCCTTTCGACCAAAGCCATTAGCCTTTAAGACAACACCATGAAATTTTTGGAATCCATTTGTAGATAGAGAAGACCCACCAAGGATTTTGGGCTTCGACGACAGAAATCTCTGCTTTAAGCCCTGCGAAGGGTGTAAAATCCTATTCCTGGGGTTTGTGGGAAGAGAGAGAAGTCCTCTGGTCTGCAGAACACCTTCCATGTCTATCTCTTAGGTCCCTTGAAGACAACCAATACCTTGGCAATTTAAGAGGAGAACACAAAGAGAGACACAAAGAAGGGAAGCAGGGATAAAGATAGATACGGCAAGGTGACTGCTAGCTGGAGAGGAGAAGATTATTTTCTCAGAGGGTAGACAGATACAAATATCTATCCTTATATATCAGCGAAGCGACCGAACCCTCAGAAAGGTTGAGGAAGACAATATATATGTATATTTATAAAAATTAATATGATATGATAGAAAAAATATTATAATTATAATTATATAAATTTAAGAAAGGGTTATAGGCTTTTAAATAGCCACGGCGACCAGGTTTTCCATTGAATCTGTTAACAAGAAGACAATTTTCCATTTTTTTTTTTTCCTTAATGAATGAAGTTCCAGAAATGCAAGTTACGGTTTGACAGTGAGTGAAAAGGATAGGTAAGTAAAGTGCATGGGAAACGGAAGGATAGGTAAGTAAAGTGCATGGGAAACGGTCAAGCAGAGGGAAAAGGAGCTTCCCTATAATCTCTCTCGAGTCTTGGCATTCCAAAAGGAGAAGGGAGCGAGTTATTTTCCTCAAATATCCTCATTCACAGTATGCTCAAAATGCCCTTGAGATACTTTTCACACGAGTTTAGAGTTTCGTCTTTTTCTTCACATTCAGAAATATGCATATTGTTCTACTATAATAGTAATACACTAGAGTGTCTATTTCGCAAAGAAAACCATCAATTTATTTGGCAGATTATGTTTGATTAACTTAGTTAATCAATTAGTTCTATAATTATAATTTACAACCTAAAATTCATTTTATCAAATAGACTTTAATTAACGTAATAAACTTACTTACACTCATGTTTTTTTCACTGAGATGATTTGATTCACTTAATAAGAATGCCCTGCAAATTTATAAACTATATTTAAATACAAAATCAGTGAGAGCAACTCGTCTAAATTTAATAGACCTCATATTATTATTATTATTATTATTATTATTATGTACTCCCGTGCACGTGCAGCATGCAAGTGTCATTAATTTTTCTTGGTCACATTCCAAATCCACAAATAGTGATTTCCAACGAGTACTCGTGGATTTGAAAGATACTGGTGCGATGGAAAGCCTTGGAACGTGAAGTCGTTGAATTCATCAAAAACCATGGGCCAGCACTGGCCCAGCATTTTGCCCTTTTTTTTGTTTGACCTAATGCACTCGACAAATTGCATTGCAGTACAAGTTGCACTAAATTGGTGATTGTTAAACTTATAAAACACATATAATTAGTTTGCTAATGCGACTGATTCGTAGGAACAATGACAAAGTCAAATACAACAAAATCATGTTAAGGATATCCCATTCCCATTTCACACGTTTCAGAGAACAAGATGGAATAAGCAACAGAGTTTGTATTTGTAATAACCACGACACCACTCCTTCCAAGACACAAAATCATCAGTCATTCATCTCATATTGTCTCGGAGGCAATGGCACATTGATTTTCTCCATAATCTAACTTGGGCCTTATGTCCACAAGTAAATGGGCGTACCCTCATTTCAGTTTCAATCCAAATCTCACTTCTTTTTTGGTGTGGTGATAAGCAAGAAAGAGCTCATGGGTTTCTTTGTGGGGTAAATGGTTATGGTTATGCTAGAGTAGTTGAGTGGATTAATCAATGGAAAATGTTCAACTTTATGGCCAAGTTTTGGGCTGTCTTTGTTTATGGGCCTGTGGGGTTCAAGTCACATATTTTTACTTGTAAATAAAATCAATTTATTTTTTTTCCTATATGTAAATTTGATTAAGTGTTTTATAAGCATGCAAACAGTCTTTTGGTCAACTTCTTTCCCTTCATTTTAAAAATTCGCTGTTCTTTTTTTTTTTTTTAATTAAAAATTGCTAATCATACACCTTACATGTGTTGAAACAATTATTATGGAGACAAAAAAGACAAGTAATAATAATTGATTATTGAATGGGCGAGAGAAAGTTGGAGTTATTTCATTGTATTTGCCTTCCATGGGAACATTATAATGACTGAAGAAATATTTTGGAACAGCAGCAGCACCAGTATAGCAGTTGTTGTTTGCTGTAAAGTGTATATATATATACACAAGTAAAAGGGGACCACACCAGACTAGCACACACATACTCTAAGTACTCTAGCTGCAACTTTTGGCTGCATTTCGGGACCATCAATTTCTAAAAATTAACAACCATTCTATCATTGTTGCATTGTTTGTATATAATATATGGAATCGTCAAACAGTCCTCTTTTCAGAAACACTTTAGCCCCCCACATTAAAAACTTTGTATAAACAAAGTACAGCTACCTCACTCTTATTGCCACGTTAAAAATTCATTTATGCTTTGAAACTTCGAGCATTGGCGGTGGAAAGAATTTTTTATTATTATTCTAATGAAATTCAGCCCTTAAGATCAAGGGAATGTTTAAGGTGAGACAACAGTGACAAGACAAAGAACAAAGACAAACTGCATCTAGTAATAGAAGAGTGTTGGTCTATATTACAGTGGTTAAACAAAACTTGAAAACAATCAATCCCTTCCCTTTACTCGCGTCGTGGGTGCACCAAAGTTGGATTCCGAGATTATTATTATTGTTGTTGTTGTTTGGATTGGATTAGTGGTGTTGGGTTATGTGTACGATTCACGGTCACCAAACCTTGGCCCCGTCATTCTGATATTGACATTGACACAACCGGAATGTCCCGATTATGGTCAACAAAATAATTAAGGCACGGAAAGAATGTAAAATCACCATTATTCTCTTTATCATTGTTCTATGTCAGTAAGTAAGTATCTTACTTACGAAGACAAGAGAAGAGAAACAGAGAAGGAGCGAGAAAGATTCCCGGTTTTTCCATTATCATGTTAAGAAAGTAGGTAAAATGGAAAAGAGATTCTTCAGTTGTTACAACTGAAAAACCGTGCATGATTAGATCAGATCAGATCCAAAAAAAAGATCATTGTCATCAAACAGGGAAGGAACAGAGAGGACAACTTTTACATCAGCAACATGGTTGGTTGTTTTTTTTTTTGTTTTCTTATAGTTTTAGCCTCAATTTCAATATTGAACGAAATTATTTTTGCTTTGGCTACGGAAAAGAAGGCTGGCTGTGCAGATTAGCTCTTGGTACACCAGTTGCCTTAATTATGCACATGCTATCTGCAAATGGACATCAGAGAGAGTATGATACGTACAACTTTTTTAACTGTTAATCCAAACTGCCATAAATGACAAACAACATTGTCTTGCAAATTAATCAAGATAGTGGTTGGTAATGGCAGAGGAGA
Organism: Bauhinia variegata; assembly: GCA_022379115.2. Classification (NCBI taxonomy): domain Eukaryota; kingdom Viridiplantae; phylum Streptophyta; class Magnoliopsida; order Fabales; family Fabaceae; genus Bauhinia; species Bauhinia variegata. Next base: position 23,644,845 of record CM039427.1, read on the forward strand.
GATCGCGATTGTCACGAGCTACTAATAATAGAATAGGGTTGCGCGCAGGCGATCTATGAGCAGCCAGAAAGATCTCACGCGTAACCTGTCAGCGAGGACGTCTAACTTTATCATCCCAAACAAATGTTTATTTAAAAAAAGAAACCATAAGAGTAAAATACAAACAGTTGATATCAGGATATAATATGGTGGAATCCCGAACGCGCATGCTGCCGGTAAAAGTAAAAGTTATATCGTAAATTAACTAAACTCTTTGTCTTCATCGGCCAAAAATATTAAAAAACAAAAGAAATATCAATGAATGAATGAAAGGGAGAGCTTAACAATATGTTATATTGCACAGGACAGGCTATGCCAGCATTAAGTAGGTTTATTTTAAAATTCAAAAATTTTGGAGGTTTATTCACGAGAAACGGAACTTTTTTCTAGCAACGGTCGATTTTAATGGAACCAAAATCTTATGTTTTTTCTATCCATTATTACGTGAAAATAAAAATTGGTAATTGGTAATAATGCTAAAAATGATTGTATAGGAGCAAAGCAACAGGCTGTTCCGTTGATGGCGACGCAGGTCCCGACCACCTCAACCCAATCCTCCTGCCTAACCGTTACCTTCTCGAAGGTCTCGCCCTCTTGTTTAAATAAGTCGTTTATTTAAGATTATCAACTAAATAGGAGTATCAAGTATGTGTTATGTAACAGTTGTGAAGACAGACAGTTGGATTGTTATGTTTTTTGGTCTTCATGCTTCGTGCATTAACAATATACTATCATATTTAGATTTTTTCTTAATAACGTGATCATAAAACATCAATTAAAGGCTACACTTTAAGTATGAAGTATTTTATTAGTTTGCAATTTTTGAAGTATATTAATTTTCATTTTAAAGTGTTGTTTATTTGTTATGAACTTCACTTTCGTAGTCAATATAAAAAATGAAAGAAGACAAAGATTGACAGTTCGTCTTTTGGCACAACAAATATGCGTCGCTACTTTTTAATTGGCATGGAATAACTAGTTATCGACTGTCTAAATCTTGATACCCATCTAACGTAGATGGCTAAATGCCCCATAAATAAATAATTTGTGACTGATTCTTGGCTCGAGATGTTGTATTAAAAATGGATGGATACTACGAGTTATTTTCAGTTGTTGATAAAAATAATAATGTTGGATAATAACAACGTTAACTTATAAAGTGGATTAAATTAATACGATACTACTCCTTGTCCTTTTTGTACATATATAATATTAATATTTAAAATATTTCCAAGTGCGAGAATATGATTAGTGTTTCGTATTAAAACGCCATTAGCATGGTTGATGTTGTCAATTCACAAAAAGCTGCAAGAAGGTCGCATAAATTATTGCAATTAATGATGGATTTCTTGTCTGCCAATACACCGCGAAACGAGATTAACGATGAAAACAAATAAGAATCATATAATAATAATAATAAATTATATTACAATATATACGGAAAAAATATATATTTAAAATGTACTACTATATGAATAGAATTACGATTGAGAATGATAAAGAAAAACTAAGGAATATTTAAAAAACAAAGAAGAAAGGAGAGAGAAGAAGAACAAGAAAGAGAAAGTAGACGGACTGGGAAGGGAAAGAAGTTGGAGGAGAAAGGCAGGCAGGGGATTTCAAAACCGTTTGAAATTCACAGAGGCTTTCGTCTTTCGAGCCTCTCTGTTATTCTTGTTACCAACTCTGGAACCCTAGCACACGCCCTCGTATCCGATGACGTTCTTCCTGCCTTCTGCGCTGTTGTTCCGGCCACTCTGACTTCTCCGCTGCGTTCTTCGTGGCCGGAGATGGCTGATAAACCGCCGCTGGAGAACTTGACGTTATTATTAGCTAGGGTTTCAGTTGGGTATCGGAGCCCCACATAATAGATCTCGAACTAATTGCCAAAATTCAAACAATTATAACCGCCCTCTGCAGCCGGAGGGAGAGCACCATCAGAATTACGGGTTGTGAGCGCCGGATCATATTGCTTCATTTGGTTCGCCATGGCGAAGGGCGGTCACTGCTTCGAGAAGGTCCGCAGGTGCATTCGGACGGTTTTCTTCATGGTGGCAATGATGGCATCCTTGTTGGTAATGTCGTTGCCCGTCCTGGTGGCAGTGCTCGATGTGCTGGTGCCTTGTGTATTGATCTCCAGCTTCACCTGTGTGAGGTGCTACGGTTTCAGAGAGCATTTGCATCGATACGCTTTCAAGAGCTCCTTGACAGATATTCCTATTGTTTCCGTCATAAGATCCCTCATCATTATCTGTATGATTCTATTTCCATTTCCTTTTTGGGTGGTTTGTTCACTTTTCTTGGGCAGGGATTATGATCCATCCCTCTGTTACTGATGTTGGAAGGAATCATAAAAGTGCTTCTATACTAATTTACTAGAAATTTTGATAATTCTTTTCTTTTGTCGAGGGATTGAGGGCATGATCGGGAGTGTTGTTTCTTTGATTGGAAACTAGTGGAAAGGAGGAGATAAGTCTTTGTTATCATTTCTGGTGTGCTTCTTTACAAAAGGGAAGAAAATTTTCTTTTATAATCAGTCAAAATAAATTCGTTTAACCAAGTATATATGGAAAGAGCTTATTCTCACTTAGCCTCTCTAATTTACATATCATAACGTCAATTTTGATAAGAAACTGCGGGGATACTTTTCCTGTTTCCTTTTGTTATATCCTGAAATGTTTCCCGAGTTTATTCAAGACCCCGAATTTCTTTTTTTCTTACTCCCATCGGCTAAAATTTTGAAATTACTGGACTGAATGAGATACATTTTTCTCTCTATATATATTGAACTTACTATTGTTTGATGATTGTAGGTGTTTATACATTTTGTGATGGCCCCGCTCTCTCACATGGTCCATACCTTGGAACTGTGACTTTGTGTTCCCTTATCTCCATTGTTCTCCTTTCAGTCAAAGCTTGTGTTTTCACGGTGAATTCTCAAATTGAAGCAGAAGTGTCAACTTCCCTCTCAAGGCAGAGACTCCATTTGAAGAAGTCATGGGGAATGCCTGTTTTATTTCTCTCGTCAGTTGTGTTTGCCCTTGGCCATATTGTGGTTGCTTACAGAACCAGCTGCAGAGCTCGGAGAAAGCTCCTTTTTCACAGAGTTGATCCTGAAGCTGTAAGTTTGCAATGGTTATCTCGTCTTCCCTTTACTTTCAAAGGCTTGTTCTCAACATGTTGGTTCCTTGATTTTGGTTCTTTGGAAACAAGCGGTTCTAATAGTGGGTACCAGCTAAAAAAAATTGCTGAAATTTGTGAGACTTCAGTAGATATTGCACTGGTATCGAATTGTTAAATTGGTGATTTTTTTAATTGTTTTGATTATACACATATTCATATGACTGTACTGATTTATTCATGTTAAATCAAGCAGGTCCTTGCATGCAAAAATGTTTTCTCTGGCTTTCAAAAGGTCCCGCGTTCTCCTACTCCCTCTGGGGGGAGAACCCCAAAAAGTGACAGTGAAATGAGACGAAAGCCTTTAGGGAGAGTTCGTGATGAGGAACTGCCTGCCAGATTACTTGCAGACTCAGACAGCTCGTTCATTACATGCCAAGGGATAACTCTCCATTGCAAGCTTAGCTTGCCTCGTTCACCTCCGCATTCGTTATCCTCCACCAACTTCCCTGAATCAAATTCTAGTTGCAGCACTTTGTCAGTGGCTGGGGGGATGGCAAAACATGATAGGAATTGGCTAAGCATCTCTCCAAGATTCCAGAGACAACTCTATAGGACATATAGCAATCAATTCCATGGCTCATCTCTATGTGCACCTCTTTTGGATGGTCCTTTGACTTCTCCCTCCGAGGAAATCCCTGTTTTGCGTCTAGATGAAATTCATGAAGAAGATGAAACAAATAAAGTGGGTTCAATGTTTCCAGATCGAGATTTAGAGGGTATTGGCCAAGTCGGTATAGTTTTAGTGCATGGTTTTGGTGGGGGAATCTTCTCTTGGAGGCATGTGATGGGATCTCTTGCTCGGCAGAGTAATTGCCCAGTTGCAGCATTTGACAGGCCTGGTTGGGGACTAACACCAAGGCTTCATCGGGCTGATTGGGAGGAAAAAGATTTGCCTAATCCTTATAAGCTTGAAAGTCAGGTAATTGCTAGTTTGGAGTAGTGTGAAATTTATTGCAAGTCATTAATTGTTATTTCATGTTCTGGAGTAAACAATTGAGGCAAAGGCCAAACATCAGTATCTATTGGAAGGTTGTGATTATAATACCCCAGTTTGGTGAGACGTGGGGCAGTGGGTTTTCAACTTCTGGCTCCCAAGGTCAAGACATTATTAAACGTTCTGGAAGTACATTACTAGAGAAAAGCATATAAGTGCTGCATTGCAGAAACTAGTAATGGAGAAAAGAAGATTCCAATAAAAGTAGCCCTTGCTCTATTTTTCAGTGATGGTTTAACCAGCAACTTCTGTATCATTTATTTTTTTAATTTTAATTCTGCTTTTGCCTTTTAACTCCTAGGTTTGTGGAAATACATAATGTATGTCTGACGGATTTGGTTTTCAGGTTGATACCCTGTTGTCTTTCTGTTCTGAGATAGGCTTTTCTTCAGTGGTGCTTATTGGTCATGACGATGGAGGGTTGATCGCTTTGAAGGCTGCACAAAGAGTACAGTCATCAACTAGTTCTTTCAACGTGAGAATTTATTCTTGCTTTTCTGTTCTAACTCAATATTTTAATGAAGTTGAATTGTTGTTTAGCCACACTCTGCATGTTAACTATTATCTAGATGAAAAGTTGAAGTTAATGCCTAATCAATAAGACAATAACCAAATTGTTAGATGTATAGTAATTGTCTCATAGCAAAGAATCTTCTAAATTTTCTTGACCTGACCATGGTATTCCAGAGGGAAGTTTCTGTTATTATAGATTGAGCTTTTGTAGTTTCACTCATTAGTTTGGTCATACATTCAATTCAACAAATATTCAAGATAGAACAATTATGGATTAATATGGTAGTTGTTGGGCTACAACATGGTTTAATGCCAGAAACTGAGTTATAGGTCAAAGAGTAGTTCTTATGTGGTGTGTCTTGAGAGTGTGTGTGCATGTGTGTTTTTTTAAAATTTTAACATGGCATTATATAGTTAGAGGAAAGGAGATTTAAGAATTCATATTCCAGCTCTGTTTGGAATCTGACGCATAGCTGTTATACTTTAAATTATTCTGCAAACTAGTTTACTTTTCCTTTGGATTAGTTGTATTTTATTATTGGGTCTGAGCGCAGGTTCATTTATTATTTGAACTAGGATTCGGTATTTATATCTCATAGAAGAACAATAAACAGTGCGTATTCATATGTCGTTGTCATGATACAAAAGAATCAAATGGAGCAAAAATCTTGATTATATGAACAAGGAACTAGTAACTAGGTGTAGAAATTCTTGTTTTATATGATGATATCATATGCTATTGGTTGCATGCCTGGTGTTCGAAGATGCACACTCAACAATTTTTTTCCCCCACCAAAAAACTTAACATATATACTATTGCACATTTGTTGACGTTTTTAAATCTTTTATGCACGTCGTTCAGGTTAGTATTAAAGGGGTTGTATTGCTAAACATTAGCTTGTCAAGAGAAGTGGTTCCTTCATTTGCAAGGATCCTTCTGCATACCTCACTTGGAAAGAAGCACTTGGTTCGTCCTCTACTGAGAACAGAAATCACTCAAGTGGTGAATCGGCGTGCATGGTATGATGCTACCAAGCTGACAACAGAGGTTTTGACTATCTACAAGGTATTCGTGTATATCCTAGAAAAGCCTTTCACGTTGAAATAATTAAGAAGCACACTACTTTCTTCTAATATCAAACTGCAGAAATTATTATTATATGATATGAACTTAGCGGAAGTTATTCTTTTAATTTTCTCTTGTCGTGGTAGATTAGGGTAGAGTGTGCTCACTAATTATTAATCTATGGGTCACAGCTTTATTTGTTCTATTTTTTGTCATTCTCTGCTGGCTGTTTTTTCACTTCCCGCGACAGGAATTCACTGTTCTTTTATGTACTCAGGCTCCACTTTTTGTAGAAGGATGGGATGAAGCACTTCATGAGATTGGTAAATTGTCATATGAAACCGTCCTTTCAGCAAAAAATGCAGAATCGTTGCTAGAGGCTGTAGAAGACATGCCAGTGTTAATTATTGCAGGTGCTGAGGATTCCCTAGTTCCTCTCAAATCTTGTCAAGCTATGGCTTCAAAACTTGTAAATTCTGTGAGTGTCCTACTACATCATTTGTTACCAGCAACGGAATTTGGTTTTGTGAATGCTGTTTTACTCCATTAAAAACGAGGAACATACCTGGTCTACGTTTGTACTCTTTTATCAGCTTTAATTTCCTAAGCATTTGCAACGGAATATAATTTCAGCCTGATCAATTGTCCTCATGCTTATTTTACCAATTCATATGCAGAGATTGGTTGCAATATCTGGGTGTGGCCATCTACCGCATGAGGAATGTCCAAAGGCATTGCTTGCTGCTATATTGCCCTTCATTAGTAGACTCTTGTCTAAATCAGAGCCGCAAAGCCAATAGGTCATCTCTTTTCAAGTTAAATATACGTAGGGTTGTTATCTATTGTTAGGAGCTTTGATTTCTTTTTCTTCTTCTTTCCTTTTCTCTTGTTTTTCCCCCTTTCCAAGCAAATATTACTCCGAGAGAGATAGAGAGAGTAAAGGCACCTCTTCTCTTGGGCGTTTTTTGATGTGCTAGTTTTAGAGTTTTGTACCTGTATCTCACCAGGGTTTCCTCCCTTTTTCTTGTTAGTTATCAGGGTTCACGTTTGTCTTAACAGCTTGTCGTTTCCCACTAAAAGGAAGTGGGAAGGTAACTTGTTTTCTTTTGTAAATTTATCGTCACATTATTGGTAATGAATACTTCAGCATAGTTTCTTCATTTCTTTCCATTCAACAATTGTGTTTTTCTTGAAGCTTAACAATTTTGTAATATATTACGATATGTACTGATTGACCTTTAGAGTCGTCATTATATTTAAACCCTTTTAATATTTTCAATTTTAAAGAGAAAATTATTTAATTTTTCTTTACTAATTATATTGTATTTTTTTTTTCCAAAATTTATTGTGAAATGAAAATACTGTCATAATCTCAGGTTTGTATATGTTGAGGAGTTTAAATTGCTATAATTTCTTTGAAAAAAATTCCTTTATGTACGGATATTTTGAAATATAGTAAATAATAGTTTATCTAATCTATATTAAGAAATTTATGTTTAGGGGATTCAAAACATAAGATTAAAATTTTAACTGTAATCAATCAACATGGCATTTATTATAAGAAATATCTCGATTGCAATTTCTTAATACACAAAAATAAACACAGTTGGAGTGTGAGAAGACCGTATATAAACACAGAAGAATGTGAAATCATCATGATGGTGGTTGTTTTTTTATTTAATTTTCTGTTTATTTTGTAAAAATTATAAGATAATACTTCAAGCATTAAGTTATTAAAAATAAAATATTTTGAGGAAAATGGTGTACAAGCCAGATCAGATCCTGCACGATTATTTAACAGTTTCAAGAGTTGTTCAAGGACGTGCACAACGTAGATAGTTATTTACCTCACCGTTATCTTTCTCTTTGTCACTGTCATAAAATAATAGACAGAGCTGATAGCTGCCAAGTGACGGGAAGTTTGTCACTGTTATGTGCGGACTAAATAGTTACACTGCGCACCCCGGTGTCTTTTAGCAATAACTGTTGCATACATTTCCCGTTCGGTGCAAATTTCACGCTGTATGCACTTCTCAGCTAACTAGAATTTATAAACTCAACTGTACCACTTTCCGTCTGGAATTTTTTTTTTTTTTTTTTGGCATTCTTCCTCCGCCATTCTCATATTCTGAAACACCTCTCTACCAAAAAAAAGTGATAAATAAAAATCTCCCTCTTCTTTCCTCCGTGAGTTCGTGTGAGAAATACTCCTGCTGAGCCTTTTCTTGCCAGTTGCCAATGGGTTTGGAAATTTTCACTCTCGTGTTTTGCTATCAAGTATTAAATGATCTTTGCAAATTTGCAGTTGTAGACATTAAAAAGGAAATGGGGTTTGCAGTTTTCTTCATCTCGGCAAATGTATCTTTTGATTTTTTTTTCCTCTTCCTTATGATAGTGATATTTTTGTGCTTCTGATGCTCTGTTTGTATGAGTTTTTGGGCCTTGTACGTCGTTGGGTACTTCTAAACTGGTCTTTTGTTTGACTGATATTTTCTCGTATTTTCTCTATGGTATTAAGCTGGATTTTTTGCTTTTACAATTTTTTGGTGTTTCCATGTTTTGACTCTCGAGCACATGGTGTGTTTTGTCTAGTGCGATTGTTTCATAGTACATATTCAACGTTTGATTGAGTTTGTGCAAACAGAATATTAGTTTTGCATTCTGAGTTGTTCCTTTACTCTGGATGTTGGGATGTTGCCCTGCTGTTTCTTACGTTGGATAGTTTGCACAATGGTTAGCTTGTGGTTTCGGGTGGTTTTAATTACAATGGGAATGTTTCGGGTCTATGCCCTAGCCATTTCTTTTAACTATTTACATATTCTGGTTGTATCCTGGACTCCTGCTACTGCGTAGCAATTATAAAAATTGCATTTGGTTTCAGCTCGTCAAATGTTTATGGCCTTTCTTGCCTTCCTCTTCTATTTTTGGCCTTCTTGTTGCTATGCTATTTTCACTGCTCTTGCATAATGATTTCTACCATGAATTAGGGCTCCTACTTACTGCGACAGCTGCTATAAAAGTTTCTTCTTTTGATTCTTCTGTCGCTGTGTTATTTAGATGATTGCACTTATCTTGTAGCATGTTCCATATCATTGTTTTACATCTCTTATTAGATATTAGATACATGCTTTCTTTTTGTCAAGAATTTTTTTAACTTTATATATTAATTTACTTATTCGTCTCAGGTTATTCTCCAACCTGTGTGCTTTTGAGAATTGGTAATCTGAAGATAACAGAGTATGCCAGGCTCATCGGAGGCAGATATTGAAGATAAGATAGATATTAAGTGGGGCAATAAGAGGGGAGTTGGTGGAAAAAATAGAGACATCCAATTCTACGAGTCATTTATATATGATGGTGTGGAGTACTTTCTATATGATTGTGTGTGCTTTTACAGCTCTGGTAACTTAGAGACTAATATCGGCAAGCTTGTAAAGATATGTGAGAAACCAACCCGTGAAAAGATAGTGAAAGTTGTCTGGTTTTTTCGCCCTATTGAAATTCGTGATTTCCTGGGAAGTTATAAGCCTTGCTGGAATGAGCTATTTTTGGCATCTGGTGAGGGCAAGGGAGTTTCCAATTTCAATTTGGTGGTAAGATTTTATTCATCATCTTAATATGTGTCTTATTATTATGTTCAATATTATTTATTTCATTTATGATGATTTAGTGATGGTGGAAGGAGAATATGTTGAAGAAAGGACTTTTAGTTCATTGTTAATTCCGCCACTCCCAAATTCCTTTTTCAGGAAACAATTGTTGGAAAATGCAGTGTTGTCTGCTCGTCAAATGACAAGAGAAATCCTGAGCCATCTGAATCAGAGTTAAAGAAGGCCGACTACTTTTTCAACTGTACTTTCAATGTTGGAAGGCTTAAAATAGTGGATAAATTTCCAGATGAGATTGATGGAATTAAAGGTCAGTCATCGTATCCGGTATTTTGTTTACGTGGAATCCTTAAGAACTAAAATACAAGAACTATTTGTTTTATTTATTTATAAGAATAACTAGTATTTATTTTGGAGACAGCAGCCTGTGGTAGCCATAAATTATCATTGCCAGATACTATAGTTGCCTTCAATTACGTTTATGCTGTTGCATCTCTGCAGTCGAGAACTTATTTAACAAAAAGAAGGATCAAAATATCAGTAATCCACCGCATATTGGCACTTCTATTAAACAGTTAAATGAAAGATCACGTTTGTCTTCCAAATTGGGCCAAGTGGTAGAGAATGCAGCTGTTGATGGTCACTTTGGCAGTGGAATACAACCAGTGGAGAAAGGTAATGTTTCAGAAAATTACTGTCTTTACTTTGTTTTAGCTCACAAGACTGATGAGCTAGTGTATTGACAAATTACTTCAGAAAATTACTTTGTCTTTACTTTTGTTTTAGAGTCAAAGGAAGGCACTGCTGTTTTGGTTGACAAAATTCCTGCGTCAAACCATAAATCCATATCAAGGGATAAAGGTGTTATCAAGAAGAGTACTGTTCCTTCTGGTAGCTGCCAAGATGAAGATAAACCTGATGTGAGGTCCAATGAGAATGTCTTGCGCAAGAATGTAGTAGATTCCTTTCCCTATAAGAAGAGGATGGCACTTGAAGAGAATTCGCCCATTAGGCGAAGAAGGGATCCTACTGCTGAAGAGGATTTTGATGACAGGAGAAGAAAGACTTCTCGTGAAGTAAAGCCTGAGATTGGAGAAGCTAAAGCAGTCAAAAGACTCAAAACTTCTGGCAAAATGATGGAGGTCACTGGAAGGCCAGATGCTGTAAGTTTTTAAAGAATTCTTGTTGGCTGTTCCTTTCAATTGCTATAAATTCAGATATACTTCTTTTCTTTTCTTTTTTTTCCTTTTTTCAATATAAGCAAAATTACTATGAAATTTTGGTTCTATTGCTTTGACCCTATTTTATTTTATTTTATATGCAAGTCCTTAATCTTTTGCTGTTTTCTTTCTGGATATACATGGTTCAACCTATGAACCTATTATCAGAAGTTAGATAAAAGATGAGGTCCTGATAGCAAAGAGAAACACACTATTTCATTGATGACTTCAATTTCTGTTTTAACCCTGATTCTCATCATTTTCATGTTTGCAGGATATAAGAAGGTGGTTTAAGCCGCTGGTGGGTCCTTATTTCTTTATTTTTTTACTGTATAAGCTAGCTTTAGGTTTAAATTATTTTCAAGGAACCGCACTGAGTTTGTCCAGAATCTGCCATTTTTAATAGGAAAGTAATTGCTCTTCGTATGGATTATGTACACACTCATGGCTTTAAAAAGTTTCTGGAGATTACTAAAATTTCCTACTCTCATTTGCCTCCAACTATATTTAGTTGTAAAGCATAATACAAGATGTACTTTTTACATCATTAAAGCTAGCATTCATTACCAGAGTGGATATGTACAAATGTGATTTACTATTATCGTTTGGATGTTATAAATTAAATCTGACACATACTTATTTCAATTTGTTCGTAGCCTTGGGAGGATAGACTACAGAGAGCTGAACAGTTGGGCACCCTGGTTCTACTAAATAATCTGGATCCGTCCTATACCTCATATGAAGTGGAGGTACATAGGATCCAAGTTTACTTCCTTTCCTTTTTGTTCTTTTCCTTTCTACTGAAGAGAATTGGTTTCATTGTCTCCGTTTTTTGGTTTCTGTCTCTTCTATTTTTCCTTCTTTAGATGTTGGTATGATAAATTTACAATCATTATGGCTGCCTAATTTACTTGGTTAAACTTTTGATGAACTCGTATCAGATCAACTTTGTGGAAGTCTTGACTTCAGAAGTGGTTTAACAGCATCTATTTTGGGTGGAGTTGAATATACGTGGATTAGTTTTATAGAACTTTGGTTTTCGTCTCAAGTTTTCTTGCTTCTTACTTCGTTTTCTTCAACTCACGTTTAGGATCTGGTTTGGCATGCTCTCAATGAAAAAGTTGAAGCAAGGAAGATAGAATGGAGTTCCACTTTTAATCCATACTATGGTATTGCATCGATATCCGTCGAAGTCACCGTAATGCATTTAAGTTTTGGTTTTTATTTATGTAGCGTAAAATCAATCCAAAATGTACTGGTGCATAAGCGTAACATATCTTTTGTGCTTCTATGGCCGACAGATTTTTTCCCCCATTTGTTGACAGGTAGAGCATTAGTTATTTTCAGAACAAAAGATGCTGCTGTTGGTGCAATATCTATGTTGAGCAAGAGAAGCCTGATTCTTGGAGATGGAAGGTAGCTTTTCTTTCAGTCTGAATTCCCCTCTGAATTTGTTATAAACAATATTCTAATATGTAGCATTGTATGCATACTGTTGATTTGAGTGCCCTTGCAGAATTGTGACTGGGATGAGAGGAAGTCTAAGAGACCTAGGCAAGCAAACCACTAACTTCATTGGCCATTTGAGCATTGGCAGATACAAGTCTCAAACAAAAAGGCTGAGCGACGATGTGGTATCTGGCTAGGCTAGCTTATTCATTTCTTTATTCTTTTTTTATTTAAAAGAAAATTGATTGGTTTTTACTTGTTCTTCGTTCTCCACTTGTATCAGAGAAATGCCGTATCGACAGCACATTGTTCCCAGACCAATACAATTGAATATGGAATGGCCTTGGAATGGTTTGAACTACAATATAAGACAGATTTATGGTGGAAGGCATTAAATGAGGTAATTGAGCTTCCTTAAATTGCTCTCCCAATTCAGTAATCTGCGTAGTTTGGTTTGACTAAATCATCGTTTCACTTTTCGAGCAGAAACAAATGAAGGAGATAGAAAACGTGAAGACGAGACTAGAAGGCACTGCATCTTCATCTTCTCAAATCGAATAGTTAAAACCATACATACTTAAGGTTAATGGGAGGAATTAACTTTTCTTTTTGTGTTGATAATCTAACAAATTTTGAGATTTGACAGAGAAGGATGCCGTGAGTCGCGTATAGGCACAGTGGAATGTCCTATTGTTGACATTTTGAGCCCCTTGCTGTGAATCTTGTACAGCATTCGCTTAGTAAAATGGAATCTGATACTGATACTGATGCTATTTTTTGAATGATAGATTTACTCCCAGTTGATTCTGATAATTCAGATCCCTTTTAAGTAAGCACTTCTCATAATGCATGGCAATGGCAATGGCATTGTCACCACCCAACTCTGATTTGTTTCATGGACATAAAGTACAAGAAGAAAATTAATGTCACTCCTTGGTGGATTTGTTGATGAGTGACTTGTGGATGTGCGGGATAACTCCACCACCGGCTATGGTTCCTTTTATGAGAGTGTCAAGTTCTTCATCCCCACGGATAGCAAGTTGTAAATGCCTTGGTGCAATACGTTTGACCTTTAAGTCTTTGCTGGCATTCCCTGCCAACTCCAGCACTTCGGCAGTCAGGTACTCCAAAATAGCTGCTGTATACACAGCTGCTGTTGCACCAACTCTTCCGTTAGCAGCAACCCTTTGCTTCAATTGACGGTGAACACGACCAACTGGAAACTGCAGAAAAGTGTAAGCAATGCACAACTGGCCATTCACGTGTGAAGGCCTACAATACAAGAACCGAGGAAACAAGTCGGTAACAATCTTCCTTCATCACATATCTGTTTTTACCCCATAAACAAGCACTGAAATATTTACACCCTCCTACTCCTCAAATTAATTGGCTGTGAAAAATTGATACTTGTGCCTTGGTATCAAACTTAATATCTAGGCCTGTTCCCGAAATCTAGCCAAACAATAACAGACAGCCTCACATACTTTTCAGACAAAAACATCCTGCTTACTACAGCACCACTTGGAACTATAATAGTTTAAACTTAATCAGTTGACCAACAATCACCCAAAAAATTCAATGCCAATCTCAATATCATCAGTCTATCACTTCTTTAACAGACGGGAATTGATAAATAGTAGCAACAATCTAACATTAAAACAACCTTGTACACTGAAAATTCATTTACCAAGAACCGTAACAAGCACGAAAAAACATGAAACTAGAAACATTGAAAAAGCCTTCGACAAATATTTATCGGACTATGAAGAACAATCGATCATAGAATGTTGAGGGGGCATGGTAAATTCTCTAAAACTCGATGTTCTCCATCGTTTTCTTTACAAAAATTTTCCACGAAGCCACATACCAAGGTTTTAAGAAATTTTATGGGAACCTTAAAATATCCAAGTTCTATCAATCTCTTGGTTTAAAAAAAATAAAAAATCACAAGACTTAACTACAACCAAGAAACAGCCTAGGATTATGCACGATTGTACAAAAATTTTCATGCCCACAACTGAATCTGGAAGAGTTAACAGCACATGTGACTTAGAATCGTATTCAGACAATATAAATCTAAAAAAAAAAAATTGCAAAAATAACAAAGGCTATTCCTTTGCTAATTGAACAACAAATACTGAGCTTCAACTCCTGTAATTGTCATCTTTCAGGAAAAAATTAAAACTTGGTATCTAAATTCAACAGAGATAACGATTTAACAACAGATATACTAAATCTAGAAAAAAGATACGAAATGTAGAAAAAAGAAGGACGAACCTGAAGACCGGCACGGGAAGAGCGAGAAACGGGTTTCTTCTTATCTTTATCCTTGTTGTTAGAGGCGGATTTACCCATAATGAGACCTTTAGCTCCTTTTCCAGACATCTTTAGAGCAACTCAGGGAAGAGAGAAAAGAAGACGACGACTGTGACTCTGCGCTGAAACAAAATTGAGACTTTGGATTTGGGATCTAAAGAAAGAAATCCAGATCGGCAAGGCAAGGCAAGGCAAGCCACACCTACTACTATTTACTATTACTAATTAATAAGCTGATTTTGAAGACAAATTACACAAGGAAACAAGCAAACGACTTTAACTGGATTTCTTTTCTAACCCCAGATTTTCTATTATAACCCCTAAATCATTATTTTAGTATGTATATTGACACGTTTACCTCGAAACCCCACTGTCTTACCCCATTATTTTGGTTTTCATTGTTATCAATAAATGTTATTAACTTTAAAAAAAAAAAAAAATGTGCTATAAATTTTGTATAATTTATAACATAAATATTATATTATAAATTTTAAAAAATCATAATACAAAAAAAAAAAAAAATTGGTACTACAATCTTATAAAATTCATAACACATTAAAAAAGAAACAGCTAAGTCAATGGAAATACAGCCCTAAGCCCCTATCAACATAACGGGGAATGTGAAATGAATATGGTTTGTCCCTAAGATAATCAATAAAATAGCATGTTAGCTTTCAAGAAGATGAAAAGGAAAGAAAGAACACTGTGGAGTAGATACTAGAAATAACAGCAAGATACCTTGCCCTTTGAAATATGTAGAATTCAGCTTGTTCTCTAGCTTGGGACTCCATGTTTTCGTACAAGTCTTAGTGGGCAACAGAATCCAAATGAGCATCTACTCGAGAAACATCACAAGAAAAATGATTTTCAAGATTGTTTGGCTGCTCATCTTGTACTTGTGACTGGTGAGTGTCTATGGCCTGCTAATGCAGACTTTTATCTTATTGCAAAATGGAACGATTTGAATTTGCTATGCCCACACAAATGCTTCAAAAAAACAAGGTGCTTTGTATTCTGCAGATTTTGGTAGAAAAAGAGTAATGAATCTGCAATACAAATATGCTTGAAGACTTTTATGGTGTACGCAAGTTGGCGTCAGCATGAGTACCAAAACTAGGACGAAGAAGGAGGCATTGGTGATGAAATTCAAGGTTTTGTTGGAGTTGAAGCAGCATCATTTATTCCCTTGTTAACAAATTTAAATTTTTTACCGTCGCTGCAGTTATGCAATTTATTATAGGTCGTTTAATTTATGTTGATTGTGCAGCTTCAATAGATTAGACGGCTTGTAGTCAACAATTACAGCGACCGCAAGAAATCTAAGTTCAGTTGGTTGAAGTTGTTGGAACTGCTGATATCATTGCAGATGGGTGAAAAACAATGGAGGTAGGGTTTTTTGTTCGATGAGGGGTAGCTTTGTAATTTTACAAAAGAAATCCCCCAACTTTAACCACCGCAGAGCAGACACTGCCAGCACCTTTAAGGCCTTAATAAAGCCCGCTGCCATTTTATTGAAATGTTTGATCCGTATATTGGTCCAGCCCATTGAAATTTTGGCCCAAAAACACTTTATTTAAACAAACCTTTTTTATTTTTTAATGAGATATTTGATCAAACGTTCGAAAATATTAAAAAAAAAAAAAAGCTCCCCTTTTCGTGCCTTCAAAACCCTATTGTTCATCAATTAGTAAAATTAATTTATTGATTTGCTTCTGAGAATTTTATGCTACACCTTCAAACGTAGTTACATTTTTATATGATTTTATGTTATGTTATATTAGTTTGTTATAATTAAAATTAATTTATTTTTTACTGAACTAGTATTTATATCTTATTAATCAAACTAATACAATCCTTATTTTTATTTTCCCTGTTTTGGTTGGGGTGTGATATGTGTTTTATACTGAATATCTTTTCCAACATGAAGCAACAAAAGTTATTTATGTCATATTTAGACTTAAAAAAAAATAAAAAATAAAACTTCTCCAAGTATATCTCAATAAATCATCCGTGAGTTGTGAAATTACAAAAGATATTTGAAGGTCCAAAATGCATATATATTACAATAAATAATTTCAATGGTTTGTGAAATTTCTTCTTAGTATGATGTTTCAATAAATAAATATAGAAATTTTTATAATTTGTTTATTTTAACTATTTGGGACAATTGGTTAACGGGTTCATTTTTAAATCTTGTAATTAACAATGAATTATGGAAATATAAACATTAAGATTTACTAATTATAATTTTTTTAAAAAAATATTTGATTAAATTTAAATATTAATAAAAACTTTTTTAAAAATATTATTGAAAAGTCAAAAAACTACGTTAAAAAAATTATTGAAAAAATATATATCGAGATTTTATTTCTAAAAAAATTTACACCAAATAAAAAATTAGAATTTGAGATAAAAAAAAAATCATTTACCGAATCCTTCTCTAACCAAAAAAAAAAAAAAAATCTGTGTTGTTATATTTGGATTTAATTGACTAATTAGTTAGCAGATAAAGATGGGATTAATCTGTACAATTTTTGGTGATACCCTCCGATTGAGCGCCACGTAACCTCCCAGTCAACATGACAACATCCTTAAAAAGTGCATAAAAAGATCACAAACGATAGACTTTTAACAGTTCGCACGCGGCTTCCCTTCTTGTTTGCTGCCTTATCCGCAGTTCTGCTTCGCTGTCACTTCACCCAAAATAACTCTTTAAAACCCCTTTCCATGTCTTGTACCTTTTAGACACAAATAATCCTTTCTGCCTCATTGTACAACCATCATAGCATCGAGTACACGCTGTTGAACAAGTTTCGTTCTACCTGATAATTCCCTCTGGGCTTAATCTCTGACGCCAGAGCTCTGAGCTTTCATTTCTTTCTGCGATCTCTGCATCACTACAATGGCTAACACACTTGGGTTTTTCCGACCCACCACGGTTCGTGCCTCGGCTTCCTCGCCTGGCAGGTCTGACCCGATTAACCACCGGAAGCCCGCTTCTTCCAATTGGTGGTCTCCATTATTCGGATGGTCCTCCGATCCCGACTACATCCGCCTCACCGCTGTTTCATCCCAAAAGGAGAGTGGAACTTCCAAACCGGAGCCGGTACCCGTTCGACCTAGACCCAAGTTTGGACACGGTTGTTTCACCGAGGAGAAGGCGAAAAAACTCCGAAAGAAGACCGCAGAGACCTCGACGTTCCACGACATTATGTACCACTCGGCGATTGCGTCGAGACTCGCATCCGATGCTCCGAAAAGGTCCGACGAATATAACTCGCCGGAGCTCCGGTAAGCCCTAGGCCGCTGGCTCCTTCTAACGTCGGATTATGGGACGCGGATCAAGGACTGGGTTAGGATCCGTTTCTAATTTGTCGAAATGAAATTTGCCCAAAAAGTGTGTATAAATTTATTTTATTTTTTTAATTTATATATATGCGAAGAACAAACAAGGAACTTGCTTGTATTTGCTGTTTGGAACGCCGGAATTTAAGTGGTGTCTATATCTGTCTTTCTTTTGCCAGGAAATTGTTAATTTGAAATCCAGGTTTGGCAAATGAGCTTATATATAAGGGTTTCATTCATGTAATTATGTGCAATCATTGGATGAATGCCTTATATAAGCCGATAGAGACCATTTAGCGTGGAAACAAATCATACAACGGCAGTAGATCTCCTCATTTCTCAAAGCAGCAACTAGAAAGTCTTAATTACAATAATAATCTATGGCCATTTCTTGAGAATCTAGGATCTACAATTGAGGAGACGCTTAGAGGTAGAACCGCCAAGGAATACTAAGGACATCATTAAAACTCTGCTTAGTGCCACCTTAGGGCGTGGGAACTATATTTGGCGTTAAGTTTGATTTGGCTCCGACTAGTTTAGCAGGAGGTCCACAGACTTGTCAAGAGGTTCTTGGTCTTGCAAAATTGGCTTGACGTCGTCGTTTTGCTTTCAATGCCTCTCCAAACATCGTCCACATAAAACCAACATTTCTCGATATTTGAAGCCACTACGTGGCGCCTTAGGGACCGATCCATTACTTTCCCTCACAACGATTTCTATGCTACGCCTGGGGCTTAATGCACAACTTTTGCAGTCTCTTTACAAGCCAGTCAAACTTGGTCAAACCATGGGTGCACGTTAGACAACACCCGAAATTCTTTGATTCTCTGTAACGTTCATGTAAAAGGCGGGAACCACCATTAGTTTCTATCTCTGATCTTCTTAACTCTTGTCTCAGTGTTGGAACGCTCCAATGGCGTCCGGTTCGGCTTCTCTGATGTGGTTCCGAAAGGGTCTTAGGATTCATGACAACCCGGCTCTTGAACACGCTTGCAAAGGCGCGAAGCATGTTTATCCTGTCTTCGTAATCGATCCGCATTACATGGAACCCGACCCAAATGCATTTTCGCCCGGTTCTACGCGTGCGGGTCTGAATCGTATCCAGTTCTTGTTGGAGAGCCTCGTAGACCTTGATCTGAGTCTTAAGAAACTTGGGTCCCGATTATTGGTGCTTAAGGGTGAACCGGGCGAGCTTCTGATTCGTTGCCTGAAAGAGGTACAATCATAAATAGTACTTCCCCTTTCATTTCAAAATTCTATATCATTCACTGTTGAAGCGAAGACTTGGATTATGCAAAAGTATGGAACTTCAAGTTATTTTCACTGTTTTAGTCCAGTTTTTGAAAGATTGTACTTTGAATATCCTTATCTTTGTTTCTTCTTTCGGTTAATGCAGTGGGACATCAAAAAGCTATGTTTTGAGTATGACACTGATCCATATTATCAGGCTTTAGATGTTAAAGTTAAGGTAATTATTTTGGTGAATGGATTGACTTTAAATATTTATTTGTGATGGATGCGCATTGTGCAAATTTATTGACTTGGAAGTTATTTTCCCTTCGCTGTGACAGAACTATGCTCTTTTAGCTGGAATTGAGATTTTTTCTCCTGTGAGTCACACACTGTTCAATCCTTCGGATATTATAAAGAAGGTAAGTTTCAATTTTGAGTAAATTATCTTTCTCTGAACTATTGATTACTTTATGTCAATTTTGTGTCTTGGAGTGAATGCTTTCAAGTTTGCCGTGTAGTACTGAATTCCTATGTCTATTATTCTATGTATTCTTTAATTTTGATGCTTTTAATTCGTGATTAATCTGTCCATCTCTATCTGTTATTTCCAACAAAGAATGGAGGGAGACCACCCCTTAGCTATCAATCATTTGTGAAGCTTGCTGGGCAACCACCATCTCTGCTCTTAACTACCGTTCATTCAGTTCCTCCAGTTGGCGTTCTTGGCAGCTGTAAGGTTTCTGAAGTTCCTACAATCAAAGAACTTGGATATGTGGACATTAAGCAGGTGGGTGGACCGCAGTTATCCATCATTTCTGAAGCTTGAATGCCAAGTAAGAGTTATATATTGTTACACGCAGGATGATTTCTCTCCTTTTAAAGGTGGTGAATCGGAAGCCTTGAAGAGGTTGAAAGAATGCATGAAAAACAAGGTATTCTCAACCATTTTAAAATGAAAATTTGGACTCTTGACATCAATTCATATTCCCTTGGTTTGATAATCTTATGAAATTTAGTTTGCTAGCATATAAGGTTGATTTTCTTCATGGAATGACCAACTACATTTAATCGATAATGTAGAATCTCATAGTTATACATTTTTCATCGGGTAGCTAGCATTTCACGGTTCCTTCTTTGTCTTGTAGGAGTGGGTGGCAAACTTTGAGAAACCGAAGGGTAATCCATCAGCATTTCTAAGACCAGCAACTACTGTTCTATCACCTTACTTGAAAGTAAGTTGGAGCCAGTAACAATTATATTGTTTAATATGATCCTATTATTTGCTTGAAGTATGGGGACAGTGCCAGCATTACTTAAAGGGCAGAATGAAACCTGAAATCTTTCCCACATTTTATTTCTTTTTGTTATTCCGTTGGCAGTTTGGTTGTCTCTCTTCCAGATATTTCTACCATCACATACAAGAAATATATAAAACTGTGCCGAAGCATACATCCCCACCTGTTTCTCTACTGGGACAGGTTAGTCTACCTGTAGAAGTTAGTGCTGCGATACTACCTAGTTCTACTTTTAAGAAACTGAAGCTATTTTTTGATGTATAGTTGTTGTGGCGAGACTTTTTCTACACGGCAGCTTTTGGTACCCCAAATTTTGATAGGATGAGAGGCAACAGTATATGCAAGCAGGTAAAGATAGATGGGAACTAATGTCATATTTTCTTCTAATGAATTATTTTATCTTCTCCCAAGCGATATTCAAATGACACGAGGAAAGAACAAAAGAAAAGAAAATACAATTTCTGTTGCTATGTGGGATGTGTTAGATATTGGCCCGTAAGAAGGGAAGTTCTACTGAATTTTAAAAATTTAGGAGTAGTAATGGTTGTCTATTGACTATAACCTCGTAATAGATATATAGCAACTGTCGAGATTAACTTTCTTTTCTTTTTCCCCACTTTGTATAACTTGATAGCCCATGTTTTCTGTTGCTATTTTAATTGCTTATTTCTTGGTAGATGTTGGACTAAATCATAGTGTCTACCTGGCTTAAAAGAACCAGATATTATTGATATTTCATTTTTAGTGAGAAATTTCAGCAATCAAAGTATGACACATCTTCCTTCTGTTAGATGTCTCCAGTTTTAGTTATTCTCATAGTCCTTGAACGGAAGCAGAAGGGATAGTAATGATAACACTGTCATTGTTATTAAAAAATTGCTCTTTGAAATATAATATATCATTGCAGATACCTTGGAAGGACGATGACAAACTGCTAGAGGCATGGAGGGAGGCTAGGACAGGATTTCCTTGGATTGATGCCATCATGGTCCAGGTTAGCACTTTGACATATTTCTTCAAATGAATCGCTCCTTTGACGCGGCATTACTGCTCAAACATAGTCTTCTATTATAATTTTATCTCAAGCTGTGTATTTGCTATTATAGCTACGCAAATGGGGTTGGATGCATCATCTGGCACGGCATTCTGTTGCATGTTTTCTAACTCGCGGTGATCTGGTAAATAACTTCGATACCCGTAAAGCATGTCAAATATTCTATTGTCTGTTTCTTTCAACAAACGTTAACCGTTTATACGACAGTTCGTTCACTGGGAAAAAGGGCGCGATGTCTTTGAGAGGCTTCTAATTGATTCAGATTGGGCAATTAATAATGGAAACTGGCTCTGGCTCTCATGTTCATCATTCTTTTATCAGGTACGAAGTACGCCATATTTCCTCCATTTGTGAAGTTTGAGCGGGAAGTAATTAACTCTCTTACCTCTTATAACCTACAAATTGGATTTTTATGGAATGCATAACTTTAGGTCCAATGTGCTACCGATGCTAGTTATTTTCGCGATTCCTTAGTTTCTGGATCATCTAAATATGACTTTTATGGCTTCATTTTCAGCTTTTATGACTTTTATAGTTACTGATGCTACTGTTGCTTAGTTTTGGGCATTATTGCTGGCTAGTGCGATTGTTGTAGATTGATTTGAGACGATTCCAAACTGAACTTGTTTTACGTAACATGTCTATTACTACGATGATCAGTATAATCGTATTTATTCCCCGGTCTCATTTGGAAAGAAGTATGATCCTAATGGCGACTTTATCAGGCATTTTCTCCCTGTCTTAAAAGGTTTGTTGGGGTACCCTCAATTCCATTGTCATATTGCCTTTCTTCCCTAGACAAGGTTTTAAAACTCGACGTATTCCCAGATATGCCCAAGGAGTACATATACGAACCATGGACTGCTCCTTTAAGCGTCCAGACCAAAGCAAAGTGCATAATTGGCAAGGAGTATCCATTGCCAGGTCAGTTGAAACTCACTATTATTAACAGAACAGATAGCTGGAGTGAACTCCGAAACATGTTTTTTCTGTTTCAGTTGTTTGTCATGATTCTGCAAGCAAGGAGTGTCGAGCAAGGATGGGCGAGGCATACGCAATGAACCAGAAATTGAATGGTAAGGTAAGCGAACAAGACTCGAGGAGAAAATTAGACCAAGCTCAACAGCAAGAGCGTAAAGCTAAAAGAGTTAGGAAATAGTTGGGAATGGATTACAGTTGTGTGCAATGTGCCATATTCATTAGAAATAGAAAAGGCGTATCTTGTCGTATGTACTATGATATCCATGAACATGAATTCCTTTTCCTTTTATTCAATACGGAACAAACGAATATCTATATATATTGTCTTAAAAAGCATCATCCCCTAATAATCAAAAGTTATGTTCACATACTAAAAATGAGTTTATTCTGATTGAAATGTAATTTCGTATTAATTAATAAACTACTGTTTATACATTTTTATCGTTAATTATGTATTATGCTCAACTTAACAGACTCGGACTCAGTCGTTTATTCACTATTAAAACGTAACAAGAACATGAAACACTTCACCCTAATATGCTATTTTAAAGATTAAATTTCTATTGTTTCCGAAAAAACAGAAGATTCAAATTTCTAAATCTGTCTCTCGCTGAAAATTATTGAAAATGTAGAGCAGTGAGGAGTAAAATGGGGCGAGCAAATTTGATCGATTCCCACGTGCAGTGGGCCTTTGTCACGTGGCAAGTGAATCCCCACCATTAGCCTTCCGCTTCCAAAGACTCTGGTAGCCGCCATCCTCCATTTTCTATAGAAACAGGAGGCAGTGACTCGTTCATTTCTCAACTGCATTTGAGTCCTATCTCTGTTTCCAAGGACGAACAAGAAAAAAAAAGAAGAAGGGGCCACCTGAGATCAAAAACCCTACGCAGGGTTCTTCCGCGGTAATACGTAGAACCATGTGGCGGAGATTCGTCGCTTCTCATCTCAAATCCCTAGCAACGGTCGCTGCTTCTCCTTCCCGATCTGTTTCCACAGCTTCGCGATTCGCCAATTCTACTCCGCCGTTTGTTTATCGCTCAGAATCTTCGCTTACCCGCTACTTCGGCACCGAGTCCGGTACTCTCGCATTGCGCCTTTCGTGATTTCCTGCTTTTTTAAAATGGTTTTGTCAGTTGGTTGATGTGACCTGGTTCTATTTTTCAGGTAGTACTGCGCTCAAGAAGAAGGTTGAGGATGTTATGCCCATTGCTACCGGGCATGAGCGTGAGGAGCTTGAGGCTGAGCTCGAGGTGATCGACGTTGACCCTTTTTTTCTTTTATATTGTTCTGTGTTTGGATAGGACAATGAGTGCGTGTGCAAATGAAAGGAAATGAATTGTTACTTGTGTCTTTGTTGCTTGGATGTCAAAGTGATCGGAGAAATGGGTTTTAGATATGCTAAATGGTTTATGTGCCTGTTTTTACGGATGAGATTCTCTGTAATTGTTACCTTATTGTTGCTCTATTGATGGGTTTTTGTAGTATGGTACTTCTATGGGCTGAAGGATGAATCTCATTTCTTATCTGTCTCTTCTGTTTAGGGAAGGAATGTGCTTGATATAAACTATCCCGTCGGTCCCTTTGGCACAAAGGTTAGTGTTACCGTCAACCATACGAATATCTAATTATGGTTTTTGTAATTGCGTGCTCTGACTGACTTTATAGCCAAAAAGGAGAGCAATATAACAAATGAACATGGAAAAAGTCTTATAGCATTGTATTGAAACTTACGATTTCAATTTGGCCGTTTCTTCTTTTTCTTCCTGTGCGACTCTTTCTCAAGCTTAGTGGATTTTCAGTACTATTAAATATGTCCCTGCATAACTAAATTAAGGTTCATATGAACTAACATCAAAGTTGCAAATTTGAAAGAGTGTACGATGTTAGTATGACCAAAGCTTTAATATGAAAAATCTATAAGTCTTGATTTTAGAAATGTGATTCAATTCCTTGTAGTGTACTAATATGCACTTTTGAGAGTAAATACATTTGAAATTTATTGGAAATTTTATTTCTTTTTGAATATCTGCTTTATGTATCACCTTATTTCTTCCTTTCTGTTTCATGTACATATTCACATTTACCATTTTATTTATAATGATTAATTTATTATGAAATATATCCCACCTATACTTAATTTGTTTGCTTTCTCTGTCCTATAGGAAGAACCAGCTGTTATTAAGTCTTACTATGACAAAAGGATAGTGGGATGCCCGGGAGGTGAAGGTGGTAGGTGCTCCTTGTATTTTTCTTTTCTTGTTTGTGATCTTTACATGCAAAGCATCATGATTTGGTATGGTACTAAGGCAAACCGCTATTTTGAGTGCAGAGGATGAGCATGATGTTGTCTGGTTTTGGCTGGAGAAAGGGAAGCCTCATGAATGTCCAGTGTGTTCACAGTATTTTGTGGTAAGTTAAGAATCATTGTTCGTACATCTTTCTTACTGCTAATGTCCATGTTGAAATTTGATCACTTTTTTGCTTGTATGTGCATAGATGCCTTCGTACACACTAGAAATCTTGATGTAGGTTTTATAGGGGTTTTAAGTCCCAGTGATTTATTTTTGTCTCTGACAAGTCCTTGCATGTTCCTTATAACCTTGTAATTATGGTGAAATTGGCTTCAGTATAATATGTTCTTAGATTATTTATGTTTAACGTCATTCCTATTTATTCTGGGAACATTTAGATGCTAAGCTTTAAAATCTGAATAATCTGACGATTGAGATTTATAATTCTTAAGAATTTTCTTGGTTGAATGATTAGCGTTGATTTCTATTCTAAACCCATATTCGTTTAAGTTCTTTTCTACTGGGATATTGATACACCGTCAAATAGCCAGCCTCAAGTCATTCTTAAGGTCAGATTGAACCAAACCAACATTAACATATGTACATAGCCCTGAAGAATTTCATTATATGTTGCTAGTCTCATCGACTTAGAGGCATAATTTATTTTGTGCTTTTATGTCCTATCTATGGCCGTTGTCTGTCTGAGACTACCATTTGGTGTATGCCTGCATTTGATGCGCGTCTCGTGACTCAGAATTTTAACCAATCTGAAATTAACTTCATTGTTCAAAATTTTTGCTATTTCACATGTTCAATATTTGCTAAATTGAAGAGGAATAAATCAATTCAAGCAAATTTAGAATTGTGGTGGCAATCAAATGACTTTTCTCAATTGACTTTGCGTCACCATGTCACTTATCATTCTTTCTGATGTTTTGACAGCTTGAAGTGGTGGGACCTGGTGGACCACCTGATGGACATGATGACGATCATCATTAACCGTTCCCTGCAATTTTCCTTCTGGAAATATGGAGAGACATTGTCAAGCTTACGCTCAAGCCTCTCAAAATCCCGAGGACTTAATGTGTTTCGTCTGTTTTTGGTTGGTTTATACCTTGTGGTCTTTTGCAAATTTGAGGTAGAAAGTTTGTGAGATTGGTTTAGACACGCGATTCTCATTTGCTGGAGCTATCAATCCTGCTCAGGTTATCTCTTGTGCGTCGCCAAATAATTGAATAGCAACTGCATTTTCTTTTTAACCTGGCTTAAATTTGTAGGACCTTCTGTCATATTACTGAATCCAAGAGGCCAAGTGCATCAAATCGAAGAATCTTTTGTTGATGAGGAAGATACTAGAAGAGTCTAATATAGCTAAATATTCGTTAATACGCCTACAATTCATTAACAACGACACCTGGCTATGCAACTTTTCTGTTGAACGAGTGTGCATATATATAGAGAGAGAGATAGATGGGAACTGAAGGAATGAAAAGGATGGATTTCATTTATTTTTAAGTGGCACAAATAAATATTTTCTGAAACAGTTAGGATAATTTTGAGTACAAAACACTCAGCAGTTTGATTGTGAAATTTTTTTATGGTATTCACATTGATGTCTTAAATAGCCAATATGGTGTAAAGTGCATTGAAATCTGAATATTAATAACTTATCGCTTGTTTCATGATTCAGATATAATTTCATGTCATTTAAAAAAGAAAAACTCCAATGCATAAGAAGAATAGTGTACACCACCAGTTAACTCGTAAGGTTATATCCAAAATAGAGTAAGATCAGCCCAATTGGAGTCCAAAACTCTTCTCATGTCTTTGCCAAGGCCCAATAAAGAAGAAAATTTTGGGTGTTCACGGCGCCCAAAAATACTTTCTGTTGATATATATATATATATAATGAAATATATGATATTTTATATTTAAGTCACCCATTGGGTAGCGTTGCTCGACTAAGTTCTAGTGAAACTTTCCTGATTATGCCTTCAATTTTATATTTTGTTAAAGATCTTAAATAATAAAATTTCAAAATAATTGAAAACTTAAGATTAATTGTATAAAATAAGCTATTAATAATAATTTGACACTTCCTACTTCGTTTATGCATTTTAGATAAAATTAATTGTTCACTCACACATTACAATGACATCAATTTCAAAATGAATTCTACCAAAACTTGTCAAATGAAAAGGTGGTAGGGATCTATCTTTTTAAAGTGAAGGTAGCATAAACATCAAATATAAGATAAATTTGTTCAAAAAAAACCGGTGGGTGGGGATTGAGGAGAAAAAAATGAATTATTCGGTTCCAAAAAGAGAATCACGTACATAAATATTACACACATTCTTTTTTTGGTTATCTTTTGTTGAAAAAAAGAAGAGATATTGGACTATCCTCATTTCCTTTTGGCACAGAGAAGAAAAGAAGGAAAGAAAGCATGCACTGAAAAATACTGAAATGACAACTAAATATTCTTAGGACACCTTTCTCCTTTAATTATAAGCATAGTGAAGTAATATAAACTAAATGAAGAAATTGGAATAGATTCAAAGACCTCACATCACAATCTTACCGATAACTTGTACAAATTATAGACATAAAGGAAAATTTCGAGAGAAAGCTTTACCAACCAATATTCCATATTTTCTTTTTGATAATATTATTATTCTTCTACTTTTTGTCTCATTTCTTATTTTAATCGATTAACAATTTTTTTTTTACTGGATATGTGGCTGCATTATGTTTTACCTATCTATGATATTTTTGGCAAAATCTTCAACTGTCAAAATCATTCTCACTTTTCATTCCAATGAAAATGAAGCTAGAAACATCTTAATAGGAGATTCAACTTAAAAGCATTTTCACTGACAAATGAGTTTCCTTTAGACGTTTATTCTCTTCCATAACATAACATGGAGTATACTTTTATGAACACATTTATTTATTTTACTCAATTTCGCTGCTAATCTTAGCATCAGGAATATCAAGAATTTTGGATTCCAATGAAGGGAGAATCTGGAAATAATTGAGGTGATTTTAGAAAGAATCTATGAGCAAGAATAGCAGTGCAAATTGGATTTTTATTTACATAATCATTCATTCATTCATTCAAGTTGATCTCCAAGCAAATAAGTCTCCATAATCCAAATGATTACGATTAATGATAATCCCAACACTAACACACATGAAGGACAATATATATATGATATATAGTATGAGTGGTATTATCATTTGAGTCTCACTTTTAATGATGAGCTCAAACTTCTCTCCATTTCAACATCAAAGCAAATTTTGAAATTTGCATGCCAATCAAATCTTGATTGAAAGTAATAATTATGCTTTTCCTGAAGAAAAAACAAAAAAGCAGGCCTATTGATAAAAAAAGGTCTATAATTTTATTTATAGTATCCATTCAACTAACAAAAAATAGTAAAATAATAACTAAAAAAAATTAATAGATGAAATTTTTATATTTTAGTAACAAAGAAGAAAAATCTTGCAAGAAAAAATAAAAAAAACGTAACATTTGGCTTTCCTTCTAATAATCAACTTAGTAAGAGGAACTCGATAAATTTGGATTTCCTATTTTATGGTGGAAAAAAGTCATTTAGTTTAAGTAAACTTAGATTATTAGTTTTAAATTTAATGATTTAGATTATGCTACACTTATTTTTTTAAAAAAATATATCTAAAACATGTAATTAAATCTAAACAATTATTGAATTTAAAGCTAATAGCATATATTCACTTAAAGTTAATGATTTTTTCTTATCACAAAATTAGAGAATCTAAATCTGAAATCATTTAGAATTGTTAATTAATGTATTTTAATGGAGATTTAACCAAGTGTCTTATCAGTATGAATAAAAACACAAACATACTTAGCTTAGGTATGTGTCCCATCAAAAAATGGTTCCAATATTTAAAGGCCTCACTTGTCGTAGATAGATAAGATAAATCTGTCCTTAACATTAAATTAACTCCATCAGTTAATTAATTAAAACTTATGAATGACAAAAAAGTGAAACCTAAATGAAGAGACTTGTTCTGGTTCACAAATGTCTTCTCAATAGATGAGCACCAGCCTCTTGGCCTAGCGAGATGAAAGCAAACCAATTAAAACCCAAGCGTAATGTTCAAGTTAAAATTCCCAATGTTTCCAAGGTCCATAGGATACGAGTCATTAATTTGTTCACATATTCATTGTTCCTCTTTTAAGTTTGCTTCTTATAAAATGGAATATTTTCAGCAGTGTGCATGCCAGCCTAATGCAAATTAGGGTTCTAAAATATTTGAAAATGGTCATACGTAAGCTGCACTAAATTTCATCTTTCAAAGTTACAAACTTTTCAATTGGGTACTCAATATGTTTCTTTACTGTAAAGCTTTACCTATTGAAGGAGCCTAATCTGCAAGACTACACCCACCAACAGTAGTTTAATCACCAATAAGAGACTAGTGCCAACAGCATATCTTGTCTGTGCTCATAAACAAAACTAAGGCTCCTCTTTTGCACCTGTGATGCAATGCAATTCTATGTTTTGGAGCTGTTCTTTTCTATACTGATGTGTGGGGCATCAAGGAGTTGACAAAAACCCAAAAAGTTGCCCTAAGTTCTCCTTAAAGGAGGGAAAATACACTTAATTTTTGACCTACAACAGAGATTAGATGCTTAACCATTTGCAGGTCAACCAATGAGGACATGCCATCTCAGCTAACATGTTTCACGTTGAAGTCAAACAGTTTTAATATTGGTGTTTTGTCTTATATATGTTACTACAACCAAATATTTGACATCTTTTTAAGCAATGCAGTTTTTCTTAGGCATATGATTTCTTTTCTTTACTGTACTCCCAAAAATCATCATCATCAAATTGCTTTTTAAATAAACAATACATGGATAGCAATAAATCCAAACTTATTTAGATTTCATCTGATTTAAAAGTCATAAACTTCCAAATTGGATCTCAAATTACTTATTGCAATGTTTATCTTTTCCTAAACACAAGCTTTTTCATTCGCCAAAAAAAAAACAAAAAAACTTCCAACTGGGGTATCCATAGCTCCCATTAGTTCTGGATCTCAATAACTGGATTTACAGTAAGCTGCATGTAACCTGCATTTCATAGGGGAGCATACATAGTGGTTCACAATGAATGTACTCATTGACC
Organism: Bauhinia variegata; assembly: GCA_022379115.2. Classification (NCBI taxonomy): domain Eukaryota; kingdom Viridiplantae; phylum Streptophyta; class Magnoliopsida; order Fabales; family Fabaceae; genus Bauhinia; species Bauhinia variegata. Next base: position 23,674,612 of record CM039427.1, read on the forward strand.
TATACGTAGTGCCACTGCCTCTGTCTCTGCATATCTCAAAATTTATCTTATTGAGGTTTGGATATATGCCAGATCTACTTTTCACTTTACAATAAATTACAAATTTGCTATTATTGTGAGAATCAAAGCTGCAAAAATCTGCACAACTTGGGGACACTCAAACGGGAAATCCATAAAAACCAAATAAAGGAAGTTGGCCACTGGGAAATATTTAAGTTGGAATCCACTAAAGTCTTCTCTAGCAGACAATAGAAAAGATGTGCAGCATTCTGCTAATAATTTAGAATTTGATAAATGGGTTTATGTTCTTAAGATTCCTTCTGCTGAAAATCCAGGCTCAAAGTTTTCTCCTTTTTCTTCTAAAGATGATATTTTTTAATCAAAGACGCATGATAATATTAGGGCTTTAAGAAAATAACTGATGTAGTTTTTTATTTTTGTTACTTTTCTAAAGAGAAGGACTTTGCTGTTGGACTTGCTCTGTTTCTCATGAGTATAAGCAGACAAATTTTTTCTTCCAGTGGGGCTTGAGCAACTAAGCATAGTGGCAAGCAACAAAGCAAGAGAGAGGAAGGTTAGAGTAAAAAATCTCACTTGCTTTTTCTTGTCAAATCTAAATATGTAATCCAGGTTGCTGAGCTTAATTGTTTATCTATTAAGAAATCGAGAGGAAATACCTAGAAGCTCTGGTTCCATTTGCTATTGCAATTCTTGGTGGTTTCCATTTCCTCCGAATTTCATTTTGTCCTTGACAAATTGGATAAAAAAAAAAAAAAGTCGAAAACTTTAGTTTCAGGTTAATGGGTATCCATCAATCATGCAGAAATCTATAAATAAATGATTGTGAAAAGATATTTTCTTTTTTACAAACTTAGGGTATTCTTTCTTGTTTTCAGTAATATTCTTCTTTCAGTTGTTGTTGGGGTTTGCTTTATTTTCTAGCCACTGCCCACAAGCATAGATTCTCTCTATGTGTGAGTCCAGAGCCCTCTCTCCTAGCTGTGCGGCTTACGAATGGATAAATGTGCTCTGCTCTGCTTGGATTCTCTGCCCATAAAGGTTTTCTGCTTTTATCCTCGGGTATAAAAGTGGCATCAGCAGCCTCCATTTTCTTCATTGCAGAGCCTCCTCACTTCAGTCACTGTCATTGCAATAAGTGAGCTGCTTTCAAAAGTTTCCAAGCGGCAAAATGAGCTATGCACATCCTCATATGTGCTCTGGTTTGTTCTTTTTTCTTCTATTGATCTTTGGTTGCATCTTGCATGAACTGTAGCTTGCTAATACTTGCAAGAACTTTCTGTCTCTTAATTGGCTGTTTTCAGCATTTAACGGTTCATTGTTACAATCTTGTAAACTTTTTCCCTTCTCTTGGTTGTTGAATAGTTTAGCCTGAATGACCATTTTCTGCATTCCATTGGAGGATTCTTGTTATCCCCCTCTCTTTTTGTTTCGAACTTTATCTGCTTTCTTAAACTTAGCATGTCATTAAGTAGTAACTTAAAGTGCAGGTAGTAGAACTGCTCGAAGAACGTTTGAGTTTGGGAAGACTTATGTAGTGAGGCCCAAAGGAAAGCACCAAGCCACTATAGTTTGGCTGCATGGTCTTGGTGATAATGGTTCGAGGTATAAATCCTTTGTATTTTCATTATATGTCTTGTTCATTCTTCCACGAACATGGTCATGTCCTGTATTAACAAAATTTATAACTTTTCTTGTGTGGATCCTTCTTCTTATCTACCTCTTTGAATTTCCCCTAAAAAATCTTCTCCTTTTTTTGGTTCTGCTCTTTCCTGCTTTTGAATTTGGAAAGTGTACGGTTGAGGTAAGCCATAAATGAAGCTAGTGATGTTTACAATAATACTTTCAGTAACTATTTTCTTTCTGCAATATAAGGGATTAAGTGTATATATAACCAAGCTGTTTAAACTTGCTGCAAACTCATTTAAATTAATAATGTTTGCTGGGGAATTCTTTGAGTTATACTCTGGACCTGGCCCCTTTTTTTTTTTTTCCTCTCCTTTTTCCCCTCTTTAGATTCAATCAAAAAAGTTGATCCTATTCGATTTCTTTGTTTTGCCCCATTCTTTGCATCAAGTACATAAACCGTACCTGAAAGATGGAGCTTTTGTGAGAAAGAATGTCAAACATATCGGCTGTCTCCAAAACTTGGCTTTCCTGATTTCAAGATTTTTCTGTGTTAAGCTTCTTTTATGCTGAGATTCTGAACGGAATAAATTCTATCAGAGAAAGTTATGGTATTTTGGTGTGATATAATCACAAGTTTTATATGGAAGAGTATATACCAAATTCAAAATTGGGGGACCGCAACTTGACTCTTTTCTCTACCCAGCTGCAGAAGAATATTTATATGAATATAAGCCAAAAAATTCGATAAGGATTCTTTAAATCACACTAAAAGAATGCCATCTCATGTGAGCATTTTAATGCATGGTTGAGTACTTTTTGATAGACAATTATATCTAGCCAGCTTCTTGATGCTTCTTGTCTTGTCTTGTGCTAATTTCTTTTAAGATAAACATATACCTCAAGCATATCATAAAAAAGAAGAAGAATTGGAGAAGCTCCATCCATTATTGCATTCTTTTTAGAATAGTGAAAGGCTTTTTCGATTGTCTAGTAAATGGTGTGAGAGTTACTAGGCAACGACAGGCTTATCTGATATGGAACTTGGTTTGGTTGCAGCTCATCTCAGCTCCTGGAATCCCTTCCTCTTCCAAACGTAAGAATATTTATCCCTTCAATCAATTTGAACTTTTCTAACTTGCTTTTCAATTCAACACATTTTCTCAGGCTACTTTTAGCAATTGAATAAACCACATGCACTATTGTATTGTGCAGATAAAATGGATTTGCCCAACTGCTCCTACTCGTCCTGTGGCAATACTTGGTGGTTTTCCTTGCACTGCATGTAATATCAAACTATTCTCATGTTTCTTTTTTTTTTTTTTAAATTAACTCGAAATTACATATGCTAAGACGTTTCCAAATAATCTAACTATCTAATTTATTAATATTTAGGGTTTGATGCGGGAGAACTTTCAGAAGAAGGTCCAGATGATTGGGAGGGTTTAGATGCCTCATCAGCACACATTGCTAACTTGTTGTCAACAGAGCCACCTGATGGTACTTTCAATCCCAATTAAAAATTATATATTCATTCCGCTGATAAGGTTAATTAAGATATCAACTTTTATGACAGTGAAAGTTGGCATTGGAGGCTTCAGCATGGGGGCAGCAATTGCCCTATATTCTGCTACTTGTTTTGCCATGGGAAGGTATGGAAATGGCATCGCATACCCTGTCAATTTAAGAGCAGTTGTTGGACTAAGTGGCTGGCTTCCTGGATCAAGGTATGTTAGCTTTCAGATTATTTTTTCTGCATTCAAGCTCTCCCCCAAATTCAAGTTCATGCAGAATCAATTACTGAAACACGAGACCTTTCTTGAGGGAATTCGATAAACAACATTTGGTTTTTTAATCATTATTTTCCCAAGTTTATTTATACGTTATACCTTCAAAGTATGCATGCATGTATCTGACTGGTGGTTCATCTAGATCTAGTCACATGCTAAACTCAAACGGTTTCCTCTTTGTGTTTACGAAGGACCTTAAGGAACAAGATAGAAGTATCAAATGAGGCCAGAAGGCGAGCTGCTTCATTACCCGTTTTGATGAGCCATGGAACCAGTATGCATCTGTATATCTATTATATACTGATTTTACTATTTCCTTTAATTTCAGAGGCATGTTTAATTTATGTCAAATTCATTGTTACGGCACTAGACTAGACCCCTAGGCTAGCATAAAAGAAGTTTCTAGTTACTCGGAAAATTTTCACCTTCACTTGAGTAAACCAGATTCTGTTTGTCATCAAAATAGGGATTAGATGACTTTTACGAACACTCAATATCTCCCTTAACAAGAAAAAAAAAAAAAAGAACAAGTTTTCCTAGAACCTCTGAGGGAACTGTTTCGAGTTCAACTTGTACCGGAAAGTAGATTTTCGTTCTGAAAAGTTCAAAATCCTGTCTACCACTTGATGACACATTGGTGTCGTTTTCTGCTGCGACCATGATTTATTGATAGATTTTCAAATGATTATCAGTTGAATCCTTTTCTTTTCTTGCAGGTGATGATGTAGTCCTGTACAAACATGGAGAGAAATCAGCTCAATGCTTGAGTTCAGCAGGATTTCGATACATTACATTCAAATCCTATGATGGGTAGCTTTTCATCTTTCAGCAGAAACTAGCTTAGCTTTAAATTTGAATAGATCAGATCAAGGGATTATCTATCTTAACTGATACCCTTTGATGAATTTGTGTTGCAGGCTTGGTCATTACACAGTTCCCAGAGAAATGGGTGAAGTCTGCAATTGGCTTAGCTCAAGGTTGGGGCTTGATGGGTCCTCATAAATGACAATCATAGTCTTAGTTGGGGAAAGCTCAAGTATGTATGTGGATCAATAACAGGGGAAGCATAAGAGTAGGTAGATCATGGAGTGATTCCTCGGTAGGTATATATAGGAGAATTAATTTTCTGAGTCCCTTTTTGTTTTTTTTTTCCTCAGGAATAAAGCTTTGGATGTGTCTTTTTTAATTGCCTTCTACTTCTATTGTAACGTAACGTAACGAGTTCTGCTATATATTAGAAAGTTTTGACTAATTATTGTTGTAATACAAGCAATTTGGCCTCTTTATTTCTTAAACTTGACTAATTATCATGGAAATATCTGGAAACTATATAATCACTCGTGGATTTATATATAAGAATGTAGGGAAATTATTCTGAAATAGTTTTTAATCATTGTGTAGCTTATATATGGAGAAATATTACATGAACCATTTTTTTTTTTTTTTACAAATAAAATCAAGAGCCTTTAAAAAATTAAGCAAGTTTAGTTAAGGACTTACAACACCAAATGGTGAGAAGGTCTTGACCAAAAAAAAGTACTAATATGTAAAATGGATTATTATTTATTTAGCCTTAAATAATTTTGTTATATATAAATTCGTATATTTTTTCTTCTATTCTTTGAAGAAAAGAAAGGCGGAGGCTTTCATAGCGTAGTTTTCACCATCCATTTGGATTGAAATCCACCGTCCAAGCATTCATTTTGGACGGAACTCCCAAATTTTGTTCAATTACTTACCCAAAAAGGGTAACACGCTATATATATATATTGGTTGCTTAAACACCAAATAAATTAAATTAATGCAAATAAATCCCAACGCTTAGCCAAGAGTTTTTAGCTTTTTCTTTTTGTTATTTCTCAGAAAAAAGATAATTATGGATTGGAGAACTAGTATTAAGGGAAGATTAGAATTGAGGATGAATGTCAAGGCAAAATTTGAAGGTTAAAAATGTGGGTGGAAACGGTAATGGTGGCGATACCAATTATTAAGCTGATGCTGATTAATGAAGTGAAAGGTTATGATGGTTTTTTCCCCTTAGAGTCTTGTCCCTTTCCAAATCGTGAAATTTCCCTGCTGAAGGGGAAAAGATCCAATTGTATGCAGTTTAAAATGCTTTGAAAGAATTATCCTCCAAAAGTTGCAATGACTGAGCATAAAGCCTTATGTAATAAGCTTCTTTTGGGTTTTAACACCAATTTATGCTTACATTCAATCCTCATGCAGCACTCATTTCCTAAACACAACCTCAACACCTATCAACTAGATACGCCGCACATGGACATTAAAAAAGAAAGAAAACAGAAACATTTTAGAAAGTCAATCCAGAAATAAGTTTTTATTTGTAAAATAACTTATCACATGAGGTCATCTTTTAGCAACAAGAATGGATTACATCGGAAAGATTCTTGTAAACTAACTCACTTGTAAATTAAGTAATCTCACTCGTTCTTTTCCTGCTTGTCTCTGATATCTTTAAGCTTTTCCTTCAATTCCCCAGTCTACACAAGATGAAATGTATCATTAAATAGCTGACATGACAATAGGTAGAAGTACTAAAGAACAAACTTCTAGGTGAGAATTTACCTGGTGCAGATTGAGAACGATATCTGATCCCCCAATGAACTCTCCCTTAATAAAAACTTGTGGAAATGTCGGCCAGTTACTGCATAGAAGAACATGGTACTAAGACACTATATATGACTTATACCATTTACCTTATCCGGTTATCTGTCAATTGCTCAACATTTAAAAGGGAGGAAGTAATTAAACTTTAAACTTGGGAGTAGCTCTACTTTAGATGCTACCGTGTTTAAGAATCAACCGGTAAGAGCTCATACGTATTCGTAGGCAAATGAAATCATTTAATACCCTATTGCATAAGTTGACGTGATCGTGGCTCACATTTTAGACAAAGAAAAGGAAAAGAATGAAAAAAACAAAAATCTTGAAACTGATATTGGTGATCTTCGGTTCATTACGGTGGCAAGACACTAAACCATGTCAAATTCACCATCAAGAAAAACCATCATCAATCATAATTTCTCAATTAGACTACAATTGCATATGATTTATGCTCTTTATACAAAATCATATATAACATAAACAATGAGTGATGAAACCAGCAAGCACGACATTACCTGAAGGTCTTTACAGCGCTTTTCAGTTCAGGATCTTCCAAAATGTTTCTAGCACTTACAGGAACATCTGCAATTGTAACATATAGATATAACTATCAGCTATAAAAGATGTCATTAAGTAACACTAATCGATAAAGTAATACTTTGAAACAAGATTAGGACCAATAATTAGAAAAACTCCGTCGGTACATAGAAGCTTAGCATATGCAAAAGCTTGTAATTTAGTTAACCGTTAGCAAATTCCAGACCCATGGGCTTCTCTTTATTCTTGCTCCCTTCATATTTGTAATTTAACTCCATTTGTTATTATCCTTTCACGATGATATAGATAAATCGAAATAGCACGGATAAAACTTATAAACTGATGATGTTCCACATAATTATAACTTGAAACTGCATAAAAATGCCAATAATTTAAATTATGAATAACATGCAGAACATTTCTTCTATGGCCATCCAGTTACACCAGAAAATTATAAGTCGTTTCTTATATTTAGCCATCCAGTCACACCATAAAGTTAGTACACCATTTATATGGGTTTGTATAAAGAGAATCATAGCAAGGCTGATGATTTCTCTCTCTTCCAATGATACATAAGAACAGGAGAAAATGATGAAAGGACATGTTAGACTGTGTCATGAAAGTGATGACATGAAATAAAGCATGTCGATTTAAAATGCAGTAATGATTCTCTTATTCTCCTTGGCATGGAAAGAACTGCAGAATTGATTTTTACAACAGCATAAAATAGTACTGTATTAGTATAAGCATTCATCAAAGCCAAACAACTAGCTTCAGCAAATGCAGGCTCAGACACAACTGTACATTTTTCATTTCACATATAGAAAACAAATACACAACGGTTAAGTAGGGGATAGGAAACTTCCTTAATGGTTATCAATTTGACCATAGAAATTCTTAAACCAGGTATCCAGATGAAGTGTCTTGAAAAACTAGTTAGGAGAATAATATTGGATCAAAAAGGAAAAACTTTAAACTCAGAAGAGACAAGTTCCACATGTGTGTGTGTGTATATATAAAGATGTAGCATACAGAAATAGAGTTGTTTCAGACTTTTGGCACTTACCATATTGTTTTAAAACATTAACTGCAAGTAAACTAAATCCACATTGAGGAAAATCAGGGACACCTTTCATGTAAATCATAACTGGGTTATCCTTGACATCCTGCACAAAAGTACCACAGTGATTATAACAATAAATTCATGAATTAATTTACATATAGAAGACTAACTTGAAATACAATTACCTGCTCTACCACATCTGCCAAAGACATGCTATCACTGTCAAGCTTATTAGTTGGCTTGAAGTCATCGTGCGTGTCGGGATCATTTGACACGGTAGTCAAGTATCTCGTTCCATAACGGTAAAACGATCCAGTTAGCTGCTAGCATATTAAAGCAAGACCATCAGAAAAGGAAATTGCGTCTCACTGAACAGAAGGGCTAATTAAATTATAGCCTTAATTAACAGAATAGGGCAGCGTTAAATTAACTGGGATACACAGTGCCTGATCATCTCCCCACGCATACATGCAAACACTTGATAGTGCAAATTTAAACACGTTCACCGAGCAGATAAAAGGACCAGAATTTAAATGATTAAAAAGTGACCATGAAAACGACGAGAGTAAAACACAGAATGTCCGCACCCCCAGAGGTATACCTAGAACTCTACGTGACATGAATTTTTGAAAAAGTTTACAAATTCAATACTCGTTCATAGCTGCCCTTGAAATAATTTATCAATCCTAAACGTAAGCATCAGCTGATAAAGCAGAGAAGAAAGCAAAGAAATTTTCTGGTTCTTACCTAGCCAACTTCAGTTATTCAATTTCAACACCGACGACATAAACAAATTCCAACTTATTTATGAAAGCAATTCAATTATGTTTAGCCAAGATGGATTGAAAATACAAATAAACGGACCAGCGAGAAAGTGGCAGAATAAAAGATGTATAGTTGCGTTAATTCTAGAAAGCACATAAATTTATACTGTCACATAAAAGGGTTAGTAGTTTTGTTAGCAACGATGTGCTAGGATCTTACAGGTCTGCTTGAAGATCGAGCTGCAGGAAGGCCTGCGATTCCCTTCAAGTTTAAGAGAATGTTTGATAGTGACTTCGCCATTTTCGTCCCCTTTTTAATGAACTCTACAGCTGAGGAAGAAGACGCAGCAAATAACATCCAAGAGTTGCGTTGAGACTTAATCCCTCGAATCGAGAATATGGGGAAGTCTGAGTATGCCACACTCTCCACTTTCGTGTATTTTTTTTTTTTTTTAAATAAAAATTAAGCAAGCCATGGTTTACATTATGCAAAGTCAAAATTGCCCCCATTCAATATTTGTTGTCTAAAAGAACCAGAAGCCCAAAACCGGTTTTACGTGATAAACCCCAAAACCCTTTTTCCTCCCCAACCTTCCGCAGCTCGCTGCAAGGGTGAGCTCACAGGTGCCACCAACAGTAGTTCCATTACTGGTTCCCCTTTGAATTATTCTTAGCCTTAGGTGAGGTAATCTTTTGTTCTTCCCTTTACCTTATCTTGTTTCTCTCCCTTTTCCTTCATCATCTCTCTGTTTTCCTCCTTTTTACAACAACCTTTTTGGATATTGCAATTGCCGTTGTTTGATAATGTTGATTTCTAATTTCTAATTTATAAATTATACTTTTTTATTCACTTACCGATGCTCTATAATATTCCTTTTCTTTCTGTTGTTAGCTCACTTTTTTCAATTTTTCTTCTCTGAAGAAGGCTAGCTGAGATGATGACAGAGGAAGTGAAGAAATCTCTTCTTACGGCTTTCACTCCTAATGGCAACTACCTGGCAATCATGTCCTCTAATGGCACTGCCAAAGTAAATTCACCCTCTTCCATATTATCTTTTCTCCATTGTCCTCATGGACTTAATGTTGGAAAATTCATATCATAATTTGCAGATTTGGAACACAAAGAGTGGAGATTTATTAGCAGAGTGGAAGCCGTCGGATGGAGATTCTGATATTTATTATTCTTGTATGGCATGTAGTTTTGTTAGAAAAAAGGTAGTTGGGGCCTTAATGTAAAAACGTCTGATTGCTCATGCATTTCGACGTTAGAAACTTGTCTGCATGCTTTTCTCATTGACTCAACTTTGTTCGTTTAGCGTAGAAAAGAACAGGATACTTGCATATTAGCTCTTGGCGATGTTGATGGGAACATTTTGGCTGTTGATGTTTCTGCTAGTGAGAAGAAATGGACAGCTAGCTATAGTAGGTAGTGCAATCGCTTCTGTTTCCTTATACTATCATAAAATCTCAAGACTTAGCCATTTGTTTGATTGTTAATGGTACTGGGGAAGTAGACTCTATCCTATGCTTTCCCTGTTCCTACCAGAATTTCTCCCCGTCTTGATAATGTTTGTGGTGATGAGCTAGAATACTATACAGCGTAGTCTAACGAACTAATTGATTTTCTGGATATCAATAAACAAACTAAAGTTTAACAACTAAAGAATTAACGTCTAAAGTGGATTTTTTATTTTATTTTTGAATGGATTTTGTTTGTAGAACACATATGATTAAATTGATTCAATCTCAACACTACATAAGTTATAGTTTGTTTCCTCTATATCTTTACAAGTCAGCATCCGTACCATATTTTGATATGAAGAAAATGATAGTCCCGGGATAATATTCTTTTCTTGTCACATACAGTGGAGTTGCAGGGCTTTCATTTGCAAACAAAGGACGTGTTCTTCGTATTGTTGGACTTAATGGAATAGCATCTGAATTTGACGCAAAAACTGGAGAGCTTCTAAAGGAGTTCAAAACCTCCAAAAAGCCCGTCTCTTATCTGGCTTTCTCAGATGGTCAGTGGTTAAAAACATTTTGTGCTTTAGGCATCATAAACTTATATGACTTTGTTTGACACACTCTATGTTACTTGCTTGCCAGATGAGAAATATGTAGCTATAGTTGGCCCTAAACTGCGAGTTATAAGCTGGGAAAACGGAAAAGAGGTTCTGAAGTCCCCTGAACATTCGGTAAAACTACATATGCAAATCTTGGATGTGGATATTTATATTTTCAATATCAATGTATTTTCAGATTTTAATCTTTTTTTTTTTTTTTTAACAGGGTGATGTACAGTTTGTTTCTATATCCAATGATGCCAAAGCTTTAGCTACATCAGAATTTGGGGGTAAACATATTCAAGTTTGGAGTTGTGATGTGAACTCTGGAACCATAAATAGTGGTCCTACTCTTCCCATAAGGCATCCTCCAATAATATTAGAGTGCCATCATGGTTTCAATGAAGATAATTTAACTGTTTTAGCAGTTTTGGGTTCGGGTGCAGCTTATGTCTGGAACTTGAAGACCTCCTCTGAAGAGGTGGCAAAGCGAACAAAAATTACAGTTACGACAAAGAAAGTTGCAACTGACCAGCAAAACAGTAAAGTTTCAAAGAAGAATGGTACTTCCATCATTGCATCCAGATTACAACCTTCAGCAGAGAAACAGACAGCAGCCCTTGTTACTTATGGGTCTATAAATCATCCACAGTTTAGTATTTTAGATATAAGCAATTCAGGAGAGGATATCATCTTAAATGCTGCTGATGGAACCACAACTGCTCAAGGGCATGAATCTGTAGAAGGTTTATTTTCTCTTATGTTACAAGTGCTTTCTTTGTGTGTGTGTGTGTGTGTTTTTTTTACACGGTTGACAAGCTCATGCATTTCCATGTGGAAAAAAATGCTAAGAATTTTCAGCTAGGCTGTTTCTGTTTTACTTCAAATGCTTGACTGTTACAATTTCTGCAAATGTTTCAAATACCTACTTAGGCCTCCCTGACTTGGAACTCGAAGCAGCAGTGCCAACTGAAAGCAAAAAAGCAAGGAAGAGACAAGCATCATCTGAACCTGATCTTCCAACCACAGCAGACAAGATGGATTTTGGTAAGAATTCTAATATTCTAATATGTTGGCCTTTATGAAATAGTCCCATCTCCACTAAAATTCTCAATGCGTTCCAAATACTTATTTGGATCATTATTATGTTATTTCCTAGCCATTGCATGATGTTATGTGACTTCCAACTTCTTGCTTATTTCTTCCATTGAAATCAGGTTACAGTTTATGCTCTGCTGTTTCTGTCAAATTATCAAATATATCTTTACCGTGGCAAAATAATTGATATGAAAAACTTCTGAGCTCACAGTAGTTCCTACATTCTGTTGTAATCTGAGAAGCCCTAAGTTTTGAACAAACCAAGTCATAAAATTAGGTACTTTCATTTCTTTCAATTTTTCACTCAGTGAACCCACAGCTATATGATGTCTCATGCAGTTTCTGCCTTGTTTCTCTTATGCATTGTCATACAATGTTTGCTATTGTCTATACAATCCATTTTAGTTCAGTTGAATGTTGATTGTTGTGAAATCACAACTACTTTGGGATAATCGTTATCATCTGACCTTTGTCCGGAAGCATTTTGGATGATGAATTAGGATTTATTCTTTTATTGCTTCTATTGGATATAGGTCATGGTGAGGTTGCAGATGCGGTCCTTCTTGATAATGAGCCAACAATGGGCGAGAAACTTGCTAGTCTCACTTTGCTAGATGAGCATAAAGCGAAGAGTGATAAGGAGCAAGAATCTTCTATTCTAGCAAAGCCTCCAAGTGCAGACTCCGTACATGTGTTGCTGAGGCAAGCATTACATGCTGATGATCGCACCCTCCTTCTAGATTGCTTGTACACGCAGGATGAGAAGGTTTGTCTCTGGGCCATCCTTTTATACTTAACAGTATGTTAAATTTGATAATTACTCACAAGTAAAATATATGCATGATACGTTTTGCAGGTTATCACTAAGTCAATTTCGCAGTTAAACCCATCCAATGTCCTCAAACTTCTAAACTGTCTCATATCCGTCATTGAGTCCAGGTGAAACTTCATGTTGATAATTGGGTAAATTTCTGTTCAATGAACTTAATTGTGTTCTTGTTGAACTTTCACCTCGTATGGTAGTAATTCTTAATGTATACTATATACTTGATACTTCTAGTAATGCTTGATTGTCCCCATTTTTACTTATAAAGATTTTGGAAAGAGATTGTTTGTAGAAAAATATTTCAGGATTTCTGAATTGTCTGGGTGATACTCTGTATTCCCAAACTTTAAAGGAAATATTGGTTTGTTTTGAACATGTTCTTTTAAAATGTCTCCCCTTTAGCTAATGTTTCTTAATTGAGATATTGTATATGCTCTGTGGTTCTAAGATCTACCTTCCTGATTTTTGGTTTATGTGTGTCCTCAAAAACTCTGATTTTTTTTTTGGGTAGTTTTTCGCCTTCTAGTGTTCAAGAAACTCTTGAAACTATTCATTTTTACTTCTTTCTTGTTTTCAGGGGTGCAATTTTGGCATGTGCTCTTCCATGGCTGAAGTGTCTACTTCTACAGCATGCAAGTGGAATAATGTCACAGGAATCTTCATTACGAGCTTTGAACTCTTTGTATCAGGTCAGAGCAGGTTATATAGTCATGACTTAATTTGGAAACGCTTAAATTTTCCATTTGTGATGATGCTCAACATGTGCCTGGTGAGATATCATTTTCAAATGTTTCTCAAAATTGTTACTTGCATCTGCTACAATAAGGAGAGGCATCTGTTCTTTTTATGTAAAATTGATTATAAAAGTATGGTATGCATGTAAAAAAGAATATTTAATATTTGATCGTATTTGCACTATATTAACTTTCCATATTGAATTTGTTGTCTTGTGCAGTTGATTGAGTCAAGAGTCTCCACTTTCAAATCTGCCATTCAACTATCAAGTTGCTTAGACATCCTTTACGCAGGGGTAAGCATTTTTCTGCTGTTGAGTATGATATGCAGTAAGAAAGTTTGATATCATCTTGTATTTACGGTTCCTTCTGGACAGGTGATTGACGAAGAGGCAGATGAAGGTCAAACAGTGCCGGTTATCTACGAGGACAAAGATGATAGCGAAGAAGAATCCGAGGACGCTATGGAAACTGACCAAGAAGAGCAGCAATCAGACCAAGAATTTGATGGTGATAGTGACATTGAAGGCAGCGACGATGAGATGAGCGAGTGATATGGTGGACCTGTGTCTTTATTACGACGTAGCAATTTCATTGTGATGTGCTGGGATGGCAGCTGTAGTTATAAGAAGTCACTTGTTTGATTAACTCTTCTGTTTCAAGCCAGTTTTGAAATTTTTGACTTGTCCTGCTTTTACTATCAAAAAAGAATTTTTGTTTTTCGCTATTGATTACGGATTTAAGCTTATGTTGTTATTGTTTATTTATTAGAGAACGTCTGTATAACAGATGAAAAGTATTCCAAAATGAAGCTGATGAGTGGAGCCGTTGCATGTTTCCTCATAATTGGAGGCGCTTCTAAATATATGGAGTATGCATTTTAGCAACTCTTTACAGCGTCGATGCTCTTTATGCTATGCCAGCCAAGCTTTGCCTTTCAGTCTAATTTTCTTTTTAAATATCAAGCATTTAATCAGAAAAATAAATCATTTTGTTGAATTTTCAATGCAGAGTGAAAAATTATAAAGTAAAAAAGAAATGTCCATCAATATTCCTCAAACCAAACTTAATTATAAAAAGAGAAAAATGACACCATTAGAATTTGGATTTACCTCAAAGCAAATACATGCGTTGAAAGGGAAATATTGGGTACTACAATTTAAGATGAGTTGTAAAAGTTCAACATGACCAAAGTTACGTGACATAGCTCCACATGAAAGTATGAAACAGAAATTAGAGTGAAAAAGACAAAACAGATGAGGATTAAAGATGATATGTTTTATTTTGAAATTTATGCCCTGCGATGGGATCGCCTGGGATTGGGCCATGCTCTTCACCTTCTCTCCAGTTTGGTGCAGAATTCCAGTGTTCTCCATCATCCCCCTGAACAATCAAAATCAAAATTAACAATTCAGCAGAAGAGATACAATATATATATATATATATATATATATATATATATATATATATATATATATATATATATATATATGAATATCAGAATATCTCAACTCCATGAACGTTGAAAGAACTCAGTTCGGCCCTTTGTTTCACCAGCTTTGTACCTCTGCTCACGAGATGCCATTTTTCTTTCAAGATTGCTTTGCTCTGCTCTGCTTGGGATGAGACCAGCTTCGCATTTCATGCCTTATTTATGCAGTTCCTTAGCTTATGTGTGATTAACACGTGTAGGGCTCGTGCCATGTTAAGATTCTGTTCCACCATACCCGTATCCGTTTGCCGTTGGCAGCATTTTTATCTACTATATACCTGACCGTATTGAATAAAAGAAAAAAGAACATTGATTAGCGCCAGGGAGCAGAGTCACGAGCAGCAGAGAGGGATCAATCGCCCTCGAGTCCGGACCAAGACAGAGAAGTTGTGGTTTTTCCGTTAGACGATTTCTGGAAAATGTCTCTTACGGAGGTGAAAATTTCCCAAGACGTTTGGTTAACTTGCGTCACTCATGCTTTGTCCACTGAGACCGAAGAAATTATGGGCCTTCTTCTTGGTGATATCAAGGTCATTTTCCATTCCTAATAACCATTTTACTTCTATGAAATCATTTTATTCATGCTTCTCCCTGGGGTTTACACCTTGCATAGCAGTGCATCTATCCTGACGAGGTAATTTGGGATTTTGCTCAGTGTTGGTTTGTTCTATTAAAGTGATATTTGAGAGTTAATTGTTGATTTTCATTATGTGCTGGATTCATCTGGTTATTGGCGTTTCTTGGTGGTGAAAATGACGCGGTTCGTCGTATTATTTTCTTCGTTTATTTTTAATTTGAATTGGTAGTGTGTATGTGTATAGAGTAAGTTAAGTTTTATGTTTTCAGGGCACCTTTCTAAATTGATTATTCAGATTGGCTCGTTACTGAAGTTGCTTCTTTATGATTTTGTTATTTTGGTTCAAGTTCGTATCGTGTTGTTCTAGACGACAATAATTCTAAGTAAGCAATTAGCTTAGAACGATATTTATGGAGATTTATATGCAATTAATTGGTACTGATTTCTATTATTTGGGCACTGCCTGAGGCAACTTGAGTTGGATTTCAGGCCCTTGTGTATTAACCGGACACTGTTGAACTGGTGCTGCTTTCCTGAATTTTTGGATAGTTTTACTTAGATATCTAACATCATTCCTTAAGTTGTAATGAATTTTTCTTCATTCATGGAAATCGACTAGCAAAGTGTTAGAACTAAATCATTCTTACCGCTCATTCTATTTCTATAGAACCAAAAAAAAGAAAGCAAGAGTTAAGGTAATTAAGTTATACAGAGAACCATGTTATTACGGTGATAATTTGTGTTTGTGACCTGCTTCAGATTGAGGTGTCACATTTCTTTCATTAACACTCTTTATTACGGTACTGCACCGACTTTTCTTTTCCATTGACGCTTCACTATTTGTTATATCACATATTTATAGTGGATGGCATTTGTACTTTTGCTAGTAGATCTCCAACTTGAATACATGTAGAAAGCTCAAACTTCTTGGATTAGATTTCTTAAATTTACTTGAGAATTTATGAAGTGGCGAGGAGGATCTTACTCCATTTAGAAGAAGGAAGCATCTACTCAATTGCATAATTTGTAAGAATTTTCGCTTATTAAAAAAGAGGAGCAATAATTGATCATAATTTACCAGAGTTTGAAGGGGATAAATGTGATCTCAATATGACAATATGTCTATTTTATAAAGAAGCCTTACATAGTCTCTCATACAGATTTCTTAAGTTTGAAAAAATTCAAAACTTAATGTTTGTCAGTTATCATCTCCACAAATTGGTCTCTGGCTCATCAGTCTTTCGTTTTGCACACATTGAGTATTGCTGGTAGGTTTTTTTTACTGTGATGTGGTTGATTTGTTTTCTTCCTCAATTTTTTTTGTTGTTGTTTTTTTTTTTTTTTTGGGGGGGGGGGGGGGCGCATAGTCCACAACTATTCATTCTCTTTTCTGTTTGTGAGGGTGTGTTGTTCTGCTTTTGTATCATTAAATCTTGGTTTTCTTTATCCAGCTTTCCAAAAATGGGAGTGTGACTGCATTAATATGGGGAGCATCTCCACAGACCAGGTCAGATCGGCGAAAGGACCGAGTAGAGACTACCCCTGAACAGTTGGCTGCTGCATCAGCTCTGGCTGATATATCCTTTCTTGGTTATTATCTGATATGCATATAAGATCTAGTTTTCTCTGGTACTATCTATGTTTTTGACATCATTTATTGCATCCTGACACTTCTGTCTTTATGCTTCGTTCCTATCTGGCTACTGGGTCAAATTTTGAAAAATCTATTATCTGTTTTTAACTTTCGGTTCTAACATAATGGCTATATGTTCTGGGTTTCTTTTCTGTTTGATAATGTTGATCGTTGCACCATTAACTTAATCATACAGAATGACCACGTTGACTGGGAAAACAACAAGGGTGATTGGTTGGTACCATTCACATCCTCATATTACAGTCCTTCCATCCCACGTTGGTAAGTTTTGGGAAATCATTGTCTTTTTTTTTTTTATCTCTTTAATCCATGACAATGTGAAGTGCTTCAACTTCAATGAGAGAATTAATTTTTTCTCGATATGAATGTTTAAATTTCAAATTTTTATTGCTAAATTTCCTCTACAGTTTCTACCAATAAATAGAGCTTTTTTATTTTATTTATTTTTTTGCTGCACTGATTCTTGTCTAGATTTTCACCTTTTGTTGGTTAATTCAAACTGCCTGTAGCTTTTTCCAGATGATATGACTTTTGTTATTATGCTCTGTAGATGAGTAAAGTAACCAGGAAAACAATGAAAGAAAATTGAAACAGTATCTCATAGCTAAGAATTAAGACTCTCCTAGTCAATGAAAAGAGTTCCTACAACTGTATGTCAACCTCAAAATCACCCTTTTCTTGTTATTTGTGTTAAGGAATATGCATTGAGATATAACATATTAATGCTTGTGGTAAGGCATGTTGAAAAATGGCAAGATGTAGCTAATCTATTTATAACGGAGGTTGAGTGGCAATTTGAGATATGAAGGAATCTATTTAGCTGGAAAACCGCATGACAAAATATGGCTAATTTATTGCAGATGTGAAGACTCAAGCAATGTATCAACTTCTTGATTCTGGGTTTATTGGGTTGATATTTTCGTGTTACAGTGAAGACGCAAACAAGGTTTGTTTTGAATGCATGATTACTGTTAAACATTTATACTTTATTTACTAATTTATATAGAGTGAACTATGTTTGGACTATATTCAGGTTGGACGAATCCAAGTAATTGCTTTTCAGTCATCTGATGGGAAGCAGAATCACTTGTCAGGGCGCATACCTCTGTCTCCTGTAAATAAAAGCTCAGTTATTGATCTTGAATCATCTCCTAGTTCCTCAGCTAATGCTTCTGTAAGATCTGGTCCCTTGAAGGGAGAGAGCCCAGAACAGGACACGGGTGATTCAGAACTTACGGGAGCTAGTAAGGTACTTTACTCAACTAGATTAAACATCTGCTATGTGGCATGAGCTGGTGTGGCCAAACAATATCCCGTAGTTTGGAAAATGTAAAATATGCTAGACTGGTGAATTACGATATCTGATGCAGCTATAGAAGCTTTAAAACGGCATGAGTATTCTTTGTGAAAGATGGGCTTAGGCTGCCCTCTAAGTAAAGTATATACTTGTACTTTTTGCTTTACAGGATGAAATACTTGCCTCTGTTCTTTTTTCATTATTGTAATATATGCTTGGCTAGGGTGGGGGAAGATCTTCAGACTTGGGCGTTTTCTTCGCTAATGCTGATGCCAACCAACTAGGGAGAGAAAGAGGTGGAAATTCAGAGACGGCCACTATTGATGTTGATCCCATGGATATGTCAGAAAGTATGCAGGAAGCTATGCATCGTTCAAATTTGGATATGAGGTATAGATGAGTATGTACTTGACTATCTTTGGTTGTTTCTCAAGCTGATAGTTTAGCCTGGGGTTGACAAGAGTTTGTTCTCCCTTGGGACCTAAAATGGGTTTTGTTTGGTAAAAGTGGTGCAGCCTTTGTAAGAAAAGAAATCCCCCTTTATGTTGTGCCAACCAAGTCTCTTCTCAACCTCAAGTCACCGTTAAAGTCATACATGGATCTGCAACACGTAATATTTGAAGAGGAGCGGATGGCGTATAATCATGCCATCTTACAAAATACGAGGTGACAATTTGATATGTTATTTGCTTGTTGTCAATACATTTACGGAAGTTTTATGAAAGCTTTTTACTTTTACCTTACTGACTATCGTTTCTCATTCTTTCTGTAGGGATGGGAAAGTGCATCCACTTACTTTCGTACATCACACTTCAACGTATCAGACTTCCTTGTGCAAGTTGATTGAGTATTGGTCAGAATAAGACGTCCTTGTTTTTTTGATTCATCATTGTTTTCTTCTTCTTGTTTTTCTTCGTAATATAAATAAACAAGTCCTTCATTCTGATTTTGCAGTTTAAGTCCTGCAATAAATGCTCTTCAAGATCGATTGAGAGAGAATCAAATTCGGGTATTGGTTAATTGCTTAATGTGCATATTATTTGAGTCGGTTCATTGATCGTACAGAAAGTTTCCGAAGTTCTTACGGGCTATGGATGTATTTCATGTCCTTTTGTTCTTCAAGTTTTAAGATCTTAATTTGAGTTTAATTTGGATGGTAAATAAGTAGCCCTATCTATCCTCATTAGTTTGTTCCACATATAGCTTAAGATGCATTTGCTTCTTACACATGCTCAAAATACAGTACTTATTTGATGACCTGGCAATTGGAAGCTCATATTCACGGGTCTATGGTGACCAGCACTATCCAACATTTTTTTGACATAGTTCATTTGGTAAATCTTCCCGATTTTAACTGTGTAGCACATTTATTTTTTCTGTGACAGTTAGCAATTCTGAGTAACGAAGCCCAGAGTTTGGAGACTGAGGCTTTTAGAGGGAGTGAAGCAAGTTCAGGGTCTTCCCGCCATGTTCCAACCCATGCACATCGAGGAAGTCCCTCTCTTGCTCACAGAGACTTGCACACTTCTGCTGAGCCTCTCAGTGGTAGGACTCTAGCAAGTCCCGGTAGCAGGAGTAGAAAAGGATCGCAATTGGAATAGTTGCAATCGATATAACCAAAACTGTGATGGTTTACAATAGTTGTATTAAGATTTCAATATTCTTGAAAATGAAAGTGGTTTTGGATGGATAGAGATTGGAATGAGAATTCAAGTCTCTATATTTGCAATATACAAACGGTGGCTTCAATATTCGCCCTGAAAGAGAAAGTTGCCACTGCAATCTTATATCTTTGATTTTTTCGTTTTCTTTATCATATGTATCTACTATATTTATTTCATTCCTGATAACACGGGTGTCTCTCGTACTCTTTTTGCCTGCATCTCACCAATCACCAAACCTATGCTGGGGACCGACCTCAATACGCTAATTTAACTAGCATGGTTACCAAATTTATATTATCTTAAATTTTTCTTTTTTTTTAAAAAAAAAAGAAAGATAGAACTTGTTCCGGTAATTATAAGTAAATCAGCAATACGACTACCCTCCTTTATTTCTATGTTTATTTTTGTACTTTTTTTTTTTTTTTTTGGGTTAAAACAATTTATCAAGTATCTACTTCTTTCATGTTAATATTCTTTTCTAGTACTTATAAGTGGCATCAATATAATGTTAGATCAACTTCATAGTTCATACATAAACCTTTTTTCTTCTTATTTCAAGCTAATCTGTCCTAGTTGCCATTTTCCCATCAAATTGTAAACATCGTGTTACTTTTTTTTTTTGGGTTAAATGAGGAAAGTTCAAACTCAAGCTTTTAAAAGCCACTAGATGTTAAAAAAAAAAAAAAAAAACTCAAGCTTCAGGCAAATTACTTAAATTCTTCACTATTTAGATTTTAGGAATCTCATATTTATCTGTATTGTCGATTGTTGATTAAGAGAAGAACGCCCTCCTAAGTACTAGCAACAGCCGAAAGAAAATCTTACCCATTGGCCGTGTGGGCCATTACGCTTTTGGATAAGCTATGACATGGTCTACCTAATGAACTCAAATCCTGATCTTTTCATGAAAAGCTTATTAATATGTCATCTATAAATAGCACTACACAGCAAAAGCGCAGGAAAGTTCACAAATCAAATAGTGTTGCCACCATGTCAGAGACAGAGAGCAGCAGCGTCGGGTGTTGTGCTGTAGATCATAATCGAAGGCCACACAGCGCAAGCCAACCTGGTTGGAGAGCAATAGAACACCTTTTGTTACAACATGGTGAAGTAGGACTTGAACATTTCCACCTTTTATGCAAACTAGGCAGCGGAGACATTGGGAAGGTTTTCCTGTGTGAGATCAAGAACAAGAACAATAACCCCTTCAAGACACAGTTGGTGCCTAAGCGTTATTACGCCATGAAAGTGGTTGACAATGAATCTCTGAGAGAGAAGAATAAGCTGAAAAGGGCAGAAACGGAGAAGCAAGTATTGAGCATGCTGGACCATCCTTTCTTACCAACTCTTTATGCCAAGTTCGATGCTCATCAACACTCATGCTTGATCATGGATTACTGCCATGGCGGTGACTTGTTTAAACTTCAACAACGCCAGTCAGGTTTTCATTTTAGCATCTCAACTGCAAAGTAAGTTGCCTCAAAGAATTATACATCAAAATTGATGTATAATATATAATTCTCAAAATTTGTGTCATTCTATTTATGTATGTTACTCATGTGTGTGTGTGACAGATTCTATGCAGCCGAGGTGCTATTAGCCCTTGAGTATCTCCACATGAAGGGGATAATTTATAGGGACCTAAAGCCAGAAAATGTGCTTATTCAGGAAGATGGTCATATTATGCTCTCAGACTTTGATCTCTCACTTCACTGTGAGGTTCATCCAAAGCTTGTTGAATCTCTAGTTACAAGCAAGAGACTTAAGAAGCCAACCTTGTGCTGTGAAGAACCAAAGGAGCATATGAAAAGGAAAAATAAAAAAATGGGTGCTGTTGCAGAAGGAATGTTATCAGCAAGAGGTGCACAGAAGGTCAACATTGAAATGTCAGCAGAACCCATTACTGCTAGGTCAGAGTCTTTTGTGGGGACCCATGAGTATTTGGCACCAGAGATTATTTTAGGATTTGGCCATGGAAGTGCAGTGGATTGGTGGGCATTTGGTGTGTTTCTTTATGAACTATTATATGGGTTTACACCTTTCAGAGATAAGAACAATAAAGAAACACTGAAGAATATCATAGAGCAGTCATTGAGCTTCCCAAGAACTCAATTCAAAGACAGAAAAGACTCTGAAGAGATCAGAGAAGCACAAGATCTAATAAGGAAGCTGTTGGTGAGAAATCCAGAGAAGAGACTAGGATACACAAGAGGTTCTTGTGAGATAAAGAAGCACGAGTTCTTTGAGGGGGTGAACTGGGCATTAATCAGATCAGTTAAGCCTCCTATTGTCCCTAGAGATTTGGATCAGGACACAAACAAGATCCCATTTTCCTCGAGGAAACAAATTGTAAAGAAGAAAGCTACATTTGAGGCCCCTCAACAAATTGACTACTTTTAATTAACTTGGATGTAAATGTAACAAAAATTAGTCAACGGTTCAATCTTAATGGTTCAGCTTGCAACTGCATAATTATCAAACTTTAGAGAATAGTATCTGTTAAATTTATCATCGATGGTAAATCATAAGCAAATTAAATGTTATTATATATGTACATGCAAATGAATAGACGATCGAATTTGAAATATAACCCATATATATAGATATTAATACATGTACTGTGCATATAAATATAATCCATCCTTGATAAGAGTACTTTTCAATTTGATTGTACATTACGTGTTTTGTAGTTATACAACAACTGCATACGTGACTATTATTACAAGAGTTGAAAGCTGCTTAATTACTGATGGAAATGACAGAATCTCTATCTGCAATTGATATTTAATTTTACGAGACGACTATATACTTTGAGGAGTACTTGAATTTCAAAATCTGCAACTCAATTTCATTACGATTTCTTTGGTTCTGTTCGTAGGATCAAGTATGGTTATTTGTCTTCTTGTTAATTTCGTATCACTTGACAATTTATATATGTAGGAATTGGGATCCATGTCTTTGTTCATCTACATCGATGCAGTTATAATATATAGAGCTGTTAACCAGATGATTTGGTTGTAAATGATTAAATTATTTTGTTTGCAGATTACTATAAACTTTAATTGATGCTTATCCTAAATTTTGAATAAAGTGATTTTCTCTTATCTGAATCAAAAGTTTTTTATTTTTTTTCTTTCAAAGAAACAATTAAACAAATATATCTTACGGATATTTTAGTATCTTGAAGATATTTATTATATTTAGATGATACATGGATCGTAAGCAAATATCTTGAAGGAATATACTCAAGAAACAATATGAATAAATGCATGTACAAGGGAACAATTTGATTTGAAACATCAGAAATATATAAACGTTACATCATCGTCATGGTTTATTAATTAAATTAAAAGCAATGTCTAAACCCTTAGGTCTAATCGGTACGCATACAAGGAATGGAAAAAAAGGTAATGAGTTTTATTTTTTTTTCCAATTTATATTGTTTGGTAATTTTTTTTAAAAAAAAAAAGAAGGCAAAGCCCACCCTTAAGTAAAATTTTCTCAATTGATTATAGGAGAGAGAAAGCCATTGGTTTTTTAACGAAAAGTGCGATGAAGGAAAGGAAAGGGAATGTGGATTTCAGCACATTTTTTTGTTTTTATTTCCCTTTTTTCCTTTAAAAATAGGATATAAAATGATTTTTTTTCTAAAATTTAATAGTTTTTTTAATGTTAAATATAAAGGTGCAAGTTGTGTAAATAATTTTGTCAAACTAAATTTATTTCTTTTTGATAGGATTTAAATAAAAAAAATCATAATAAAAAAAAGGAAGCATCCAAGAAAATAGCAAAAAATAATTATTAATTAAAGTGTATTTTTGTATACCGAAATTCTATTTTTTTTTCAATTTTTTATCATACCAAACAGTAATGAAAAAACAATACATTTATTTTTCTTTTTCTTTTTTCTCTCTCTCTCCCAGTCCTTCTTTTCAGCGTACCAAACAGATATCCCTAGATAGGAAGAGAAAAAGGACAGCCTAGCTGGAAAAGGCGACAAAAAAAGAAGTAAAACGGTGGCGTGTTTCATCGCGTGCATGAATTGGGCGGTCGGGTGGGTGTATTTATAATTGTAGGGGTTGGAGACAAAATCCTTTTCACAATTCAATGGCTAAGACAAATTATTAATGAGCAGCCCAAGGTTTTACACTGTAACATTAATTAATGATGTTGAACTCTTGTCATCTTCCTCTATCTATTTCCTCATTTTTGTTGGGTGACTCAAGCCGCCAAAAATTAATTCCATGTCTTCACATTTTTTTTTAATAATATTTCAATAAATATCTTCCAAATGGTATTGTTGATTTAGGTATCAAGGATCACATTACTTCACCTTAAACTTTTCATAAAAAAGAAGGGAATTTATGAGACTTTAAAATAACACATTTCCGAATTCTAACATGATTTGGAATGGGCTTGCAAGATGATTTGACAGTGGATTGATTACCAGTAACTAGAGTTGGAAAACTTAGCCGAAAGGATTTTTTCTTTTCAAACCTTGACTTCCAACACAAATACGTGAGGGGTGTGAAAAGAAATCTCAATGTATAAACGAATGTAATCAAGAATTTAACAGTCAGAACTCTTCCTTAAAAGTGTCCCCATGTGTAAATGTAACTTTATTTATGCACAAAATTACTATAATTCTTTAAAAAATCTCATACAATTACAAGAAAACACACAAAAATTTAAAATACATTTATCCAAATCCACCTGGACGCACAGTGGTGCGTGGTAACATAGAAAGGCTCTTCCACAAAGAGGTTGCTAAGATGGCGTCTTGTGTTGCAACACATAAAATAAAATTTTTAATAGCAATTGAGATTGAGCATTAAAAGAGAGTTTGTGATATACCCTCACATTTTCATTCTTTATATACTCATAGATCTGCATACGAATATTTCAGGTTTTCCACGTCCCAAATTATTGAGGGAGTAAGACTAAAAATAATTAAATTGAAATAGAAGTTCCTAGGTAGTTATCTTTGGTTTGGTAATTGGTAAGATATTTAAGTTTAAATGTGATGGTGTACCAAGAATTTATATATATAGATTATATATTTTTTATTAATATTTTACAATTATGTCTTCCCTCCATATAGAAGTCAAACTTCCACAAACAATAGAGTAAGAGTACTTAACTGGTAAGATATGATGGGCAAAAGGAGAGTATCCTGGAGAGATTGTCATCTTTTGAGTGAAGGCTCAAAAGAAGAAAAGAAAAAATGCAAGGTATATAGCATGCATACTTAGAGTAATTAAGGTTGGATCTTAAAAATCCTTCGATGTAAAAATGGTTATCTTTGTATTTTTATTAGACTCGAACTCAAATTATAGTGTTAGATATCAATTATTTTTTTTTAAAAAAAAGTAATTAATAACGAGTAGCACTACTATACTTACTTGTGTTGTTTTTGAAAAGGTAGGCAGAGAATGAGACATGAATTGCAGATGAGAGTAAGGAAATAATAAGGTGGTCTGTCTCGTGGTCTTTAATTTGCATGGAAACGATTCCCAAGGGGAATCGAATCAGTCCACTTCCCCTTTCTCTCTTTATTCTTCTTTACAGTTTGCCTCAATTCCTCTTTACCCTTCTCCAAGAGAATGGAGGCCAGATCTTTTGCTCATATATATATATATATATATATATATATATATATATATATATATATATATATATATATATATATATTCATTAATTGAATTATTCCTTTGGGTTTGGGTTACCATTCAAGAATAGATGGATGCATATATATATATAAGCCGGGGTTATGGAAAGAGAATAAAATATTAGGGTAAACAAGCAGCCAGCCAGCAGCCGCAGCATTGATGGATGGATGCCTTCAACCAAAGAATAGAAAAAGAGAACAATATAATTAAAGATGGTCAAAATGATACCCCCAACACTTGTTATTCCATCATCAGCTTCACCTATCTTTATTGAAACTCACCATTTCCCCTTTTCTTTTCTCTTTTCTCTATTTGTTTATTTTTCTTGTCTGCATGTTTTTTTGCTTTCAAACTACTTCTTTTAAGTTTTCTTGCCTCTAGCTTCTCCTAATTCAGTACTTTCGTTTAGTTACTGAAAAAAGAAAAACATTCACATATATACTTAATTATATATTGGTTACTGAAAGTTTTTTTTTTTAAAAAAAAATCATGCCTAGCTCTTTATACAAACTCTTCTAGCTTGAAGCATAAAGTACATATGCACTATTACCTTAATATATAGAGAACTTAATTAGTTAACTACAAAGAACTGATAAGATAAGGAGCAATGTGCTTATGATCAAGGAAAAGTTACAATGGGATACATATGTTAAGGTGTAGAGTGCAAGTAATCCAAGATATTATACAATTGTTAATTAGATGAGAGGTGAATATTGTTTGTAAACTTTATTCGTTAGTCTTGTTTCATAGTTTAGCTAGTGAGAGGAATAAAGGAATATTCAAATTGTAAAGCAGCAACTATTTTTCACAGACATAAATTGACAGTCAAATTTGTGTTGATTCCCAAAGAGAGCAATTGAAAGAGACTTAGATCCCCTCGTGGATGTTTTTGATATAGTTTGTAGGCAGGCCTATCATTTTCATGCTACGAATATTCAGTGCATTGTCCAATAACGTGCAGCCACCATTTCTTTTTCTTTTTTCCTCTTTTGATTTCTCTGGTATAACAACATGGATTCTGGAGGTAGGTGGGGCTGTAATTCGAATTTGCTGCTTTGCTAAATGCTGTGGTCAAAGGGCCTTTCTAGGGTTCATTGTTTCTTTTGATTGATTAGATCTTTGGACAATGTCTGTTCAGCTATTAGGCAACATAAATGATCTGTGCTCTTTTTGTGGTTATTGAGCTGTTGACTTAGCTTATACCTATGAGCTAGCTACCAAGTTGTTTAATTGTTCATTTAGTGATAAAAGGGTAACATTATAGATACATTACCAGTAAAATTCTTACCTCAATTATGATGAATTTTTTTGTTTTTTCTAGTTAAGTAAAATTATGAACGTAAGAGTTTCTAACTAGTCTTACTCTATCCATTAATTCATTGAACAGAAAATAATTAAGAAGTATAATTAATATTGAAATCTTCATTTTTTTCTTTAGTTACTTGTGAGATGTGATAGGGCAAGCTTTCTTTTCTTTTTCGGCTAGATTAAAGAGCTAGCAATAGCATGCTTGGAATGAAACTTTTGTGCTTGAAACGTGACGTATACGTACCTTAAAGTGTATATTGGTTGAGGAAAGAGGAAAAAAATAAAAAGAAAAAGAAAGGAGGAATGTCTAATTCTGATTCTGGGCCTTCCAAACCAACCTCCTCTGCCACATGGGAGAGGGAGAAAGGAGAAGTTGATGGGATTTTTGTGGTTTGGAATTGAACTCATCAAAAAAAAAAAAAAAAAAAAAACAACAAGTGTTAATCCATAAAATCAGAAATTTAATCAAGTGCAGTTGTAGGCCACTGCCAAAGTATATATTCAAAATTCAAAGTATCATCTCTTTGGAATTGTAGCATGAATCCCCTTTATCTCTTTTTCCTCCTTTAGAATTCACTGATTCCATTTATCAAGGTTACCACTTGGAGAACACTATAAAGTACTACACGGCCCTCCATTTATTCTCTTTCTCTATGGTCTCTGCCAGTATATAAACCATCCCCCAAGATCACATTCCCTCATCATCTGCACCTCGATCGCTTTCAGCTTCTGTTTGTTCAAGTTACTACTGCATTATCATATCATTGAGGTTGGTCTCTATATTTTTCACTTCTATTATCCCCGTTAATTCTTTTCAATGCTTGCTATTCTTATAGCGATGACAAGGCCCTCTTTCCCATTTAATAGTAATGTCATCAATCTATATCCTTTGCTTCGGTGCTCTTGTTGCAAGTTTGAAAAACTGGTTTTATGAACTTTTTACGTTCTTACATGTTCTTCTTAATAAATGAAGAAAATTTCAGCTACCCCAGCTAGCAAGCATCACACAGACACTTTTGAATTTGATGTCAATAAGTGCTGCTTTTTATTGTGCTCCCATTCTCCCCACACATAACAAGAATAGAGTCTGCTGCTAACAAAAAGTGTAATGTCGTTAATAGTATAATGGCTAGAATTTCAACTTTATAAACTAACATTCAAGTAATGCAGCAGTATTCTTTTTGCAGAGTAATAATCAAATATGAGCAGGCCAGGAGATTGGAACTGCAGGTCATGCCAGCATTTGAACTTTCAGAGGCGCGATTCATGCCAACGGTGCGGGGATCCAAAATATGGAGACAGAGTTGATTTTGGAGCATTTGGAGGAAGAGGAGGATCTTCATTTGGGTTCAGTGGGTCAGACGTGAGGCCAGGTGACTGGTATTGTGCCGTTGGTAACTGTGGAGCACATAACTTTGCTAGCCGCTCAAGCTGCTTCAAGTGTGGTGCTTTCAAGGATGACTTAGCTTCTGCTAATAACAGTGACATCTCCCGCTCCAGAGGCTATGGAGGTGGTGCCGTCCGCCCTGGATGGAAGTCCGGTGATTGGATATGCAGCAGGTGATTATAGATATAGCTATATCTTCTACCGTTGATTTCATATTATTAATTAGTGCAAACATTATAATTTGATAGTGATTTGTTAGACATGATATGACATGTTTCCCGTTTAATGATGTAATAATGGTTGCTTTATGAGGGGAAACTTGGTGCTTTTCATTTGGCTTCAGTCCTTCAAGTTTGAAGAATATGTATGACAAGTAACATGAACCAAAGGCACTACTGGCATTATAGGCATGCAATGTGATCACTTTTTTTTGACTGCTTTTAGGAGTTGGATACTCTAAAGAATGTTTCTCTCTCTTCTCTTCATTATCCTTGATGTATTTTTGTGCGAATATAAGGTTACTTCAAAACCCATTTAAGTAGGTCAAACAGTAGTTTTTGTCTTTCTACAAGTTTCTAAAATTGTTATTATAATATACATAAAGCATGAAGCTTTGATTTCAACAGGTCAGGATGTAACGAGCACAACTTTGCCAGCAGAATGGAATGCTTCAAATGCAGTGCCCCAAGGGACACATACTAGAAATGACATTATCCAATTTTGGGTATGCTCATATCAGCTAGTCATGAATACTGGAACTTCAAGTTATAGATCTTTATAGCTAACTCTAATTACCATTCACGGTTTTGTTTTCAGGGTTGTAGGCGAGCAAGACAGGGTGTCTTACTAGATATTTCACTATATTTCTTTATTAATTTCTTGGGATGTTGAAGTTGATTAACTGAACTGCGAGGAAGATGGTTCAAACACCATGTTACAGAAAATGAACTGTTTAGCAGAAACTACATCAATGTTGTTTCGGTGCTTTTATACTGTTTCTTGGGTCTTTGTATTAGAGAGTTCATTTATTTTATGGTGCGTGGTTTTCTTAAATGAAGATTATTCTCTTTTCTTTTCCCATGTGCTTAAAGAAAATGAACTGGAGTACTACGACCTATAAAGACTATCCAATCGTTTCTGCCTCAAGGAGTGACCAGCTTATTGTTATGCATTTCTAGACGGCAATCACCAATCAGAATTGAAATAGATAGAAAAACCTTCTAACCAAGCTAATTCAAAGTGGACAAGGGCAAATCAATAACTAAAGTATCATTAAGAAAATATCCGGGGTGCAATGTACAGAGACAGATCTAGCTAGCCTGCAGTATAGCAGCAGTGGCTTTTTTTTTTCTTCTTTTTCACGTTAAGAGCCAACGCGATTCTCTGATTCTTAGAGACAAGTTTATAGATAGACTTAACATGTTTGGAACAGAAATCACATTGGATTCCATTCACTGACTTCTAAGTATAACTTTATAAAGGAAAAAGGAAGCATATTGTGGATTCAAAAGATGAGCATTGACTCTAGAACTCCATATATAACTTTACATACTTTTATGTAGGAATCTTGTCTTCCTTTCAGGCTAGCTAGCTTTAGTTTTATGTTAGTACTAGAGTGTCTGCAAATATCTAGTTGATATGCATAAATACTAGTAAGGTGGCCTCTGCGTTATTTTTATTTTTATGAGCAAAAAGCTCCATATATATGGGCTATGAGTTGAGTTGGAAGTCCCAGGATGTCCTCCTAGTTGGATGCAGTTAGGTAATAGTGGGGGTTTTAGAATATTATCCCATGAAAATAAAGCACAAGACAATCAATAATGTCTGATTGTTTGTTCTAAGGATGGATTTGTCGGACACTTGTTTGTTTATGGTAAGTTTTGACCATAAAAACATTGTTTTATATGATATATACAAGTTGTTATAAGAACACAGAAAATGACAATAAAATCCCCTTTTATTCTTTGATTTAACCTATATATATATGTGTAGTAACTGGAAGATATGGCTTATTTCTTCATTCATATAATGACCTATACGTTAGCAAAATAAAATTGAGCCATTTCATTGTCTAAATCATATACAGATGTGGGATTTAAAACTTAAGGATGAAATTGTAATAGTATGCTGTTGTCAAATTAAGAAGTCATTATCCAGGTGTTGGAAGTGGTTAAAGCTATTTGCAAAACCAGAATCATTCTCATAGTGAAAGCATTATTCTAAAATTAATTTTTCATATAAATATAGGTAACACTATGTAAGTCCTTTAAAAATATTTGTAAATTAGAATCCATTTTTGAAAAATGAAAAAGGATAAAGTTTTTTTTGTTTCTCTTAATTGTATTAGATCGTTAATTTGGTTGCAAAATAAAATGATTACATATTAAATAAATTATCATATTTAAGTTATTTATTAACTACCATGATTTGTGAAAAAAAAATTACCAACTCATTTTTAAAAGGTAATATTTTATAACTTTATCACTTTTATGTCTCACTTGATTTGAATTAGATTAATTAATATTTAATATAATATTAAATATCAATAATTTATAAAAATATTAAAAAAATCAACAATTAAATTAATATGAGCTGGCCGCAATATATAATTTAGGGTAATATAATTTTTAGCCTAAACTTTTGAGAGTTGGCTTTACTTGACTATGTTTCTTAGTTTGATTCTAATTGAATAATTGGTTGGTAATATTTTTGATTGATTGCTTTTTTTAATCTGATTATATTTAAGACTCATAAGTGTTAATATAAGTAATATTAATCTCGATAAGAAATTAAATAAAATATAATTTTTTTAAATATGTTTTTTTTTTTAAGTTTAAAACACTTAATATTACAAAATCCCTCGAGGGTTAGGCCCAAATTCTTAGTCTGTTTTTTTTTTTTAAAAAAAAAAATGGTTTCCTATAGACTATAGTGTGGTTTTTGGTTTCTTCTCTTGTACCAAATTCTTTTTTAAAAAAAAAATATACTTAAAAAAAGAGATAAATAAAAATTACACTAAATGTAAGTGCAGAGTAATTATTTCGTTTTTAGCTTTCCTATATTTGTGAACCAAAAAACAAAATTAGTGAATTAAAACCTGTTGAATAAAAAGTATAAAAAAAAATATGTTTAATTTTTAATACTTATATTTAGTTAATAGAGATTTTCAACGGCTCTTGCCAATAATTACAAAAAAAGAAAAAAAAATTGCACGTGACTGGACCATAGTTATTGTTTTCATCTAATAATCATATCTGAATCATGGCAAAATCTTATCAATTTTTTTGTTTTTAAGTAAACGACACTATCCTATGATTACGAAGAATTCAACTAGGATTGCAATCTCTTTGAAACGCTAAATCAGGCGTAATCATTATCTAATTATATATATTTTAATTTTTTTTCTTTATCCAAATTCTATTCTTAGTCTTTAATAATTAACCAATAAATTCACATCAAACAAATAATTAACCAATTAAGTTTAATATTCAAATTCTCTCACAAAAGAAAAGTTTAAAACTGAGGATTTTTTTAAAAAGAAAAGATCCCAGATTTATGAAAACTGATTGAGAAAAAAACAAGGGACAAGTACAAAACGAAACGATACTGGGGCCAGCTAATCCAAATTGAGCCCAGCTATACCCTTCGTTTCATTAAGCTGGCGAAGGCCAAACCGAGTGTCATTTAACGGCTCCGCTTTCCCGTTTTCTCCTCCCCTGCTTTCGTGACTTAGAGCAACCACTTCACGTTCATGGGTTTTTGCTAGAGCGAACTGAGAACAAGGGCCTTTGCAAATTCTGCCCCTGACCTTGCCCACTTGCTCTCCAGCATTCAATGGCTTCATGTGAGTCCCCCTCCCTATTCCTGTCATTCATTTTGCCAATGACAAAGGCCTCTCTTCGCAAAAACATTTCTTTGCTGTTTCTCTCCGTGTGTTTTACGGCTGTGCACTGCAGAATACAGAATGCTGCGCGTCTTCTACTTTGCAAATTGCAATTCCCCTTCTAATCATAGTTTCTTTTTCTTTGGTGAAAGTCTGGTTTAGTTTTTTTTACGGGAGATTGGTTATTTTTTAGTATCATCAGTCCCTGCATGTTTACTGTTGTGAAAAATGAAGGTGACCGTAAAGTTTCTTTTTTCAAATATGTAGAACTATAGTCTATAGAAGTCTCGCAGACTAACACACTAGTGAGCCAATGATCAAGAGTGAAATGTTCTACTTGGATATAGATTCATTAGAATGGATAATGCGGCTTGGTATTTGGCCGAAAGTTGTGATAATATATTAGTTTGCTGTTTTCTATTAAAACTAGATCAGTGGAAAGAATTGCTAACAATTGTCAAATACTCTAGCAATCTCAACTTTTAGTGGCTTGAGAGACTTTAGAATTTCTAAACCAACCGGGTTTTTAAAATAGCCAAACCACAAGTCGCTGCCACGCAGGACCCAATTGCCCAAATCAGAGACAAAAAGATTTTTCTACTTTGCTTTGGACAATTTGAAAATACATTAACAGTGGCATAAGAAGTTGTACGTCTTACTTGATGACTTAATTAGGGACACGCCCAAGCTATATGTAGTATATATGGATAACCTTAACAAATGAATGTGCCTACAGTAGCAGTATGTTGGCGATATTTTGACTATGGATTTGTGTTCTTTCTGCATTGCAATTTTTCATATGTGGGGTAGATGGTCTTACTGGTTCTAAACCCCAGTTCTTAGATCATTAATGAACGGCAGATAGAATGAAAAAGCAGTGATGCATGTCATGATATATATTTCCATGTTTGGCACTTTCATGAAGTGCAATATTGTATGAAATCGTGGCACCCATTCTTTCAACGTCTTGATAGTTTCTAATGCACTCATTTAGTTAATTTTAGCAAGCAAGGTTACTACTTTGAATTTTGAAGTCAAGATTCTACTATAATTTTCTATTATATCTTTCATTTCGTTTTTCCCCCTGAGGTTTTTACTTGCATTATCTAAAATGTTGTCTAATTTTGCTTTCTACATATCAGATTATCATCTTAAGTTTTATAACATTCAATGTCAATTCTTTCTTTCTAATTTGAGAGTCATTTTCTTGCTATGAAGTTTAAGACAATAACGATTCATATCATGAGTGTAAGGAACTTCTTCGTAATTTGCTCATTATGCCACCAATTGTATTGCAGGTACATCAAATATTAAATTATTAAACTTGGACTTTGATAGAAATGGATTTGGTGTTTTACAACAGTATGGCACAAGAAGTTGGACTTGTAGGAGACCGTTACAGTATACTGGCTTGCTTATGTCACAGCAGAGAAATAGATTTTTAGCAATGTGCAGTAGTCCATTGTTAGAAACCCAGTGTAAGTTCATTTCTTTGAGGTTTGTAAATATTTTCTTGACAAATGAAGAAATTTCATTTGAAAGAAGGATAAGGTATCTTCTTGAAAAAAAATAAATATAAAAACGCGCATACAAGGGGGAAAAAGAACACTTCAACTTTAATATTTTACGACTTGTTTACTCATATATGTTTATCTTTGGTTTAAATTGTTCTTAGATTCTTTTTATGAAAGAACGTGATGTTATATAATACACGATGTCGAAAGAATCTTTAAACTGGAACTATTGAAATAGTTCTATACAAACGCAGCTGAAACTTTGCTCAGTATATTGACATGAGAACTATGCTAAGTCTAGTTTTTGTTTAAATTCCTTTATCGATGATATAACAGCTGTTACAAAGTCAGAAGATGGTTCTGAAGAGATTAAATCTGCTACTTTGACAAGTGAGCCTATTCCTAATTTTAACGAGGTTAGTACATGGTTGCAATTATTCTCTTATCTGCTGCCACAGTCTAATCTATAAAAGATATCTGAATGCATGATGACGTTATTGTGCCAATCTTTATTTGATACCTCTTTATGTTCCTATATTTGCCTTGTGAATGTATTTCTGGTTGTTTCTTTTCTTTTCTTTTCTTTTTTTCACTTTTTCCTTTTGAAAGTAAGAGAATACATTGATATAGGTACCAGCAATGTAATATTGCTAGGCTTCTGATCTAGTAACCAGATCTACCACCACTACTAGCTATTGAGGGTTTTTCGCTGTGGATTGAGCTAAGGATACAGGCTTCTTCAATATCTGCTTGGACCCAGCTCACCTGGCTTGGTTTCTGAATAATAAAGCTTTATATTATAAAATCCTTTTATGTATATTAAATTATTAAATATGTCTTCAAATAGAAATTCTACACATTTGCAATCTTTGTGTTTATACTTGTCCTAAAACTAGTTAATATCAAGGCTTTATTCCTACACTGTGTTTGGTTCCCATTATGCCTACTCGTTATATATTTAGCACCCATATAACTTGAGCTAAGCTCATCAGTTTCATGCAGTTTTATTTGTTTGATAACTGGTTCGGTTTCCTCAGACTGAAAACTGTTGTTCACAATTTACGTAACTAGAGAGCTTAGGCCAATCCTCTTTTTGGGTCTGTAACACTAACATCATCTTTCCCCTTCTTTGTCATAACTGTACTTGGGTGCTGCTCAAGAGAGCGCTTAACATTTTTGTTCAAGACTTTAACACCCTTTCGTTCTCTTGAGAAAAATACATGCCTTTCTACCTTTACATACATCTCTTTGCAGGTCAAACTTCTGCTCGCAGAATTATGCGAAACAAGCACAATTGCAGAAGTAGAATTGAAAGTAAGCGAAATTAACTTGGTGTAAATTTATTACTTTTCAAGATCCCAAAATTATATAATCATATCTTCTAAATATTGTTATTGATGTGTTCCCCCCTTCCCCAAACAAAAAATGCTGTTAGTTTGGCGAGTTTCAACTGCGTGCAGTGAGAGATTTGACCGAGAAAATTAGACCACCACCGCCTCCAGCCCCTGCTTCTGTAAGCGAAAGAACAGCCCCAGAAGTACCCAAATATTTAAACGGATCAGTTTCTACATTGTCTTTGGCCATTTCCAAGCCAGTATCTTCTTCGGGGAGCATTCAGGAACTGCTAGATAAAGCTGCGGACGAAGGCTTGGTGATAATTCAGTCTCCAAGGGTAAGAATCCAGATTTTATGGCACTTTATGGTCCTTAAGTATAACATGTGGTCTAACACAAAAGTGCAGGTGGGTTTCTTCAGGAGATCTCGAACAATAAAGGGGAAACGTACTTCCCCATCATGCAAAGAGGTAACTCTTTTCTTGTTTTAAATAGTCAAGGGAAACATTGTAATACCAAATGCTGTTAAATTTTTGTGATTCAAAAATATGATCCACTAGTTTTTGTCTTCTGAAGTTGTGTACTGAAAGGTTAAAATATTTGAAATGGTTGATTATAAAGCATAGAATGTAATGATATTTCGACATGACGAATGAACAGAAGCAAATGGTTAAGGAGGGAAAAGTGATTTGTTACATTGAACAGCTAGGTGGCGAGGTGCCCATCGAGGTTTGGATTCTGACTTGATATGTTACTCTCTATCATCCATTTCAACCCCTAAATCTTAACACTGTTTACTTTTCCTTTTAGTCTGATGTGACTGGAGAAGTCATCGAGATATTAAGAGAGGATGGCGGTGAGTCTTTGAAAGATTATCAGTCTTGGTCATATATAATTTTGTGCAGGGAATTGTGGATGTAATTTTTGTTCTATCTCCTTAACAGAACCTGTTGGATACGGTGATGCACTCATAGCAGTCCTTCCCTCATTCCCAGGAATAAAGAAGCTTCAGTAGATTAAGCATTCCCGGCAATGAGACCAGATCAAGTTTTTGAGTTGAGTTGCAGTTTATATACTGTAAACTCCACAAAGAACGAGAGGATCAAATAACATATTTGTTAGTTATCATAATATTTTCCAAATTGTTAATCATAATAATGTGTTTCATTTTTTTTACCGAGACGAGAGATGAGATATTATTATTCAAGAAAAGATCACCAATAACTAACAATGGGTCATTTATGTCGTTAAATCAAGAAAAGAACATCAATGAGGAGCATGATTTACGAATACCTCTTATTTAGTTTGTCGCATATGCCAATTTTTTATTATTATTTTGAGAGAAACGAAAAAGGAATCAAGCCAATAACAATTTAACTGCCCGATTAAAAAAAAAAAAAATCTCAAAATATTCTTGTCTAAATTTTCTAATTTCCTTAATTTTTTTAGTTCACTTATTAGGGTACTCTTGAATTAGTTTGCATGCACTAAGATTATATATCTACTTTCATAAAGAAAATGTAAATCATTTCGTAAAATTGTGATAGCCATAAGTAATTTCCCTGATAAAACTCTGTAATTTCTTTTTTTTTTTCCTTAAAAATTAAGGGATTTCGACTTGCCCAAGCCCATAAAATGTTTGGGCTGAATTTGATACTTCTGTTATGTGTTCTGACTTTCGGGCCGTCGAAGTTTTCAAAGTTATTTTTGTCTTTACAAGAAGAGAACCTCTCAAACTACCTTGAAGACGCTAAGGATATTTTCGTCTATTGACTCTTGAGCGCACCCCTTCAGATTCTGCGTTCCTGAAAATCACCACTCACAGTCACCGGTACCATTCTAGTATTTCATGTTTTGGCATTGGACTTCCTAATCATGCTCGCTTTTTCTCTATTTCCCCCGTAGTTGAAATGTTAATCTTCATATGACATTGCTCGTCTCCCTCACCAGTCACCACCATCTACATTTTGTCCAAGAATCGATTTTTTTTTTTTCGTTTTCCGTCCTTGTTTAGCAACTCCTCATCTGGGTAAGTTATTTTTCATCAAGGGTTGTATCTTTTGCTGAACCTATATATATATATTCTTTTTGGCATTTTTAAGAGTTTTGCTTACATTCTAAGAATAGCATTTGGATTTTGCTGAGCGCTGGATATTTGTGGGTTTCACTTGAAAAATTAAAGAAACGATTGGAGTGACACTAAGAATAGTTCGAGGCTCTGAAGTCAGGACTGCAGCATCATGGCTGATTCTGCATCTGGGCACCAATTTTACACTGCTCCCTTTGGTTATGGTGCTCAAAGGCATTTCCTTCCATCTCAGTTTCCCCCTAAAGATAAAGAAATTGAAGTTTCGTCTGACATTGAAAACTCACCTTTCAAGAAACCCAGAATTTCAGGTACACTTTCAAATCCTGGGATGCAACTTCTGTTAAACAACGCAAGGACCCGTTATTTCAAAACCCAACTCTGCCGAAATTTCAGATTGGGTCAATGTAACTATGGGTCCAGATGTAAATACGCCCATGGAATCAGAGAACTTGAAAGGCAAGGAGTTGTCATAGGGGCAAATCCATTGGCTGGAACTTCTTATAGTGATAAAAAATTCTCAAAACCACGTAGAATGTTCTCTGATGCAAGAAGGTCCACAGATACAGTTGAAGACCGTTGCCATTTCCTTGCTCCAAGGACTAATAACATGAATTCGAGAGAGGTTTCAATGGAAAAAATGACTGATATTGGACTTACCGAGCATTACAAAGATGGGTCTGGTCAATCAGAATGCGAGAAGGTTTTCAGTGACAGCTTTGATACTGAAGTGAATCGAAAGGAAGTACTGCTGAAAACTCGGTTGTGCCATAAATGGAACATGAAAAGGCAATGCCCATATGGAAACAATTGTCGCTTTGCTCATGGACTATCAGGTATTTTGATTGTAGCACAGCACTCTATTATATGTTGATTCTCAGGACTTTACAATAGCTTCTTTATTGTCTTGGTTTCCTTTTCTAGATATCTTGTTGGATTCGGCCATAATTCATTATTATTAACGAGAGTACTTGGTTGAGAAAGAGAATAAAACTAGAAAGTTGATGTAAGTTGCATAGTTTCAAGGTGAACAAAAATTTATGGGACCCCAATTGCCATAGAAACTATTAAGTATGCTACTGCAAAATTTGGCAACCATGGCTATAGAAACTATAAAGTGTTTTTATAGTTATTATTTAATTTTGAGCTTAACATTCAATTCATCACATTGGCCATGAATATTGTAGAATCCTCAGAGATAAGGAAAACTTCATCTAAATACTTTGAGCTTCTCAAGTGAGAGGCACAAGGTAGATTCATATGTTATCTGAATTCTGCAACAAGCGTGGGCAGGTACTGAGTCGCCAGTAGTTTCTTGTTTTGCTTTCCCCAGTAGGAGAGATTCAGCCCATGTCCAACATATGCTACTCCGTCTATAGCTTTAAAGTTATCATAGGCGTTTGGGAAGGTGGTCAGGGTCAGCCTATAGTGAAATCTTAAGCGAGACGTCTTTACTCAAAAAACTAGATGATCTGTTTCTCAATAAAAAAATAAGCACTCTGCTATTTTTTTGATGATTCTAAGTTGAACTACTGACATTAGAGATATGCATGTAAAAACTAATACTCAGATTCCATTTATCACCAATGCAGAGATCCGGAAGCTTGATGGCTACTCTTCTGCAAAACACAGAGTGATGCTAACTTCTACTGCTACTACAAATGCATCAACTGCTATGGTGGCAAATGACTCTTTGCCTAAGGAGGAATTGTACGGAACGAAGTGCATCTTCAAGAGAAATGCGCTGCAGAAAATCAGCGGCATCTATGCTGATTGGATTGAAGACGTTCATGCCTTTCCTAGGGAAGTGTGCTAGAGAGCTCAAGTAGGAAATACAGCTTTGTTTCAATGAATGGTAACATTCTAGAGTTTTACTTTGGTATCAGTCCGA
The DNA here is from genome assembly GCA_022379115.2 of Bauhinia variegata. Classification (NCBI taxonomy): domain Eukaryota; kingdom Viridiplantae; phylum Streptophyta; class Magnoliopsida; order Fabales; family Fabaceae; genus Bauhinia; species Bauhinia variegata. The sequence goes on from CM039427.1 coordinate 23,713,512, forward strand.
ACCCAAAGTTGTCCGAAGGATAGGATATATACTACTTTACTATTAAGTAGTACAGGTATTCTGTATAGAGCCGGACAAACGTAGAGCACTTTTTTACGACACTTCAGTACATAATGATTTACGGAAATTTCTTCATTTGGTATAATTTGTAAATTAAACAAAATAATATTAGCAGAAAAAGAAAGGGAACTGCAGAAGAAATTAACATCATAAGTGGCTCAGATTTCTCCTTGTAACAACCGTGGAAGCAGAAATCCATGTAGTCTTGTACTCTATTTGTTCCTGCCACACCAAGAAAGATTGAAGGGATTGATCACAAGCAAAGAAAGATAATATATGTAATATATATATGTCCTTAGCCACTATGATCTTCATATTTTTTTTTAAAAAAAGAAGATTATCATTTTCTTTTTCTTGTTTTTATGGAAGTGACTTTACTTGAATTAATTTAGGGTCTTTGGCTAATGTGACCATTTGTAAATGGTTTTTTTATTATTATAGATAAAAAAAAAAAGTGTAAATTTTTTAATATTAACTCAAGTGTTTAAAAAAATTAAATATAATTCAAAGAGTCTTATTTTCAAAAGTTATGTTACTATGCCAAACCATTTCTTTACAATACAAATGATTGTCATGTTCTATTTGTGGAATCTTAGATGTTACCATGACTGATGTAATTGTCATAGTGGCACGAGTTTTAACATCACAAGGTAAAGCCTAAGCCAATAAACCGTACATGAATGTAGAAAGAATAGTTGCTTTGAATTTATCCTAAGCAGCATACATGATCTGATCTCAGGCTTGATTACAATTGTTCATGAATAGAAAAAGTTTTATGATATAATTGAGATATCAGAAAGCTGTTCATTTGAACAATAGTCTGCTACTGTTTATGCATTTTCCTCAGAGGATTTTAGCCATTTGATAGTTGAACGGGCCAAGGATTCCGTTGGATCAATACATTTCTTCAGAAGAGGATCATCTTGAGGGAGGAGATTCCGCATATCATCAGAAGCAAGGATGACACAGTTCACTGCCCTCACCAAAAGAACTTGAAGAGCGATTCTTAGCAGATTGCATGCCCCTTCTATGTCCTTTCCATTTAAAGCTTCAATTGCAGGTATAACTGTATGTTCCATGGTTGCTCTATCTGGCAGTACCACCTCAAACCCCTACATACAAGTCATGTCATGAAGATGAACAACTAACTACCCACATCTTCTTTATACTTGCCAACATAGCTCAGACAAGCACTTTATCGTTTTTTCAATTTGAAATTTAACATGTGATGAAGAAACATATAAAGACATATATAAATATTGTGAAATTTCCTTGAGCAGCAAAATGAAATACAATTGCAGGCTGAATTATAATGCAAAGTTACACACACACAAGCATTCTGTAACCCTGTTCTATTGACATAGACACACCAACAAAATGTTTATCCATCCTTGCAAGTTAAACACTATAACAATATAAACGTGCCGTTCATATGCCGTATTAAAACCAAGGGGAGTCCCCAGTGACGTGTATAAGTTAGGAAACTTACAAGGTCACAAAAGAAAAACAATTTCAAGCTCCCTTTACTTAATACTCTTAGGCGATTACTTCCATCTACTGCATTTTAACACTACCAGTTTTCTCTTCAAGCTTTGTAGAACAATATAAACCATCTTGGACCACGAGATTCCACCATGAAGTTTTATGTGCACAAGAAAGTTCAAACTCTAGCTAAACCATTGCAGTTTTCTATTCATTATTAGAAAGCAGGAAGTAAGGATGTAATTTGAATTTTGAAAAGGAAAACCTTAAAAGTCAGCATCCCATAGACAATCCTAAAAGCTAGACAGTAAAAAAGCAAACCTTTGTAATTGGGCATTTCCCAGAACATCTACTTTCTCTTATCTTGGTATACAATAATAAATATGCTGATCAGATTTAGCACGGCAATTTATTCCGAATATACCAATAGATATAATGTACAGGAGGAAATTACTTCATTCTCAAGCTTCTTCTGATAAAATCCAGCTGCTAGAGTAGCATTTGTAGCAAGCACCCCAATCCGCAAAGGACTTCCTGCTTCAAGTGGCTTTAACTTAGCTTCTTTGAGCTCCCTGGCAACACACTCTGCCATGTGGAGAAAAGGTACAGAACATCCCTTAGAAACTTCTTCATACCAACAATGTGAAATGTGACAAGGCATCAAAATACAACGAGCACCAGAATTCTCAAGAAAAACCCTTTTATTCCTCAGATTCTGCACAATTGGGGAAGAATCAAATTTCACACTGCCAGCTTTACTTCTACCAGAAAGAAAATAACTTTTCTCATAGGACAGAAGTTCCTTACTTAACACAGGATCAGAACAAAGCACAAAAGGAAGAGAATTTTCTCCATCTTCTGAACTAAACTCCACAAGTTTTCTCAAAAATTTCAGGGTAGCATCAACAGATACCCCTCCAATTATACCCACGCTACTCACCTGACTAACCAAAGAATCACAAGGTTCACCTTTTACTGAAGCAAGCTTTGAACCATAAATCTTTTTACTATCAGAAAATTTCCTACCTTCATCGGCATTTAGAATAACTGATGAAGGAGGCAGAGCTTGAACTTGGTAATTCCGTGCCTTGTACAAGTTTCCAGGTATACTTACATAACCCAATATATGGGATGGATAGTTCAAGGTATGGGAAGATATTGTGAACATTACATCCAACATCAATTTCAAAACCAACCGGGCGAAAGTAGAATTTCTAAAAGTTTACCGCAAATCAGGTCTAGTCTAGCCGCTAGGACGACATTGTAACCACAGTACAATTCTGAGACCCAAAGAATCCAAAGTTCATCTAAAACTTTATCAAATATTAGCTTTCCTTAAGAAACCCGCTCCTCCAAATGTTTCTTACCTGAGAGAATTACAACCCCAGAAACTCACTTGGGTTCCAGGTTAGGAGATTCAAGGAAGAAGAACAATTCTAAAAATTGCAAATTTCTTATGCAGATACCTGAATTGACTCAGAAGCAGACCTCCTGGTCTACCCAAGCAAACCCAGTCTCTCAGTCTCAATCCCACTATAAAACCCAAGGAGCTTCTTTTTCTCCAATAGGTTAACGCGCTAGTAAACTTCTGAGAAAATGAAAACTGCATATTAACATGATAAATTAGATAATTTTAAGCGAGTAAAAGCATATATTGGTCTAAAACTAGAGGAATTTCGTATATTCCAATTATTCAATTATGGACCAGCAATAAAGGCAAGTGGGGAGAATCTTCCATCTATGTGCAGCACTGTTGTCATGTTTCACATTGATAAAATGATTCTTCACGACCCACCGCTTGTGAAAACAGTGTTGGACCGAGCCGATAGTGAGCTATGATCACATTTCGCTGTTGCCTTGTGCAGAGAAGACTTGTCCTCAACCTCAAATTGCATAGCAGGAACAGGAAAGGTCCCAGTGTTAGGGGCCCCGGCCCATCTTCTATGTCCCTCTCACAGCGTGAGGTGTTTGTTGAAACTTGAAAGCACCGTACTATATCAATCTAGCGCAAGGATCGCAAGATAACTTTACTTGCCAATCTTAAGCAAAAATATTTTCATAACAAAATGATATTTCCCTTCATTTTTTTTACCTGTTAAAGTATACTTGTTCTTCATAAAAAAAAATTTGGTATAAATTTCATTTGATTAAATAAATTTTAGTGAGTTATTGTTTATAAATTAAAATTCATGCTAGATTATTTATTTTATTATAAATTCTATTAATAATTACACTTAGATAATATTATATTTTTAATTAATTCAATATTTAACAGTAATGATTAATGATTAAAATTTAAAGATAATTAATATTTAAAAAAAATGAAACCTACATTAGGTTTGATTTTTTTTGGATGAATGCTATTTTGATAAGTGAAAAAAAAAAAAATAGATGTTAAAACTGATAGTTTTGATGAAATTACTCATACACAATAACAGAATTCAATGATTGTAGTTATAATAATAATAATGCATAATAGACTTGGGAAATTCGGCAGCCATGTGCCAAGCGACTAGATTTGTCAACAAGGAAGTACGTAATACAGACATAAATGCAGCCATCATCCGCCAAGAAAACCAAAATGATGATCATGACGATGATAAAATGTAAGAAACCAGAAGACGTTAAGAAACTCTTGCTTGCAAATTTAGGTGCCGACACCTCCCTATTTATCCAAAACAAAACATGCCTGGTGAAGTAGTTGACGCAGTGGGTGAAATCACGCCAACCCCAGTTGCTCCAAACCCAATGCCATGCACATCTTTAAAGCCCACTGCAGCTACCATCAATGTCATCAACCCTCAATCAGTACTGAACTGCAATTTGCGATCAAATGGACTGTGCAGCAAAATCTGAGTTCAACTTCTCTTACCATACCCCTACACTTTTTTCTCTGAAACTCATATTTACTACATCACAGTTTGTGCTTACTTGTGTACGCAAAGTTTTGGATTAAACTCTAGGCGCTGGAGATCTGCAGATGCTGCAGAGGTTGGCATGATATTGATATTGAACTTGTATAACTTCAGCAAATTTCTGAAGCTTGTGATGGTTTTTTGCTTGTTAGAAAAAAATAAAAAATAAAAATAGAGCCTTGGTACATGTTACTTCTAATGTTGTCTTGCAGATTCCACTTCTGCAGAGGCCCCAAAGAACCAAAGAATTTTTCATTCATTCAGCAGCCTCAAGTATGATAGACCCTGTAATTTTCACTATTTTTTTAAAGCTCAAATATACAAATATCATAAACCAGGTGAGGATGATCTATGATGTATTGAAAACACATTAACACCATAAAAATTTACACATCATGGTCCCTAGATCTTTCAGTTTTCAGCCCCAAGCCCCATTTTAATTTTGTGATGCGTAAGAGATCACTTTTGCATTTTTGCACAATGGATCCATGAAACATAAATCGACATTAATTATTCTCTATCAAATTCAATGGAAGAACATAGAAGGTATTAAGCCCATCTTACAATATAATACATATAATGAACGAAAATTTTCCAAGTTGGTTAATAGGAGAAAGCTTTGTTAGATATGAGAAGGAGAGCTCATCCTTATTATCTTCCCCACCCACAAATTACAGATTACTTCTTATGGAAAATCATCCTGAAAGCAACAACTTATACCAAGCATTTTGGTTTTTTTGGGTTTGGTCCCCCTTTAATCTAACTCTTGTGGGACTATTAATTAGACATCAAAGTGTTTAATATGAACAATCTCATCTCAACACCCATTTCATTTAACTTCCCATTTCTTAGAGAAAATCACAACTACTAGTACAACTAACTGATAAAATCAAGATCAAGAGTAGTTTTCCTCTCCACTTGTTATAATAGATTGTTTAGGTAATTAACATATATATATAGCTTAAAAGAAATCAAATGAAATTGAAAATGGATGGTTTTTCTAAATTTTTGTTCCATTTTTAACTCTACTTTCATTTGACATTAAGAAGCTAGCTAATGAATTGTTCAAACTATTTAAATATTAAAATATATATCGTGATAATAATAACACTACCGTTTTACTTGCTGAATTATTCATGTAATGAATTAATATCAATGTTATCATAATGTTAGTATCACCGTTAGTCAAAATTAGCACATATTAAATTAAGCCATCATTTTTGCTTGTTAATAATATCATTGATCTTAAACATACAAATAACTAGGATAAGATCCCAAGTCTTGATTCAATGAAGGTTATGGCTTTGCTAAATGGGCTATGGGATGCTCAAAGGCATAACTTTTTTTGTGGTTTTCGTCATATTGGAAATCATAGAAAGCGTAAATCTTCATCAATTTTGAAAGAAGTATGATTAACAAGATGATAAGCATCTGCATAAAGGAGTTTACCTTGTTCCAAAAAACAAAAGGGCTGTACTGATAATGCAATGAATAGCATTTGCAGAAGAGTGATGCAAAATTAAACAGCAGCCTGCAGAATATTGGCTTTTTCATAAAATGGATTCACTCGTGTTCTAAAAATATTTATGCCAACTGTTAACTCCCATCCTAACTAGACAATATGAGATTTCCCTCTTAAGCCTCGTCCCTTCAACACCTCGAAGAAGCACCTTATCAGAATTTTTTTTTAAGGTGGCCAAGAAAAGGAAGCAATTAAATAAGAAACGGACAAGTTCCCATGTGGGTCAGTTGCTAGTTGACAAAGCTCCCCTCACATGTGGGTCATATATAGTACACATCCCAATGAAAATAAATAATTGCATTGTGACCACCAATTTTGATATATCTTTGGTAACTATTGCTAAGCTTCACCTTCACACTAAAATAGTAAAATCCCCATCGTTTTATCAGGTATGTCCATGTGGAGCAACCTCCCCTTTGATCTCTTAGCTAACATCTTCTCCTTCCTCTCCCCTGACTCTTTAGCGAGAGCTAGATCAGCTTGCAGGAATTGGAATGCATGTGCCCTGAATTACCCTCTGGGTCCAAGATATGCAGCACAGTCTCACCCACCATGGTTCCTTGCTCTGCCAATTCGCAACCACAGGCCATGTTGCTATGCTCAAAATCCAGCCATGGCCATGGGCAAGGACAATTGGCATGAGATCTCCCTCGAGTTCTTGTCTGTACCAGTGAGACCAGTTGCACCAGTTGAGAGTCTTCTCCTCTTGAGGGTCACAAATTCTATAACACTCCAACTGGCTATATGTAATCCATTCACAAGGCAATTCAGGTACCTCCCACGATTGAACATTTCAAGGACTAACCCTGCTGTGGGAATTACAGTGATGGACTCAAACAGCTTTAGAATCTATGTGGCTGGTGGTATGTCTGAGGCAGGACAAGGTGGCGCTTTCTATGAACCAACAACGGAATTGTACGACTCGAAGCTTGACACATGGAAAATTGTTGGCTCCGTGCCAGTGGAATTTGCAGTGAGGCTCACCGTTTGGACCCCAAATGAGAGTGTGTATACTAAGGGGGTGTTGTATTGGATCACTTCGGCCAGGGCCTACAGTGTTATTGGCTTTGAGCTTTGTACAAATGCATGGTTTGAACTTGGTGTGCCCATGGCAGACCGGTTAGAATTCGCCACACTTGTTCGGCGGAATGAGGTGGTGACGCTAGTTGGTGGCACATCTGGTGGGAATGCTTGCATTTGGGAGCTGAATGAAGGGAGCATTTGGTGTCTACTAGATACGGTGCCAAGTGAATTGGGATCGAGATTTTTACAAGGAAAGACAAATTGGGGAAGTACTAAATGCGTAGGCAATGACAATGCTATTTGTTTGTACAGGGATCTTGGTTCAGGAATGGTCATTTGGAGGGAAGATGGTGACGAGGGCAGATGGGAATGGTTTTGGGCTGAAGGGTGTCATTATATTAAGGGGAAACAGGTGCAAAATAACCCAATAAGAGGAATTCTTATTCACCCATCTCTTGCTTCTTCTTTCATTTTTGATTAGTTACCGAGATTGATTGTAATTTTTAAACAAGATACCAACATTTTAATTTGCTTTCTTTTTAAACCAGCCAATGATGTAGTTGCCTTTTGCGTATGAACTTGACTGCTCTGATATAACCCAGCACTGATAAGAATATTAAATGGCATAACGGTGCTCGCCTCAATTACCCGCAAAAGAAAAGGGGCAAAGTTGTGATTTTGAATTTCATTAGCATGGCAATGTTACCTGGGGTTACTATGTAAGACCAAACTAAAGTTATGGGCCAATACACTACATATTAATATCCATATCGATGGGGAAATTACAAATAAGAACTTCACTGATAAAACTGAACTAACAATAATTCAACATCATTAGCACCAATAGGGCCGTCAACCTGTGAGCTCCTCCATTAACCCCTATTGATTCAGGAAAAGGGGGGAAAATTAGTTCACATTTCAAACAAAATATACTCTGAAAATTTGAAGTATAAGATAACTAACCCGTGAGATGAATTGCTCTGCATCAGTTCTCTTCAAAAAGTGCATTGAATGACGAGCAAAATTGGCAGTCTTATCATCACTAAGCACAATACCTTCACCTATATCATCGAGGACCCTCACTTGGATGTATGGATCTTTTGGGGGCACCATATCCTGTCAAATGCATATATATATATTAGTAATCCATCTACTTATATGTTACACTCAAAAAAGTGTAATCCAGACTTGTTTAACCCCAATTTGCCTATTCCAATAATAATGAAGGCACTTTTACAGTAGCATTAACATGCTTCCTGCTACTTATTGTAGGAAGAACAAGATTCCAATATAATCAATCAATGATCCCGACCACATTTTCCCAGCAAGATTTAGATATATAAATAACCTCTTAAGAACATATACAGAAGTGACGTTTGTGCTTGTCTATAATCTGTATGTGAAAAGAAAGAAGGGGAAGGAAGGAAAAATACCACAGTGAGATCAAGTTCCAGTTTTGACATATAAGACTTCAAAGCTGTAGAATGCTTCTTAAAATACTCTTCCTCCAAGTGACAGAGCTTCTCTTCAATTTCTAGGGGAAGCACGGGTCCAATTTTCCATAACAAACTTCTTATAATTTCTGCCCGATTGTACCTGCATAAAGATAAAATTAGTCTCATAGAGAAGAAAAAATAATAAGGAATGTGCTTGAAGGGTAAAAAAAACAAAAAAACATTTAAGAGAGATCTTACATATAGGCCATTAGGCAACGTTTATTTCGAACTAATGATAGATGGTGGATTAGCGCTCCATAGTGGTCTGCATTTCTAGTAGTTTGGACATCCAATCCTTCTTCTTGCATTTTTCTGTAGTTGCCTCACAATCATGAGCCGCACAGGAGAAGAGAAATGTAGGTAAGAATGGTCAATAGGAAGTAAAATAAAAATAATTAGATAATGACATAGAGGATTCTTCAAAGTAAGTGAATTGCGCTCATAAGGGTGATTATTTTAAGACCTAGAATTTGATGCGACTATGCGACTAGATTCCAAATACCAAACGGTATAATCAGACTATGCAGAACACTGTATTATGAAATTGAAACGAAGTAGTGCATGATCCACCTCTTATAACGTCATATCAGTCAATCTCACATAGAAGAAGGAGAAAGTGGGGGGTCGACTTTGTCCCAAGAAAATGACATAGAAAAAACGATTTTCAACAGCATAATTCAAGGAAGAAGAAGAAGCAATGAAGCTTGTGAATGTTATTTTACCTTATCAAGGATTGAAGCTCTAGGTGATGTTGACTGCATTCTGCAATTACTTGTTCAAACTGGTCACTCTACAAGTTTATAGCAGAAAAAGTAGTCAAGTCAAAGCCGGAACAAACTGAAGTTATATTAAATTGAAGCATGTACAGAAATAAAGAGCAGAAATGAGTTTCCATGAAAGTACAGAATTGAGGGGTTGTGATCAGCTTAAGTTACTTTGTGAAAAATGATCAAGATTGACAACAGTAAAAGAAATTAGTATAAAAAGTCACGTATCATTACAAGAAGTTATCAAAGATATCAAAACAGGTATAAATTTTCATCATATATCCACCACTGTTCAGCATGCATCAAAGTTGTAGAAATGCAAACAAAACCCAGAAGGAAACTAAGAGATTTGCATATTTAGAAAAAGACAAACAGAAGAAGCACAGGAAAGATCCAGAATAACATTATGATTCAAATGCGACAGAAACAAAGAAACGTCAGAGTTGAATGCATAAACATATAAACCCATTCTCAAGATGATAGTTCTGATTTATGCATGACTGTATTTTTGCCGATCTTTATGTAGCTGGATTCATATGTAGGATTTAAATCTGAAACCTCAAAGAAACACAAATATGTAAGCTTGTCTAGCATCGATTTTTCAATCATACTAACTGAACAATATGAAAATGTTTAGCAACTGCATAATTCAACTTTTTTTGTTTAATCTTTCTTCCGGCGAGGGGCACTTATCGAAGTTCTCAGTAAGCTCGACTTGAGACAGAACTTAGTTAAGCTTACCGGCGACGCCAATTAATTATGTAATTTTGCTACTTAAGGAATTCTAGTAGAGTGCTTATGCGATCTAATGCCAGTAACTAGGGAAAACAAATGAAAAAAGAACGGCCAAAGAAAATTGATGAAGTTCGCAACTGAGATGCAAGAACACAGAAGTAATTTGACAATGAAGAGGTGGACTGACATTGAAAGCCGTGAGCTGGCCCTTTTCGGCGCTGGCAAATTCTTTCACGAGTTGCGTTGCTCTTCTGCCATACATCTTTTAAATTCAACAAGATTGCAAAAGCTTCACTGGTTGGGAAATTTCACCGAATAGATTATGCGCATAAGAATTATCGAACCCAGCGGTGCAGCAGAGCTCGGAATTATAGTTTATAGATACACAAGATACAAAAATGAATCCTAATGGTAAAACAGGAAAATCGGGCAGAAGGAAGAACTGACTTGTGTCGCTTCGATTTAGCGGGCTTTTTTGCTTGCGATTTCAAATTTACCGCTAAAAGAAAGGGGGGGGTTCAAAACGAGTCCAGGTTGACCCGATCCGTTTCAGCCCAGTCTAGGCCGAGCCAGCCCCATACGATGACTTGGGCGTGAATTTTTTTATGCGGTACAACTTTACTTAACAGTAAAAATGATTAACAAGCTTTTATTTCATGATTATGTGATGGGACCCGGACCGGGACCCATGTTTGAATGTCAATTTCTACATATTGCTGTAGCTAGGAACCTTAGTGGCCCACGGCAACTGATTAAAAGTTATAATCCATTATTTGAGCAATCTTTTATGTTGGTGATAAGGTTGATGATGGGGACCCCTATTTATAAGCACACATTCCTTGAAATTTCTGCCTCCCTCGAATAATAACGTCGTTATCCCCGCTTAACCCTATTCCTTCCTTTGGTCATAAGGTAGGCTACCAAATTTCAAGACTCATTATGTAAAAGGCTTTCGGGTAGGCGTTCGTGAACCAAATCAAGACTACGCAATATTTTTTTATTATTGATATTGCCACCTTTTCTTAGGTAGTACGACCATAGATTGATTCAACGTTACAATTATAGGCATAATGACTTCATTCAGTGACCAATTACATTTTGGATTTCCCAAAATTGAAAATGACGTTATAAATAAAATTTCATCCTTATTAGCTAAAGTTTTTTTATTTTATAAACTCTAAGGAAGTTTTCTTGAATAGTGAGCAAGGATAGGATAGAGACGTGAATGCATTTTTCTGCCTTTCATTTATTGATTATGATAAGGCTGTTACAAAATGGTGAGGTCTTATTTTTTCCAATATATTAACCTAAGCACGGCTCGCTTTTGGTATCGTTTTTCATTATATATAAAAAAAAATATGTGATTGTTATAATAATATATTTAGTAAAATTAATTGAAAGTTTTGAAATTATATTATATAATTGTAAAACTAATTAAAAATTTTAAAATATAATTAAAAGTTTATAATTATATAATTAATTAAATTGAAATTATTTCACAAAATTAATTATATAATTAATTAAATATATATATAAATATTAAGATTAAATATAACTGATTTTACTTATTTATTAATTTTTTTATTTTCTATTATTTATTTTATTATCAACCTATTAATTAAATAATAAAAACTAAGTGTGTGAGAGAAGTAAAAAAGTTAAGAGAGAAAAAAAAATAGAGAGGAAAGGAAAAATATAGAAGGGAGAAAAAAAAAAGTGAGAGGAGAATATAAATAGAAGAAAAAAATAGGAGGTACATGATAGAGAAATGTTGAGTTGTTATAAGTAACTACGTGAATATAAAATTTATTTATTAAAAAATTAAAGGTAAAAATAAAAATAAATTATCAATAATTAATAATTAAATTTTAAAATAAAAATTCTATTTCATGTAATATTTCAAAAGTTAGTTTTTAAACATTATAATCTCTTGTTGATTTATTAAACAATTTTACTAACTTATTGATAATAAGATGAAACACTTAATTTATTTAAAAGATTACATGTGAAGAATTTTTTTTTTTTTAATTTCTAACATCATAACAAATCTTAAAAAATCGAGTCATTTCAATTTATTTTATATATTTTTATACAAGTCTATATTTTATAATTTTAATTAACTCTGCATATACACGTTATAATATGCAAAGAATATAAAGGTCTTTTGCCGTTTAACTAGAGCTAGAGACGAATGTCATCTCCAGCCAATTAACATGAATGCAAAATCAAGTATGGTTTATTTTGGCCACATAAGCAAGCAGGTTGGATTTCGTTGTTTTCTGCATTGCCAACCATCATAAGTTTATCTATGCGTAATTGCGTATACCAAAGTTTATTAGAAAAGGATGACCGAAAAATATTTTTACTTTTCAGATAAGGTTTCAATTTGAAATTTGTGGTGCCAGGCAATGAGGTTACTTAAATAAATCCCATAACTAAGAGGGCAATTAGAAAAATAGCAAGATCTACGAGGGTTGAGTTAGCCATTTTTTATTACTTAAATAATTGCCATCCTTATTTCTTATCTCGTTTTATCTTCCGATAGATTTGAATGATAATTATAAATGTTTTCAAAAAGAAAAGCAAATTATCCCTATATATATATATATATATATCTTTCAATATCTCTGTTTGATATAATCTAGTAATTTGGCAGTTAATTAGTTTATACTTTGTATAACACCATTTAGAAATGTTTATCCTGTATATATTAGTTAGATATTGAAAACCCACGTGATTAGCAAGACCACGTCCAAAAATAGTAAAATTTTAGTTTTTACAGCAGATGAAAATTCCGAATTGGTGTGGTGTAACCGTAATCAAAATAAAATCCCTCCTGGAATTACAATAATCATTTTCAACCGAAGGAAAAACATTAGAAAATTCCCACAACACATTGACCATGTTGCCATTATATGACCTTTTCTATTAATCTCTTCTCTTCATTTCCTTCCCCAACTCTCTCTCTCTCTCTTTTAATATAAATACGGAAAGTCATACGCGCATTAAAGCTCGGAGAAATTTTGTAGCTTCAAAGCTAGAAAGATCTAGATAGAGATAAGCCATGGCTGGTTTGCAAAGATCTGAAGTTTCTTTCAGAAGACAGGGTTCATCGGGGCTCGTTTGGGACGACAAGCTCCTATCAGGGGAATTGAACAAGCCCAACCAACAGGAACAGGGGCAAGAGCGGGACAAGGCAGAGATTAAGGAAGTTAATGCCGGAACAAACGTTGGATCAATCGAGAGAAGCCGTTCTAACGGCGGTAATCGCGGTTACCGGACTGGAAAAGTATCGCCAGCAGTTGAGCCACCGTCTCCCAAGCTGTCTGCATGCGGGTTTTGTGGAGCTTTCGGAAAACCATGGGATAAGCAGGGTCAACGGCCAAAGCCCGGTAAGCACAGATCAAGGTAACTCATTTTTGTGGTTTTCCGACGGACGGAGCGGGATATTCCGGTGGAGTGGCTCATCATTTCGTTATATTTTCCGTCTATGTTCACTCGCAGTTCTTGTAGGGGTTGAGTTAATATATCAAAAAACATAAAGATGAATGCTCTGTTTCCCTTTTGCTTGTCCTTCAATTATCAGTTTTTTTTTTTTTTTAATTTATTAGTTAAATGGTAGAGATGGTTTTAATCTGTGGATGTAATTATGTGTATATTCGTTGTCCGAAGGGGAATTTTGATATTTTCTGTATAAATCAAATCCGAAACGGAATCTTTTTCACATGACTATGATTATGATTATGATTATGCACGTGTTGTGCAATTATGCAGAACAATGTTCAAATAAGCAAGTCGAAGACGATTGAGTTGTAAATTTCTGAATCCTGAGTTGAAGACCGAAAGAGCTGGCTGCAGCCTTTGGTCCATGTTTGTTGGGATTAGCGAAGAGAATGTTGTTATCATACGTATACGTAGGTCATGATTTATAGACTCAGATGGTAGCATCTAATGCATCATCATCATCATCCCATATAAAACGAGGGATGAAAATGGTACCACTACATCTGTGAAAAATTGTAAATAAAAAAGATAACAATAAAGGAGATGTGTATAAACATGTAAATATACACTAAAGAGTATGATACTATGGTTGATAGAAAATCTAAAAAAAAAAAAAGGTAGAAATGAATTGAGTTTTGAGCTATCCCACTCTCAGTCTCACCTTATGACGTGTGTAGATACTTTTTTCCTTTTCTGTGGCTATGCTCCATCATTTTTCAATGCTCTTGTTTAAATATCAAAGTTTCCCTTTTGCCTAAATAATATGGAATTACTTTGAATATAAATCATATGTAAATAAATACTGTATTTTGTTTAATTCCATACCGCCTTTTGTCAATTTTCATAAAGTGCCTTCCATTGGGATCATTAACCAGAGAAAGTAAGGTCATCGCATGATTTAAGTTTCAAAGATTCCAACTTAGTTCTTCGGGAAAAATAAATAAAACTGCTTGCCCAAAAGAAGAAATTATTTAAAATACGCATCAAGTTTTTAACATATCTTCTTTTTGTTTTTTTTCACAAACAACTTTTTAATTATAATGTTATTATTTATTTTATCACGATGCTTTTGATAAATAATATCTTATAGTAATAAATGAGGTATCGTAATTTTAAGGATTATATCAGTCTTATACATTTATGCTTTTTGAAAATTAATTAAACTTTCTCAGAGATGTGTTCGGTCCAGAAAAAGATCAAAGCTATGGGCCACGAAATAGCAGCCGAATTGGACCGACATTTTTAACTGAATGATTTTTTTGAAAGCGAAGCCCATCAGAAAGCATTTATCTTATCTTTGACTCTCTCTCTTCCTTCCACCGCCTGTCATTTCACCTTCCAAAATCTAAATAAAAAACGTGTCCAAATCTGACTAGTTTCCACTTGCATCACAATTACGATCCTTGTGATGACCCTAACAACGGAAACTAAGTCTTCTCCTGCTTCCTTCTTTCTTCTTTTCTTTCGCAAGTGACCAAAATTATTTAATTAGTTTAATAAACCACGTAAACATGTACGAGTACTCGTATAATATAATGTCCATGGCAATTTCTTTTTAAATATCATATTTTATATTAACTAAATTAATTATGTTCACGCTCTTGTTAGAAAGTCAAAAAACTATTTTCCCACCTACAGATTCTTCCTATTCTAACCAACTTATATTAAATCATTTTAAAAAGGCTCATCCACTTAAGGAAAAATAAACAATTTAACTTGTTTCTCGCACATTACTAAATATGGCCAGTGTATATATGTATGTTTTTTCATGATTTATTTAATATAAAATAAAATTCGTCCAATATGACAAATGTTATATCTAGTAAGTTATTAGGTCTAATTAAGATTTAATTAATTTAAAAATATAAATTTCTTTGTTGTCGAGTAAAATTTTATTCTGTTGTCGTGAATCATAAGATAAACAGAATAATATTTTTTGCTTCTATTATTTATAATTAGTACTCACTGATCGTAGGAAGTTACCGAGATGCAAGGAACACCACATCATATGCGATGTTATGTTTTTATTTTTATGTTATTTTTTATACATTAAGTCTTAAGTCATCACTAAAAACAAGAATTTTGTTTCGTTAGGGAAAATTTAAAAAATTCCCCAGCGGCTGCTGTCTCTTTCCTGTCGAATACTACAGGCAAAAACCTGCTTGCTTCCTAGCTCACAGTAATTAGCGAACTGTTCTAAGAATCTCTAGTATTACTCATTCATGGGTTGGTAGTTGATACTGTCCCTGTCATCCCACTCCCACATGGTCTGGGACAGAACATGAGGATCCTCAGAGCTTGTTCATCTTTAACCTTCGTCACCGTCTTCATTCTTATAATTGTACTTGTCGCTCCATACCTTACATGTACACAAGGATTTGAATTTAACCCTCTGATACAGCTTCCACGTTCTGGGTTGGCCGGAACCCGACCCAGATCTAAACGGATTCTTTTTGTCGGTGATTTTGGTGCAAAAGGGGATGGCCTCCACAATGACACTATGGTAAGGAACTGATTCTTATAACGTTGAACTGGCTTTGTCTGATCATTTTCTGTATTTGGTGATGATCTCCTCAAACTATGATAGTTTCCTCTTCCCCATCTATAAAGGATTATTTTTTGCCTTGCTTTTAAGACCTCGAGTTTTGGTGTTTCCTTTGTGAAGATTTAAAATTGGTTGTGGGAGCGACATATTCCATTTTAGAAACTATATTTCATACTCTAAAGAGAAATTTCATATCACATTTTAGATAGGATTTTTATTCAGTTTCAAACTTTATGCTAATTCTTGGGCTTCATACTTTGGTATACTTAGGCGGAGGATAAATATCAAACACGTGTACTTAATTGCTTATTCATGCAGCAAAATCTACCAACCCCCAACCCCTGGAACATAGAACGTGCTTGATAATTTTTCTGTCTGAACTTGGTAGAGATGAGTCCGCAAACACTAAACGCAGACAGACACCAGGATATTAAACCGTATATTTACTGTATTTATTCCAGGCCTTCCAAGATGCTTGGAGAACTGCTTGTTCTCGCTCTGGACGTATTAAAATTGAATTTCCTTCTGGAAAAACTTTTCTAGTATATCCAGTTGATATTGGTGGTTCTTGTCGATCTAAGATCACTTTGAGGGTAAGCACCAAGAATTGATTTTCTCAGCTTCGAGTTTTACACCTGCTTCTGTTAATTCCTTGGTGAGATATGTCTTGTGATTTTGTTTTACTTCCTACATCGTTGTTTTATGTATGATAGATCTCAGGTACAATAGTTGCACCGGAAGATCCTGAAGTGTGGCGTGGTTTAAATCCACGTAAATGGCTTTACTTCCATGGGGTGAATTACCTTACCATAGAAGGTGGTGGGAAAATCAATGGAATGGGACAGGAATGGTGGTCTAGATCTTGCAAAATCAACTCAACAAATGTATTGACACCTGAAAACCTTAAATTTATGTTTATTTGAAATTTAATCATCTTTATTTTGGGCTTGAAGTGACTAAAAAATGCCTTTTTGGCAGCCATGTCGACACGCCCCAACGGTTAGTGCAGATTCAGAATGTGGAGCTATTCAGTTAGTTTCACTTGTCTGGTATATAACTTTTGCCTGTGTCATTCTTTCTGCTAAACGTAGAGCCACAATTGCTGCAGGCCATCACTTTTCATAAATGCAAGAATCTGAAAGTCAGGAACCTTACGCTGCTAAATAGCCAACAAATGCACATGGCATTCACTAGCTGTATGCGGGTTGTTGCGTCCCATCTCGAAGTGTTGGCCCCTGCTTTCAGCCCTAATACTGATGGAATCCACATTAGTGCGACAAGGGGTGTTGAGGTCAAAAATAGCTTAATTAGAACAGGTTGGATATCCTCGACAAAGTGCAACTTTAATCTCAAGAAGGCACTTATGACTTGTGAATGTTTTTACATATTCGTAAGGTTGCTTTAACTTGGTGAAAACACTGAAATTAGCTGCTTAGGTATCTAATAATATTTTTGGCTTATGGATGAGCCAATTTCTTCATATCCTTTCAGAATTCTAGGCAGACTTTTTACTGACTTCTAACTTTAGTTACAGATTCAAAGATTATCCATTTTTCCATTTTATCAGAAATTTGAAAGGGCACAAGAAAATGCACATACAGCTTGGATAGTAACAGTAATGGTTTTCCGTAACAATTAAATATGTAAATCATGAATAAGCTTCTTGTCTCCAAGTAATGTATTGGATAAAAGTATCTCATTCAACTTCAGGAGATGACTGCATTTCAATAGTCAGCAATTCTTCTTTGGTCCGGATCAGAAACATTTCATGCGGTCCTGGCCATGGCATAAGGTGAAAGATATTCTTACTTTTACTTAGCCAAGTCATTTAGTGGATAAACATCTTAGCTTACGCTGAATTTTACCCTTCAGTATTGGTAGCTTGGGAAAGTCCAGAAAATGGGAGAAGGTGCTAGATGTAATGGTCATTGGAGCTTATCTTTATAACACTCAAAATGGGCTGAGGATCAAAACATGGCAGGTAATCTTCTTGACAAAATTATAACAACGTCTCTCTCCTATGTGTCACATCGAAATTCCCAACTTTGATGCCTTGTATGTTCATCAGGGTGGTAGTGGGTTTGCCTCCAAGATCACATTCCAGAATATCTTGATGGAAAATGTGTCACATCCAATAATAATAGATCAATATTACTGTGATTCCAAACATCCATGTAAGAATCAGGTATGGAAGTTTACGAGATTTTATTTGTTTAAATCTGCATGCACATTGACTATTTACATCTAATATCTGTATTATAATTTAGAGTTATTCTGAGATAACGGTATATCTATGTACACAAAGATATTATGATTTGTGGATTTTGTATTTGATTGATCATATATTATCAGAATCAAACAACTACCCGGCCTCCCCCCTACGAAAAAATAAATCAGCTTCCAAGGATTTTCCTTCAAATCAAACAGTCTTGAATGCAATTTGCCTTTGGTATTGACTTTGTGATAAATTCATCGAAGCTAAAATATGGTACAAGATATTGACATCTACTCTACTGTTATGAGAGAATGCAGACTTCAGCTGTCCAAGTAGATAATATATCGTTCATTCATGTTAAGGGAACTTCGGCTACAGAAGAAGCAATAAAATTTGCTTGCAGTGATGCCTTTCCTTGTGAAGATTTATATCTGGAAGATGTTTTTCTTGTACCATGCTTCGGAGGAAGGGTAAGGTCTGATTGCTGGGGAGCTCATGGTTCTACTCAGGGGCTGGTATACCCTTCTGCTTGCTTTACAGGCTTCGATGATTTCCTTAGACAAAAAGTTGGGCCAGAATCATACTCTGTTTTTCATTCTATCTGAACGAAGTTACCCTCTACTGTATATAATATAATTCAATTGCCTAGAGTGGAAGGTAAAAATGTTGAACGATGCATATACTTTCTTTGCTATCCATTCGATCCGAGCAAACTCTATTATTTCCTTTGCTCATTTACTTCTTTCTTTCTCTTACCCTTTAAATTCTCTATAAAAAACATCACGAGCTGAATGTCGAGTTAAACGGAGTCATATAGTAACATTAAATTCACCTTAAACTTGTATTTTCATTTGCTCCTTTTTTTTCATTCGTCTTTGGTGTATGTGGAGACGGCAA
Organism: Bauhinia variegata; assembly: GCA_022379115.2. Classification (NCBI taxonomy): domain Eukaryota; kingdom Viridiplantae; phylum Streptophyta; class Magnoliopsida; order Fabales; family Fabaceae; genus Bauhinia; species Bauhinia variegata. Next base: position 23,732,673 of record CM039427.1, read on the forward strand.
GAATGGTAAAAGCATAATTTCGTATAATGAAACACAAATTTTCGCACATCTTTTTCTTCTTGATTTGGAATTTTTCTATATCTTCGTACGGTACAGTAAGTTACTAGAATAAACTGAAAACTTAAGTTACATGAATTTCTTAAAATTTATAATGCTGAATTGAAGTAGCCTGCTATATGGTCTAATAGCATTGGACAAAAAATGTTGAGGCAACAAACATAATGATAATGCTAAAACTTGTGGTGATGTCAAAATCATCAAAGGCAGCAGCAGCTTCAAAATCTCAGTTAGCGAGGGCCAATTTTGGGGCATCCCCGGGGAAGAGGCAAGTCCAAGTTTTCTACAGTTCTGAAAGTTCTAGGGACCATCTTATCCACGTACAGGGTTCCATCCAGGTGATCACACTCATGCTGTAAAATCCGGGCTTGCCAGCCAGAGGCATTTATTTTGATGGGTTTGCCATTACGATCCAATCCTGTAACCTCAACATCAAGATATCGCTCTACCATTGCTCTAAATCCATCGACACTGCAAAATGTTAAAAAGATGGTGACATATCCACACATAACGGAATAGGTTAAAAGAAAATCATTAAATGACATGACATCATTGCTGCTTCTTGATTAGATCAACTTTATCATTTAAAAGACATTGCTAAAAATGTTATGATTCTATTCTCATGAAATTTCAAAGGAAGTTAGTTATTCGAGATCATGAAAGAACAGCCTATCAAGAGTCCAGACGGACAACTTGATTGTTCAAATTAAGATACGAGAAAGAGACTGAAATATTGTTTTCCAACAAGAACTATGCTTCTAATTCTAAGACTCGTCTCAGCTGCTGCATTTTTACCACAAAAGTATAACTATATAATAACAGAAAAGAAGGGAAAAGTCGTTTACCTCAAGCACCCTTCAAAAAATAGGGCAGTCCTATTGCTCTTCTTCTCTAGCTCCGGATTCAGGATGACCTGCCTCAAGACAGCTAATAAATTTGTAATATGAAAGTGAAGGACCTAAAGGAAAAAAAAGGAATCTATGGATTTCACATCGTCGCGCTTGTCTTCTGTGCAGATTGACATACCAATAGATCAAAAGGTCGTCTATCTTGAGCTTTGATCTCTTCCTTCGGGCCATAACTTATATATTCCGTTGTATCTTCCAAAACGATTATCTACATAAATGCGAAAAAAAAAAAAAAAAAAACTACATGTTTTAATCCAGCAGCATATTAGCTTGTAATAATACTAACAAGACTTTGCTATTCTTCGACCAGAATGAATAAATACCTTTAAAATTTCATAAAGCGAGCAACATTCAACGCCTCAATTCATTTGTATACTCAGTAGGCATAAGACTCAAATACAAAGTGAGTTATGAAGATATTTCTACTCAATGACACCTAAATATGATGAATTCGACCCATAAAAAATAACATCCACCAAGAAGTATCAGGTAAATTCAAGTTCCCAATAAAGAAACGAGAGAAAACATAAGCCTAAGCTTGACCAAAACTTCATCTCATTGACCCTTTGTCCCTACCCCACCCACATTCTCCAAAGTAACCCGAAAGTAATCACATTCATACAAAATTCATTGTCCCAGCCGTTGTAAAGAATACAGTAACACACCCGACACAAATAAGTAAATAAACAAAATGGGTAACCCACGTAGTATTAGATTACCAAAATTCAAACTGACCCTCAAGGGAATTCCAATCTGTGGAGCTGCTAGGCCAACCCCAGGAGCCTTTCTCATAACCCGTATCATATCATCGATAATCTTTTGGATCCTTTCCGAGCTAATTTCACTAGGATCAACTTCTCGAGCCGGTTCATGAAGAACCGGATCGCCAGCTTTAACAGTGTCGGGCAGGCTTACTTTTTTCTTCTCTCCAATACCCAGAAACCAGCCAGCTTTGGCCGCCGAAGAAGATGCCGAGCGGAAAGATTGTCGGGTTATGCGATTGGCATCGAACGGTGGCTTTGCATCCGAGATTGCAGATGCAAGAAAACAGATGCGAGTTGTGGATAATGTCCGAGCAGTTGGGGAGCTTAGTAGGAATTTTCCGGCCAAGGATACGGGAGGCATACGAAATGAGAAGCGGTGGAGCGCCTCCATTTGGTTTGTGGTTTTTCGGACCAAGCTTCTAGTCCCACCATGTAGTTAGAAGTTCAAAACCACGTCGACACATGAATGGTCTCGTTAAGTTTGGGCTTAACCTTTTTTGTTTTGGGCTTAGCCTCGAGCTCGATCCGTATAGCCGAATTCGCTACTAGACTCCTATTATTTGTATTTCAAAACAAAAACTGCCTTACTTATACATTGGACCGTACGAAATAAGAATAGACGGAAATTAATGGGACCTGTAAATATATAGTATAAGAGAGAATCCAATCCAAGTTCAGTTTCATTAGGGCATTAAGGCTACGCAAAAGACGAGAGATTCTTCTCCATTAGCTAGCTTAGCTTAGCTACTAATTAATAAAATATGCTCCATTAACATTCACATTCACATTCACATTCACACGGCAATTAATGAGTTTTGTATGTTAAGCATTAAAATAGCGCTTATATATTCCCATCATTGATATGTATTTATAATAATATTGGAATCTCCTTAAGAACAAAGTAATATATATTATGAGAATTAAGGGGGAAATTTTCTAGGATTCGTAAAGGTGCGTGCGTGCTTTTGATGCTTCTCATCTGCGTATATATCATATGCATGTAAGAGTATTATTTGTTATATCTTTTCTTTTGAGAATCAAAATTATTAAACTGAGGCGGACTGCATTATGAGCCAACAAGAGTGCCATCTATATATTATTATTATTATTATTGCACATGCGATCCCATAAAAACTGATACGCACGGCCATCGTGTTTTGTTTTAGTAGAATGCAATGTCCCTAGCTTAGCTTATCCAGGTCAGGTGAGGTACAGTACAGTCAACTTAGAAATTGACTTTGCCTCAATATTAATCCGTGACTTGAGCCGCAAGATGATTTTGAACATGCAACATCCATCGTGGCCTACCTATCTCATCTTCCAAGTCAAAGTCGGCAAAGTTGCCTCTTCCAAGTCATACATATTGGATGGATAATTCAACGCACAGTTTGGATTGAAACTAACTTTCTTGAAAAGAAGAGCATTTTGATTTGATCTATATATTACGCCTGTCATACCCGGTTAGATATATATTCTAATTTCTAGATTCTAGATACCTTTTTGCCTGTCCGTCACCATCTTCAACTTACGTTTCAAGGTAATAAAAAATTGAGAGTTGACTAGATTAATCAAGGAAAATTAAATATTCGACAGCAGAGAGTGGTCCTTATATCTCATGCTACGCTATACACGTGTATATATATATATATGGACACAAATGAGGTTATGAAGCAGATCAGATCAGATCAGATCAATTGCAATTGTAATTTGAAACTATGAGGAGGAACTATCATTCTCCTGCTCCTTCTCGCCAAGTCCACACAACGAGGGAAGACAAGAGAAACCCTGCATCGGCATCGCTTGAGGCCGAGAGGAAAGAGGCTGCAGCTTCAACTACTGCAAAGCTAGAAAGAAAGCCAACCGAAGACATCGACGCAAGCGCTGATGCTTTCATCAAGAACTTCAGGCAGCAACTCTTGATTCAAAGGCTCCAGTCCATTGAGAATTACGAGAAAATGCTTGCAAGAGGCCTCTAGCCACCTACGTGTCTCTCTCTCCCGCAAGCTATTGCCCAATATATACCTAATCAAATATGTATCGATTAATCACTTGTATTGTTTCATTTGTTGTTTGTTTCTATCGCCGATCTCTCGTTGATCGCGTGCATGAGTAATTAAGCATTATTCTGCATGTGATTGTAATTGAGGGTTATGCAGTACTTAAAAGCATATATCTATATATTTATAGAATAACTGTCTATGGATATGAACCCATTGTCCTCAATGCTCATATATCTTCTCGTCTGCTAATTTGTTACCACGGTTTAGGTCATTGATCTTATTGAGTAATGCATTATGCTTTTTTAAGATTGTAAATCCAGAGAATGAAGACGGAAAATATCAACAAACCTAATAGAATTAGAATCTAAAAAAATGCCAGCACCAGAAAAATTGTATCTTAATTACCTTACCTTTTACGAAAAGTTATTAACTTATTTGGTACTTTCAGCATGTGTACACGGCAAAGTTATTATAAAAAAAATATGACGTTTACGTTTAGGCTTAAGAAGGGGATTTCTTTTAACACTAAGATTTTCACTAAATTTTTCTTCACCCCCTTCCCGATGCCCATGGGCTAGCCAACACAGAGCCCATTAGTATATGGGGTGGGCTCTTATCTTCGTAGGTGAAAATCTGAATAATTTTGGGGTTGATACACATCTATTCTTATCGTTCTTGAACGATTCTTCTACATATCATTCTATTCTCACTTCTCATGGGATTTGTCAATTGCTTTGATCAGTTTTCATGTTCAAATCTCCTCTTTCATTAGATACCATAGAATGGACTATTTGAATGGGCTAGACTACTTCATTTGGCGTAGCATTAAACACCGAAAATTAAAAAAAAAAAAAAAAAACAGGTTTCATTTGTTTCAATCTTTCCATATTTTTGTCTAGTTGACTATCATAATGATAAAGCTGATTTGATTTAAACGAGAACTTTGTGAGATAAATCCTTATATAAAATTATTTTGCTGATTCACCACTTTCACCTAACCCCATTCATGATGGTTAGCTCATACACACATGTTGGTTTCCATTACACAATGTATATAATAAAGACAGAAGAAGTAAGCCAGCTTCGGCATGCATCATGTTTGAAATATCATATTTACATGCATAAACAATTAGCGGCAATAATATCAAAGAGTAGTTGTAATTAATTTATTACTAAATTATTGTTAGGACTTATAAATTCTATATTTAAATCCGAAATGATAGCAATTAGCAAAGAAAGAAAAATAACAGCATATATAGCTAGTTACCTGCTACATGATCCTTTTTCTGATTAAACAAAACAGACACATAAACTAAATATAGCAAAAGTGGACATATTAGAAACTTTTTTGACATAGATGCCAAATACTGGATAATTAAAATGGAAAGTACATAGCATTGGCAGCACGTAGAGTTGGATTGAAAAGAGGAAAATGAAAATGGCAGCTTTTATTAAGAAGCAATTGAAATTACAAGAAGAGAAAATGACGCACGAATAAGTAGACAAAGAGGAGGAGTTGTGGTTGCCTTGTGAATTGTTGCCAGAATCACAATTGCGGGACCACTTGCTGCATTTGCTGCTGCTGCTGCATCATCTGAAGGTTCAAACGCGAGCATGATCTTGCCATCTCGCCCGCCAATGGTATCACGGGGAGGCTATCGCAGTTGCATATTTCAATCATGAAGCCGTCGGGATCGTGGAAAAACAACTGATCTACGCGGATCCCACCTTCCTCTACCGTCGCCCGCACGCAATCGATCTCCATTTCCTTCAGCTTCTTCTCCACAGCACCCATGCTCTCACACTGCTTAATTAATTAATTAATCATTTTCTCCTTTAATCACTAACACTCTTTTCCCAATTAATACAACCTTGTGTCAATCACATATAATGTGCACTGCAGAATATACAATAGTTACTATAAAACTGACCTGGAAAGATATGTGATTATCTTTTGGATTAATCTCTGTTTTCTTCGGCAACTTTTCTGGGTTCTCTGCTTGCAGTAAATGAATCCCTATTCCGTAGCCGAATAGCCTGTGAATTTTCCAAACAAATGATGGAAACCCAGTAAGGAAAACTTCTTTTTTTTTAAAAAAAAAAAACATAAAAAAAAAAAACTTATGTTTCTTAGGCTCTTAAAAGTAGCCAATTGGGTGTTTCTTTCAATTGAATTTTCGCAATGGATTCTAACTATCAATATTTTCTGTAAAATTACCATGCTCCGTCAAAATCAAAAGAGCCTGGTCTCCTGATAGGGAAAAAGCCAAGAACATTCTGGTAGAAGTTGAGGGATTCTTCAGCTGATCTGCAGATGAGTGAGATGTGGTTCACAGACTTGAGGTGAAGAGGGTTTCTTGCAATTTCTTTCATTATCTCCAGAAAACTTCAACCAATAAAAATGTTAAATATCCAAAATACAACGGGAAGGAAAGTTTCGGACCAAAGTTGATACAAGAGAAGACGCAGAGAGGAAAAATTGAATTGAATTGCAGTGAGGAAAGGAGAGCTGGTCACGGAAGTCCACGAACCAAACCGAAATGGGCGGGGTCCTATATAGAGGTCATGAACTCGGTACATTTATGCCACGTGTTCATTATGTCAGATTAGGATTTATGTGACACGTGTTTCCACGTTGCTGACTAGGATCACAAGCAATAATATCATAGTACCGCTTATAGCGTCAGCTCACATGTCCAACTTGTTTGGTTGTGGTAATTGGTAAACCTCTCTGACTATCTTTTATTTGATGATTACGTTTAGGTACAGGATCTCTTTTTTTTTTTTTTTTTTAAGAAAAATATCAATTTTGAAATTTGAGATTGGGTCATATATTATTTTTAATTATGATACTTATTAAGGTTTTATATTTTAATTATTTATATTATTTTTATGAGTCATATAATAACATATCATTCTATACAATTTATATAATTTTTTCTTCACTCATACAATTTCAAAAAAAAATTTAAACAGGTCTCACAAACTATTTTATATTTTTATTTATAATCAATCTATTCTATAATTTTTCTCTCCTATAAATCTCTTATAAAATATAGGTGAGTCCCATTTTTTTTTTTTTTATTTTTCTCTATAATTTTACACTTTTCACATGCAGACCCATTTTTTTTTTTCTATGCTCCGTTCCTTAGTTAGTTGCCGGTTCTTTCTCCACTCTTCTAGTTGGATGCTACGTTTGCGACTTCTAGTCATGAAACCCATAGTTTATACATTTTATTGACTTATGCTACCCTTAAACGTGACCATTGCATATGCTCTTAGGGGTATATATATGACAATACTTGCCCAGATATTAAGAGATTTTTTTATTTTTGAGGGGCATCAAGAGGCTTCTAGACTGTTCAATTTTGTTTTGTATATTTTCTTTTTGAGAGGATTAATTATAATAATAGTAATTATTATAATTATTTATTATAAACTATCAGAGAGAGTTTTTTTTTAATCTGCCAAGAGAGATTTTTTAAGCAAGTGCTCAAACTTATTGAATGAAATAAATAAAATATTTATCAATTTTATGTGGTTATTCTATTAAAATGTTTAGTTACTTTATATGGTTTAGTTATTATAAGTTAAATAAATATATAATAATTTGATTTAGATATAATAACTATATATGAATAAAATAAACACATATATATAACTAAGGATATTCTGATGTATTCATCCTATGCGGTTCCTCAAAAATTTCCTTCCTGCCATACTTAAGCGCGTTTTTTGTTCCAAGGAGGTTCAAGATCTTATCCACTCTCTTACTTTATGATTGTTTTAAACCAATACTCTATTTAACGGGTAATGTTGATCTGTAATGGATAAACTTATTGAAAAAGATATGTATATATATATATATATATATATATATATAGAGAGAGAGAGAGAGAGAGAGAGAGAGACTTTTCTTTAATGTTAACTTTGCTTGACATTCATAATTTTCTTTTTCTTACATACTTGTCAACTTTTCTTTTTCTTTACACTTCTGAGAAATTTACCAACTGGATACATGCTAATTTGTGTAAGGCAAGAGCACGATATGCCAAATTTAATCAGTATTACGAGGTAAATTGGCCTTGAAAGTCGAATCTAACTATATAAGACAATGCAAAGAATAATTTTAAATCCTTCTATAATATATTCTTATAAATCCTCTTACCGATTAAATATATATAAAAAAAAAAAAATCAATGTATTTTACATTTTTAAGATAATAAATATTTTTATTTTTTTTATTTTATATACTATTAAGAAGATTTATAAGAAAATATAGTAGAAGAATATAACATTACTCCGATGCAATTGTTAGTTTATACTGCAGACACATTCATCCTTATCCACTAATCAGTTGAGATTATGTTTGTTTTCAATTTTGAATGGGTGTATGGTTCTCCTTCGTCGGAAAGCAGGGATGTTGTTTTATTTCCTAAATTATATTTCACATTAATTGTCTCAACGAAATTGTCATAAATAAATAAATACGATGTGATAGCTAGCTAGCTGGTTAAAGAAATATCATTCTTCTATGAACCATTATTATTATTATTTTGATAAGATTCTACGAATCATTATTGAAGCTAGCTTATTCCTTTCTGCGTGTCTTGTGTCTTTCTCAAGTGAAGCCTCAATAATTTAAAGTGTTCACCAAAAAAAGAGAATCGAAAAAAATCCAATCTCAAAACGAATGATATTGTATATTGGATTTATATTACTTGATTAATTAATATCCACTACTTAGATAATTTCAGTAAAGTGACATATAACAATCACATGGATCATTGATCCTAACTCCTGTCCACACAGAATAATATTGGAAGTGGTCCATGCTAATAAATATTGCTCCTTCGATCATGCATGAGATCTCTTAACTATCGTTTTCTTGATAATTACTGGATAGCTCCATGATCAAAAATGTGTCAATTTTGAGATTTTCATTTTGAAACTAGCTAATTTTGCATTGGCTGAAATAATTAATATGAAATTTTGTGAATGTGAGTCAGGGGTCGGAAAGAGTCATCTAACATCATCAAAAACTAATCTCAGAAGAATATTTCACAATTTGCAAACTAAATTAATTAATTAATTATTGAATGCTAAGACGTACAAGTTAAACCAGAAAAAGTTAGAAATGAATCAACAACAACTCACTATGACATAAGGCAGATCCAGACAAGCAGATAGCTCTCTTTATGTTAAGTAGTGCAGATCATAGAAAAATCGTTGATTAGCTTAAGATAGCCACATATGCATAAATAGGATAATTGTTTATTTATACAATATGTACTTACCACTCATGCATACCAAATATTCTCAGACTGACAATAATAGTCTTTGTTTATTTACTAAGGTAATGAAAATTAATTATTATTTTTCTTCTTTATTTGGTTTCAGTGTTATAAGACTCTGATCTGATGCAAGTGGATCCCTTGTTGGTTGAAAAGTATATATATGTATATATTTTGGTAGGGCCGATCGAATAATGATTCGTTGGATCTCATGAATTATATGTAAAAAGGAAAAAAATAAAAAAAATGAACCTAGTTCTTACCAAATTAAGATCTGAGTTAGTGAGTTCCATGTGATCAAAGCTTAATTAATTTTTGTCATTGATTTCATTTTTTATTCTCATCGTAATTCCCTTATTTGTCTTGTTCTCCTCCTCCAATTAATTTTCAAACATCACATGACTTCGTTAGGACGTAATTTGTTCACATGAAAATGAACGCATTGATAAAGTAATTATTTTTATAAAAATAATCCAAACACAGTTTATTATTTGTTCACATGACAATGAGTGCATTGATAAAGTGAACAAATTGATTAATATTTTTAGGTACATATAAGTACAAAATAGTACAGTAAACCTCGTTTTTATAGCACATTTTTTATTTATTTTTGGTAGATAAGTTAGATGAATTAGTGTACGGCTCACTTTAAATCATGGATGCTAAATTAAAATGTGTTCTCTAAACTTGCTACTTGAAAAAGGAAGCTGATTCTTATTCTTTAAGTCACAATACTAACAAATTTTGAGAATACCTACTCATACTTAGCTCGTTTGGCACGTAGTCTTTTTCTTAATACAATTTGTATCTAGCATAGTATTTATATTACATATTTTAATTTGGGATTGGGACAGCTCGTTCGCAGGGAATATATTATAATTGTCTTTCTCTTATTGGCAGACACACATGGTAAGATTTATACGAGTGTCAAATTGGGCATGTTTGATATTCGTTACCACAAATAATTATAGTTATATTATTTTATGAAGTGAACATTACGTGATTACTCATTTTTATGCATTCTTTGTTCAACGTATATGTTTTTATTAAATTTTACAAAATGAGAGTTATATTTTTTTAATAAATTATTTTGATTATCCATTGATAATGTTGGGATCTTAGCTTTTTTAGACATTCTATAGTTAAAATATTATATAAGAAGTTGGCATACTGCGCATATATATAATGAGATTAAAATATGTGAAATTATCTTGCATGCTCTTGTAAATAAATTAAAAGCTCAAGTTAAATTGATCATATATGTTCAGCTTATAATAAGCCTTGCTAATGCTAAATATAGAGAGATCTAGTACTAAATTAACAAGATAAAAAAGATTACAGATAGAGAGAACTAGTAATTAAGTGAGGAAACGGCAAGTGCATTGCAGACCAGCTGGAGCTAGTTACAAGTATACTAATAAATTCTGTGGGCGCACTAATAACTAACCTAATCAAATTAATTTATTTACGATAGACGTGCTTACTATCAGCATGCGTGAAAATGGACATGAATATGACAGCTTTCTTATTTTTTTAATATATAGAAAATATAAAGAGTTGTTTGTTTGTACTTATCAAAAGCATAGTCAAATATTTAAATTATTAAGCTGCCATGTTCTTATTTCGCCTTCAAACTCTCCAAAATGTAAGTTAAGTAGTATCCGTATGTAAATAAAAATGTAGTCCATTCTAAATATATTCTATCAAGGAAAATGTTATGTGGATAATTATTAAAATAATTTTTTAACATTTTATATTTTGAAATTATTTACAAATAATAAAATAAATAACAGAATACAAATTAAAAATATGTTTAAATAAACTAATATACTTATGGCATATATCCTCCGTTAATTAAAGCAAACAGTTGTAGGTCACGTTTGCTCACGTAAGCGGGATTTTATTCATTTTCAACTCGTACTGTTGGTCAGGCATGGCATGGCCCATGGGCATGCAGTGACATAACTTGCAAGTTACATGGAAAATTAACATGCACAAATTAAGTTGAATCATAATGACCGAAAGAGATATTCCAACTGGCAAGGTTAACTAATATCATATATATATGTAGACTCTGGAATGGAGGATGGAGCTGGCTGCAATATACTTAATTTCATTGTATTAAGTTAAATAGACAGTAAACAATTAAGTTAGCTAAAGAAATATATATGTTCATCCCTATAAATAAGATATGCCTTAAGGCTTATACAACATTATATTCTTTTATGAAATAAATTTTATAATTACTAATTAGATCAATATTTATCAATTAATTTACAAAAATTTTAGTATCAAACAACTGAGCATGCCATGAGTTATATTGGTACAGTCGAGGGTATAAATGTATGGCTGATCTTCACTCAGGACCGTACAATTCATAGTAAAATACTAGTTGCTTATCTCAATACAAAACTCCTCACAGCTTATATAATTTTTGTTTGCTTATGTCACTTTTTCAATTATTTTTTTTCTTGCCTATAGCTTTAGTAAAATAAAATTTCAACTTGTTTGATTGATTAGAGGACAAAATCATTGACGAATGTGATGTTGAACTTGAATTCTAGGATTTTCTAATCTTTTAGCGTAAAACTTATAAATTCTAAACACAATTTTAATAAACTCAATCATAGAGTCTATAGCTATATTATATTATGTTAACCATGGAGGGGGACAAAGGACCTCTAATTGTTCAATTTATAAAGTGAAAATAAGACTAATTATACATACATAACCTTTTAAGTAGGAAAAAAAAAAAAAAAAAAAAAGAGAGTAAAATCAGTGGGAGGTGGGTCGGAGTAAAAATTCTGAATTTGATGGATAGGAGTTAGCTGGAAAGGGCCGTAGGTCCATTGGGCCTTTGAGCATTCAGATTTCAAAGGGCCAATTCTTTTCACACATTCAATTTTTCATAATCCCACTCGTGGGGGTGTGCTTTTAGAAATTATGAGATGTGTTAAAAGAAGTCTCCATTTCAAATTCAGTTATAGATTCATGATCCATCTTATCAGCCGCTCTTCGGCTATTATACTTTCCTTGCACTGCATTTGGAAATTCGTGGATTTACTAGGGTTCTGTAATTCATCGATCACTTTGCGATTGTACCCATGGAAGCCATCACTGAGGGAGTGAATAACATCAACATCGCAGATTCATACAAAAAGAATCGCATTCAGGTCTCTAATACTAAAAAGCCTCTCTTTTTCTACGTTAATCTGGCGAAGGTTAGTCCTGTGCTTCCTCAATTCATTTCTTATTCTCATTCATGCTTTTAAGTACGTTTTTCTGTAATAAAATTGTGTCTTTTTTCTTTGGGAAGATGATTTCGGGGGAATTTTTACTTTTCTTAAGCGCAGACGAAAAGATATTTTGTTGCCATGTGAAATATTCAAAGACATTTATTTTTGAATTTATTTAATTTTTTGGTATTTATTGTTTGCAGAGGTATATGCAACAACATAACGAGGTTGAGCTCTCAGCACTTGGGATGGGTACGACTAAATTCTTCTTTCTTTTTCATTGAGTGTCATAATTAGTGACTGGTCTTCTTGTCTGTGTCACCTGGGGCTGATTTACTTTACGTTGCGTTTGCGTTGAAACTGTTGAATACAGTAGGAGTTGGTTATCCTGTATGGTAATGCAGGCCGGTCCTTTTAAGCCCAAGTGTTTCGTAGCTATGTTGGTCACCATAATAGTGGAATTAAGCAATGTGAAAAACTAAGAAATAGTATACATCGTAACTGTTTCTTTAATAAATAGTGCACATATTAACTTATAAGACTAGTGTCTTTGAGGCATTTGCCGCATTTCATATAGAGTAATTCTGTTATTTAGGTTTCAATTGCTGCCTCTTGGGTCTTTTGAATTTATTAATTTTTTATCCAGATTACCATGTGAACTAGCAAGAGTTCAGAAGTTTCATTTGTGTAAGTGAGCTGATGTTTTTAGACTCTTCGGAGCATTCTAGTTTGAAGATATTGGGGGGTTTGATAGTATTATATCATATGTATGTAAACGTTGAATTTACATTAAAAGTGTTACATTAGACAGATAAATGGAAGGAGCTTGAGTGCATTTCGGGCAAAAAAAATGGCCTAGGTTTCAATATTGTAAGGGCGGGTGGAGTAGAGCCCGGGATCAGAATCTTGATATGCTTCTCAACGAGATCGGAAGTTAAATATGCTGATGGTATCATATATAAAGAAAAAAATTTAAGAAGAAATGATCATGGAACTATTGTAACATACATAAGGTAGAAAAGGTTGTTTTCTGAAAAGAGACTTGATATAACATCATTGTGAGTAGGGAATTTTTTCGCTCTTCGGATCAAAGACTCAAAGCGCATTAGTAATGCAGATGTTTTCCTGAATTCCCCTCCTGTCCTCTATAGTTTTTCTCATTTAATTTATTTTCCTTGCCATTTTACTCTCACCTAAGAATTAAGGATAAAGTTGGAAACTGTACTTCAGATGAATTTGGTTTGAACTATTCATTTATCTCCACTGAGTTTTGAAGGTGCTGTGCTTGAATAGGTTTATCTTTTGACCACCCTGAAGTTCTAGTTGGCAATAGCTCATAACATGTTGATTACGTTGATATTTATATTATTTCCCGGGAACGGTAGAGCAGTATTTTAAATGAGAATTGAGGGAGATATTGTGTTTACCTTATTATGCCCATGATTTATATGTTCAATTGTCCTCTGAACCCGTATATTTTCGTAACTGTTTTTTGTTTTTTACCCACTGTCTTTTACTGATTTTTATTTTATAATTTTGCTTCGCAGCCATTGCCACTGTGGTTACTGTTGCTGAAATTTTGAAAAACAATGGGCTTGCTGTTGAAAAGAGTGAGATTCTTTCCTTATTTCTTTTGTGCTTTATAACGTTGAATGATCGTATCTTGATACATGCTGGAATCTAAATGCAGAAATCATGACATCAACTGTTGACATAAAGGATGACTCTAGAGGTAGACCCGTTCAGAAGGCCAAGGTAAATTTAAGCACAACACATGTTCATTGTAGAAACATGCCTGCACGAGCCGACTTTTTTATTTCAACTTAATAGTATCTAGTTTGGTTTAATGGGTGCTAAAAACATTGTTTCAGATTGAAATTTTACTTGGGAAGACCGCAAACTTTGATGAGCTGATGGCGGCTGCGGCTGAAGATGGTGAAAACGGAGATCTTGAGGAGCAGGGTCCATGATTCTTGTCAGATTTACTACAGAATCAGGTGGAAGATATGTACTTAGTAAGGACTTGCATTTTTGTGGTAGAAATTATGATTCTTTCGTCTTTTTCGCCTATAAGAGATGCTCTTTTGCTGGACGGGTTCTATGTGTCTTTGGAGAAGAACTTGTGGGCAGCGAAAGAGATCAATCATTTTTGGTTGGAATCCTCAAACCTTTGCCGGTGGTGGGCAGCAGTCTCCATTTGAACTGAGCACTGAGAACATTTAATGGGTTATTTATCAACGTTGCTTTACGAATTACTACTTAAGAATAACTTGTTTTTTCTTTATGGAAGGAAACAAAGGGAAAATGAACAGAAATAGGATTGAGTTGAGCACTAGCAGAAGCAATTAACCAAAACGTAGTTGTTAACGTTGGATAGAAGAGATGACGCGAGCGAGTTCAAATTCCAAAGGTGACCGAGGGATTTTGATTTTCAAAAAAAATAGTTAGAGCAGATACGAAGAACACGCATATTCGGTGCCATAATTCTCATAAAACTAATGCATTCACGCAGAAATTCTTTACGTATAATACGAATTCAATTTAAATAAATAATTGAAGTTTGAAACTTGAATAAAGAAATGATATTTCATTAAAAAAGAAAGTGAAATAAGATAATTACAAAAGTAACATGTAAAAATTACAAATAGTACTTAAATGCTTTCTGGGAAGTGGAGCAGCAGTAGCATTAGGAAGATAAAAGCACGAACGTACATGGTATAGCACCAGAGTCCATCACACAGTTGTTCAGAGACTAAGAAACGATCAATTTCTTTCCCAGCAATTCCTGGCCGCGTAACGGGGCATCGAGTAGTTTAGAAATGCACGATACTCATCAAGGTAAGTATAGCAAGATCACTCTGTATTAATGAAGAACAAACAATTAAAATTGAATATCATTACTATGCTCTTTGGAAGAGTTCTCCAAAGGTGCATATCGCCATATCCAATTAACTTATTGCTGATTATTTACGATTAATATTTTGTTCTTCAAATTTTAAACATATATATCATTATGGTTTATTGCAACCTAATATTCCTGGACAATAAGTTTAAGCCATTAATGCACCCGTTTGATGGAAGCATTACTCGGGAATGGCTGCAACTCCATTCACATATTCATAATTTACAAAGAGCAGGACAAAAGGATAGCCATGCCTTGTTCCTAATATACACATCCTACTACCTAATACATATCCTCCTATTAATATGGAGTTATCCTATTATACTGCTTCCGCTATTTTAGTGTCAAATATTCGAAAATGCCTATTTCGCCATGGATCATTTTCATTAATAGTATAAGACTTAAGGCAAACAAGCACCCATGCCGGATTTCTTGAAGCACCCTTTGCACTTTCACCATCACGTACCGTTAGTCCAAGTAATCTATTCATCTTGCTTTGCAGGATGTCGACGCCGGGATAACCATCAAACAAGGTCTCCTGTCGTGCCTGATGCATCAGACTAGGAAATTTTAAATCAATCAAAAGGTTAGAATTTATCTTACCCCATCCTCGGCATACACAAAAGCCTGGATTCTGGCTGTTGGGTCTTCTAGGGTCAACCGCATCCGATATACCCCAACAGGAGAGCAGAAGTATTTGGGTTGCGATGGCAATACTGCTACCACTCTAACCACACACTTGAATTTAGCTGTTACCTAAAGTAAAGCATGTCCAAGATTAATGTGTCTTATTTTTAGCATTTGAACGCATTATGGACATGGTACACGGGCAGAGGGGAACTTCTTTTAGATTTTTTTTTTTAATTAAAAAAAATTGAGACTGACTGATGCACAATGCTTAATAGATCCTAAGATCACAAAAAGAATAAAATTTTCAACGGCGAAATCATGGTCGTATCTTCGTAGGAGCTACGAAAACGTTATATGGTACCTCTGAATGGGTGATGACATCCATCAAGGTAACGGGTATCACAGATTCATGGCCAACAACTGCAAGGGGAAAAAGGATTATAATCTCATTAGAACAGCTCCAATTTTTGATAATCAAAACTTGATTATAGAAATCATGAAATCAACAAAGGTGAATCACAAATGCGAAACCTGTAATACATGAAGGCTCAGGAAAGCACCAAAAGGGCATTTTTCCCCACATCAAGGATATTCGCTCATCAAACTTTCTGAATATATAGAAGCATGCATAAATGCTTCAGTTAATTGATCTAACACATTCAAGCATCTATTAAGCACCAGTAGATTTATAAACAACCTTTGGCGGCTTAGTGCGAGACTGTCCTCATTTGGAGCGTAACGAAGCTTTGTAAAAGGGGTCAACACTCCAGACCAGAGTCCTGCATGCACCTCAAACCTCATATTGACAAACTTGACCCATTTACCAATTTTTAAAAGATGGAGCTGATTGTTCACAATGGCTTGATCAAAAGTTATCCTCAAGATGGATCCAACAGTGGGAAAAGTACGCAACAAATCTATTGGCAAAGGACCATTTTCCAGTTGTAAGGGAAGTGGACGGTCCATTTCTTCTTCTAGACTGTGATTTATAAACAAAATGATTAAAGTTCTTTAAACATAACATAAGAAACAAATACAAAATGCACAAAGAAATACGTAAGCTAGTTGTGTCATGCCATCTAGCCTGGTCGTCATATGCACAAAGTGGATCTGGGAAAATTCCATATCCACCTAACTGCCAAGGCAATGTTTTGAACACAAATTCCCTAGATCTAAACCCATTCATCTTTATCCTACTCCTATTAATACAATTCTTGATCAGTTAGTTACACCAAATCACCTGTGTAGAACTCTGTCACCCTACTAGCCACTCAAAAAACAAAAATGTGCCGGTAAAGAGATCAAGAAGAAACCAACAACATTTGATGCCAAAATGACTCGTAAATATACAGAATCTTCATACAAGGAAAATGCCACTTCATTTGTGACAAGAACTGTTACCAGTAACAGACTACCACAAAAGTTCATCTATACTCAGCATTTGCACATGGAAAGAACAAAAAAGGTTAAACTGGCAATGTAAAACTAGATTTATATGAACTCACTTTGCAGAAATACTGTTTGGTGGGGCATCTGTACCATCCCAAACAAAAACCATCCACTTATCCGCTGCAGCCTCACAGCATTGAAGTATCTTGAGATGTAAAACAGCAAAATGTAAGAAGAAAGCTCAGTATCTAAGAATGGCGAATGGTAAATGCTAGATTATTTTTTCCTTTAGAAGAATTTAGGAATAAAAAGGAATGTGAAAGAACATTATGTAACTTGTAAAAGTAAAACTCCAAATTTTTTTTAAAAAAATATCTTATAATAAGATTATTTATATCAATTGTTGTACAAGGGTCTCTCACATCCACTAAATATACAAAAATCAAACCCGAGATGTCATAGGACTAATTACCTTGCATGCTAAATCAGCATAATCACCTTCCTTGAGTTCGCTTAACGTTATAAAGTTACTGAAATCTACACAGCATATGCAAACCATAAGGCTTACATATTCACAATTCAAAATTTTTGAATTTAACACAAAAGTAGCAAGCAAGGTAAAGAAGTTGCCAGAAAACAAAAACCCAGAAAATCAGAATCTCGTCACACATTTTGATTTCAGTAGAGACGATTCTGAGCTCAAAAGATCAACAAACCCATCTAAAACGACATAGAACTAAGCAGGCTTTAAGAGTCCTAAAAAGACATCTCTGCTATGGATATGTTCTAGTTTCTTCTAAAAGAGCCAGAATATGCTGAAGCATTTATTCAATATGAGAAATTGTTTTCCTCTTTTAAAAGCTTAATTAATTGATATAAGAGAAACACTGGGAAAGACTGGCATATCAAGACTCAGACTCAAAGTAGCAGCAAACATTGCTTTCAAGGATTCAACATGACAGGGGGAAGAAATTGAAAGAAAATGTCCTAAAAGGTTCATAAAAAGTTGAGAAGGCAGAAACAGGCTCAGATTCAGATATTGCAAAAGCTCCAAATCATTGATTACTCTTCTCGACATGAAAGCCCATGCCAAGTTGCCAACAGGGATGCTAATTCAGCAGCTGATTAACAGCCACATTCAAACTTGGTTTACACATTTTAATGACATCTCTTCTAGCTAGTCCAACTCCAGCTAGAATGCTCTTCAAATACTTGGTGTACTCTAGTCGATTTATAGATGTAGTCGTTAATTGGCTATTAATACACCAAAATCCAGAGGCTTTTGCTAAGCAACATAGTCACTTAATTCAATGCATTGATAACCCCTAGGATCAATATCTAGCTGGCACTAGAGCCAATCAAGTTGCATCACGCATGCTGCAGCCAAATATATATTATGCCAAGGTCACATAAGGATGCAAGTGCAGACACAGTCATATATATATTTAGGTATCTAATATATGCACACACAGTCATGTATCAAACTCTGGGATTCTTAGCATACCTTCACGAAGCTGAAAGTCAACCAGCCATTTTCTAAGCTCGAGAATGGTCTCTCTGTCCAGATCATGTGGGTTAAATTTTGAAGAAACTTCATAAGGGACAAAATCTTTACCATCTTTCCCTTCATATAATGCAAAAGAAGAAAACTTTTTGTTGAAAACAGCATTTACTTCTGTACCGTGCATTCTAACCTACAAAAAGGAATGTATGTAAAGTTACAAGAAAAGGAGCCAAGATTATCTCTGACTTCACAAAGTTTGTCTTTTTTTGTTTTAATGTGATGCAGCAAACAGAAGAACTTAAAACTAATATTCCAAGTAATTTCAGTAGTGATATACAATAATGTTCTATGTCAAATTAAAGCCAATAATACCAAGCATTTAAGGATGTTTTATTAAGAAAACTTTTAAGTTGAGTGATCAATTGTTTATAGCATCCTAATGCATAATTTCTCCTCCTCTCCCCCCGCCCCACCCAAAAAAAATAAAAATAAAAATAAAAATAAATAATATCATGAACTTTGCCTTCATATCATTATTTCCCATCAAAAGTCCAATCTACATCCCCTAATCTTTTCAAAGTCACTAGTAAACCAAGTATTATAAATACCAACACCTGTTCCAATCACATAATCAATCTAACCAGGTTTCCTTAACCTATTCTACGTCAGAAAATCAGGAAAAACAAAACGCAGATCAGATTGGAAAAACTGTTAAAATTCATTATCATGAAGAAATTACACAGACAAAGAGTGGAGAATGAGTAAAAACTGCAAAGGAACCAGGACACAGCCAAAATTACTTGAGAGCATATCCGAATTAATGAACTTTACTCTCTTTAAATATGTACAGAGTTTACAGTCAGGGAATACATGAACATGATACAGCAGAATTATATCTCCACATGCAGCAATTTGGGGAAAACTTTGTGAACTTTCTACAAAGAAATTAACGGACATCCCGATTCTCTGATGCGGCTCATCAATTATTTTCAGGGTACAGCAGTAATCTGCAGAAAGTTAGAAATAAACCATGCAGGTTAGGCAGCGATAGCAGGAAATTTTTTATGTTTGACAGCTTTGAAAGAACTTCAGCCTCAAGGGGAAACATAAGCACCTAATCTTTTTGAGGTAATTATTAATTCCAAAAGGAAATGTTTATGATCAATGAAGTATACAACATAATAGAAGTAAAATTATGTGAAAGTAGAAAAACAAATTACATGTAAAGGGTTTATTTGGAAGTGGGAACCTAAAACAACCAAGTTTTACAACAATCTATCCAGGAAAACTACATGTCCATACGCCTTAGGTTATCCGAACTCAAACAAAATATTTAATGCTTCCAACGTTAACCATCTTTGAACATGGTTTTTTACTCGTCAAAATATTTACTAATCAATATTCATATTGATGAATACAAAAAAAAATTGAAATAAAATGCAAAAGATAAATGAACCTGGCAACCAAGTTTGAAACTTACATCTCTTTTTCTTCCCAAAATTATCAGATTCAAAGGGATTACTTACCAGTACCCTTACTTCGCTTTGGGAAGCCAACCTCAATGATGACGCCTAAAAGGTTCACTTTCTGATTGATACATTTAACGGCATCTCGTATTGGAAGAATCTGGTAGTGATCCGTGATCACCATTTCTATCCGGCTCTCTCTCACTGTGGTGTCCTAGAGTCTCTACCTGCGATACCTGTTCTAGGGATTCTCACGAACAAAAGCAAATTTTAGTAGGAAGGGAAGCGGGAGATAAAGTGGCAAATTGCCGCCTAATTCCCCTGTTTCTCAACCGGCACACATTCTTTTGTTAGACAAAGGGCCGAAGCCCAAAGTCTTAAAACGAAAGCAACGAAACCACATGGCCACAGTTCTGGAAGCCTGGAGATTTAGGGGAACATTTCTTTTTATCGAATTTTAGGATCCAAAGCACTACATAAATGGAGCATTGATAGGACTGAATAAAACATGAAATATATGATTGTAAAAGGGTTTAAAGAAGATGTATATACTTGGTACAGTACCATGGAAAATGGGAAGATAGAGGGCTATTTGGGTAATTTCAGTGATTAAAAAAAACAGAAAGAGGTGCAAATATTGAAATGGGGAAGTGTTAAAATTAATTCTCCCTAACTTATTGTGGGCAGTGTCCAACTAAAATTCATTACCCTTGTATCAACAAAAGAATTGATTGCCAAGCCCGATTAGGCCCAAAAATATTTAAACCTGATCGCCTATTGTACACAGAAAAGCCCAATAGCTCATTCCCACCCACATGGCAAATAATGATGTAAAATTATTTTTTTTCCGAGAAAAATAAAATAAAATTTATAAGTTCTGAAATCACGTATTCTGCTTTTGGCTAATATAAACCTCTGGCTATGCACTCCGGCAACAAGGCTCATCTTTTCTTCTTCATGGAAGGGTTGGCATAGCTGGGACAGTAAGGGAAGCCAAGCCCGGAAGCTGTATGATTGCCATTCCAATCCAGTCGATCATTGCAGATCCATTTAAACTTTTCATTCAGATCAGCTTTATTAGCAGTTTAGCAAAAATCAAATGGTCGTTTTCTCTGTGAAAGTGAAACCCTTGTTCAGCATTCTAGTTGTCTCACTTTCTCTTTTTCTCCTTCTGGCGTTGCTATTTTCTCCTTCACCCTTCTCTGAAAATTCAATTCCCTTGGGTTCGCCAATGTATGTGGACTGTTTCATCTTTTTAACCTATTTTGTTAGATTTGCTAGGTGGGGAAGTAATTTTATTTGGACGCGGAAACAATATACTTCTTTCTTTCTTTTGTATATCTGATCTCCCATGGAATATGAGAACAGTGTAGGAATTAGGAACTTGGTAGGGTATCTTAGAAATGAGTATCTAATATCTTGGGCATTAATCATGAAACGAGTTCTGATCCATTAATTGGCATATGCAGTGGAAAGGTGGACATATGGAGTGTTCGCAGACTCGTGGAGTGGAGGCCTTGCAGCTGGTGGCTACAAGGACATCTAACGGGTACTCGTTGAAAATTAGTATTTTTTTTTTACTTTTTGGGTTAATCCTTTTGGGTGTATAAAATTTCAAATATATTATCAAGTTTACTGTATCCATTCGGTGAAACCACAGGCCCCAGCTTGATTTGTTTTTATAAATTGAGGAACCTGAAGCTGCTTTTAGAAAATAGTCACTGCTATCTTCAAAGAAAAAATAAGTAAGATGGGCTGTTTTGTTAGTGTAGTCTTATTCTTAGTTATGATATTTTTGTCGGGTACTTGGAATATTTAATTGTATGTCTGGTATTCATAACATAATTGGAATTTCTGGCTTAGACTTGGGTTTTTGTTTGTCATTGGAAGTGCTCTGTAACTGAACTAATACAACTGCAATGGATAGGGATCAAAGTTTGGTCAGGATTGTTGATTGGCTTTTTATTTTCTGAATCAATCTTAAATGGCTTTCATTGCAGACAACTGCTTTCGTTTTTTTTCTTAAAATGGTGCAGCTCTTCCGTCAGAAACCAATGGATATATCAGAGTGGATTGCTATGGTGGCCTCAATCAGATGCGAAGAGATGTGAGTGCTTAACGAAAACTCTGCAGTTGCAATTTCCAGATCCTTGTAGAAAGCACTTTATCTTTTTTTGTTCTTCTATTAAATTTGGATCACAATCTATCTTGATGCAGTTCTGTGATGGTGTGGGCATTGCCCGTCTGTTAAATGCAACTCTTGTTCTGCCAAAGTTTGAAGTGGCTTCATATTGGAATGAGACGAGGTATTTCTTCGTTCTAGTTATACGAACTAAAAGCATTTTCTCTCCATAAACTTCAACTAAGTTCTAAATATAGTGCTTGTTTAGTAAATTATTTTGTCCCCCAGACTGCTTAATGTTGTTATAGGTGAGTCTGTTACAGCAATCTGAATCTGAATTCTTTGTTCCATTTCAGTGGTTTTGCAGATGTTTACGATTTAGACTATTTTATTCAACAGATGAATGGCTTTGTCAAAGTTGTCAAACAGTTACCACCAGAGATTGCATCAAAAGAACCTGTTCGGGTGGATTGTAGCAAACGGAAAGGCCAATTTGATTACGTTGAAAGTGTTCTTCCGTCTCTTTTGGAACATAAATATATTTCAATAACACCAGCAATTTCCCAAAGGAGGGATAGGTATTTATGTTTATCTCACACCTTTTCAGTACTTAGTGATGGTCTCGCTAATTATTAATGCTAAGTATCTCACACATTTTCTTTCAAAGGCATAGACTTTGGGTAGTTCTTTGAACTCATTTCATTAATTTTGTAGATATCCACTGTATGCAAAAGCTGCTCTTTGTCAAGCTTGTTTCAATGCATTACGTCTCACCAAATCCTTAGAAATGAAAGCCTCTAAGCTTCTGGATGCCATACCTAAACCATTTCTCTCACTTCATCTCCGTTTTGAACCAGACATGGTTGCTTACAGCCAGTGTGAGTACCCAGGCCTTTCCCCTGGCTCCATCAAAGCCATAGAAGCAGCACAAGCAAAGATATCAGAAGACACTGGACATATCAGAAAACCATGGACAGGAGACTTAGCCCTCACTTGGAGAAAACGGGGCAAATGTCCCCTTACTCCTAATGAGACAGCCTTAATACTTCAATCTCTTTCCATCTCAACAAACACAAATATATATCTTGCAGCTGGAGATGGTCTAATGGAAATCCAGGGGTTGACAGGTATTTACACAAATACATTTACGAAGTCTAGCCTTCTCGGTGGTGAAGATTTTACGAGCATGCATGGCAATACCAAAGCTGCCTTGGATTATTATGTATCTATTAATAGTGATTCATATATGGCTACATATTTTGGGAACATGGATAAGATGGTTTCAGCAATGAGAGCTTTTAAAGGATTATACAAAACTCTATTCTTGAGCAGAAGAGCTTTTGCAGAGTTAACCTCTCAAGGTCTTAGTAAGAAGGAGTTATTGGATGCCCTATGGAAGGCTCATAAAGATGATTTTGTCATGGGAAGAGGATCTGCTCTGCCTGATTGCTTTTGTGAATTCAAGTTGTGATTTTGGATCGGCTTCGTCATTCTTTTAAAATTTTTTTGTCACATTATTGACATGGCTGGATGTGCATCGAGTGTTCCACATTCTGATAGGTTCACCTTGAAATTATTTTTATTAAAATTACTTTTTCGCTCTTTACTTCTTCACTTCTTATTATAATTATTTTTTCCCCCCGCCCCCAAAAAAAATTTGTAAGTTGAGATGAGATTTCAGAGTACAATATAAGTAAATAATTTCATTTTTCTTTCGTATGCGATAAATAATTTCATGTAGTACTAAGAATTGATCAAGCATCAAATTAAAAAAAAAAAAAAGAAAGAGTATTAACCAAGTGCATGCAAATTGAGTCACAATGAGCCAGATATAAGTTTATTTATTGGAGTTGTTCTTGATATCAAGATGTAGCAAGTATAACAAAAAATAAAAAGTTTCATGCTGTAGGGCAAATGCTTCGACATAAAGCCAAGTGAAGTGTAATGTAACAATTGAAAAGAAGAAATGCGATACGAGTCCAAAGCAGTCTAGAACACAAAATGCATGACCTACTGCTGAAAACAATCTCTGTCAAACCGTCCATTGTTAATCTTCCACAACCATCTGGAAATACTCTACAAAACAGATACGATAGAAGGGCTCTTGCCTGAAGTACTCAATACCTCATCAAGCTATAAATTTAAAGAATAATGACACGCAACGCAACACAACACGAGTCTCTCGGTCGAGAGACACCTGGATCTGATTTTTTCATTCTCAGGCAGGCTGTGTAGCAGCTACACACAACAAAGAGCTGCCATACAAATTCATAATAAAGTCACTAAATACTCCATAGGCCTACGTGTCATAAGATTTTTAGAGAGTCGGACGTTGTAAGATATGTATACAAGATCAGAGCCAAAAAGAACTTGTATAATGAATAATCAAATATTCAGCAATGGACAAAAAACAGATATATCTTCTTCCATACAAAATATTCTTCCTGTTCTTTTACTTTTATTCACCCCCTTCTCTTCTGAGCAGACATGCCGCATTTTTTGGTGACTTGGAAAAAAAAAAAAAAAATTAGAACAAGACTTCAAAAGTAGCACTTAAATTAATTTCATAGAAAGAATACCTTCAATGTTATTTTAGTTGCACCAAAATGCAGAGCTTATTGCTCATGGAATTCAATCTCATTTCCACTATATCGAAACCAAGGCTGCATATCGAGATGTTACCGAAAACCCTATTCATTTAAAGACAAAGATTACCCCTCCAACGCTGCTATGTTGGGGAGTACTGCATAGCCTAATAATAAAAGGGATTAAGTCTAAAAGAAATTGCAAGAGGGAAGGCATGTGAATTATGCGATCAAACATGGAGACGGAGACGATACATTTAGTGAGAGCAATAGATATATCACGCAACTCAATTATGATGAAAGGACTATTTTCCAAGTTCTCTGTACAGTTTCCTACCAATTGTGGGAGTCATTTATGCAAGAGTTCAGAAATCACATCTATGTCAAGACAGCAATATTTTTAGGTGGTAATAATGGTAGCAATATTTCGAGAAAGGGAAAGGGAGAAA
The DNA here is from genome assembly GCA_022379115.2 of Bauhinia variegata. Classification (NCBI taxonomy): domain Eukaryota; kingdom Viridiplantae; phylum Streptophyta; class Magnoliopsida; order Fabales; family Fabaceae; genus Bauhinia; species Bauhinia variegata. Next base: position 23,757,979 of record CM039427.1, read on the forward strand.
CTAAAACTCTATCTATAATTGCAATATTAGGATAACTTAAATGTCAAGACAGCAAGTGCATTTATCCTAATAAACATAATTTGAAAAGAAACTGAAAACTTTACCAAGGTCTACATCTGATTGTAGACTTGTAGTTATCTGACAAGGAGCAACATAGTGTCCTCCACCACAATTCTGCAATCATTTAAAGCATTATTTTAGTATCCGAGGGCATAAACAACTGTCACTTGCCCATGATATGAGTTATATTCTATAACACCGTGGTCAAAATTGACATCCATACAACGACATATTTATGCATACATCGATAGATAAAAGCAAAGCTCTGTGAAAAGAAAAATGTTATCTTGTAAAATATGCATAGGCCATTGACTACCAGAAATCCACTCAACATACTTCTCTGTCATTCCAAATGACTACATTAGGAGATGGTTTATTACTATTGATAATAATGAACGGGCCATGTCCAAATCACACACTAAATTATTTTTCTTTGCAATAAAAGACATGGAAGGAAGAAAAATATAACAGTTCTTTACAATCTTCACACCCATGCACGACTTGTATGCACTATAACTCCTATTAACACGAGGGCATGTACGAGAATGAAAGAGAGATAATCTTTGTAAGAGATAGACAGCACAAGAACTTACAAGAGTGTAAGTGGTAACTTTCCTCTGGAAATTGCATATTATCCTGAATGTTATTGGTTGCCATCAAAATTGCAAGCGCGTCAACTTTTCAAGAATATGAGCTACTTCCGAGCTGCTGTCCCACAAAAGTCAACTGATTTCTTCTTTTTCCTATTTCAATTTGATTTAACACCTAGAAAAGTCGGGATTGCATGGCATTCAAATGATCGGCAGAGAAGGGAGGTTTTCTCATCCGAGCCAACTTCATGATAAACTTCGCTTTATCAATCTGCCCTGTCTTCCTAAGGCCTTCCAGCAGCATATAGATTGTATCTACATTCGGATACCAATTCTTCTGCATGCAGTCTATACAAAAGATATATGCTAGACGAAAATCCCCGCTCTTACATAAATAATGAATCATGGTCTGGTAAATTTGAACATTAGGTTTATAACCCTTCCCCACTAGTGCAGAATACACCCTTTTTGCCATCTCCATATAACCAGCTTGATAAAACCCTTTCATCACCAAATTAAAAGTAACTTCATCAGGGGCAATTCCAACTCTCTGCATCTTCTCCATCAAAGCATTCGCATCCCATGCTCTTCCCTTATTAATCAAAAACTGAATCCGAGCATTAAATGTTGCAAGGTTTGGTAGACAACCCTTCAACACCATACGGTTCCACAAGCCATTGCCAATTTCAAACCTGTTATTCTTGTAAAATGCTGATATAAGAGTAGTATATGTTATAACATCAGGTTTTACACCCCTCTTTTCTGTCTGTAACATAATCAAATAAGCCTCTTGTAAAAGTCCCATTTCACATAGAGCCTTAATGACAATATTCACTGAAAAGTTATCAATTTTAATATCAAATCTCCCTGGAACTTCTGTAAAAAATTCCTTAATTGCTCCATATCTGCGGGATTGAGACAAGACTTTAAGTGCAGCATTGAAAGATTTGACAGTTCTACGGCACCCGTACAAATGCATATCATAGAAAGTATCTACAGCATGTTTAGTCATACCAGCCTTGCCATACAACATTATAATTCTAACAATGAACCCTTCACGACAACCCTGTGGAAGAGTCTTCTGCTGCTCCAATAACTCCTCAATGTAGTCGAAACGATTAGCACCGGCTAGTCTAGAAACAGTGTCTTCAAAAGCAAAGCGGTTCTCAATGACGAGACGATTCCGTGCATTGGCCTTGAATAGCTGAAATAGTTTATCGGGGTCTCTTTCAGCCTTAAGCTTTTCGAGGGCGGATGGTTCTAAATGTTTTGGGTTTTGAATGGGTATTGATGAGCTGGGCCGGGAATATGTATCAGCAGCGGCAATAGTGGTGGCGCCGGCGGAGACGTGGCAGAATCTGCGAATAGGTCGCAGAGAGAGCATGAGCAGGGAGTTCTTCAGAATGGAACATGCCCAAAGAAGGATGTAGACAACACTTATGATGAAAGTGAAATGGGGGAGAAGTGGAAAGGCCGATGGAATGAACAGATTCGAAGAGCGGGAGAGGGAAAGATGATAACTTTAGTGGTAGGCATTGCTAAACGTGGAGTTTGGGGTTCCATACCACGGGCGGAAACATACCATGGCACCATTCATTCAATGTGGTTTCAACCATTTTCCGTCTCCTCGCCTTAAACATAAATCTCTTTAACTAACAAGATATTATATGAACCATAGCTTTCTTTTAAAAAATCCCTTAAATCTTGTTATACTGCATATGTCTATAAAAAAATACATTTGAATAATAGATATATCATAGAAAATGCCCTTCCATTTTATAAAACCATATTAATTGAGTCGTGAGGAAAAAAAAGAAAGAAAAACACAAATTCCGCATTCATCTTTCCCATTTTATTTACTTTGCTCGTTATTCTGACAGACGGAAGACATGATTCTAGCTTCTTTAGAATCAATAGTAATTGTATAATTTTGTTGAATCTTCCAAACGGTACGCTGTATTAGTAACCTCAACTTTGGAAAGAACAACAGATCTGAATTTTCTACAGTTGATTGATGGCTGTCCGATCCACTTGAAGCTGCACAATCAGCACAACACAGTGCAGATCGGACGGCCTGCAGTTGTGCAGTCATTGCAGGTAATACATTTTCAAGAATAACATGGTATACTGTCAGAGAGAAGGTTGGGAATTGGAGGAGGCCATATCTGCGCCAGAGCATATAAAGGAGGCTCCGATAACACCAGCATCACAGATAAAAGGGGATTTTCACTTAATATAACATAAGCAAACCATCAAGTGTCGCATGACGTCAAAATATATGAAAATCGACTACTCCAGATTAACTTTTTCTTTTCTTTTTTCTAAACTTCTCTACCATACAAAGGATGTTACAAGGTTACACCTTCAAGAAAGTAATGAATCTGCTTGATAGTGTTCTTGGAGGTTAGACCACAACCTGATTTAGATTCGTCCTTTACTCTTTTGAAGTTACCACGAGCAACCCCAAAGCACCGATAAGTATATACTGCACAAAAGAAATAGCTTCAAATAATTTTGCCATTCAAAATTTATATTATGCAATTTCAACAGTCAACACTTATCCCATAGTATCACATTCTGTGGTTGATTTGATTAACTTATTTTTAATCAAGTAATTTGTATGTAAAAAGTAACATTTAGTAAGATTCCTAAACTTCAGTTGGATCTTAATTGTAAGATAGGTTGGCAAAGAAAACAAACCTTGATGATAGGCTTTTCAGTCATGATGATTGTCACCCAGCCAACATAAGGTAAGAACCTGTGAACAAAACTACTAAGCATTGGCAAATATATCTTCCGCAAAAATAGCTTTTGTGGTTTTCATAAAACTTATAAAGCAGAAGAGTAAATATCTTTGAAGGCTAAGGCTAAGGCTAAGCCTTTCCACACGGTATTACTGTCTTAAAAACCGAATTCATAGTTCCACACGGTGGTGTATAATTTGCCTCGCTCTTAAAGCAGCATTTAGAAAGTAGATAGGAACACGACACACGCTAACGTCACAGTTATAATATTTTTAGCTGTAAGCTTAAAGAATATAGCATGCAAGCAGCAGCCGCAAATGCGATGGAATCTGAAGTGGAAGATATATCATACCCAACAGCTCTCCCCATAATGTGGTGCCTTTGTAGCCAGAGCTGACCTTGAGCATACAGTAGCCTGTCATCCCCATAGTTGTTATCTCCTGTGAAGAGGCCACAAAATCAACAAAAACTATAAGATACAATATTTTCAAGAAAGCATAACTCTTAAATATGCCACCACATTCGAGTCTTGTGAAGTAGCAACTCCAGTATTACTATTAAATTATTTAGTTATGGATAAGTCACTACCTTTTGTGAGAACATCAACCTCCCCAGTATCTTGCCGTTCATGTACCTACAAAAAAATCAACTATTAGAACTCTCTAAAAGAGGGTATCCAATTATCAAAAAACCACATGATAATAGATTTACGTTTCAGTAAATTCAAAGCATTAAGAATATTGAGAGTTGAATCTGTAAAGATAATTTTGCTTGATGGAATCAGGCAGTTCCTTTCGGGAAAGTATGATTAGTTTGAAGAACATGTTAATCTTAATCACAGTCGCACCATTTATCTTCAGATTATAACTAGCATGAAGAATCTTATCAATGAAAGATATTGTTGAAAGTAGACCATGCATCACTGAATAGAGAAATTTAATGCAGAATAGTGCTAGATGAATTCAGACAACTATAATCTGATATGCTACAACCGTGGCACAGGCACAAGGAACAATTAAGTCTTACAGTCGAACCAAGCTAAGAAACAACCAGCATTTCAGAGACAATGTGCGCAAAACCAGTATACTTCGCTCACCTTTATTACACGATGTACGATTGGAATCTCTCGGCCCTAAACAAAAATGTTCGTGCCAATTGAGTAAGTCAGTAAGGAAAGTAAGAATATCGTTCACCTTTAGAACAATATTTTAAAAAAAAGAAGAAGAAGAGGAGATCATAACAAGTATAAACGGTCAAGAAAAATTGGCCTGAGCAACTAAAACTGGCTTATATATTCAATATTAATAGATCCCACATTTTAGAAAGTGAGAGCTATAGTTAATGTTGTGGTGAAATAGAAAGTTTTGAAAATGAACAACTTTTCAAGACAGGATATTACTCATTTCTCAGCATTTCTTGGATGATTATTTGAAGTTTTAATCCACTTAATAATATAACTATGCGTGGAAAGCTCAGCTCTAGAACTTCTCATTTAGGACCAGATATCCCATTCAAAAAGAGTATACAGCCTCTAATATGCATCTATCTTATTGTCTCATAGAAGATCATCAGATAAAAGTGGTGGAAACAAAGTGATACAGAGTAAAGAGAATATTAAACAACAGTACGTTGACGGCAGAAATGAATCAAGTGCTTCAATTCCATGACATGCCAAAAACAAAATAGAGAATATATATTATCACATATAATATGATAAAAAATATATCTCTCTATAAGGATTTTTTTTGGGGGGGGGGGGGGGGGGGAGAGAAGAAATTAACATAACACTTACATCTACATTGAAAACCACAATCTCCCCAGCACGAATTGGATCTGTACTCATGTGCAAGAATAAGATGTCTCCCTACATATTACATGAAAGTAAACATTTGTTTTCTGCAGCAAGATACAGTACAGATTTTACGGATAAATTGAGTAAATATTCAGCTTCCTCTTCTTCTAATGTATGTTATTATATATATTATTCTAGAATTATGACATAATATTCATTGCATGAAATTTGCGATACATGATTATTGAAGCATTCACACTTTTGATTGACCTACCCTCTTGAATCCCGGTTCCATACTCCCAGAAAGAACTACAACTACGGGAGATTCACTGCCAGTTATGCACATCAATGCCTTCCATATTATCAATGCAGATGTAACAATCATTCCTGAGACAGAATAGAAACTAATTGAGGAAACAGAAGACTTAGAAATAGATCAGATAACCAGAATGTTGGCCAAATCAGCAGAACATCTACGAAAAATTTTTCTACTAAGAAAAACAAAGAAATTATAGATTTAAGTATACAATAGTAGACAAAAAAAAATATAGAAGTTCTCTCTCTAGCTTCAAGAACTCAAGATACATTGGTCTAGTTAATCCATACAAATTAGGCCACAAACAGATTCTATGTACCATAAGTGAAGTATTTTTATTTTTATTTTTTTTCTGAAATTTACTCTGCTTTCAATCAATTTTCCCTCAACAAAGTCCTTGCTTGAGCCAAAAAAAGAGGGGAAAATATCATCAAGCCCAACCACTAACTTCTTGCCTGGTATATGAACTACAGAATATCAATAACATTACTATTCACCTGTTCAACTGATAATGTTTCTACCACATTTTTATGTCAAAAGGGCTTCAAAAATACGACTGCCCTAGTCCTCATTTACAAGCACAACCTGAGCCAAATGACAACCCAACAACCACTATTTACATATTTATTAGAAACTATCCTACCTCGGCTGCCAATTCAGTTGCAATGGGAAGAAACATGCATAAAGGAGCAATCGAAATGACAATTTTGAACAAAAGTGAAGGTCATAAGAATAAAAAAGCAGGATCCTGGGAGAGTGAGTTTCTAGCAAATTTGAAATGATCCGCACCTAGCTCTGTTTGCTTCTTGAGTAGAAAAGAATAAATGCATAAACAAAAGATAGTTCTTCAAGCAACTAAATTTCTTAAGGATGTCATACATGAGCCTGAAGCCCTCGTTCACTTTTACTAAAAAAATATAAACGAACAAAGAAGATGCAAAGATAGAACGTGCATAATATTAAAATGAATTCAAAACCATAAACAAGATTGTCAATTTATATTAAAACAATAAAACCCAGATAAACTCTAAGCCAAAAATTGTATATAACTATAACGCATTATGTTCAGCCTACTTCTAGCAATTGGTAAAAACGTCAACTCGAGGCCAAAATATACACACAATCAATAAAAAAAAAAAAATTGACTCCAATTATTCGATTTTCTTAATTTCACAATATTCCATCCAGATAGAGCATAGAGAATACGGAGTTCTCTTTTTTTCTGGTATGTTTCACACACGCATACACAGAGACAAAGGGAATAGAGCGACGAACCAAGACTAACAGTCTGGGTAAGGACCTGGCGGATCTGAAGAGATTTAATGGAGTCCACCGTCTCACCGATCCAACCCATCTTGCTTTTCCTGTGTAACTAGGCTACTTCTACTTCCTAACTCCTCTTTACCTTCTGTCCAGACCGCAAGCCCGTAGTATTTAACAATGAAAATTGCAAAAAAAAACAGGGCCGTTTTTAAAAATGATATTTTAATTTTTTTTTCTTCGTTGTAATCCAATCTAAATATTTTAGACAGTGACTGCTGAAACTTCTTACCACAGTTATTTTATTTGACAAATAACCACATCTATTGTTTAAATGATATTTTATTTGACCAATAATAATAAGGAGAATGCCAACCTCTTTTTTTTTTTTTATAGTAGGTTGATTCGTTTAAAACCTGGGTTTTGTTAACTTTGGGGGTATTCCTTGCTCTCTAAAATAATCTTATCAGAGAGATATCTTATTATCAATTCTGGACATAAAGCGGCGTGAGAATATCTCCAAACATGTAAATGTGAAATTGAAAAACGGTGCAATGATCTTTGTGAGTACCAAAGACCAACGAAAGTGACACAAGCAATGAACATATAAATATGATAGCTTGTTAAATAACAACATGGAAATACCTACTCTACGTAAAGCAAATTGAGATTTCACAACATTGTTATGGGAGTCAATCGAAAGAATAATTCCAAAGAAGCAACAGTAGCATATCTGAAAGATGGTGTGAAAAGACCAAGTTGGTTCAACTGTGTAAGTGTAACCAAGTTCATTTGTAACAGAGATCTATTCAATCTGAATCCGTATCTGGCCAAGGCTTCTTCACCACTCAACCTCACTGACCCCGATACACATATTCTTCATTGTCATTCAGCAAGAAAGTTTGCGCAGAACTCCCATTACTCTGCAATATTGATAACACTACCGCCAAAAAGTTAATTGACCACTACAGCTAACAGTAAGAATCTTAAGCATGCACACATCAGTGACGAAAATATCACATAGCACTCTTAGCTTCCTTACAGCAAAAGACATGTGTGATAGTTAATGCTATAAAAGGCAAATCTGAGAAATGAGGGGTGAAACTGCTTCATCCTGAGCAGAATATTTTTACCTTTACCTCAGAAAACATTATGATCTTGGATATACGTGTAGAAAGTTAACGGCCGGAACCACGAGAGGTAAAGGGTATTTCTTTGCTTTTGCTGTTGTGTTTGTTCCCAGGTGAATTTGGGCTTGCATTTTGACAAATGGATTAAAAGCTAACCTGCTTGTAAAAGCGGCCGCGCCACTATTCTTCATTAATCATTTCTGGAATATACATATATATATATATATATATATATATATATATATATATATATATATATATATATATATATGTATCTAAAATGAAGCCAATTGCAAGATATCAATTTTAGCATTTAAAATTTCAATAAATTGTCTTAGTTGCTAGAATGAGATAGAGAAGGGATATCCACAAGCATCTTTCTGTCCCAAGAGATTTTACAAACAGCCTAGTCCTTTAGACTATCTTTTACACGAGTCTTTAGCTTTTTAATATGCAGGAGAAAGTTGCATAAAAACTTAAAAGCGACATTTTAAATAAGCTGATGACCTTCCGCATTTGTGCTTTGACAATGAAAAAACGGATCAAAGCCTCAATTCTCCTTGCCAGGAGACGGGAACTATTCCCTGTTAATGGATCTAGATGTGATAAATTAGTCTACGTACATCTTGTTTAAAAGAGAATTGAGTCAGTGATGTTTAATACAAACATACTATTTCACATGTTCCAATAAATTTGGAGGTTAATACTGAAGAACTCTCCCCATCCATATATGGATACATGGTGTGGCCTATCATATCATCTCACTATCTGTATTCAACATCTCTTGGTCTCTTTCTTCTGGATAGAGCATACAAGAGGTTGTACCTGGAAAATAAAAAAAGAGCTTCAAATCACCAAAGCATTTGCAGTGACATACCTGTCAAAAGCCAAAGAAGCTGAAGCAGATTTACATGCTTACTTCTACACTTTTGACATATACATTGATAATATGCATACTTAAAGGAGAGTTTTTGGATCTATACTTGCAAAGGTTGGAGAATAGGCCGTGGAATCAGAAGAAGCATTCATCTCGGGTACTTTGGCAAGCCTAACTTGTCCAGTGAACTTGCTATGAATAGCTTCGCTATGCAATATGCATATCTGTCAAAAGGGTGATTATAAGAGGTTCAGGAACATTTTCGCTTTGTGGCAGTTCACAACAAAGAAAATCATAGTTATTTACCCTAGAAGTAAGATGATCAGTGCCGTGATCAGGAAACAATACTGATAGCACTTGTACTTGGATTTATGCTTTATATAGTATCCTGGAGGAACATGCCTGCGGCTTACATATCCATATTGAGGACGCATTAGGAGAACGAAACCAAGGAAAAAGCCAGCGAGGAATCCTCCTACGTGAGCTGAATTGTCCACGTTAGGCAGAAGTCCAACAGCCAAATTTAGGCAAATAATGAGCACAAGAGTTACTAGAGCTGCACACTGAATGAAATACCGAGTTAAATTTTATTCTTGAAAATTAATTCTATCCACAGAACAGATTATAAACAATCAAGGGAGAAACAATTTGAAGGGTTGGAGTGAGAATATGTCACCTTATTTGCATAAATTGTCCAGTTTGTTAGAAGCTCAGAAAGCATGGCTCCCAGGAGTCCAAAAAGTGCACCAGATGCACCAACTGATATGGTTGCTTTTGCAGATTCCTTGAGATTCAGAAGAGATAGCAAGCTTCCGCCCAAACCAGATAGCAGATATAACAGCCCAATTCTTACTGCCAAATTGAAGAGATCAGAAATCAAGCAAAGAAAACCCCAGAAGTTCAATTATGGAACTCAGTAAAATGCTTACAAAACCCAAATTCCTCCTCCATCCGGACTCCTATAAACAAAAGACTAAACATGTTAGCGAGTAAATGTATAACTCCAGCATGAAGGAACATGCAGGAAAAGAGGCGCCACGCTTCATTCCGGTCCACCACTAGAACTTTTTCAAGGCCTCCTAATTTTTCCAGCCTGCGCATGTCAGAACAATAGCTCAAACTTGCATATCCTACTATGGACAGAAATAACTACTAGAACTTCTTCATAACCTTTCAAATATACAATATGCTTGAGCAGAACAAAAATACAACAATTAAGGTAAAAGCCAATGATTTCAACATATGGACCTCATCATTTTTGGCGCACAAAGAGCTTCGATTAAAGCCCTGTTGTTTTAATTCCTTCCATGTAAACCCTTAAGTTCAAGTTAATTAACATTTCAATTAAAGTTCATAAAGATACTTCTTTTATCTGTTCAAGTGGTTAACCAAACTTCATTTAGAAAAGAAAGGAAATGATAAGCTCCATGAGAACTTCACATTGCCTTTTTTTTTTTCCTTTCAAAATATTTCTTTGCAAGCATTTCCCAACCAATCATAGAAACGAGAATTTAAGACAGAGAAAGAAAACCCTATGAGCCATTGGGATGCAATAATGCTGCCCAGTTTTTATATCAGAGAAGATAGTACCAACGAGGAAATGTAAAATGTTAGAGAGAAGAAAAATCTCACGTGGTAGTAGAGGGGCCAAGAAGGGGATTTTCCTTGAAGGGCTGGAAAGAGAACCTGCCAAGGTATTTGGTGAAAAGGCACGTACCACTTTCAACTTTCGCAGGGCAGTTATTGAGGTACATGGAATACCAAAACAAAGCAATATTTATCAGAAAAATGAGCGGGACGAGCCATGGGGTCCAGGGACGTGGCGGTGGCGGGCCCCAATTTGGCGGGGGCGGGGGTGGATGTGTTGAGCGGTGCTTATGGTGGTGGTGGTGGTGATGATGGTGATGGTGATGGTGATGGTGATGGTGTGCGCTCTCAAGGTCATCGTCGAAAGACGGTGGCCTTCTACCCATGGGTGAGAAGGCCGGTTTCCGTCGATGCTTCGATGGTGAAAATTTCTATTTCTTGTGAGTTGTTACAAGAGAAAACCAATTTGGCTTTGGGATTTGGGTTTCAGTTGCCAATAATGGGAAGGAACGATTCTTCCTGCTTTGGCAGTTAAATTAGGTATGCATATCTCCCGCTTATAGCAATTTGGATTTTGTCTATTTTCTCGCCATATTACACCCCATTCTCTCTCTCTCTCTCTCTCTCTCTCTTTTTTTCTTTTATAAAAAAACTTATGCCTCTTAGTTTTTTACTACGTATGAACTTATAATTATCTGCTGACATAGAAATATGAACAAATGTATTAATAGCTTTAATACATCAACAGGAAAATATAACAACCACGAAAAAAAATACAATAACAATCCATCCCTTATTATTAATATTACTTATTTTTTCTTGTTGTTTGGTGCATGAATGAGAATGAGCTGTCTATCTGAGCAAGCAGTTTAAATTTGGTTTGGTATGGGTGGCTCTTCCATGAGCATTGTGGCAGAAAGAGTAAACTTTCATTCCAGCAACTGCAGATGCAATATAGACACGATCAAAGACGATGTTGGAGCATCCCAAGTTTTGGTCGCAGCTCAAATTGATAACCTTGTCCATTAATGATGTTCCAGTTATCCCTTTGTATGTCACATCACTCACCTTAATTGCTTCAGTCTAAAAATTATACCAAAAAAAGAAAGAGAAAAAACTTAATTTTTTCTGCAGAAAAGGGAAACAAAAGATCGGTCTGTTTCTATGATAACATTTTCTCACCTTGTTTTGGCAATCCACTCCATTCGGGCAATAAAACTGGTCAATGATGATGGGATTATTGGCTCGAACAAACCTAATTTTGTCGAATGTAATCCTCCTCGCATATCCAATTCCACCCTATAATTGCATTTAGATTCAATGAGAGAGAGTTTTCTTTTAATTAAATTATTAGCATTTCTTAATTAATTAATTACCTGCCATGTCTTGATCCTTACTCCAGTTAATGTTTCTGTCAAAGTACAATTTTGCACATGTACATCCTCTACAATATCGGTCTCTCCACGTGTTCCCAGTGATCCAATGCTATGAAAATGTGCTTCCTTTCGTTAGAATTAAATGAAGCGATCCAAGAGAAGGGAAAACCTGTTTGGGAAAATCTAAGATTTGTAGTAACTAAGCAATACCCACCTGATACCATGGCCAGGACCACATGTTATACCAGCTATCTTGATGATGGAGGATCCAGCACTAATAGCAATGCAATCATCGCCTACAATTAATTAATATAATGATGATTGTGTTTAGCTTAAAAAGATGAAAGATAATTTGAGAGTTTAATTAGATTATTCTTATTATTATGGAATATGTGTATATATATGTATATTAATATTAATATACCTGTCCCTATGAATGAATTAAGAACTTGAATGTTTCGCGAACCGGAAATGTCGATGCCATCAGTATTAGGGCTATCTCCAGGAGCAATTATACGGACGTTAGAGATGACTCCATTCTTGCAGCTTGTCAAAGTTATGTGGCTTCTTGCAGGATTCAAATGGGTCAATCCTTTGATAGCAAACCGATAACATCTATACAGTGTTAATGCCTGTACACATCAAACTACAAATTAATAAACAAAATCATATATCATAATCTAATTAATTAATATGATTCACTCTTTCAAATTTAATCATGTTCTCCTTAATTAAACAAATATTCATGGTGTAGCATGCATGCAAAGGTCTCTTCTCTGTCACGTTAGTCATAACATTAAATATAAGGAAGGAAGATTGTACTTACTGTCGGTCCACGGCACTCTGTATTCTGAATAAATGAAAAGTAGAACATAAGAATTAGTGGAATATTTATATTGAAGGCTAAGCTAGAACATGAAATCAAGAAAACCAATTAAGGAGGAAAAAAAATGCAGATATCCATATTTAATCACTTACAGGCGATGCATTTCCTAAGCAAGGTTGTGGCCACCAGGCAGATCCTCGACCATCAATTGTTCCTCTTCCACTGATAATTAGACCATTTACGTATGAGAAACCAAGCCAAGTGTTTACATGATACCCCTTATATTCTGACTTGGAGTTTGGGGCAACAATATTTCCCGAAAGCTGATTATTAATTAACACACAAGTTAATATTAATTAAATAGCTAGGTAGCTGCAGAAATCTCATCTCAAATAATATATAAAAGTACGTACCTGAAAATAGATATACTTAGATTTGCAGGGACCAGTAAAAGTAATAGGCTTGAGTAAGAATGTTTTTCCTGCTGGTATGATGAGGCGAGAAATTACTGACTTGCTCAGGCAAACATCTTTCCATGCCTTCTGAAAAGCCTGCTCAACCGTACATTGCATATATAATTAGTTGACGCGACACACAAGAAGTAAATAATAAGCTATATGGGCAGATCATTTCAATTGACTTACAGGGGAATCATTTGTTTTTCCATCTCCAGCTGCTCCATACTGCATCACGTTGAAACTTGTTGTGGTGCTCAATCCCATTGTAGCCATCATTAATACAGTGAAGAAAATTAGCTCCTGCATACAACATTTCACACGCACATACATAATATGTTTTATCATCATAAATTATAACAGAAACAACACGAGATGCTGACCATTATACCAAAACTCGTAGTGTGTTTAAGCCACATGATCGTATATATTTTCTCACCCTCAAGAGGTCTGTCTATGCATAATAAGTCTCAGTTTTGTGTTCTATATATATATATATATATAAGGGTGTAGAACTGCAACTCTGCATTGTAGTATGAGTTAAACTACTTATATTCCACGTTTGTTAACATTGAATTTATTGTGTTTGATACCCTTTGTTGAGTGCATTGCCAGTTTTACACAAGATTGAAGTTACACACAATCTAGTTGGAAACACATGGCCTGTAGAAACTAACACCTTGTATTCGCAGTAAGCATGTGAAGCAAATGCAAGTGATTAAGTTTTCTTGTGGACATAGCTACGTATTTCGCGGCTTTTATACTGTCGCAGACTTTTTTCATTCATTTACACTCAACGGTAAACTTGGCTTGGGAACATAAACATTCCTTTACTTTTGATTTGTAAACACATTAATTCTCTTCAAACGGTAGAAAAAGCCGTATTGATGTTGGTTCTGCACAAGCTTTATTGCTAAATTCCTCTACTTTGACTCTAAGAAATTAATTAATTAGCTGCAGGATCGACATAAAATATTTTTTGCTTGTGCAAGATCTTCGAGCAAGTTACGTACGATTTTTCTTGATTTTCGTCAACAATAAGAATAGTTTCTTTAATTCTTTTTGTTGGCTAAGCAAGAGCGATGACCATGTGTTGCTCAGTTTAAGTATCATTTATTTATAACAAGGAATATATATGTTAACGCGATATACAACAAGAGAATCGTTCGAGTGCAGAAAACATAAAGCCGTTAATTTCATTGAAGGAGACAAGCTTGGGTTCCGCTTGGTCTGGATTGCAATTTCTTTACTTGGCATCGTCATTGATCTCAATTGTACATACTACATAGTGCCCCGTCGAATGTCAGTGCAAGGAACATATATTGCTGCTGCTGTCGTCCCAGATATAATGACCATGGTAGAGAATATTACTTGTGTGAACTGCATGTTGATAGTAGCTGAAGAACGTAACAGAATCTATCAATTATATCAAATGTTAAATATATATACAATGAATGGATCTTACTTCCTTTATATACTTCATCAAAGATCATCCAACATTTGAGGTTTCTAAGTTCACTTTGTTCTTCATTGTTTGGCTCTGCTGGAATTTGAATATAGAAATGACAGAATGGATACTCATGAATGTTTTCTATCATCTGCAGAATGAACATTAATTTTGCAAATTGCCGTACTTTGAAGTGAAATTTTTCGACGAGGAAAAGGAGGCATAGCTTGTCAGCAACTTCCTAGCAGATATAAACAACTTTCTTCCTGTGACATCCCAGAGTGAATGCAAACTGACGGGAAGTTGATCTCAACCAGCAACTCGTTTAGCTCTGATGCTTTACCGACAAAGTGATCTAGTTACTTATATGAGCCTCTGTTTGCATTTTCTCTCCATGTGTGAAAAAAAAAATGCTACGCTTACATATACTTTTACTTCTCCTATTTTCTCCCATAGGAGCAAAAGATAAGTTTTTGCCTCCATTTTCTTCCAAGTTTCATCAATTCCTTTCTTCCTAATTTTCTATCAATCCTCGTAATGCCTGCCTCTGCAGTCGCTTTCTGAACCGTTTGTATTATTATGACAAGCATGGGCGAGAAAGTTTAAGGAAAAAATGAGCTTCAACTGTTTTTGTTCCTTGAAATTTTTTCCTTGTGGTTTAGAAAAATGGAAGCCTTATTATTAACTGGGGAAATTTTGAATTTTTTTTCTCTCAGAAACTGGCAAGCTTCACTTTTGCTCAAGTTTTTGTCCAAAAGATTCTAATTTGCATGGTCGAAAAAAATATGGCTAAGGGAAACGCAGAATATTTAACGGTGGCAGCATAGCAGAATATATTAATATACACCTGGCCCTTGGGACGACCATAAACAAGATCCAGACTTTGAATATTGTCTTTTCCCAGAGTCACTGTCACCCACATGGGGAGTAGGTTATGCTCTGCTAAGCTTTCACTCAATCAAATTTAAAACGACTCAATATTAATTAAAAAAAACTTAAAAAAACAAAACAGTCTCTCAAATTTATTAGATCACATGGCAACGTGTTGAATCAAACACTAGCTAGAGGACAGAGACAATGAAACAAAACCAAGACGGAGTAAATAAGTTTCAGGCTTCAGACACTGCAGCACCATTACACAAGTTGAAGCCATACCAAATACCATTAGGAATGAAAGTATCATAGTAAAATGTAACAGCCTTGGTGTTATAGCCATATACGGTGACTTTATCTGGCTTCCAACCATCGTATCCATTCCTGTATAGGTATAGGTAGCATATTCTGTATGTACATGGGCCGTATATCTCAAATGTATCTGTAGAGCACCGCTCGAATGTTCTCGAAGAAGGGTCATCTAATCTTGGAGCATAAACCTGATTAATCAAGAGATCAGCAACAAAATCACCACCATTTTTAATTACCCATTAAGCAGTTCACTGGGTTGAATCCCCTTCTGCATAAAAGAAAGTGGTCTATGAATGGATGTTTAAGAAGAAACCTGATTTCCATATGCATCGCCAAATGAAAGACTGATCTGATCTCTTGTGTATCTGGTTGAAGAACAGCTTGTCTTTATTTTCACTGTGTAGGAACAACTTCCTTGATTCTGCTAGCCCAAAAAAAAATTTGCTTTTTCAGATACAAAAAAAAAAAAATCCGAGAATTTTTAGTTGAAATTTCAATAACCTTTGATCTCAATGGATCTTTGGTCAAAATGGGTAAATAGGAAGCAAATCATTGACTTTATGGAAATAAAGTGTCTGACTTTTTTGATACAAATCAACTTTCAAAAAGCTGTAGTTTCTGCAATTTTTTTTGCGGATAACTTTCTTGCCTTGAAGAGCTTGCAGAGAAGGGGGTCTTACCTGGTGGGTTTCATTGAGCTTGAAAGATTCGAGTGCGTGTGGCTCAGTGGCTATAGGGTTTGCTTTTGAAAAGGCAATTATGATGGCGAACGTCAGAATTGAAAGCAGGGCTTTCCTCATCTTGTCCATAACCAGCTACCTGTCTGGTGGTTACTTAGTCGGATAATCAGGGATGAGGGTAACCTCATTATTCATTATATATGGAATTTGACATCTAGCAAAGAGAGAAAGGGTAGATTAGACTTTACATCTTTGGCTGAACGGCCGTCGCTATTTCCTTCCGTCACATGTCAATGAACCAACCATAAAATAAAATTAGATATAGGAAAATCTTAGGAATCCAAAAAAAAAAAAAAAATTGTTTTGGGAAATTCATAAGTAAATTTGAATTTAATTTATCCCCAATGGTTAGCTTAAAAAAAAAAAAAAGAAACATTCTGTTAGATGGAATCACGAATCCAAATTTTGGAGTCATCATGTAACGAGAAGTTTGTCACTTTTTGTACACTACATTCACTTCTTTTTTTTTAGCCACAAACAAGACTATTTTTCCTCTTATAAACGAACCAAAAATGATTTGAAACATGAGCTCCTTTTCTTTCTAATAGAACTGCTTCGATGACCACCAACCTTATTCGGTCTGTCGTTCCTCTGTTTTTAACTTTTTTATGTTCCTTGTGAATTACAAACAGATCACAAGCAAATAGAAAGTCATGGTATGTGTTCAAGTATAATAATCATGAGAAAGTAATAAAAATATATCAATCTATGAAGCGTGTGCAAGTCAAGAAAGCGTTCGATGTTTGCAGCAGTATTGTTTTCATCACCTCGCCAAACACAAGTAAGAGTGTGATAACCATGCATCCCTCACAAGAAGTGACAACACGACTTACCCTTTCATCTGTCTTGCATTATGTTCCGAACAAACATCCATTAGCATAAATCATCTTACTTTACTACATCGGGAGAAATTGGAAAAAAAAAAATCTTATAAAGAGCAAAGCAAGACAATTGATGAAAGGAACATATGTGTATGGCAAAACGTAGAATCAAAAGGTTTGACCAAACATTATATGTTGCAAAACAATAAGAAATGCATATGCATCCAGAAGAAACTCGGACCAGTTCTGGACTTCTCATTAGAACTCCGTTGGAGGCTTCATCCTTGTCAATCTTCTGATTCTATCTTTTTCTGTATTTTCCAAATATCCCTTCAAAAGCATACAGGAGAAAATGTCAACTGAAGCATCAAGAAGAAATCTAACTAGACACTAATATCATGCATTCAGTGGTGTATGTTGGTGGTGGAAAGAACAAAAACAAAAGATTTAAGTTCTGGTATCTTATTTATTACTACCATAAATTCATGAAACAAGGGAAATCTTAAATCTGCTTTCAGTGGTATAGTGAAGAGGCCCTTTTCTTACTTCGGTTTACATGGACACTTGTACATTAGTTTGAAAGTATAGCATTATTACAAACAAAGTAGGATCATCCAAGGCATCCATCACATGAATAGTAGAAGACAATGTTTAATCGGTCTCGTGTAAAATAAATGACATGAATCATGATATTTATGCTAAGTACATGGGCAGCGCCTATGACAACCTATACCAAATCAGTATCAAGAGTTTTAGGTGTCACATTTCCTAAGAGTACTGAAAATGTTCGGTATGTCACCTCACCTTCCAAACAATTTCATCCAAACACAAGCAAATTCTTCCATATTTATCAAGGAAAACACGTTCAGTTGGAGGCTTTCCACATACATCCTTCACAGCTGAGGTTATTACAAAGATCACTTCTGACACTGGAGGAAAACAAAACAGTGGTTAATACTAGCATAGATGTAAGGGACTCAACAACTCTTGAATAAAATGCATTTTCCAGCTCATGGCCAATCAGAGCATGCTCCAAATTGTCAACAGAGCTGATGCCATTAAATCTCATTGAAAATACAATTACATTCTTTAATATAAATTTCTTTTCTTTGTTTTTGGAAGTCAGACAGTGGCACCTAATAGGTTTAGAATTCCTGATCTTTCTTTTACCCCCTGTTCTCAGTACAGAAAGATATGCAATATGACAGAGTTCATTTACAACTAATCTCTTCCATTATTTAAACAGTAAGGTCATAATCAATTTATTACAAAATAATTCCAATATCATATTAGCATTCTTTATTAGCTTATAACAGTAGCGGTGAAAATGAAGGAGCCCATTCAATTTTTGAACTCAGTCAATTATATTAATGTCAAGACAAAAGAACTACTCACTGCAACTATATGTTATCAAATTCAAATATCCGTTATCCCTTCCCCATCTCAGAAAAGAAACCCATAATAAATCATGGAACAGCAACCCACAGAGACAGCACTTCAACCTGACAAGTGGGCACTCCAGTTTAAGCATCAACAATTGAGATCAACCATTTTTTACAGTTTTGTTTTACTATCGGCAAATATTAAATAGGGATGTGATAAATACATACAGGCAAGTTCATCATACTCATCCTTCCCTACAACATATATGCTGACATCTCCTAGCACCGTGTATACAATATAAACAGACCTGATACAGAAAACAGTGGTCCAAGTTAAAACTTGTAGTATCATACATAATAAAACATGCAACTCTGTAACAATAAGGAATATGGACAACAGTTTGCAATATGGCAAAAAGAGAAAACCATTCTGAGTTGATCTTCTGATTTTGAAGACCCTGGAAAGTCTAAGCTGCTAAACTTCATGGAAAAAGATTGTCACTTGAGCATGGATCATGTTTCTCTTCTACAATTCATTGCACCACCATATTATATTACCAACTTCACTATCTGTATGCTGTTTTATCAAATATCAGGACTATCTAGCAACTACATGTACCACCAGACAGTAGAACTGTATAACTGATCATAGCCAATCAGAAGTCCTCTCTGGTCATGATTTAGATATACTATTTAAACTACGTATTGCTTGTTAGCTACATGCATAGTAACCAAATTTCAATCTACGCAAGTGATCTTAGATAAGGAAATTCACATAGGTTTAGATACATACATCACAATTTCAAAGCATGAGACAGGTGACAGAATAGGACACATACTTGTGGCAAGCAACAAGGAGTTCTTCATTTTTTACACCTTTCAGATTATCAGCTCCAAGTTTGACCAAGAAAGAACGCCAATGTAAGCGCTCCTCTGCAGGAACTCCATGAAAACTGCAAATAATAAGTGCGTATGTTTAGTTCAATATGTCATCATAAAATTGAAGTTGTATGGCTGCATATGGCCCAAGATGACTACAGGTCTCCATAAGAAAGGCCGCACAAGAAAAAGGCTGTTTCACTTATCAACTGAACAAAATATAACATCAACAGCATTTCTTCTCGTAATTTAATTACTACATTCTGCAACGAATACACATCCAAGCAATGGTATCCGCAGAGCTGGAGCATATCAAATTGTGACTTTTACACAAGGAATCTCTCTCTCCGTCTCTCCTAGAGTTTCTTCAATTAGATTGAGCTTTTTGTGAAATCTCAATCATACTACCAAGAAAAGATTACCAATAACGAAATTAACCCCTGCCCGAACAAGAGGGTCATAAAAAACTTACCAAATATCAAATCTAGTAATCAATATTTTAAATTGGTTCAACCATAGGGCAAAACAGACCCCATAATACTCGTATTTATAAGCCGGATCTAACACTAATGAAATGCTCCCTTTGCAGGGAATTGCAACTGGGTTGATGTTTTTTTGAGCTAAAATGCCATTATTCAAATAGATTCATGAAAATCCCAACTACACACCCAACAAAAAAATCTAGTCAACCCCAATTCAGATCCAACAGAAGTAGAGCCACAAACACTATTATCCGAAGCCTCCAACGAAATCTCTAAATTAAATCAATTTTGCACAAACTCAACACTGACAAGACGGTACCCTATAAGACATCACTAATTGCGGAAATTTAGGGAATTCGAAGCAGGTTTCGATTGATTTGGTGAAATAGTGAAGCACCAAGAAAAATGGATGCTTAGAAATGGGAGGAGGGGATCTGATCTTACCGTTCAATGAGGATATTGCCCTCAGAGTTGGCAAAGAGGACGGCGAGTATCATAGTCTCAGCTTCTTCCCTTCGTCCCCGTTGATATTCACACGACCCTTCTCTATTTCAATCCTTCAGAAAAGTACTCCTTACATCTATTTCAATGCCCCGGGGGTTTTCATTTCTTTCCTGCTACGAATTTCTCAAGTCCTAATTTTATTTTTTTTCCCCACCTATTTGAAATTTGCTCAGATTGACATAGTGAAGATCACTTAATATATTTATTTAATAATTAATATTAGCTTATGGGATAATCAGGCATTAAAAAATTGAAAAAGATAAATATTATATCCATTATTTATGATTAATATTGTTCGTTTTTCAAAAAAAAAGAAAGGTAGAAAGTGGAATAGTACATACAAGAAAGAGAAAAAAAAAAAATAGAGTAAAGAAAATAGAAAAATCATCATTAAAATTTTTTATTTAAATTCTTTAATCATTTTCATTATTCCATACTTGTATTCATGTTAATGACGTTTTTGAGAAAGTTATGACCAAAAGTGAAAAATGAAAAAATTACTCTGGTCCCTTTCATTAATAGATTAGAAACAGAATAACATTGCAAAACTGTTACAAAAGACTTGAAGATTCTCCCGAGGCTTATCACTAGCACTAGATGTAATCTAAAATAACCTTCAAGAACAGAAGCAAGCACTAATACTATACGACTATTACGTGAGCAGCTGAGAATAAACCTACATAAGATAAGATTCAATATTGATTCATACTATCCTCGTAATTAAACTAGAAGTTGATAACCAGTTTTTTCTGCCACTTCTAGTTAAAAGTCCAATGACTTTAGTCTAAGATCTCTCACAGTTACGTTCATTGTCGAGGTATACCAGTAAGACATAAATGTGTTTCTGGGATCAAACCTAAGTAACCTAGCTAGCCAGCACTTGTTCAAATTCTTGCTTATTGCTAAAGGACATGCATTCAATGGAGTATTTAAATTCATTGCACGTAAATGAAAACTTAGTTGAAAACTAGAAATTAAGGTTAAGCAACAACTTAGAAACTGACATCGTTTATCACCTTTAGTGAAAGACAAACACAGCCTAGCATGTGTACTAACATCTTCCATGAAACTACAATCTTTTTTCATCCCATTTAACTTTAAATAAATTGCTAACTATCTCCTCAACCTTATCATATGGAAAACAGCTCATAGAACGTGACAAATAAAAATTGAAACTACCCCACATGAACTGAAAATTTAGTCTTCCATGTTTTTGTTAGAAACACAAATGCCTTAGCCTTACGAATTCAACTGTACAACTCTACCACATAGGGTTTGTACTCCCGAGTTCATTAATTTCCAGCAATGTGTTACACCCGTAATTTATAGAAAACAGATGGAACAGTTTGCACGCCAACTCAAAAGATCGATGTGATTGAGTTTAGATGAAAAATGTGTGGACCATATTGGCTTCTATATGGAATATATATATATAACTATTCCAACAACAAGAGGTTGC
The DNA here is from genome assembly GCA_022379115.2 of Bauhinia variegata. Lineage (NCBI taxonomy): Eukaryota > Viridiplantae > Streptophyta > Magnoliopsida > Fabales > Fabaceae > Bauhinia > Bauhinia variegata. The sequence continues at coordinate 23,779,891 of CM039427.1, forward strand.
AGATTAAAGGCATCAAGTTTGATCTTTTTGCTTTTGTTTACCTTTTACGAATTCGGTGCATTTCAACAAATTAAGTGACAAAGTTCACCCTCTTAACGATTATTTCCTATTGTTCCTTAATAAAATCAACATGCATACCATTTTCTTTTCATTTGATTAACGATGTTTTGTCGCTTTCTGACAAATCCTCTGGACAAATATAATTTACCCCTAAAGAAAATGATCTTCTGCTCTAATATCTTGCATGCTACAACTGTTTGTTAGATGCCTTCTGTCCTTCTGATGTTTCCATCATAAAATGCCGATCATGGAATGGTTGGACTTGTATGTTTTGTACTCTGGTTCATGCAGCAGCACAGATCTCTCAAATCTTTCTCTTTTTTTGATTTTTTTTTTCTTTTGTTTATCTTTTTGCAGTACTCTACAGAGTGGCAGAGGAAGATCGCATAGGGCTGCCTTCTATTACGAGGCAACTGTTTTATATGTAGAACTACTGGAATCACAAAGAGAGAAGTCAAACAGTGAAAAGCTGAAAAGATATTCTATTGTAGTAACCAACGGAATTAATTTCCTGCTAGGACAAGTGCTGAAACCTATATAGGATTTTTATTTACCAATAGAAACTGCAACAAATTGTTCTCTTCTCCTAGTTTACTGGTTTCTTTCTTTATGGTAAATTTGGGGTTCGTCTTCTGACATTTACATTTTGGTAATGTCCAATACATACCCATGCTCACATGCACAATAACTAAACCAAGATGCATACTTCTTATAAAAAGGATATGAAATTGAATGACAGTCTAAGTAGTTAATATATGTGGGAAACATTTAAATCTCCATCACATGGGGTTTGTTACGCCCATACTTCATTAATTTCTTGTAAAGGATTGGAAGTTTCATATTACAACCTTTATAGAATGCAGATGAATTGCTTTCCATTTTCTTTTCTAACTAGCTTCTAACCCATCCATGAATTCAAGATGTCAATGAATTAAATTAAGATGAAGAATTTGTGGCACAGATCTAAGAAACTATTTTCTTTTTGGCAAATATTATAAGATTCTACTATTTATAAAAGCAATTAATCATTTGAACTGAGTTCAGAATCTTCTTTTTGTCATGAATCATGTCTCTTGAATCTTATTATATTATCAGCAAAAGAAAATTTCAAACTTTCTGGCTAATAGAACAAAAGACCTGTCATAGTCAATCAATGTGTGCTTTGTTAACGGTAATCAACAATCATAGAATGTTTGTTTTCCCCTTCGATTGACAATGTTTTGTTTGTTTCTGAGAGATCATTCTGCACAAATATCTTTCATGCTACAACTGTTTGTTAGACAAAAATCAGGACATGAGTTTCATGAAGTGACGGCCATCTTAATCATCTAAGTCTTGTTTAATCTTTTCATATTTCAAAAGGAAGGGCACCTTTCGTCCATTATGGTAAAATTTTATCAAAAATGAAATGTACTTTGTGCAGTTCCATCTTTAGAATGATCCTAGGTTTCATCTTCTTACTTGGTAAGAGTGAAAACGTGAGTAAGAAAGGGAGAAGAAATGAAAAGAATGCATTGGACCATTTTCACTGCTACCTAGCAAATCACTAGGCTTCGCTAGATCTTTTCCTTAATTATGTTATCTTGGTAATGGCCAATACAGAATTACATACACAACACAAACACATGCAGAACCCAGATTCAGTATAAGAAATAGGCTGAAAAACCATAAACACTTTCCTGTTTCTCATTCTTTCATAAATAACAATTGAAAACTTCAATAGATGCTACTACATCGAACGGAACACTACCAATAGCTTTATGCTAGTTAACTAGGTAGTTCTTTTTTTATCCTAAGAGTTGATATAGAATGGGATTTTATAATTCATTGAGAGAGACCCCTGTGAAAATATAAGCGCCAAGAATAGAAGCTTAATTTCTGTTGAGGAGTTCTTCAATCATCTGCAAGGCCACCCTCTGTTCTTCATCCAAGCCATTGCTCTCTTCTGGTTTTACCTTCTCTGCGGTATCGGGATCACTATCAGGCACTGGCAATTCTGACTCAGAAGCTCCAAGATTTTTCTTTTCCAGCTGAACCATCATGACCCAGTTTGAGTCAGAACGAGATCCAGGTCGCTTCTGCCACACTCCGATGTGGGAGTTTTCAGTGTCAAGCCTCAGGCAAGTGAGAGAAGTTGAGGGGGATTTGCAGCACTTCCTCAGCTTTGCATTGAGAACCGCAGACAATGTTTTGGCCGAGGAAGAAGTGGAACTTGGATTGCCCATTTGATCATTGACCACTGGGAAGTTTGTTTTTGCGTTTCTTCCACTCATCAAAATGGCTGCTTCATCATATGCTCTTGCTGCCGCTTCAGCCGTTTCAAATGTGCCAAGCCACACCCTCCTCTTCCTATATTCACATACCAAGTCAGATTTTCATATTCAATGAGTAAATTTCTGCAAACATTGAATATAATAAAGAATGCAAGTATCATATAAAGATTGACCAACAGGGAGAGCTCGAAGGTGTGCATAAGCAAATAAAAAACAGAGTAGACTAGAGTTGTCTATAAATAAATGGAAGTAAGAGTTAGTTTGATGAGAATAATACAGCAGTGGGTGACGAATCTCAGATACCCAAGAGCCCCAGTGGCGTTGTCTGACACCTCTGAATTTCTTTGATTGCACCATGTTTGTCAGAAGTATGTTGTGCTAAGGAGGATGAGAGAGAGAGGAATGGGGAATATATAGAGAGAATGTGGAATTGTCTTAAAATGTGGAACCCATGCTTCAGGTATAAGAATATATATGGTGATGGTACAGCAATTTAAGACTACTTGCTTGTGCATAAGGGTACTTGGGATATTACCACAGTAAGAGTAAACAAAACCAACTAACTATGCAAGAGTGGTAAATTCTTGTACTTAATGGAATTTAACACTGCACAGATCCTATCATGGCAAATAAGATACCTAACAAAAGAAATTGTAAATTGGCTGGTTGTCCTTTTCCAATGTTTTGGTACTTTTTGGAAGTATATATTCAGTTACTCCTATCTGGAAATCTGTTCTTTCCCTACTTTGAAAGGCGCTTTGTAACATCCTAGATTGGTACCTATAAACTTAAACTATTCCAAGACTATAATTATGTGATCATAAATCAATCTTATCCTCCGACGTACAACAAGTAACATATTCTGGACAAGTTTTATGAGTATATTTTTTATTGAGCGCTAACCTTTTACTAAAGGTACTTTTGTCTGTCTCCAGAAAAAGATCAGTTTAGTGCACAATGATCGTTATTATATATGGATCTACCAAGCATTAATTGCTTGCTTTCTGCAGTTTAACAATGTTATTTCATCTGAGACAAGAGTACAACCAAATTTCTGTTTGAGTGTTTTTCTTCTGATCTATCTTTATCTAAATGTTGTTGTCTTGACAGAAAAGTAATACAAATTTACATCTAGCCTAGGTAGATAAATGAGATGCATGTGTGTTATCATTGTAATAGCAAAAACTAACAGCTAGCTCAGCTGACATAACGTTAAAAGTTGTACGAAGCTTTTTGGTGTGGTCCCAGCTTATGGCATTAGGTTGTGATAGCATTAAAGCGACAATAGGCTAGGTAGAAGGGGCTAGATGTTGATGATCTCCAAGCCAACGTGCATGCTTCCTCATAGCTATTAGCTACTTTAATTTGATTAGTGAAAGTGCAAGGCTTTAATTTATTACGGGTCGGGAGATCTTTCGTAGCAGAAGAGCACATGTATCCTTAGCTTTGCTTTGCGTGTGAACGAAGGCTATAACTTTCTGCTCGTGGCAGCTGTAAGCTACCATACTCCATGTCTCCATACATAGAGTGGGGGAAGCTTCACGTTCATCAACCACTCATTCTCTCATCTTATTGATTAAGCTCAAGCTCACTAGTGTTAATGGTAATTGCAGAGTCGAATTATTTAGGGTCATTGGCTTGGATCGGACAATTTCGGCCTAACTCGTTGCTTGTCTAAATTTTGATGGGTGAGTCCAACTTCCATCAACCATCTCTTTCTCTTTCAACTTTCAACCCCACTTTTCATTTAATTCAGCAAACCTCATCATACAAATTAATTACACGTGATGACATTCAACTTTGCCTTGTTCCTGGCCTGGCCTGGCCCCTCCACTGTTTTCTTAACCCTTTTCCCCACAAATGCCTCCAGCTGAAAGGCACGTATCCTTAGATTTCAACTTCGGTAACTATCATCATTCATCGGTTGAACAGAAGAATCAAGACTGGTTCATGCTCCGTAATTGATAATTATGATATTATAGCACGTATTAGCCCAAGTCTATTGACTACACTACTTATGATAATGATGATGACGATATTGCTGTCTCATAATTACTAGTACTGGTACAATAATTGTAATGAGATTGTAAGAATTATCCATAGTACAAGTAGTTAGTACGCAACAATCGAGTGAAGCTTTACCAAAATAGAAAGGGGAGAACGAATTGGATTCGGCTACCCAAAAAGGACAGAAATGGAAAAGTGCCTGCCCCAAAATGCAGATCCCCAACTTATCCCAATTCCCAAGTGAAATTTTCTTTTAACACCCCACGTTTTCCTTTTACACCCCCAACTAAAGTGGCCGTACGTGGATTGAGAAAACAATAGCAGTAAGAGGTGTTGTGTGCAAACAAAAATAAGGGTGAGGCTTTTTCTTTTGTCGTCCCAGTTCCATATTTGTGGACCGGTTAGGATATGAGGCTTTTCTTTTTTTTAAAAAAAATGACTTGATATATAATGTTAATTTTGAGTGGTCATTTCCCTCTGGCACACCCTTTTTTTATAAACACACACCCCACGAGATGGAGGGCCATTCTGTCAAATTTATTATAAGGCGCGTGATGTTGATGAAGGTGCATGACAGTAATTTTCACAAGGTAAATTTATCATTTTATACTTTTTTTTTGTGTCCGTCGGCCATATATATATAAATATAAATGGGATTGAAATTTAATAAAAAAAAAAAAATTATCTTTTATATTTTTATTTAATTTAAATTAGATTAGATATAAATTAAAAATTTTAAAAATAAATTCATATTTTATATATACTTGTGATAAAATAAAATAAAATCATCACATCACACTTAGATTAAAGCCAAGACATTATTCAATTAGTATCATGAACACCTCTGGGTTGCTGCTCAGTTACTTAAAAGGAATCTTGTCGCAGAGAAGAAGTGATTAAAATGTATATTTCTTTATATATAACTTTTATTCTCCTATTTTATCTTTCTTGAGAAATGAACAAATTAAATTGATTTCAATATCACATGGTAAAGTATCGTTTTCAGATTTGTTATTCTCTTGGATTTGATTAAATAAAGTTAATTTACCTAAATTTCCGGGTTAATTGGATGCGTCATACTGTGTGCTGCCACAGTGTTAGTCTTCATTTTTTATTTTATTTTTTTGCTATCTATCTTATAACGTCAAGTGCATTCATGGCAGTCATTTGAGAAAGTGTAAAAAATTTGATTTCAGGGCAAAGGAGAACAATTAAAGGAGACGATGAACACAGATTTCATTTCAGGCACTCAAGCGAAGACTTGTCTTGGTTTTTTCCTTGGCAATAGAGAGGTGAGCTTTCTCAATCTGACGCGAAAATCACAGAGCTGCAGCTGCATGCATGCATGGATTAATTGAGTTCTTGCTTTTATACACTAATGATTTTCAACTTGAAGGAATATCATATGCCTCAACCGTCAAAAACTTTATATCATTTGATTTCGGAAAAGATGCTTGCACACCATTTTATATATACCCTTTGATTTTAATTTATTTACAAACATAAAAAAATAAAAAAGTCACTTTGCTAAAAACACAGCATGTCTGTAAATTTCCTTTCTGCTGGGGTCCAGTCCAGATATGATTGTTTAATTTCATTCGTTATCGTTGTGGCGTGCAATTGGTTCCATCGTAATAATAACTTTTGTAGGGACTTAATAAAAGCACTTTCCAAGTTTTGTAACGGTTGGGGTCGGTGGACCCTTTCCGCTGAAAACTGGGTGCACCTGTCTGTCCACCACCATAATTTTCTTTAAAAACTGCGAAAGAAAAGATGCAATGCAAGAGTAATAACGCGTAATAACGAGATGATTGCGCATATATATACTTGACTAATTGTCAAGTGTAATAACGTGTTTCGTATTGCTCGTCCATATCCAAATTCCAACTCTCTTATTTATCGGATCCTCCACGCTGTGTCAGTGTTTTTAGCTCAATGTCATGACTTGTGATTTTCTATCATTTATATTTATATTTATACGCGCATAGCCAAGATCGGATCTGATCCTCGCTCTCTCTTCTCTTCCTCTCTCCTCTGATTCTCGGATTTCTCTGTCAAGTGAGTTCCTTTTTCTCCCCGCTCTCTTCCTCTTTGTCTAACTTTTATTCAATCAATACTGAATTGAATTGGCAATGACACTCGTGATCATTAGCTTCTATCTATACTCTTTAATCAAACTATATAGCTTCTGATTGCAATCCTGCTCAAATCCTTTTTAGGTTCACTCAATTTTGATCCGATCAAATTGTTTGATCTCTGAAACTTCATTTTTTTTTCTTTCACCCTGTTCTCCCTTACAGTCAAATTCAAGTTTTTTTTTTTTTTTCTTTCCTAACTTTGAAGCCTTTTTTTGGTTGGTTTTAGTGGGTTTTTGTGATTTCTATTCCAGGTGAAAAATGGCGCAAATTTTGCTGCACGGTACTCTCCACGCTACGATCTATGAGGTGGATAGGCTGGAAGGCGGTGACGGTGGCAATTTCTTCAGCAAGGTAAAATAATTTTGTCTAGTTGGGCCAGTGTTGAATCTGGCGATTTAACTTGGATCTAGCTGTCAACTTTGCTCTTGATTCATGTTACTTCTGAATGTTGTGTATTTCTACCATTTGTGCTTTCTTCTTTTTATTCTGGCTACTGACTAGAATGCGTCTTCGAGAAGGCGTAAAATGACTGATTTTGAAAGTATAATTTCCTCTTAGATTATTACGCTAAATATTGCAAATCTCAAATTAGAAAGATTGGCTTTTGTCTACTTCTTTTCCAATACTCTTATTTCCTTTATAAATGAAGCGAAGATCGTTTCCTCTGTTAATAGTGAAGGAGGATGTTTTGTCGTCAAGCACTTCTTGGAAAATATTTTATGAATTCTTAATTAACAGTCTCTTTCATGGGAAATTGTTTGTAACCCTTCAATCTAAATGACATTATGCTCATTCAACTGGCATTTTACCTCATTACCAATATGATTATATCGTATTATCCTTTGTTCTAAATAAGCCAGTGTGTTAGATATTAAATTTTACATTAGTGATTTGCTGTATCCATTTCATTGCCCGATCAAATTCCTTCAACTATAGGCTGGATTGTTTTATGTATTAACTTAGAGCTTGTTTGGATTGACTTCTAAAAAAAAAGAAGAAGTAGAAGTAAAGTTAGAAGGAGAATGAGAAGTTATTTTGTATTTTGATTGATTTTTAAAAAGTTCTCTTTTATTAGAAAAGAATAAGCTAAAAAGAGAAACATTCCCACCAACTTCTTAAAAAAATGAGATTTTTGGTTTTTACAAGTACTTCTTCTTCTGCACAAAAACCAAATCAAACAATAAATTTTATATAAAAATGCTTCTTTTTAAAATTAAAATGAGAAGTACCTCGCCAAAAGCTAGTGCGACCAGGCTCTTCTTCTTTTGATACTTTTAAAGTTGTATTCTGCTTTGCCTTGTCTATTAATTGTTATTATGCCATCCCATATTCATTCAAGCATTGGAATATCTACATACATTTTTTCTCCTATAATTGTATGAATATCTATACTCCTTTCTCCTCTCTTTTTCGATGTACATTTTATTTATTCTCGTAACGCTAATTTTGTAGCTCAAGCAAAACGTTGAAGAGACAATTGGTATTGGAAAGGGAATAACTAAACTCTATGCATCCATTGATCTAGAGAAGGCAAGAGTTGGAAGGACCAGACTTATTGAAAATGAACAATCCAATCCTAAGTGGTATGAGTCTTTTCACATTTACTGTGCCCATATGACTTCAAATGTTATATTCACTGTGAAAGATGATAACCCTATTGGGGCAACATTAATTGGAAGAGCGTATGTTCCTGTTGAAGACATCTTGGACGGTGAAGAAGTAGATAGATGGGTTGAAATCTTGGATGAGGACAAAAATCCAATAGAAGCAGGCTCGAAGATCCATGTGAAACTGCAATTTTTTGATGTCACAAAAGACCGCAACTGGGGTAGGGGTATAAGAAGTCCTAAATTTCCTGGAGTTCCATATACTTTCTTCTCACAAAGACAAGGATGCCGCGTTTCTCTGTACCAAGATGCTCATGTCCCCGATAATTTTGTGCCTAAAATACCTCTTGCTGGGGGAAAAACTTATGAGCCTCATAGATGTTGGGAGGATATTTTTGATGCAATCAATAATGCAAAGCACTTGATCTACATTACTGGCTGGTCTGTTTATACTGAAATTTCCTTGGTAAGGGATTCTAGGAGGCCAAAGCCTGGGGGAGATGTAACACTTGGTGAGATTCTCAAGAGGAAGGCAAGTGAAGGTGTTAGGGTTCTAATGCTTGTTTGGGATGATAGAACCTCTGTTGGTTTGTTGAAAAAAGATGGCTTGATGGCTACACATGATGAAGAAACGGAGCAGTACTTCCAGAACACTGATGTGCATTGTGTCTTATGCCCCCGCAACCCTGATGATGGCGGAAGCATTGTTCAGGATTTACAAATTTCCACCATGTTTACTCATCACCAAAAGATTGTGGCGGTGGACAGTGAGTTGCCAAGTGGAGGGTCAGATAAGAGAAGAATTGTAAGCTTTGTTGGGGGTCTTGATCTCTGCGATGGAAGATATGATACTGCCTTCCATTCACTTTTTAGAACCTTGGACACAGCACACCATGATGATTTCCATCAGCCTAACTTTCCTGGTGCTGCCATCACAAAAGGTGGCCCCAGGGAACCTTGGCACGACATCCACTCCCGGCTTGAAGGACCCATTGCTTGGGATGTTTTGTTTAACTTTGAGCAGAGGTGGAGGAAACAAGGTGGTAAGGATTTACTTGTTTCACTGAGAGAGCTTCAAGATGTCATTATTCCTCCATCACCTGTAATGTTCCCTGATGACAATGAGACATGGAATGTTCAGTTATTTAGATCTATTGATGGTGGGGCCGCTTTTGGGTTCCCCGAGACTCCTGAAGATGCTGCCAAAGCTGGGCTTATTAGTGGAAAGGATAATATTATAGATCGAAGTATTCAAGATGCTTATATTAATGCTATTCGACGAGCAAAGAATTTTATCTATATTGAAAATCAATACTTCCTTGGAGGCTGCTTCGGCTGGAGTGCTGATGGTATTAAGCCAGAGGACATAGGTGCTTTGCATGTGATCCCGAAGGAACTTTCACTTAAGATTGTCAGCAAGATTGAAGCTGGTGAAAGGTTTACCGTGTATGTTGTTGTCCCCATGTGGCCAGAGGGTCTCCCAGAAAGTGCATCAGTGCAGGCAATATTGGACTGGCAGAGAAGGACAATGGAGATGATGTACAAAGATGTTATTCAGGCACTCAGGGCAAAGGGACTCGAGGAGGATCCTCGTGACTATTTGACATTCTTCTGCCTCGGTAATCGGGAGGTGAAGAAACAGGGAGAATACGAGCCTTCAGAACAACCAGAACCTGATTCAGATTATGCAAGAGCCCAGGAGGCCCGGCGCTTCATGATTTATGTTCATACCAAGATGATGATAGGTAAGTCAGAAAGCTAAACTGGCATCATTTTTGTCAATTAAAAAAATAATAATTATAGAACATCATAGAGCTGTGCTTTTTGCAGTTGATGATGAATACATAATTGTTGGGTCTGCCAACATCAACCAGAGATCAATGGATGGTGCCAGGGACTCTGAGATTGCCATGGGTGGTCATCAGCCCTATCATTTGGCTACCAGGCAGCCAGCACGTGGTCAAATCCATGGCTTCCGCATGTCATTGTGGTATGAGCACCTTGGCATGCTTGATGACACCTTCCTCCATCCAGAAAGCGAAGAATGTGTCAGGAAGGTGAACCGGATTGCTGATAAGTACTGGGATCTCTATTCAAGCGAGTCACTTGAACGAGACCTTCCCGGTCACCTGCTCCGCTATCCCGTTGGGGTTGCCAGCGAAGGTGAGATTACACCCCTACCTGGATTTGAATTCTTCCCGGACACCAAGGCTCGCATTCTTGGTGGCAAAGCTGACTACATGCCTCCAATCCTTACTACTTAGTTCGATTTTCTACCTGCTTCACAAAATTTACAGATGCTTGTTTTTGTACTTCTTCCGGTGTAAGAGTAATAAAATATAATGTGCCGCTGATACGTTACTGATCATGTTTGATTATGGTGTTGAGATTCTGTGAATTTGTGACGTGGTCTACTGGTATGACTTTAGCTGGATGATAGATACAACTGGTTTTTTGTGCATCTTTCTTCCTGTTGTTCCATCGTATCATGTCATTTTTGTCTTTATTCCTTCAAGTTTCAGATTTAAAGTATCCTCTGCAAACCAAGTAGTCTTACAAACTGAGACAATGTCAAACAGAAAAATAGTGGTTGATTGTATTTCTTCTTTTAGGAAAGAAAATGCGATATGAGAAATCTTACTAAGGATAATATCAAATAACAAAAATGAAAAGCAAATATGAGAAATTCAAGTAAGAGGACAAATTTTAAAGTTTTAGACAAATGCAGTGTTTGCTCCTCTACGTACGTTCATGGGTCCTCAGTTCCCACAGAATATCGAAGTTCCAAAACTTGAATTACTTCTTCCTCTTCTAGAAGTTGGCAGGTTGACCCTTGACCTCAAAGTTCAAAGCCCACCCAAACAGAACATTTAACTTTATTTCCCTGACCCTATCTTCTGGTCCTCTCCCCTCTCCCCTCTCCCCTCGGATCTTTGCAAAAGTGAAACCAAAATACTCTTTTTGACACTTTTCATATCCAACTCCAAAAGCCTAGAAAGAAATCCAGATGATTACGGCTATTCTACACCAACAGTACTCTATTACGTAAAGAGAAACATGCAAACGCACCCAGTGTCCACCTCTCCCTCTAAATATACAGGATCTTCTTCAACTGTTTTGAGTCTTGAAAACCTGATGCAGACCATAATTTTAGGACCATATACAGTGGCCAAGGGAGTTCCATACCAATTCCGAGCATTCTTCTTCTAAATCTAGGGGTTTCGGTGCTTCCATCTTCAAACATTGTCAGTAACAACAAAACAAGTTTGAACCTTGCAAGAAGGAGGAAGGTGATAAGAAGTACGGCAAGTCAGCGGAATTTATACCCAAAATCTTCTAATTTTATACAATAATGTCCCTTTCGTCTATTACAGCAAACGTTAATAGCTTGTCTGAAGTATTGTTTATGGTGTTCCCCATGGCCAGGGGTAACCAAAGACTATAAATTTAACTGCTGTAGAGCAAGCCAAAGGTTGGCTTGTTGCTACGTTTCCACCGAATCCAGAAATCGTTTAGTTCCAGTGTTCCACCTCATGAATTGTCCATTTTCCCCCCAATCCGGGAAACCAAGCAAGCAACCATGGTAAGACTGGAAAGTAAATATATGAGCAAGGAAAAGGAACAAAACCAAAACCATCAAAGATGAGAACGAGAATTTCAAGTAAAAGGAAAAGTTTTAAATAAACTATTCTTCTTACTACTTTTCCGAGTTCCCAAAACTTATGGATTATTCTCCCGTTCTAGAAGATAGCAAATTGACCTCTCGACCATCCAAACCAAACGCCACCCACCTCCTTTTTGTCCCTTTCCATATCTAACTCCAAAAGCCTTAGGAGAAATCCAGATAATTACGTCTATTCTACCCCAACAACCAATTAACTAGTGCCATCTATTACTATAAAGATTACTTGCAACTTTCTGTGCGTTTTGATTTGTAATTCTCTTTCAGTAACAATTATTGGTTTCCAGATTTCGTAATCCAAGTTCGACGTACCGTACCTGTCTATATGATAAACGGTGCCTTCTGCTTTTCCTCTATACTCATTCTTTCCCTCTCTCTGTACTTCAACTGTTTATTTTTTCCACAAAATGGCTTCTATTTCACAGGGTGTTGTTTTGACTACAGCCATGCTTATCTCAAGTACTGTGATTTATATTGCTTTCTATTGGCAAAAAGCTTCCCCAACATTCCAACTCTCGGGGAATTCCAATTCTCAGGAACCCAACAAACAAGTTCTTCGCTCTTGCTTATTCACAGGTAAAAAGGGTTCCTCTGTTTTGCTTTGCTTATTCACAGGTAACTTTATTGAGAAAACCTATTCATATGTCGTATTGATTTGTGTTGGTATTCCAGAGGAAAAGAAAAGGGAAAGAAAAAACAAGAAGAAGAAAGTGAAGTTTGCAGAGAATGTGAAGGAAGAAAGTGTAATTCAAGCCACCGAAGAACACAAGGAAGAGCAGAGGAAGCCAAAGAGAGTATCACGTAGTTGTAGAAATGAAATCCCAGAAATTCGTAGAATGCCAGCGAACCGAATCGCTCTGTACAATGGAATTCTAAGGGACCGAGTGAACAGGATGCAGTGTTCTTATTGATCAAACCACAGTACGAGAGATTGTTCAGGAACTTCCCTCTCTGTGTCTCTGTTCCTTTTGATTTTTCTTAGAAAAATTGAATCTTGTTTTCTGTGGAGAGGAAAAGGAAAAATCTTGGATACGCTAGCTTGTGGATGTAAATACAGAGAGGATATGTCCAATGGTTTTTAAATGAGTTGGGTAAAGTTTTGTTTCTATTGAGAATCTGTTCACATCTGGGTCCTGGGTCCCCACCCAACTAACTGTCCTGGAAGCACAAAATTCTTCTTGTCCTTCCTTCTTGTTTATGTATTATTATCAAACAGCTAATGACACATAATGGTATAGAATAGGAAGATAGATCGAGTTTGTCCATGAAATTTGTGTCCAGAGCTGTTAAAGGGAACTTGGCCCAACTAATCACCAGCCCAAATAACAGTAACAAATATTTTGTAATCACCTCACGTTTCGGATAAATTCAAAGATTAATAAGATTTTTATTCTCTCAATCCATTTTTTTACTCTTCAACTCCAAATAACTGTGCTACGATTACAATACGCTTCAGGGTTCATTATGTCCTTTGATTAAACAAGTTGCTAATTCATAGATACCTCTGCCAGTTATTAATTAAGACTGAGAGAGAGAAAAGGAAATGCTAACTAAAAGTTAAGTTTCATACTGTTAACTTTTTTCTTGTTTTTTAATTCTATACTATAGAAGTTTTTAAATCACAACTTATGATAATCTTATTACTTTTATTAATTATTATTTTTCTTAATTTATACAATCTTCTAATTAACTTTGTTCATATCCTCCTTACCCTTAACATGGAACTTGCAAGCTTATGAAGAACGCAATTAAAGGACTTTTCTTTTGCCATGAAGGAGCATTATCAATATCATATGGAAAAAGCATAATTTTTTTTTAAAACGTAACTGGGCGGGCATTACCAAACAAAATTATCTAAACGAATAATTTATTATCAAATATTTTACAGAAAAAAAAAATAGCCACATGGTAAAATTTTAGCTGTGTCAATTTGTGAGACTCAAATTATTCTTATACATGCAATAATCATTCATTTTATAGTAATAAATAAATATTTGTCCTTCACATTATATAATATTAATAAATATACATTTAATACTTTACTTTTAATAAAATTACATTCATTATACCTCGTCACATTTTAATAAATTTATTATTAAAATTTTAAAATAATGAGAATAATTTTATTTAAAATAAAGTACGAAGAATATTTATAAATGTCATATTGTTGGAGTATAAAAGTGTTTTCTCAATATATAAATAATAATCCACCATCTCTTCTCTTTTATCCCTTTGCCTTGCCGGATATCAGCAGAAAAGAGAAGAGGACGAAGAAGAATATATAATGCCATCCCATCTGTGTCTTGTACATCAGAAGGGAGGCTGTTGATTAGGGAAAGGGCAGATAGTTCAAGCTTATACCACTGAAGTTTCTCATCGTTTTTTTTCCCTGAATTTTCAGGATCCTCCCCCGTTTCTCCTTGCTGGAATTGGTTTTCGTCCCCTTCAATTATCTGCGAAATCCTTCTAGCAGATCTGACTTGGCTTTTGGTGTTTCAGGCATTGCATGCATGGGGTATGTTTTCTGATTCCAAACCATAACTACACTGGGGAAGTTAAATTTCTTTTATCAGTTATGGTTGCCAGTTTCTTGCTTGTACTCATAATCTTGTGGTGGGGCTGCGATTGGAGGAATAAGGTGTTTGTTCATTTGATTGAAAAAATCTGTGAATAAGAATTATAATTTTCTGAATCTTTAGGGAACCAAGGTAGTTTAGGGATTCATATGCCAGCTTTCAGTTAAAAGTGGATTAACTTAGCTCAGCAAGTCAGCTATATCAATTTGATAAAAAAATTTATCATCGGTGGATCGGTACTTTATTCTCTTGAAGTTGTAGTTAACATATAATTACAACCATGAGGTTGCAGACTGGAGTTATGTATTTGTTTGGGATAAATTTGATAATTAACTAGGGATTTTAAATCGAATGGTGTAATTAAATAGAGAGGAATAAAGATTTTCCATGCTGTCTTTCGTGTAATAATCGCTGTGCCGAAATAGGTTGGGGAAGTTGTTTTGGCTAGATTAGTAGAGATAATCCTGGTTCAAATAGTAGTGCTTCAAGTATGTTAAACCCGTGCTCTGCTACTCTGCTTAAGGATCAAAATAGGCATTAGGCTAATGTATATTTAAAGTAGGTCACCGGAATTTCTGATATATGCTTCTAATTATTTATTTACCCTACTGTCTTCTAAGATTGGCTAGTGCTTGCTTGTGAATCGTAATACTTCTTATCGGGCTTAATGTGGACAGAAAATGGATAGGCTAGACATGTGATCCACCACATGAGATTGCTGTCTTCTATTTATAGACGCTCAAAGCTTTTATAAGGATTGAGGTATTCGGATCTCCATGTAAAAAAAAAAAAAAAAAAAAGAATCCTCCTATAGCCTGCATAGTTTCTCAACTGAAAGTGGACTGATTCTTTTAATTTTGTTTATTTTTCTTTCGTTTGGGATTGATTGTGAGTTCTGTTTTATTTATAACATTGTTAATTATTAATTATTTCTTTATTGCTTGGGAGGGAGAGGGGCTAACAGACTGTATGGATCAGTTATCGAGAACATTTGAGTGCAATGTGTGTAAACTAAATACTGTCTATTAGACTGCCTTGTCTTAATTTATGGGGACAGTTTAGTCAATAATATGATTATATGTGATGCATAACAGAATTAAATGTGATTGTAACAGAGCAGTGGTTGTGTTGGATGCTATAGAAATCCCAGACGAGTCACAACTGTTGATGTTCCACCAAAAGGACTGACAACAAAAGGTAAGGCAGTGAAGAAACCCAGCACATCAGAGGATTTTTGGACCACCAGCACGTATGATATGGACAATAGCGCTGTTCAGTCCCAAGGGAGCATCTCATCAACCAGTGTAACAAACCAAGCACCAGACCCTCATGGTGGTTCTAGCAAAACCAACAATCCCTCTGAATTTGTAAATCATGGTAATTTTTATTGCTCTCTGCTCATCTACTTGATTAGATTTGCATAGGATACTTTGATACAGCCATCGAGAAAAATGAAAACGAAAAAAAAAAAAGGAACAGTATGGCCGTGCAAATGGAGGCTGAATGTATCCAGCCTATATTGGCGGGATTGATCATCCTTTTCAGGGGAAGTGTGTAACCACAAAACCAAGCAAAAATTTGGTCTGTGTCTGTGCACTGGGAGTTAAATTATAATAATCTTAAGTTGAAATCTATACTTTCCTTTTTCTTTTGGATGGGGGTGGGGGTGTTTGTTTTCAGAGGTGTTACTGTGATGAGATAAATATATGTCGCTGCTAATACATGAAAGGCTGTTTTGAACTTTTGAGTGGCCTGGTGATCTAAATTTGCATTTACATAGTGATCTCACTTTGATATATAGCTTGCTGATTCTTCTTCGTAATCTAATCTAGTTTGTCTTAACATTGACTCAGTTACATGCCACTTTTTAGTTGGTTTTGCACGTCATTCTCTCATTAATTGTTTGTTGACTATTTATCTTCTTATGATCTTTGAAGATGGGATAGTGGTACAATAATTACTTATTGAACTTGCAGATTTACTTAGATGAACAAAAATCAGAAAAGCAAAGTTTACATGATATTTGGGTTGCAGGTCTTATTCTCTGGAGTCAAACTCGGCAACGTTGGGTTGGGAATAAAAGGAGTGAGAACCGACAACAACAGCTGCAAGAACCTAAATTAAGGTAAGCACCCTATTATACCTGTTCATACTTCGGTCCATGCTGCTGCAAAGAAATGAGGATGCATGAATTGGAAAGTAAAAGGAAAGGAGAAGACTATGTTTAGACAATCTTTAATTGCAATTTTGATCTCAAAATAGAAATTGGGTGAGATTTCCTAAGGTGATATCGTTTTGTGTTTGGATTACTGTGGATACGTCCTTATTGTGACATAACACAGTTTTAAATTTCTTCCTACTTGGTTTTTCAAAGCCATGGTGTGTTTCTATACCATTTGCCGCTATTGAAGTATGCTTGCGACTGTTGTGATACAAGGAGCTGAACATACTCGCGTTACAATTGTTTGTTGCAAAACATTGGCGATCTGCGGCGGACGAATTTTGTGTTTTTATTTATGAATGTGTTCTTTCTATCTTGTCAGCACAGCACTTATTGTCTGTGCCTTATGCCAAACATTTGTGGCTTTGGCTTTGCAGTTGGAATGCAACGTACGAGAGTTTATTGGGGAGCAACAAGGCATTCGCACAGCCCATCCCTCTTGCTGTAATCATCTATATCTGAACCATCAAATGCGATGCGATAGATTTTAGCTTTATCTAATCTAATGCTTTATCTGTATTGGTATTGATAGGAAATGGTAGATTTTCTCGTGGATATCTGGGAGCAGGAGGGCCTATATGACTGAGTCTAAGAGATTGGGAGAGTGATGTTCGATTTATTTTGCTACTGTAGGTAGGGGGAAGATTGGATTGGGTAGTAAATCAAATCAAATTATTATCAATAGTGACGATGAGGAATTTTCTCTTTGCATTCCTTTTCCATGGCATAATTGATATATATATATATATATATATATATATATATACTGTGGCTGCCTCTTGTTTTAAAAGAGGCGGGTTTTGGATTTGGATCAATTTCTGACTTTCCATTAATTTAATTAGATTAGATTAGATTGATGCATAAAAAAAATATTGACTAAAATTGCTAATTTAAATTTATAATTTGGTTTCGCTTTCTTTTACTTTTAATAATCTAGTTTCATTTCATACCAATGTTTTGGTTTTGAAAACGGGACCCGACCAGTTCTAACCAGTGTCTGGTGTTGAAAAACAAGCCTCTAGTCCTCGATTCTGAGTGTCGTTGGTTCGACTCTGATGCCACATATGCACTTCGCTTTAGGCCTAGTTGATACTTAATGGGGAAAGACGTACATGTCTGAGAAGGAACAACAATTCCAGGGTTATGATGGGATTGAACATGTCAATTTAGGATTCAAATGTCTTGACAAATCTTAAATGTAGCTGTTATTTGATATTATTTTTTAGAAAAAATTTTACCTGCGTTCTACCCAAGTCGAAGGTTAATCTGTTGATTAAAAAATTAAAACCTAAATAGAAGATATAAAATGTAATTGAATAGGTGAAGATGGAAAAAGTTTTATTATGGAACAAAAATAAATAAAAAGTTTTGGTTACTGTTGGGGTATTCCTTCTTATTTCTATCTATCTGAGACAAAGACTGGGCAATGAAAAGACCACTGACACGCGTAGGGTGATGACGTGAACTCAATGATCTGAATAGTTACGTGCATGCACAGTACAGGAGAGGAGACGTGGAAGGGAAGCGTCCTATCATGTTCTCTATCTTTATTCGTACGTACACCGCCCCACCTATTCATATATATACGGAATGGGGAGGGGAGGGGCCCATCCGACGTGAGGACTCCCATTTAACTTAACGCCCTTCGATTATTGGGCTTCAGTATCAGAAGAATACGTTAAGATTCGTGTTGGGTTGGATTCATTTACTATCTACTGATTCTGTGGTGTTCCTCTTCTTTTTCCTTTTAATGCACCTCTGCCTGCCTCTGTCGTGTGTACTTTAGGTAAATATCACATTCATAATTAACCAAGCAGTGAAGAATTTTTTCTTTTTTTAAAAAAGTAAGAATACATATGTTAGGTCAGGCAA
Source organism: Bauhinia variegata (assembly GCA_022379115.2). Taxonomy (NCBI): domain Eukaryota; kingdom Viridiplantae; phylum Streptophyta; class Magnoliopsida; order Fabales; family Fabaceae; genus Bauhinia; species Bauhinia variegata. The sequence continues at coordinate 23,798,327 of CM039427.1, forward strand.
ATTATAAAAAATACCAATAAATTTTCTATCAGATGTCCTTTTTTTTATACATCAAGATATCCTCAATGAATAGTTTAACAATAAAAAATAAAATAAAATAAAAACATAATCACTAAACTCAACACAACTTCTCCTAATAAATTTTTTCCATACCAATGATATTTTTTTTTTTCTTTGTGTAAGAATAACTTTAACAATAACGTAAGTCTATCAAAATAATAATAATAATAATAATTAAGAGTCAGGTACAGAATCAATCCTTTTTCTTTTCAACCACCCAATTACTATAAAGTAGCACTATCATACTATTCATCACGAATGAGTAATGACCCATACCAGGAGCATGCATGCAGTTCCTTTATTCGAATTAGAGGTCTTATAGTATGGTATGAAAGGGGACGCTGTTCCCAAAAAGTTGATTTTTCTTCTTCGGTTTGTTGAAGCACATGCAAGTTTAAGTGGAAGCCTGGCAAAGGTACGGCAGGCAGCACAACATTTAACTGTTTGCTCTGCAAATGTATTCAATTCGATCTCTGCATTCTAAATTAAGCAAACTTTAAACTCTCGCCAAAGCTTCCTTTGTCCATTAGCAAAAAAAGAAAGCTCCCCTTTGTCACCATCAACGGTGAATGTCAACACTCTGCATGCATTTCCTGTTCATTTACCTGAATCCAGCGCAGAGCGGATCAACACACATCCTGTATTGTATTCTACAATGAACAACTGATTTATTAACATGTTAAAATGCCAATTAAAATGTGTTTATTACCATCAAGTTAATCCTTTTTTTTTTCCAAATGGGTATGGATATGACCTTCACTGTCTGGGCACTGCAAGTGCAAGTGAGACCTTCCTCACTGAAAAAGTCATGGCTTGGCTGGGGTAAACCCAAGATTGGTGCATATATACATTTAATAGCTAGGTAATTTGGCGGGAACAAAACAGAAAAAGCCATGCATCTAACCCAAGGATCATATTCTGGTCTCCTCAGTCAGTGAGCCACTAATCACTATTCACTAACAATCCAAAGTCAGTCTCACTCACCATTTTCCCAAAAAAAAGACGGAAACCAACTCATATTAAATTTTCCACTGTGTGCGAATTTCTTTTTCATTGTGATTGGAGAGGCAAAGCATGGAATCAGAGCAATGTCTCTCCCACAGGAAACATCCCTCAACTCTGTCAAACACATTTAAGGTCTTGTTTTTGCCCTATCACATTCAAAACACCCCACCCCCTCAGCCTCAATCCCTTTCCTTCCACTGCTACTCCCATTTTTTTCCTCTCAAAAGCAATCCACAATCCCCTCCATTCAACTAATTTCTTCACTGTAACCTACATCATAATCCCAACACATAAAAGGTCCAGTTCTGGGGGACCCCTTAATTGATGGCTCCATCAACCAATAGCACCTATTACTATCTTCTACATGGACTCAAAGTTGCAATCACTGTGGCTTTCATCTTTTTCCTCACACTTCTACTACTTCTACCACCCAAATCAGGTAAAAAGCACCCTTTAGCCCAATAACCTATTTTAAGTCAAAAAACTGTTTGAGTGTGATGTATGTAGATATGTCCTCTCTTTTGAGATTTAGTAGCCATAAAAATCGAATATTTTCTTCTTACTCTTCTTACATTTACTGAGCAGGTGGGTCAGTAGTGTTGTCTGAAGAAAGCAAGAAGGTGATTGGGTCAAAACCTCCGGCTTGTGTGAACAAGTGCTCTAACTGTAGGCCTTGCATGGCTACTTTAGTGGTTCCTAATCACCAAAGGAAAGGTTTCAAGAAGGTGTCATCTCATGGAGAAGATGATGGCTATTATCTCTTATCATGGAAATGCAGATGTGGGAATAAGTTGTTTCAACCATGATCTCTTCAGTCGTTCTCTATCGATCAACCTAGCTAGCCTAATTGCTTCCATGTGCTTTAACTCTTTCTCTATATATCTTTATCTCTGATCGAGTTTGTAAGCTTTGGAAAAAGACATTTGAAATTATTAGATCTTATTGGAAGTAAACTTATCCTTAGGCAGTTCATTCCAGAATATATATATATATATATATATATATATTAGCCTCTAAATCTTATCATTTTCCTTGCTTAACCCTCTTTTGTCTATATATGATTAACTGAGATGATGTGAATATGCGCACAACAAATTTCAGAAATTCAACCAAGTTTGAAGTGTAGATGGACAGAGTTTCAGAAACAATCTAGACTAAGTAAAAATGTACAGTGCAAGTGTGCGATTATATCGATCGCCATTGAAAGTGAATACAATTTTCCTCGGCCTTCATTGCACCAAATTCATCAAATATTACTTTCATCCTAGCTCTCTAGCTTTAAAAATAACCAGTTAATTAATTAAGCCAATATATATATATATATATATATATATATATATATATATATATATATATATATATATATATATATATATATATATATATATATATGGGGACTTATTAATTTGTAAATATGTTTAGATTTTATACTTTCATATTTTTATTTATAATTTTACTCTTACAAAATAACTAAAAGAAATAAGTGTCACCAACAAGTGTACAAGTAGCAGTTGCATTTCCTCTAGCACAAAAGGGTTTGGGTTGGGGATGAAGTAAATGTAAATTTAATCTCTAGATGGCAGCAAGGTGGTGTCTCCATTGCTGATGATATTCCATTATAAGTTGCTATTTCTTTCAGCTGTTCGAATGGCTTTATCAAAATTTCAAATCTTACCTCTCAAATTCGTTACTGTCGTTCATTGTTGCTCTTCTTGACTTAATCGATGAGAATGCATGCAAATACACACTTGAATACAGCACAAACTTGGCCCAAATAGATTTCATTTCGCCCATGCCTCTTTCATGACTTGGGCTGAAGTCAACAACTTCAATCCATCATAGATATGGGCCTAGCCCATTTTTACATGATCCATTTAGGATCCGATTTGGCGCAAAATTGACAAATTTAGGTAGACAGTTATGAGCCAAACAAAATCATTTCATTGCTTGATTTCCAGTTTCCACTTGAAATTCCTCCACATGGGCATGGCTCTTCTGTCTCCGGCCACAATCACTACCTACCAAAATTTTCCCACGAATCCAACCAAGTTACCTCTCTTCCTCCTTTCTTTCTCAATTCCCTGCACTCGTTTCTATACTCTCTCTCATTCCACAACTAATTGGACCTTGTCATTTCCAATTCGCTCTCATCGTTCCTTTCATCTACCATCCTCTAATTCCACTGTGGTTCGTCCTCGCCGGTGCCGCGCGGCCAGTCCTGGCCCTCCTCCGCCACCTCGGACCGACCCACCTGCTGGGCAGGATTCGAGACAGCTCAAAGGTTAAGATTTTAGCATTTTTTAGGTTGAATACCACTTTTGATGCTTAATTGCAAAGAATTAAATGTTCTAAATTTGAAGTTCGAGCTTAAATTTTCTTCTAATACGAGGAGAATTTTAATTCTTGGTTCCACCGTAGGAAAAAAAAAATGTTGCATTTTGCTTCCTGTTATAACTTATAAGCTGTAAAAGTTATTATAATGGTTGGAATAGCTTTTGGTTTAAATCGGAAGTTTTAAGTTTGGGACGATAAAATAAAATTTGGAGAATATCGACTTATTTTAGTAAAACTAAAATATGGATTTTATAATACATAGATTTTGAGAGAAATTTGTAAAAAGAGAGTATCAAGACAATAGATGCATTCCAGTATTCAACTGAACAACCTAGGATGATATTGAGGTTATAGTAATACATATTGATATCTCATTGAAGCAAGCACACTTTATTGCTATGATTGCACTTTGACTGATAAATTTCAGATTATATTTTGGTTTTTGCCAAGAGTGATTTTTCATTTCGTCCTTAGATATAATATCAGTTTGATTTGCTATTTCACACGTGTTGCATTGGATTATACTCTGCAAGTCCACATAGGATGTTGTGATTGTGAACAAATTACTTCCATCTAATTGGGCCTAAGAAATCTCTATGTTGCTTGCATACTACAAATGATGGTTATTACTCATAAAAGGCCGGTGAAATTAGTTCTGGGCAGTAGCTACAGCTTTGGATCACTTAGTGTGATAAGGTTTATTATTGTTGTTGTTGTTAGTTACATCTCTATCGTGAACTGCTAATTTCAAAATCTCTAAATGAAAAATTAACTAAGACGATGCCACTTTTAATGGAAATTTAATTGAAACAACCATTGGGTCATATATAGTATGGTATTGAATATTTAAACCATACGTAACTTTGCTTTACCGCAGCTACTCTCTTCTAAAAGCCACCTTATTGTTTGGTAAACTGTATTCTATTAATGTTTCTTCCATTTTATGTGACTGCATGAGTCTCGACATGCTTAATTCATGTTATAAGGTATGTACTGATTTTATCAGATAAAATAATGACTTTTTGTAACGTTCAATTCATCATACCCAGCTTCTCCCATATTTGTGTTTTGCTTTTGTGTGTGCATTCATAGCAAGGTGCAGCATTTAGCATTGACTGGCCTTTTTGAACTTTCTGAGAAGCAGGTCTTATTGCATCATTGTCCAAATTTCAAGATAGACTACAGATATTCTTTGCTGTTCTTTTCTGGATGTCTCTATTCTTTTGGGCTTCTGCCTGGGATGGGAGGAATAGACCAAACAAGGGATCAAGATTTAGAAGATGACACAGTAAGCATTTAATTTGTTTATACCATACGGTGAGTATAGTTAGGGGATAGAATTAGAATATACGGTGATAGAAGGAAGTATTCTGATTCTAAATGAATTTCCAGCTTAAATATCTTGGGTGCTTAAATCACCTTTCAAATTGGTTTTAAATAATTAGTCTTGGTTCTTTTTCTTCCTCTGTGCGCCATTTGGTGACTTGATGTCTAATTTATAATATATCAGCATTTAAACAGTTTCACAACACATAGAACTTATTGCGGAAAGCTTTGTAATGTTGAAGGATGTTCCGTTTGTCTTTATATAAAATGATGTCGAGAAATATAAACCAACAGTTCCACACATGTTTAGATGACAGTTGACGATGGAGTCTGACATTCTGACCGTATCTAAAAACAATGGATGTTGAATGATTGGCTAATATATTGGTAATTTGTACTTGTGTTGCGCTTTTCTAGAGTGACTGCGATGCATGCTCATTCAAGGAAAGATTAATTTATCAGTGATATTTCCCAGACTTTCTTGGTGTTACTTAACATTTGGTAAAGATAAAAATTAATGACATATCTTGTCCTTTTCCTTGACCTTCAAACCAAAAGAAAAAGGAGAAGAAATAAGATGGGTGTCTAGATTTTGCTTGAGTATGTTTTCAACAAGCCGAGCTTGATGGAATGATTCTTATTCCTCATTTCTGGGACTTATTTTCCTTTACTTGATTACTTCCTTGTTGTCCAAGCAAAAACTATGCACGACAATTGTTGTGGGAAATATTTAGGGATAATGGGTAGAAAGAATGATTATCCTTATCTGTTTTTCCCCGTATTGAACGGATTTAGATAGTTTGTAGTCTCTGCAGTTACGTAATCGGTTACAAACCGTCCGATTTGCAGTCGTGTAGTTAATACAAATCGAACGATCTGCAACTGATTACACGATTGCAGAATCGTGAACCGATTACAGATGATCCAACCTGCCAAATCTATTTCATGATATCAATCATATTTGCGATGGCCGTCTTTCCCCATTGGGAGACATTAGCTGGTATCTGGAGCAATTTATCAACTGACATGCCACTGATCGGATTTGACATCTATACTAATTTAAAATTGATTTTTATAATCATGACGAGTCATTAAAACAATCTTCTCCCGGTAATAAAGTAACTTGAAATGGTCTAGTATGATGGCATATAATAATATAATTATCAAGTAACAACAAAATATGAACACCAAAGCAGGTGTTGACGCATGGCTAAAACGGAGGTGATGCCACTAGTGTCATATGCAAAGCCATTTCTTGGCCGTTCAATTTTGCTGCTAACAGCGATGTGGAATGGGCGCGTGGGTCCCCATTCATGCAATCTGCAGTCAAACGTGTCCTTACCTCAGAGGTTGTAATGTTCATAACTGTTTTCCCCACCCTTGGCTCTTGAGACACATAACCAGTGAGGTCTTTGTCCTATAAATTAAGGACCACTCGCGCTTGCTTCATCTCTGTCTCAATAGAGCTTGTTTCCCCTTCTTCCTCTCGCGCACGGAGTAACTCTCTTAGTTTGTCTCCCTTTTATGTTTCCTTTCTGAAGTCTTTCTCTATTCTCTTGTGCTCTATTCATTGCCTAGCTGGTTTCGTTTTGCGCCAGTTCTTTCTCAGCACCCTCTTTCTATCCTCATCTCTCTCTTTGTTCATACCTCTCATTAGAAAACATGCTACTCAGAAGCTCCTCCGCGCCAATCCCAAGTTCACGGCTGCCCCATTCCAAGGAGTCCTCTTGTGAATCAGAATCCATTCTCCAGCTTCCTAGAACAAGATCAGTCTCGTTACTGACAACATCGTTTCATTCTGCACAGCACTTTGATGACACCCTGAAAAATCCAAGCAAAGGCTTGGTCGAGAGAGATCTTCAAAGCTCAACAAAACCATCAAAGAAAAATCGTATACTACGAAGTAATATTCATAACCACACGAATCAAGAGATTACCAAGTTAATAAGAAGTGATAAAGTAGAGAAACCACACGAAAAATCTGTCTTCAAGGCAAAACCTTCAATTCAAAAACTGTTCCCGAGCTCTGGTTTAGACAAGCAAGCTTTGGATGATGAGAGGTGTGATGCAGGCAAGAAAGATAGTAGTTTACAGACTTTAGTGATGGGTGGTGGGATGGGGAAAAATGGTGGTCGGATTTGTGGTGGTGGTAATGGCTCAGATGGTGGACATGAAAGTTGGTGGGATTCCTCCCAAGGTAATAACTATGGGAAGGATAGTACTGATGCATATTACCAGACGATGATTGAAGCAAACCCGGATAATGCTCTTTTGCTTGGAAATTACGGGAAGTTTTTGAAAGAGGTAATTTTGATTTACTTGAGTGGATTTTCTATCTCTTCTTTTGACTCCTAAGAAGAGGCAGAAAATGAAACAAATCATCAACCCGATTGTTAGATTATTCACTAATCAAAACCTATTATTGTAAGTTTAATATATTTAAATGCAAAGAGAACTGTATGCTCTGTCTATCTTCATCAATGTGCGTGCTGTTGTATCTTTAAATTTCTTCATGGCATTTCTTCTGATATTCAATTTGTTAATAGGTTCGTGGAGATTATCCTAAAGCAGAGAAATATCTCGAGAGAGCGATTCTGGCTAATCCAGGTGATGGTAATGTTATGTCAGTCTACGCAGATTTAATATGGCAAACAGAGAAAGATGCCGATCGAGCTGAAGGGTATTTCCAGCAAGCCACTAAAAGTTCCCCAGATGACTGGTAATAAATCCACCATGATTATGATTTTTCTTGTTTATATTAAGTGCTATAATCTTCATGCTTTTTCTTTTCCAGGATTTATACGTTTCATTTGTAGCTAATGCTCGCCAATAATTCTGGATAAACATTATCCCGATTCTGTACGTCACAATTAGACGTTCCATATTTGGAAAACGGTTTCTTTATGAACTGTTTTTAAAGTAACTAAACTATTTCATAAGGGTTCCAAATTTGTTTATTTCTTGTTTTAAATTCCTTATTCCTCCCTTTAGAAAACTGTCCAAAGACAGCGTCTTCTTTTTCCTCAGTTGGTGATGAAACTTACATATGAATCTTATTGGTTTGCAGCTATGTCCTAGCTTCATATGCTAAATTCCTTTGGGATGCTGAAGAAGAAGATAAGGACCACCAACATGATTCCAACCACACCATACTCATACACCCAAGTTCTTCCAAGGAGTTAATAATCGCCCTCGTTTATCTGCACAGCCTCGTAGTGAAGGCAGGTAAATAGCAAGAATTCCTTGTATACCAATGAGATTTCGCGGTGATGTATCTTTGAGCATGTGAAATTTTGCTAAAGCTAAAGGATCAATAATAGGCCCTTATCAAGATGTCCTTTGCTCATTCTGTTTGTTGAGCGTGGTTTCCTGAAAAGAGTAATCACCCTTCCTCTTTCAAAGTAAATATACAACTATTTCTTGCTTCAGAATTGTGCTGTATTGAGCTCAAAGCTAATTCAATTCAATGAGCTAAATCCGTGGATTTAGCATGTGGGATATGTTCTTGTTTATACTCATGCAAGTGCAACCAATATTGATTTGGAATTTTTGTGATTGATCTACCATTAAGTGACAGTAAGTCTTTCTTCTTAACTGTACAACCACTAATAATTCCAGTATGCCACATTCATTTATCTAGACCACAATACCTACTGATTATTGGATTAACAGCTTACAACCAAAAACGAAGAGGAAAAAGGAGAAAACTTTACCAACCAACAGCAACAATATTCATATATTCCTCAGGTACAGACAGCATTGTATGGACCTCTATGATTTTCCTCAATTTTTTTCATTTTTCAGTGATAAGATAATCATGTTTGTTGGTGCTTCGTTTTTGTATTGTCTCTTGTCATTTTTGGCCACGACTTGTTCCATCTTTTAATGGAAACGGCAATTGAAATTATTGGAAGCTCTAGTTCTTTGACTAACTACATTAATTGTCTCTCGTCATTGCACCATTTTTCATACCACGTACATAATGCTCAACTATTGTATTGAGACATTCTTATTACTAGTAGTAGATGAGCCAAATTTTACACATTTGAGAGCAGAAACATCCTCACCTTCTCACCTTGGCCCAGATGACGACTGAACACATGAAAGGGGTACATATATATTAGAGTGAAAGCTACCGGCCCCGCCAACCCTCTCGACTACTCATTTTCAAGGAACTCGAATAAGATTCCGGCTCCTCTCTGACTCTGAGATTTCCCATTGATTGCAATTCTTCTTCCTTCTCCCAGCTTGACCATGCCGTACATCACTCTTCTCTGAAATTGCATCCTTGCCTTGCTGATCCATTCTGGTGCTAGATATCCTCGTGTCCCTAGACTTGTGAAGACATATGGCTTTCTTCTCAACTCATTAGATTAGACTATCAAGACGTAACTGATCTTGTCATTATCCTCTTCTACTCTAGCTAGAATGATCTCATGTATTAGTTATCCTTATCTACAGTAACTGCTGCACTTATCTTTTGTTGTAACTATGCTAGGGTTAGGAGTCTTTATACGTACCTACAGCTGTATATAAGCCATCGGCTACCATTGAATCAAATGCACAATTCCTTTGTTCTTATATAGACAACCCGAATCTGAAACTTTGTCAATAAGAAGAAGACTTTACGTATACTGGACAATCTTACACTTCGCAGTCCTCGTGAAGACAGACAGGCAATCCCTTTGCAGTAGTACCTTATACATACAATGTTGAATATCTTGTATCCCAGTTCAGGAAGAAACTGTTTTCATTGTTCCTGAAAATATATTTGTCCAAAGAACCTCTACCCATGAACTCGTAGACAAGAAGATGGAGAGGTCCCTCAGCACAGAAGCCCTTGCTTGAGCTTAACCAAAGGGACATGGACAGGGTGAATTCTTCAAATTATAGACTGCGCCAAAACCTCCTGTTGACAAGTTCCTGGTGGCTTTACAAAGAGCACTGACACTGTAACCAAAACGAGCAGGCGTCCCAGAACGGCTATCCAGGAAGTTTTCTTCCGCCAAATCTTCGAGAATACTCCTTGGCATAATTCCTTTTCTTGTAGTACAAGAATCCCACTCCCCTCGCAAGGCAAGTAATTGCCGTAAAAATTTCATGTATGTAAAACTTTCAACAGTTGCAGTTTTCATATTCGGTTCAAATATGTTGAAAAAAAGAAGAAGCTTAAATTAAGAATATCAAATTAAAAGTTTTGTAGAAAAAAAAAAAAAAAACCTAATATGGATCCTTGAATTTCTCAGCTCACCGCTTTGCTTCAACTCTATTCTATCCTCGCGGGCTTGCAAAAGCGAAAGGAAAGAATCATATTCTGCGATTCAAACAAGAAGATGGTACGAAATTTCCTAACATAATCTTCTCTTTTTTGTTTTGTTCGTCTTCGCATTATTAATTAATTACGCCGTTGAATCGTTTTTCTTCGTTCAAGATACTCCATTTTAAACTGACTTCAATCTAAACTTGTCCAATAAAAACATTGGGCAAAACTGCAGGTCATTAATCATGCATATCTTATTATAATATCTTGTGCCAATTATTGACAGTGACACCTTCATTGGGTTTGTGATCGGGATGGCGACACCTCCATTAAATTGTTCTTGTCACATTCTATATTATTATTTATTATATTAACCATGAAATTAAAATCACAAGTAAACTTATGGGACAAAATTACCAGTTTGACCCCAAAATAAAGAATCCCAAACAAAAAGATATCCATCCTTACGTAAAAAAGTAGAACAACACGTTAAAGAAAAAGTGTAACACCAATCAAATAATCTACATTTTCCATTTGCAGTTGTATTGTATCTAAGATATGTGACATTATAGTTTATTTAACAAAGGGGGCAGCTTGTTGAAATATCTAATCTATCCAATATTAGTATACTTTTTTTAAAAAAAAATTGCTCCCTCAATTATTAAATCAAAAATGTTATCATTAAATTGTTGGTTAAGATGTCTTTATTTCTTTCAATTGGCGAGTGGACACTTCACCTTATCACTTGGACTTGGTAGCTATAAAGGGAATCAACGGCTGGGAGCGAAGTTCAAATATTTAATTAATTAATGGGTACCAATACCGGGGATTTAATCGGTGTAGACTGTAGGTAGAGTAGAGGTAACAATCTCAAAATTACAGGCGGGAACATTCCATCCGGTTTGACATTACAGAAAGGGCGAGCAAATAAATAGGATACATGCCTATCAGGTCCGTCTCGTTCGGAACTCAAACCCATATTTCAATTCAGTTTAACGAAAACCTTATCCGTAAACTTTTCACGTGTGAGCGCCAGCTGGCACACCTTCTGTCTGAAATTAGATCAGGTCCGTTGTCACACATCATTCGCTAACACGAACTTCGCTCTAAACATACGGCACGTGTCTATATTAAGATGGTAATGAGAGAGCTGATAGCATTTTATAAAGCGAGTGTTACACATAACGGGGTGAAAATTAGCTTTTATTGGACAAAAATAGCTGCTTCTATTAATCTGATTGTACAATTTAAAATCCACTCCTAGATACTTATCCTCGTACAACTTGGTGACGTTATCATCTCCTAAATTCAACTTCGTGACTGGCGATGAGAGAGAGACAACCACCAACCCCATATCTTAGACTCCCCAACGGTATATGACCTGCTTTCCATAGTTATCACTCGCACACAACACAACAAAGTCACAAACGCAAAGCTCAGTAATAAGAGAGAGAGAAAGAGAAAGAGTTGATAATTTAGATTATTTTCATTGGCTTGGTGGGAAATTTGAGAGCTTTTTGCAGGTGGAAATGGAGAACACTGTGATGCTTGAGAAGGAACCGCAGAGTGCTGGAAAAGATGAGGTTCTGTCGGTGGAGCTTCCAGCTCCTCCTTCTTGGAAGAAGCTGGTCTGAGGCTCTTTCTATCCTGATTTTCACTATCTATTATGTTTGTGTGTTGGTTTGCTGAAGTCATCTATGTTTAAATTCACGAGCCTCTCCAATTTGCATAATTATTAGTATTTAGTATTATATTTGTTAGTTTGGTTTGATTTTTCTTATTATCTACTTCCACTGCTTATTCACTCTTTATGAGATGTGATTTTGGTTATAACTTTTAATTTTCGTAGAGATAGGCTGTGTGCAAATGTTTGGCTGCCTGCCATAGTACTTTCATATCTAGGGTTTACTTGAAAGGGCTTATCTTGAAATGTTGAGTTCTGGCAGCGTCTTTTTTATTTTTATTTTTTTAAAAAAATAATAACTTTTATATTTGGTGATAATGATTATGCCAAATTCTCTACTTTGCTAGTGTGGTTTGATCTCTAGATTTGTTGAATGGCTTTGCCCATACATTGGGCTGGTCGGGATACTGGTTTTGTTTCTACGTTTCCTTTGAAAGGTCTTATTTTGCAATTACGGGTGTTGGTGGTAACCTTTTTTGTTAGAATAATTTTTGTATGCGGTAATAACAGTTAGCTCTCTTGCTGGGAGAACTTTGTACTTTAATTCGGTTTATTAATCTTTCCTTCCTTACCCTCCTTTGCTCTCATCCTCATCCCTTGATCTATTTTGTACACATGTTGCAGGTCATTTTAGCATCTAGAACTAGAATAGAATTTTGTTTCTATCTACCTAATTTAGGGTTCCATGATGTAGAATTACTTCGACAGTTCTTCCATGTCATTTGAGTGGTTTATGCTTCGTGGCACAAGTGATATGTGTACCTTCCTAAGAATAGCCATGATCTATGACTAGAGTTTTTCAACTGAACGTGTGATAGAAATAATAGGGGTGAAGGACTCTATTTTATTGGCGATCTTATCTATACTAAATTTTTTAATTTTGCTTACTTTGAATTTAGTTTGGGGCAGCTGAACTATAACCTATGGACTTTGGCTAGGAACTTCCCCAAGCTAAAGTTGTTAACCGTTTGTATCACTGACTTCCCTTAAAGGGACAAACGTGCATTATCCTTTTCTTGGTCAGCAATAGGAGGCTGGACGAGTGGTTCTTGTATTGATGTTGTTAGTTTGGGTTAATTAAACTAACTTAATTTCGTATCCCCTTTATTCAATTTTGGCATGCTTGCCTTTTGAAGGTTTGGTGAAAAATTATGAGTTAGCTACTGTTATTTTTGACTTGTATAGAGAATGAAATGAGTTCTGGTTTATAATAGTTTCTAGATGGATGGCTGTTTTTTGATCCTGGGATGACATGGTTGAGGTTTTTCTTTGATCAGCTAATGAAATTTATTGGTCATCTGCAAATTACGGTAATTTGTGCATAGGTGACCTGGTAGGGTCTGTTTTTGTTTTCCACGATAAAAATATGAACCTGGCATTTCTGGCATATGTCAAGACTCAAGTTCAAATATTTATAGCCATAGGAATCTAAATCCGTGTTGATTTTATGTTATGTTGCATTCTTTATTTAGCCTACGTCAGATGCTATGTGGATGGCATATCTGTGATTGCAAGTATATTATCTCTAAAAGTAGTTCATCATCTGCATCCTCCTTGCTTTTTGAGGATTTGATACCAATTCAAAACTTTACAGCCTAATGGAAAGTGGGACAAAACAAATCTGGGGGTTTTGTGTGTGGAGAAAGAATTTCAAGAATAGATTTTGTTTCCCTCTGATATTTCTGAAAAGAGAGGGAGAGAGAGAAAGCAGCAGAATTTGTTATGAAGTGTGTGGATCTTGAGTATCTAGTAGCTGGAGTAAATTCTTCTGATCTATTAATGTTTATTTAGGAAGAAGGCATACCAGAAGGAGATTGTGATTACCTCTCATTCTTTTTGGTTAAAGAAAATGAATGAAAAGAAAGAAAAAGCAGTGGAATTTTGGTCTGAAGTTTGTGGATCTTGAGTACCTAGTAGCTGGGAGTGAACTCTGCAAATGCTTAATGTTTATTGATGAAGAAAACATGCTAGAAGAAGAGATTAATTTCTTTTCCTCCCATGATGTTATTTTATTTTATCATGATAAAATTGTATAGCTTGCTTAAAATTGAATTAAATCTTTTGCTTTGATTGGTTTTTGCATTTCTTGTTTTCTAAATTTGGAAATTTAATTTATGGATTTGTTAGAAAAGTTGCAAGCAGAATGACTGCCATTTCATATATTATGTCCTAAATTGCCATATTCCCTTTGTGTTGAAAGGAACCTGGATTTTGTTCTAATTGTTTTTCGACACTATCCGGTTAAACTTAAAATGACTACAGCAACTTGGTGGGATTTGAATTATTTTAGCCGGTGGTTGTTGACTTGCATATGCTGTTGTTACCAACAAGTACATAGTTACAAATGTTGCAGGGAAATATATCCCTATTCTCTGTTTATTTTCCCTTTCTGAAGTCGGGCTATTATCTGTAATATTAATTTGCTGAGGAACAAATCTCTTATAAAAGATCAGCCGTATAGAAACTGAATAAGGGAACTGTTATAGAATAGGGCTTGATCACAAGTTGATGTGTGAATGAAATATGATAATTTTTTCTGCATATATTCTGGACACCACAGTCTGAATAGGATAACTAAGGTCTTTTAGGAAAGTCTTGACTTGGAAATCCTGCCTGACCATTTGCTAGAAACAGTGCTTCAGTAGCCACCTTGGCATCTCGGTGTTGACCCACTGGTGTAGTCAACATGGATACACTGTATTGACAGTCTATTTCTAAACCTGATATTGGACAATTATTTGAGATTATATCCATATCCTCAGAAGCTTCAAGATTTTGCTTGAATTTTTTTATTTTTTTGCGTGTATGGTTTGTTGGCAATAAGGATCTAAATGACAGCATTCGTAGTGTGATATCTCCATATTTTGAGGTTGCAGTTTAGTGGCACATTAAGAATTATGAAACCTCAAAACTGCTAATCATGCATTGAAGAATTGTGTTTTTCATTGCTCAACTAAGTCTATGGCAATGGCCTTCATTTTAGTATTTCAGAAAGCTAACTTGGATTTTGATGGAGCAGCAAAATGAAACACAAGCAAGAATATTTTCAATGAGAAGATTTAAGACTTGTAAGTAAATTGTACCTGATGCATTTAACAGAGACCTCATTAGTGTAACCAAGTGCTCTTTGAACTGAGTACAAAGCAGACATTTGTGAAATAAGCTATAAAAAATTACTATTGAGGAATATCACTGAGAATATTGACTGAGTGACTGACTTAGTAGCACTTTTCAAACTGAAGCTTTCTGATGTATCTGTTCAAAGCCTGCTTATGTCTCCTTTTATGAGCTACTGTACAATAACTCATCTTATGTAGTTTGTAATGCTTTACTCTCTCTCTCATTCTACAAACAGAGACAACATAGTTTCTCTCTACAATGTTTTCTTTCTTTTTCTAAAGGGATGGCATGGAAATGGTTAGTTCTATTTTGATAAATGTTTAGGTTTAAACTATTTTTAAATCCACTCAGCAACAGGGCTGTGTCCACATTGCCATATGGATGAAATTGACAAACTTCTATTGGATTGCTTGTTTACCGAACGGATATATTTCTTTTAATGCATTATGATTGCATTCTGCAGTTCTACCCCAAGAAAGTGGGAACACCAAGAAAAAGTGAGATTGTATTCGTTGCACCAACAGGGGAGGAGATCAGTACCAGGAAGCAATTGGAGCAGTACCTAAAGGCACATCCTGGCAATCCGGCAGTATCAGAATTTGACTGGGGAACTGGTGAGACCCCCAGGCGATCAGCAAGGATTAGTGAGAAGGCCAAGTCAACTCCACCACCAGCGAATGAGCCTCCAAATAAAAGAGCTCGAAAATCATCAGGCTCAAAGAAAGATCAAAAAGAAACAGAATCTGCTTCAGAAGAAAGCAAGGCGAAATCTGCTGCTGAAGAACCTAAGGTTGCTGAAGAAGTTGACATGCAAGATGCTGAAGCGCCTAAAGAGGAAGATGCTGAAGGTGAGAAAGGGAAAGATGTTTCGGTGGAGAAGCAACCTGAAACTCAACAAACTAAACAGACAAAGAAGCCAGACGTAGCTACAGGAGAAACTGATGTCAAGGACACTGATAATATCAAGACGCAGGGTGATGCAGAGGAAGTCAAGAATAGCCATGTGGAAGGGGAAGCTATCATTGCTGAAAAGCCTCAAGATGAAGTTGCATCAGTGGAAGAGTCAAAGGAGAAAATTGCTGGGGAAGCTCCGAATCATGTGGTCACTGAAAAGGAAAATGGTTCAGTTGACAAACAGATTAAATCAGATGCTGTGACTGTAGAGGCTAATGGCGGAGCTGAGAAAGAGAATCCCAATGCAGTACCACCTGCAACTGTTGAAGAGGTAAATCATATCCTCGTAACTGATGGAAAGAACGCCATTCAACTTGACGAGCACAAGAAAAATGAAGGGGAGCTAGTTGATAATGGAAAGGTTATTGGAGCTGTGCACAATGAAGCCCCTCAACATGCAGCACCCCGTCCTGTAAGCTGCTGAGATGTACTGTATTAATATTTAGCCTCGTCAGTTATACAATACTTATCCAAGTTCTGTTATTTTGTAACCTCCTGGATGACTGTAGTCTTATGTTGTCTAAGATTTGATTGTAACTAGGAGATTAAACATGTATTCTAGTAGATTACTAGGTTTTTAGATTTTACATAGTGCAGGCCTGTAGATGGTAGACTTTGTCAAACTTTTTGTGTTAGTCATTAAATTTTCAAATGCCTCACAAGTGCAGGTCTTTGGATGTGCTTGCTGGTCACTATTCTTTGCGCGTGCCCTCGGGATCCTAATTACGCTAAATAAATCGTTTCCTAGATTCCCCGTTCGAACCGTATTTGAGCCGTTGGTGTGAGGGGAACGTAAATGAACGATTGCAATTTACGTTGTCCTTTTCTTGTAACGAGTAACGACAAGGCAAAATATATTCACCATATTATCTGGTACTCAACCAGTCACCGCCATTATCAGCTTGTGGACTCGGGCATTTTCTAGGGTTCCCAACAGTTACTAACATAATTTCTGTAACATAACGACCCAAACCAAAGCGTTTCCGACACTTGAAGCACGCAACGGAAATGGCGTTATTCTGACCCTTTTTTAAGTTTTCTTCCTTTTCTAATCCAGAAATTTTATGATCGAATTTTAAAAAAAAAATAAATAAATAATGAGATTGCTGGAATGTTCACCCAAGTTTCTTTCTTCAATAAGCACCTGGAGCTTGGATAGAGAATGGGACATACCCACGAAAATATGGTACAGAACTATTCTGTTCCTTGTCTGAAATTTTCGAACTCTCCTTACCCACGAGGTCACGCAAGGTATTAATGATCCGTTTATGGAAACTTTGTGTCTGGATGGCCTCCTAGAGAAAGAGGAAGTAGATGAAGACGAGTAAAAGGGGAAAAAATGTATACTTTAAGAAAGAGATAAAGGGCCAATAGAGGAAGAATCTGTTCTAAGCCGCTGTAAACAACCTCCTTTTCGGGATCATCTTTGGTTTAAGGCTAAGAATCTTGTTCAAATATTTTATCCATCATCTTTGGACAAAGGCTAAGAATCTTGGTACTATGGCATGCCTGAAGGAAAAGTATTTCATCATCCCGAGGATTGCTTATGATTTCTTCGTTAACAACGTTACCGTTATTGAATTACATAATACAGGGCACTAGCCCCTCGCTTCCACAATTAGAATGCTCTTACATTCTCAATATGCTCAGATTACAGATGATGTTCTCTTCTTTCTTCCTTTGGCTTCTTCTCATTTTCTCAATTATTTCTTCTCATGGTAAACACTGTTCAATCCAAAAACTTAGTCTTTTCGTATTCGGGTCTATTGGAATAAATGGTTATAATTTCTAAGAAGAAATGTAGCTGTTTATTGATAAAACAATTGAGCTTTAACTTTAAAGTGAATGAATCACATACATAAATGTTTTTTCTTTTGTGGAAAAGTACGTGGGACAATGTTGACTTCTATTTCTATTTATTTTCCTTCCTTATTGCAGCTTAATTATATTGAATTTGCATGTTTTAACGCATGTTAACATTCTATTTTTCGATTGTCTTTATGTATTTCAGTCTTTGCCTCTGTCTATTTTTTGTGATAGCATCAAATAATGCATGGCATTTTAGCATATAGAAAAGTTGATGGTCATTTTATCCATAGTGTAAAATGGATTTTCTAAGCAAGGTTTCCATTGGTGTTTGATGCAGTTTTAGGGGATAAGGCATTTACAGGAACATATGGAGTGAACTATGGTAGGATAGCAGACAATCTGCCTTCCCCACACAGCGTAGTTACGTTACTCAAAGCAGCAAAGATTAAGAACACCAGAATCTATGATGCAAATCATGAAGTACTCACAGCCTTTAAGGGGTCTGGCATTGAAATAGTGGTTGGACTTGGCAATGAATTCCTCAAAGATATAAGCGTTGGCGAGGATCGTGCCATGAATTGGATCAAAGAAAATGTGCAGCCATTTCTTCCAGGAACTAAAATTCGAGGAATAGCCGTGGGAAATGAAATCTTGGGAGCCACTGATTTGGAACTCTGGGAGGTTTTGCTGCCTGCAGCAAAGAATGTTTACAGTGCCCTTGATAGGCTCGGTTTAACTGATAAAGTTCAGGTTTCAAGCCCACATTCAGAAGCTGTGTTTGCTAATTCTTTTCCACCGTCTTCATGCACTTTCAGGGAAGATGTTCTCCCATTCATGAAACCCCTCTTGCAATTCTTCTCTCAAATTGGTTCTCCTTTTTTCATAAATGCATATCCTTTCTTGGCCTACAAGAATGATCCCCAGCATATTGACATCAACTATGCTCTCTTCAAGAAAAATCCTGGAATTTATGATGCCAAGACTAATCTACATTATGATAACATGTTTGATGCTCAAGTTGATGCAGCCTATGCTGCATTAGAGAAGGCTGGCTTTGAGAAGACGGAGGTTATTGTTTCCGAAACTGGTTGGGCTTCTCGTGGGGATGAAAACGAAGCTGGAGCAACTGTGAAGAATGCAAGGACTTATAATTATAATTTGCGCAAACGGCTACTCAAGAAGAAAGGGACCCCTTATAGACCAAAAATGGTGGTGAGGGCTTATATCTTTGCTTTGTTTAATGAGAATTTGAAGCCAGGGCCAACATCAGAGAGAAACTTTGGATTGTTTAAGCCTGATGGAAGTATTGCATATGATATTGGCTTTACTGGACTGGTGCCTTCCTCAGCAACGGCATCTCTTCTTTCCTTCAAGGTATGGAGTTTATTCTATAGTTACATTATTTATAAAACTTCATGCTGCAAGATTAAATAAAATTTCTTCTTTTCCATGTTTCTGCATCAATTGTTTGCAGGGTATTGGATTTTCACACTGGCTGTTATATACAAGTTGTGCTGCTGTTCTTCTGGTTTTAGGATTGTGATATGTCGTGAATGAGATGGATGTTACAAGCGCATTGTCTGATTCTTCGGATTCTGAAACAGTTTTCAGACAGAAGGCAGAACCATTTCAAATTGGTCTGCTTGTATAGCCGATTAACCTTTCCATTCTTTCTTATTAACACCAAGCAATGTAATAGCCCTGACTAGGCATTGAATCTTGTCTCTTCACGCAACCGACGATCGAGTATTACTGTTGTTTTTTCGACATTTCAGCAGTGCACATTAAACAAACATGTTAAACCCTTTTCCAAGTTATGTAACTTTGCCTTCAGGTTTAAAGGTTCTCTGCCATTGATATATTTGCTCACAAATAATAATCTTCTCAGCAAATAGAAATAATTTCTTATGCAGAAAAGAGAAAGATAAATTGAACCAAAACAAACAAGTGCCAAATGAAGCAATTAATAAAAGGAAATCATAAAATTGCGCATGAAATTAACTTGTGCAGCAAGAACAGGAACTATACTAGCAAGATCTGTCTCATGTCATTTGTAGCATATTCGTAGCAAATTATCAAGTAACGTTTAGTCTTTTGTAATTCATCAAAAAATAAATAAATTATTTCAAACTTGAAACACGCTACCATCCTTGTCAACAACTCATTGGCTAGACCTCCTCCGCCGCCAAGATTATCTTTGCATTGGGCCTGTGTCGAATCAAGTTTTCTTTAGGAATTGGAGATCAACATCTAGCCCGTGGACCTTTCCTCCAAATACAAGATATGTCTAATTGTATTCATCCAGAAAGCCAGCGCCATGTCTAATTATAATTATGTTTATCCAAGTACTGCTTCTTCACGCTCGGCATAATCAAAACAAACTTAAGAATAAAAACTACAAACATTTGCTTCTTATGTCCGACAACACAACAATGTGTCTAAGAGTCAAATATAACTTGATGTCCTACTAATCAACGATCGTCATTTAATGTGATTTTTTTGAAAACCCACCAACAAGTTGTAGCTACGCAAAAGGTGCAAACTCACAATCAACCAAACCACTTATGATAGAATCAGCCTCGGCCATATATATTGTACACCTCTATATATTGTGAAGCTAGCTAGCTAGGTCATTGTGCATGGTCATATCAATGGTTTCTCAAGTTCCCGTACTTTGATGTAAGTGGGTTTGGTACTCTACATATAATTTAATTAACAAAACTCTCACACTCACTGCTGGTGCAAGATTCTCATACTCAACTTTACCAAACTTTAGTTCCAGCATATCTATATATATTATATATCTTTGTCTGTAACTGTATAGACATATCTGCATATAAATTTCAACCACACGTACGGCCCAATATGCTTAAATAGATTCAGGCTTTTCTGCTTCTGCTACGTACATACATCTTTTTTGCTATTGATGCAAGCCAGAATTAGATTCTTTTTGAATTTCGGGTTATAGCTTTCACACCTTATATGTTGTTTTTTTGTTTCTTTTCATCATATTATTAACTTTTGATGTGAAGAATGCATGTTATATATATATATATATATATATGGCGCCCTTATTTTGTCTTAACTTCTTTTTTTTTGTTCTCTTTTTCTGGTCAGTCAAGTTATTTATTGAGTATAAACAATTTTGTGTCAAAAGAGTTGAGAATTATGATCCATCCTTTTCGTGGTAGTCTTTGTGAGAATTTATTCATGGAATGAAGAGGTGGGACGGAAAGCATTAAAAAGTGAGGTCGGTCGGTGGCCACCCTTTCGAACTATATATAATGATGGTTCATATTACAGATTAACGTTGAAATGTTTGATTTGATGGAAAGAATACAATAATCTGGTCTAGCTAAAGTGTGTGCCAGCAGAATAGGATAGAATAGAAACGTTTCAGCCTCTTATTCGTATGCGTAGCCAGAAAATGATAAAGTTGGGCTCTGCGTGTTATCTTCTCACGTGCAGGTTTACGGAACAGCATCCAACTCATGCTTTGTTATTACTGTATTTGCATTAGCTAGAAACATTTATTACCAATTAAGAAATAAAAAATAAAATAAAATTTGAGCTGATATTTGTCACTTGTTGCCACGAGAAGGAGCTGTAAAAGCTCTAACATTTTTGTGGGCCATCAGAAAAAGGAAGGAAAGTAAGTTTTGCGGCACATTATGCTATGGGGAAATGACACCAGACAGTATCGTGCACGCACTCGTACTTCTTCTTTTTGCTTTTTTTTTTTCTCTCTTTTACTGGATGCATTATTTAATGAATCAATTGGAAATAAGAAAATATATAAAAAATTATTGCACATTTCTTTTGTGAATAATTATATACACGTGGCACGAAACGTCTCTTTCAAAATTCCAGTTGACACTCACACTCACACTCAGGGTAGTCAAATAATTATCACAGAAAAATAATGATGATACAAAAAATATCACTATTAAAAAGACAATAAAGATTACATATTGATCACATATATACGTATATATTCTTGTGATATTCGATCGTAGCTAGCATGCATCAACCTCGATCACATATTATTATATTATACTCTTCGTCAAATGCAAGATGGTATCCGTGCATGCATGCCCTTATTACATTGGAATCTTCCCTTGGACAACATTTAGATTGTAGTCAAACCAAGTTCCCTTTCGGTCCCCTCTAGTCTCTATGATTCTTTTTTCTTTATTCCCCTTTATATTATTTTTCCGAATGCCTGTCTCTTGTACACGCTAGTATATTTAGTATACTCCAATCTAGTGCGACAAATACTACCAATTTTGCATTAGCACTTGAGACTTGGCTCTTACAACCTATTCGCTTAATTTCTGCTTCCAAAATAAATTTTCTCCTCGACTCACTTATGCCATAATACCAAGGAGTCAGCTTGACATAAATTTTTAATTTGTAACGTTTCATCTCAAAACAAGGGAAAACTATAGCAAGGCCAAAAATATAAGCCTGAAAAATAAGCAACTTTTGTCCCATTTATTCTGTTCATGAACGAATTAGTATATTGCATATCATTAATTAAGGATATATTACCGGTGACATCCATCGATAACCCAAGCATGGATTAAAAAGAGAGAAAAATTATGAAGCAAAAGCTCATAGTTATGAAGAGAGATTTACATAATGGCATAGTGATTCGTGAAAATACAAGCATTATTTTAAGGGAACGAGAATGACAGAGAAGGAACAAGCTCTCGTAAGCCAAGGACACAGGTTCCCTTCACAAGGGACACCCCAAAGTTTTAAATTCTTCTGTGGTAGGGTGCACCGCAGGTTCTGTTCCATTATCCACGTGATCGACGCCGTTGATCTGATCAAGTACCAACACCAATCCCATAGCAAAAGCCGCATCAAAACCAGGCTTAACGCAAAGAGAGAACACTTCCCTCCCAAGCATAACACTCGTTGTGGGATCCACTTTGCGTCGAATCTCAGCCACTGATTCCTTCAACGTGTTAAAAACAGTGCAGCATCGCTGCGAGAAACTACCTTCGATCTGGTACTCCTCCCCTGGCTTATCGTACACTTCCACCGCCAAGCTCGCCCGTGACCGTCCGATTATCGATGACCTCTTAATGCTGAAAATCGGTTTATCACCGTCCATCCTCTCCCCTTTAAACCCTTCCCACCGTTGATGCAAACTCGGCCTCTGTTATGTGACATAACACACTGAGTCAACTCATATTCAATCAACTAACTCGGTCAAATGACATCAGTAACACGAAAACAGTCAATTCAGAAATGCCCGATAGCACAGATTTAACCCACTAAAACAAAGTACAGATTCAAATCTGGAATAACATCGGTTCGAATCAGAATGAAGGCCAACCATTTTTATTTGTGATCAACTTATATAATTATTTTGCAATTCACTAACTCGTTGAGTGCGCGCGAATGAAGACGGAAAACAGAGGAAGGCAGTGAAAGATCGTACCTTTCGCCTGACGGTGAGGAGGCACCGGCCGTTTAGATCCATGAGAACGACTTCGTCCTTATCGCGAGTGTCGGGTCCGTAGGAATCGACTCGGAAGACGAGTTGACCCTTGCAATCGTAGGCGGTGAATCCATCGCCGGCGAAAAACAAGGACGTCTTCAGAACTGTGAGATGGGT
Source organism: Bauhinia variegata (assembly GCA_022379115.2). Taxonomy (NCBI): domain Eukaryota; kingdom Viridiplantae; phylum Streptophyta; class Magnoliopsida; order Fabales; family Fabaceae; genus Bauhinia; species Bauhinia variegata. The sequence continues at coordinate 23,821,508 of CM039427.1, forward strand.
TTCTTCTTTGAAGACATAACCATCTTGCACAACAAATCCCTCTTTCATCTTTCGCTGTTTGTGAGTTCTCTCGTCGCTTCGATTTCTTGAAGCACAATGTTTGAGGATTAGAATCGGAGTGAGGAAATTGAGAATTCACGTTGAAGAAAAGTAAACGTTGAGGCTAAGATATATATAAGTGGAAGTAGAGAGAGTGCAGAAGGGACCACGCGGAGCGAACTCACATTAATAAAATCTTGTAAAGTAATGGGCTTTGTTGATTATGTGAGCAAAGGTCTCTGCTTTTTCTGTCGATCTGTAATCAGCGTTGGTTGGCATTCGGGAGTTAAAAAGAAAGTGGCAATCTAAGCAGCAATTATGGGAATAGAAGTTTACGAAAAAAAAAAAAAAAAAAAAATCTACATAAACGATGTGACATTTTTTTTGGTAAAAAATTTCAACGAGAGTATGGGTGAGTTGCTTTTACACGTACTTTGTTGATTCGTGCCACGTGTTAATCAATGCAAGGTGTTTGAGAGGTATCCCAAACGTATGTGTGGTTTGGATGGAGTTGGTCTCGTAGACAGAAAACGAGCCCTAATTTTTGCGGATAATGACAGAGAAATTGAATGGCTAATTTTCATACTCGAAAGAGGGGTTCACTTGTTATGCACCACCAACAACAAAGTATACATCTTCAGAAAAAAATTAAAAAGGAATATATAGACAGTATGTTATGTATATATATTTTTTATGTGACAGTATGTCATAATTTTTTCTTTTTTTATAACGACAGTACGTTAAAATTTTAAAAGCTACATTTGACTAAACAACATATGAAGATTTAATTTAATAAATCTCAGTCTCTATAACTGGTAAAAGTTTACTTTTTATGGAATAATTGGTAAAAAAAACTATTAAATATATATAGAGAGAGAGGGAGAGAAGAGACCGTGCTCCAAAATTCAAAGGCCAAAAGTAGATAGGGCGCAGTATGAGTATGGTGTGATTGTTAAGTCAAAACCAGGAAATGTGGACTAAAGTTGATCGCTTCCACCGTCACCATTGATCTTCTTTCTTCTTAAGTCAAAACCATGCTTTGGTGCACTCAACTCATGTGAGGGTGTGGGTAGTCGTCAATCAAATCAAATCGGTTCGACTGTACATATTTGGACTTGATTGGAATCAAAATCTTGATCTTGAACGTTATGACCCTTACCCTTGCCGCCCCCAATTGACTCTTGATCTTGAACCTTCACCGCCCAATTCACCTTATGAACCAAATTACAGCTATATATCCACATGAATATATAGATTCTTAAAAGACAAGGAATAACAACTATTTTCAATTGCAATTAATGACATCTTTTACGTAATTTTAGTGTAAATACAGACAGATTTGTTGGGTGATGTTGAAAATCTTTTGCTTGGTCGCTAACCAAATCTTTACCCAAACACATGTTGATCAACTTGTGGCAAATTATTTCCAGCTAGAGCTTGGTATGTGGACCAATACACACACGCAGAGAATAGTTAGCAAAATAAAAACGTGTTTTCTTGCGTCATAGTGTGTTGAAGAGTCCCAAATGCAAACATGAGAGTAGACGAGTAAACGGTGGTTGGTGATGGCCCTACTTGCTGGACTTTTGAGAGACAACCTTTTGGGTTCCGTTTCGTTCCGACACCGTCATACGTACATACATACTACTTGTACAAAGTTCCGTCATGTTAATTTGATTGATAATCAACAACTAATATGAATGTCATCGTTTTTCTGAAAAATTTCCATCAAGACGGGCTTCCTGTCCATTACGTTAGCCTTTAAAAATACAGATTCATTTGTTATCTATCGATCGTTATTATTGTTACGATTCAGTTAGTAAAAAATAAAATTAACTGAACTGAACATGAAATCGTCACTCCTCCCTTGGGCCCTAAAAATCTTTACCCTCTTCTGGGCCTGGGCTCGGGCTTCATTTCTTTCAACTACTACCATACCATCATTAATTCCTTTCTCTCGACAAGCTAGCCTGCTACACTATGAGCTAACTTTTGAATACCAGCTCGATTCGTATAGAGGAAATCCAGAAAAGCTACCATGCATGCATGCATAACAGTATTTTTGCTTACGTACTGTGAATTGTATTATGTGAAAGATAAGATATATCGTCCGGTCATCTCGGCGGTTCCGTGTGATGCTTAATTGGAGAGAGTTGGAACTGCCATGACACCAGCTAGCTGGTTTCCTTCCAGGGCAGGGCTGCTACGTACAGTTCAACACCCTAGCTACCCTCCATCTCTTTTTTCTTCTATTTATTCCTTACTAACGGATACTTGATATATGCAAAGTGTGGTTTTGTTACAAGTATTGCCAAACCAATCAAAGCACACAGATGATTATTATTATTATAGAGTTCGATTGTAAGGCATACCCAGGGCGACGGCCATAAAAATCAAACATGAAGGAACATGGTACATATATCAGGCATGAAATTATACGTACTTAGATACTATTGTAGAGTGGATTATCATACTTTTTCTAAAAAAATTGTGGAGTGTTAATTTTATAAAATTATTATTATTATATATATTATATGAGAATTATGTGCTATCTATGAATATGATATTAAGTTCGAAATTAGCAGCATCTTGGTAGGTATTAAAGGGTTACTGTGATTGTATCTTTATGTGTGAGTTGAAATAGACTAGACAAAGCTTCTGTAACTGAGCCGTTTATATACATACGCGTCTTGTTGCAGTCTTTCTCGCTACTGACCACAGCCCGAAATAGCTAGCTTTCAGACTGCAACTGTTCAATTTCCTCAAACAATTTGACTATCACTATCACCATTAAATATTGCCTCGGGCTCAGTCACGGTGAACTTACAATGCACTATTTCGCTTAGTGACCGCGAAGTAGATGTCCTTGTTCAACCACAGTACGTAGAAGTGGACAAAATTACATCCAAGCAGCTCTAATGGCTAGATCTACGAAGAATCTGAACCAGTTTAATTGCTTATGGTTTGAATTACAAAATTTTAAATCCACAACTTCTGGTTTGATTTTAGGGCGTAAGTGAATACAGTTTTGTGTGATTTGACATTAAAATCATCAAATCAAAGTTAGTCAGTTTAATAAAATTATAAATTAAAATTTAATTGTTAATTTAAGATTTAAACGATTTTGTGTAATTCAAATTAATTTAAGGATGATTTGAAATCGTCAGTTAATTTTTAAATTTTTTTTAGTGATTTGAGAAAGTTTAAAATAATTTTAAATAATTTAAATGCAATACATATGAATGATGGATTCAGTTCGGTTCAATTTAAATAAGTTTAGTGATAATTTTGTACGTAGTTGATTATTATATATTATAAAAAAAATGAAAAAAGAGTAAAGAGTCAAAACAATCACTAATTCGTATAAGTATATGAAAATATTAATTAATAGAGCGAGAGGGATATTTCTCTGAGCATGCAGTAAAGTGAGTAAGAAGTACTAGTACGGTAGTACCAGCTTTCACTAGATTGAATCCATTTTTTGCATTCAAACTTACACAGTACATTCATGCCAAGCATTTTCAAAGTACACGAATAAGAACATGATACATGCCTCTGAATACATCAGAATCCAATTTCCAGAGGCAGAGATCCCCTATTTTTCTATTCCCTACACTTGGAACCAAGTACACAAAAGCTGGGCGTGGCTAGCTTGGTTTTAACTTTCTAGAGGAAAGAAAAAACCCCAGAAACACTAAAATGGCTACTCTCACGGTATTCCACTCGAGATCTTGTATTTGACATATTTTCAATTCTGCGCCGGGTACCTCACTCCTGCTGCCAAAGCCCGTTGCTGCTCTATCTGGCATTCGCATTATATACCACATAATAATAAATAAATTAGAAAATCCAGTTATCATAAGTATAATAAAAAAAAAAAGGTTGGGAATTATGTATGTATATTGATTTTAATTTACCTGGAATAGTTCGTGTAATTTGCTCTTGAGATAGCAATATTCCTGCTCCAGCATCTCCAGAGCTCTCAAGCATCTGAAACCGGGAGAGGAGAGGAAAATGTTAAATGAATTCTTTTTGAGGGTTTGTGAAAAGGAGAGACGAGAAAGAAGAAAAAGCAAGTAGAATTTTGAGGGCGTAAGCATGCACGGATTTTGAGAGAGGCTGACCCTGCACGGTTGTTCTGCTCAGTAGCGGCACGAAAGGCAACGCAGACGTTTCTGACTCGCTTGGCGCCAATGCTCGAGCTGCTTCCCATGAACTGATTCAAATGGATTCCCATTTTCTTGTAGTCCGACAGCTCCCGTTCCATCCTGTCACATCCATCGTATATCCCCAATTAATTAAACCATACCACATGCACCTCATTCCTTCCTTTGAATACATTAATTAATCAACTTTTGATTAGATTATATTAGATTAGGACATGTAATGTAGCTAGAAGAGATGAGAAGAGAATTACAGCAATCCTCTGAGATTTCTGAGAAGTTTCTCGGACTCGTGAAAATAGATGTTGACAACCTCGGAGACGAAGTTGGGCGATGTCTCATCTTGCAGCTGTTGGAGCTGCAAGAATTGCTCGTCCAGTATTCCCTACAACACGAGACCAGGCCATATCAGATATCTGAATATATATGGTAGGAGACTGAGCATATAAATCAGAAATGGAGCGCAATGCACTCTAGGAGTAGGAATCAGCAAGAATAAGACGAGTACTGTAAGGAGTACCTAGTTAAGTTACCTGGTGGAAGAGAAATGCGAGCAAGCGGTTCATGTCGGCCCACAAGCGGTCCGCACCCAACCCAAGCATCCACAGAGGGAGACCCGTTTTGGCTGACTAGACTCACTCTCAATAACACACAATCAACGAAGAATAATTAACCAGACAGAGAGAGAGGGGGAGGCTGGGTACTAGTAATAATACTATAACTATAACAGGAACAAGAATAAACTTTTCGGCTTTCTTGTGTAGGGTTTTGTGTTTCTACTTCCACTACCTCGAACCTTGGTATTTAAAGACCCCCGCAACCTCACCCTCGCCCTCATCCTGCTTATAAAACAACTTCAAATATTCACGTCCTAACATTCCTATCATCACGCTCCACCCTGCGTGCGCGTGTCAATTTGTCCCCATAATTTCAATTTATTAATCGAGCTTCTTTTTATTTTTTCCTTTACTAAACATATATATGATATTCTTTTGCAATATATATAATATATATTCTTTCGCGTTTATCAAATGAGAAAATCTCCATCGCCATTCACAAATTATGATTATGATTATTCTTCTTGTTAAGCAAGAATTATCGAACATAGTATACATTTAAACTTTATAATTAATTATTAATTTGACATTTTCTGCTATCCTTACTCCACCGAGTAAAGTACAAATATGATAAATGTTAATGTACAAATTCGATCGCCCACACTTATTAGCATTTAAAATTATTGCCTTATTGAAAATCTACCTAACATTTCTTTTCTTCCGGTAAAACAATCTTTCTTATTATTCAACTCATTTATGAATCTTATTACCTAAACGTTCAGCATTTAGAAAATTAATATTGCCCACTTTTTCTTTCTTCCTTTACAAACCCTGTTCAAATATATAAAGTATATACAAACTCAACGGAAATACAAAAGACGCGCCACCGGGAAAGGGTTGGGGGTAAAATGAGCGTGCAGTATTGGGGTTTATCGAGGTGAATGTGGGGTATCTTCCGGACCATCCTAGAAAGGCCGCGGCCTCAGAATGTAGGGAGGTGGTGACCTGATGTCCCCTTAGCCGGTCACACGGCGTGCGTCTGTTCTTGCAGGTTGGTGCGGCGTTGGAGCTCCCCTCCACCCGACAACTTCCTGCAGCCGGTAACTTGTCAGTCACCACCACCCCCTCAGCGACTCTCCTAAACTCCCACCACCGTTAATTAATTGAACCTTAAACCTAACCCACATAACATCCACCTTGTTTTACTTTCTCGAGAAAATGGTAATGTGAAAACCAAACCCCTTGAGCTGCATAGAAGTCTGGGAAAATGGGGAAAGAGGAGTGGCTGCAGAAACTGAGAGAGAGAGAGAGATGTAGTAACAGAAATAGAATAGTGCCCGTTAAACAAGGTGACAGAAGGTGATGGTGAAAAGTTAAGCCCACCCTTTCGCTTGTTACATACAGTGTGGGAATTCAGCTGAAATTTTGTCTGTTAGTGCAACGTGAATGCTGAATTTGGAAAAAAGAATTCAGCATCATGACAAGACTTTACAAAAGGGGCTGGTGCTTAGATATATATAGATGGGTAATTGCACCATCGATTAAACCTATATACTCAGGCAACCTAAACTACTTAATTGAATCAGCTTTATTTAATTGATGGTTCTATGTAAAATAAACTAAATGAAACTACTTATGAATTACTATTCAAAAATTCTCAAAATCATATTAAATAAACCCATAAGTTACTACATATCTTAATTTATCATTAATAGTCTCTCAAAGTACAAGTTAGGTCTATTTTTTTTTTTTTATACCACTATTTCATATTATAACAACTCACTCTCTTATCTCTTTTTTATGTTACAAGTTATGCAACTCCAAAATACATTCTCTAATGATAAAAATAAATGTGCAATGTTATACAGATTTTATACAACCCTTATAAAACTCCATTAAAAATGGTCTTAGAACGTGAAGTATGGGATGGTAATTTGTTTATAATTACCTCGATATCCTTGCTTCAAAGAAAGGCATGCTTCTTGCTGACGTAAGCAAACGACTTAATTGCCTAATATATTAATGTTTATCCATTATGATTTGTCAGTTTAATTATGCCAAACTTTGTTCATCACTATTCTTCAGGAAAAAAAAAATTCTCATGCACTAAACTAATGATATTTTTATCTACAGTTATCATTAAAAAATGAATACTGATGTTTTATTTGATAAATTAATCTTAATCAATATAAATATTAAGGTTGTACTGTAAATATAATGATGATATTGTGCCATTTCTTTTGAGGCAGAGCCAGAAGCATGCTTTGTATTGACGTAAGCAGACTAGTGATTAAACAATTAAACGAATATTGGTTAGTTTAGAGTAGAGGAATCACTTTTTGAAGGCGAACAAACCAATGCCAATGATAAAATTAAAATAATTAACCCTTTGTTTCCCCTAACCGTGCGTTTTATTTGCTTTTGCCCTCCCGTGCTCATTTACCGCGGTCGTTATTTTATTGAATCTATTCCAACAAACAATGTCTTTTGCCTGTCTTCTTATGATTATTGTTTCATATCTTTATGACTTCGAAATTCCGAATGTTGGCATGTATAGAGAGAGTTCCCTTATTCAACAATTACTTTTATACACTTACATTTACATTTTATTTTATTTACAATAATCTGTAACTCATGAAGTGTGCATAGAATGTACACAAGGGGTGAAACAATCATTTCCCATGAACAGCTAAGGTCTTAAAGTTGAAATAATGTTATCTCGTGTCATTCTTTTATTGTACTGATTAATTAATCTGGCACAACCATGAGTGCGTGGTCATTAGGGTATGTATGCATGGTAACGACATTGGTGGTCTCAGTGCTCGAGGTTTTTACTTCAATTTGTAAGTTTAACTCTACTTACATTCTTAGTTTTTAAATTCCTTCCTCCTTCTGCACTTTTTTTTTTTTTTTTTACTAGGGCACCGTTTCAAATCTGTGCATTTCAGCCAGAGCCTACATTTTTTCATGGAAAGTTTATAGCTAAGGCATGTATAGGTTGTGTTTTTAGACAAAGGGCATTACAACGAGGCCCATTATAGAAGTAACCTTTGGTATGGCAGGCTAAGCCCTCAATGGATATAATTGGCATGAGCCCAAGTAAAAGTATAATAATTAGAGGGTTGATTCATTGAACTCCCTCGTCTCGCGTGCAACACATGAAAAGTAAGTCTGTCCATTGGATGGCGAACGCACAAAGCAGAGCACGTACCTAGACTATGTCAATTGCCAAACACTGTTACATTATCATCATCACGTTGTTCGTTGCTCCTATTCTATTTATTAGCGTGAAACTTGTGCTGAAATGAAACAACGTTGTGGAGTGGATTTTTCTCAACTCTTATATACGCTAGTGCCTAGTACTGTTCTACTTCAAATCCAACACGCATGATTCTTTTGACCTTCTGTGTTTTGAAAAAAAAGAAAAATCTATCTATGATATCAATCAAAGTCCTTGTGCTGATAGATCGGGGACCTCTCTAACCCTTCTTGGCTGATCGCGTTTCGTGTGGCCAAGCCACTACTGTCTATTGCCATTCTTCGCTTCTGAACCTCGTTGGGAATTTTCACATCTTTTGCCAGCCCAATCGCTTCTAGAATTCTCACCACATACCAGGTCAAGTCAATTTGCCACCATTCTAGGCCATGTCGAGCTGAATACTCAAAAGCATGATGGTTATTGTGCCAGCCCTCGCCAAATGCAAGCAACGCTACCCACCTGACAAATGCAATGCGATGCAAGATTTCAACTTGGTGAATCAATTAAATCAAATCCTTCAGATAGACATGCTATAAGTGTAAACATGAATTACCAATTGTTTCTGGATAAATCCCCCGTTTTCCAAGCCTGGTTCCCCCACACATGGCAAGCTGAGTTTACGAGCCAAGTGATGTGGTATACCCAAACAGTCCTCACGCCCTGCATTAGTGTAACAAATTGATGAATGAACTTATAGTGAAACTCCCAACAGCTTATCTATGTGATTAGATAGCCAAATTCAATAGGACAAAGTAACCTCAAATTCACCTTCAGGACAAGATTCCAAATTTATCCTCAGTTCTTTCTGTTCTGTTTTTAGTTATAATGGTAACTAATTAATTCGGCAGGAATAATAGATAAAACGGAAGAAAAGGGAAAAAAAAAAAAAAGCATAATAAAGAAATTTCCATACCATTCCCCAAACAAGGAAAGGAAATCCTCCCAAAGAATATAGAAGGGCTCCCAAAGCTAATGGATGGACAATGTAAGTGCGTCGGAGGAACCTATAGAAGGGTTGTTTCTCTATATCACCAACATTGCTTGGTTCTCCAACCTGCAGATAACCCTCAAATTGTTGAAGAATAATTTGCAAATGGGTTAAGATTGTCTGCAGAAGATGACAGAGGCAAGAGATTCATACCCTTTCAATCACCGAATTGGAATCAAATAGCCAGCTCATGTGACTGAACCAGAACCCTTCAGTGGGGCTATGTGGGTCTCTCTCAGAATCACAGAACTGGTGGTGGTATCTATGTGTGCTGACCCAATCGATTGGGTTTCCCTGCATACCACAAAACCAGAAACCAAAACAATCTAAATTTTATTGAGCAGAAAACCGGAAACCAAAATTTAATAAGAAAACCATGAACAAACAGATAACTAAGAAAAAAGAAATGGACTTGAAAGCATAATTCACCTGAAGGGCTAGAACCCCACAATAGGCAAAGAGGTATTCCAGCCATTTCGGAAGCTTAAAACTCCGATGTGAAAGATTCCTATGGAAAGACAAGGTAATACCAAAAAGACCCGTCACAACATACAGAGCCATGGCTACCCAGAAAGCTCCCCAATTGAATTGGAATGGTGCGAAGAGACTGAGGACATGCATGGCCAAAACAACACCAGCAGTGCCCAGATCCAATGAATTCCATTTCCTCCCAAAAAATACATTTCTCTCTCGCTTCACCACCACGTCTGATAGCAGAATTCTCCTGTACTTCAGAGGCCCCTTCTCTGGCCCTAACGCTTCTGGGGATGCTGCCGCATTGCTTATTAATGGCACAGTTCTCTTGTTCTTGTGAAGATAGGCAAAGGGGTTTGTTTTCAGGTAAAGTTGGTTGGAATTTGAAGCAACTTTAAGGCACCTAGCATTGTGAGGGAGGGGTTTGAGACCAACTACAGTCCTATCTACTCGAGGGATTGCACGGCGGACGGTCGTAAATTGATGGTGTAAGGGATTTTTGGGCTGCGAGGTGATCAAAGCCATAGAGGAAAGCTTCTGTTTTCCTCCGCGTACGAGGAACGTTGCGTGAGAATTGAGGCCTGGAAGTTGTTTGATGAAATTGGGGCTTTTAAGTTGTGGGCGTTGATTGTGATGTGCAAGTAGTAGCCGTAACAAGTTTACCACTTTCTGGTTGCTCTCATTTGTGGCAATTGGCAAATGGGTTGAAATAAAATGTGGGCTATAAGGGAAAGAAATGGCAAGAGAAAGGAGACGAGGGGATAAGGCGGTGACACCGCGAAGGGTTTTGGCCCATGAGTTTTGTAGGGAATGCAAACTGCGAAATAAGGTCCAGATATTTTTGATTCTTGGATAAACCCTGCTTTTGACTTTATCTTTGCATTCAGCCAGAGATATTTTTCTGGAATTTTTGCATTCTGTTTTCGGAAATTGCTCTTCTCTCTTAACTTACCATGTCCACTTCCTCGCAATGAAATTATCCTCTATCGGTCCATGCGTTGTGGCTAGATTAAGCTACAACTCTCTCTCCCAAGTACAGTACAGTACACGGCGGCAATGAATGAGTCAATCTTTGCGTCTTCCACGCTCCGGCTCTGATGCCAAAAGGACTTCCATTTCAAGGGCACTTGGTTGGTCTACGTCTTTCTGATTTGCTTGATTTCATTGCATCTTTTGTTTACAATTTGTTGCTTAATAGCATTCATACATCAGCTTACACCAGTAAAATTTAGCTGGGAACAAAGTTACAGCATATGGAATTTCTAATGGACCGCATAAACTCCGGATAAAATTTCTGATGAAATAACATCTCTTCTTTTCTTTTCTTTTTTTCAAAATTTGTCTATTATCATAACTCAAAATTTTTAATTGGTAAAAAAAATAAAATTATAGATATTAAATGCACGTTATTTTATGAATTTTTTGACAAATAAAAGTGAGACACTTTTAGGATAAAAGGTGTAAATTGTGACAATTTCAGCTACATGACTTCGTGTATTGGAAAAGACCAAATTCACAATAAATGAGCAAATAATAATAATAAACATTTACGCTGGAATCTTTCTCTTCTGTAGTAAGTATAACGCCGAATGTCAATTTCAAATATTAACGATGTTACGCGAACTGGACCGAGCTGATAAATGGGATCGTGAATCGCGTCAAAAATCGAATCAATTTAAATTTGAATTGGGTTTTAAACTTCTAAATTATTTTTTAAAATTTTAAAAAAATTTCTTAATTCAACCTAACTTCTAATTATTAAAAAAAATTATAGGCTCAAATTTTTTTAATTACAAACAAATAATTTATAACATTATATGATATTTATATTTATAAGTAAAGATAATTTTTTAAAAATATATTTAAAATGAAAAATTTTATTTGATATACATAAAAATATATATTATTTATATAAATTTATCTCATTGTTTATTTTTATTCTCTTCTTTTTATATAAATTAAAAGTTAGAACAAATTTTACAAAAATTAACTTTTATTTTAGACTATTTTCTTCTTTTAAAACCCCAATTGAACTCTTGAAACCTTTTTCTCAAGAGTTTAATTTACCTGTGAGGTTTGTAGCTCTGCAAACTGTAGGAACCATGTTGCATCATATTTTACTGGTTTGATCCATACATAGCTGAAGAGAACTAAAGTAAAACTTTGGTCTAGGATTTCTCGCATGTAAATTAGTGTTGCTGCTGTTGCAACTGAGTAAATTCAAGAGTACGAATTCGTATCTAACACTGTTTTTTTTTCTATTCATTTCGAAACTGTAGCGTTTTCTGGATATTTGATTATCAAAAGGAAATGCTTGGCGTTCAAGTAACAAGGCCTCACCTTATGGTTCTCGAAAGTGCATAATGTAAGGTCACAACAAATCTTAAATTGACAGATTTCTCGGACAAACTTCTGAAAAGTAATATTTGCCAAGTGACGGAAGAAGAAACGGAATTTGCAAACACAGAATCTCTTGGAGAGCCATGTTTCCAGACACGAACATAGTTGTAAACAGATGAGCTATGATTGGAAATTTGTCAAAGGAAGGGGTACGTAGATTCTTCAATTGTTTCATTTCATCTCTTAATTTTTCTAGAATGCTGAGTTAAATTCTTAATGTTGATGAAACATCACTGCACGCAGGGTGGCCGCTGCAATCTGGATCTTGTTGTACAGATCCAAGCTCACCCTTGTATAACCAATGTAGACGATGGATCTTTCCTCTTGGACTCTTCATAGATGTTCTGTTTGGTTCGATCATGCATATTGCTGCTTTGAACAACGGAATTGGAAACTATTTATGCCCATTCAATTCAATATTCCAACTGAAACAAACACGCCTGTGTCCCTCGGATTCCATTTCTGTTGTTCTCTTGCCAGTGCTTGGAACTTTTTAGTGAATAATGGATTAGGAATTGACCACATAAAATCAAATCATTAGGATTCCATTTTCATAAGCTTTAAATTTATAGGAATTAACATACGGATGAATTAATTGATTTTACAATAGTAACAATGAATGTTAAATGGTAATGATGATTGACGTGTTGTTTGACTTTGACTAATGATTTTTTTATCAGCCGCCTAAATTTGTAGCAGAAAAGTCGGTATTCATAATCCAGCGCGGCTATACTTTTTTTACCAGTAAAACCACATTATTTTTTTTTTTGAAACAACATAAGTAGATATTTCCCATAATAAAACTTTAAATAAGAAAATACCAAGTAAACAATTTTAAAAAAATAAATGTAAATAAAAATGTGTACATATACTGTCAAGGGACTAATAACATGATACCATCTACTTGGATAACAATTAACAAGGTGGGTGTAACCACTACAGCCATAACCATATGAGAAACAAACATAGCTAAGAGGTTCCCCAAGAAGAGAAAAGCCAAAAATATAGTAGACCCATCTCTCTCTAGAGTTAAAAATTGGAATTTTTACCTATACTTAATCTGGATCAAGCTAACAAGGTCTCTTTAGAAGCAGGATCAAGTAAAGACGATTTGCTTTTGCTTTCTTGGTATTTGGCAGCTAAAGAATCAAACAGAATGCCAGCACCGAGTCCGACGGCCAAATCTATAGTATAATGGCCTCTGGTTGCCAGCAACCTCACCGCTTGTAGCAGATTGAGGAAATCAAATGTCCATGCCATCTCCCATCTCTGCATCCTTCTCATATCCAGCGAGGCAATCACGGAACCCGCCACATGCCCCGAGAAAAACAAAAAGAAGGAGACGTTCCCAACAGGAAAATCCACGCCCGAACCCACAAACTCCTATTCATTCAACATCACCAAATTAATTCACCTAACCTAACCAATTAATCAAACACGTAGAATCTAATCTTTCAATTGAAAGTAATAAAATGATTCCTGACCTTAGGCAATGGGAGCTGGGTGGAGTAACCCAGAATGCCACGACACGTGAACATGAAGAGTGCAGAAATGGTGGCCCTCGGTCGGCCCTCAATTAGCAACGTCCATAAGATATAACTTGTTTGCATCCCCACAAACACCTGTGTCCATAAAAACAAAAACCAGAATTCCAAGATTCAATTACATCTAACCAACCGATAATTGATTGATGGATTCGAGAGGCCACGACAATGAGGTCGATTCAGATCTGGGATTGGAAAGGGTAAACGACATACCGTGTTGAGACCAGCCAAAAGCGTGTTCAGCTCAGGCCACGACTCGAGCACGCGATGGAGTGATCGCGTAGCCACGAAACCCAAATCGAAGGGCGGTGACGAGAACGGAACCATTTTCAGCGTGTATTCCACACCCATGAAGAAGAGTAGCCCCAAAGCGAACAAACAGGGCATCCAATGGTGTCTAGCCACGTGTACAGCGTCGGCGACGGTCCATTTCAAAAAGGAAGCCTGAATGCAGAGAGGTTTCTTCGCCATTCCCCGACCACCACCGAGATCTCCCTCAACGGTGGTTTTGTGTCTGTGCCTGCGTTTGACTGTGGTTGTAGTTGTGACTGCGGAACATGCGCTAGCCATGGGAGAGGCGGTGGCGCCGTTCATGGTTATTGAATGAGGGAACCATAATGCAGTGTGAATCGTATAAAAGGAATGCTTATGGCGGACTTTCCCAAGTTTAGGTGGGAAATTAGTTTCGTAGATCCCATATGTTTATTTTGTAAAAAAAAAAGGCAAAACTTGTTTACTTTTTCTTTTTGCCTAAAAACTGGAAATGGTGTTGTTTATGTGGTTGTGATTATGGCTCGGCTCTGATTTGGCTGCTACCCATAGCACAGTCAATTATTTTTTATTCACACCCTACCCTGGCCGTAGAAACAGAGGATGGAAGCCAAGACCAGTGCTTTCTTTTACGGAATTTCTAGCTATAAATATAATATAGATTGTATAATTAATTGGCCAGCCAATAGAATCGGAAGGGAAATAAATAAATAAATTAAATTAAATTAAAAAACGAGCAAAGAACGACGGAACTTGTGATTTTGGATTTGATACCCTGACCCTGACCCTGACTTACATGTTTGTTGGCAGAGAAAAATAAAGGCAACCATACGGGTGTAATAAAGTTATGACGCCGAGTTTCTTCCTTGCCTTGGAAAAAGTCAAGGCTAATACCGAAGATTTTCGGTTTGAAAACACTAATTGGGAATCAACCAATTTTTTCACTCATCAATTCATTATCTCTGACCGACCTAATAAATAATTTGTCAACAAAATCCATCGGCATCATTCCTTAAACATATTTTGATTGATGTTTTAATAACAATAAAATTTTATTTGTGATTAATGATTATACACACCTCTAATTCCACCGTCATACGTTATGGAGTAACATTACAAGTTGCAGGGAATTTAATTTCTTGTTATGTGGAGTAACATATAAATGGATCAATTGTGACCTACGAATATTGGTGTTATTATTGCCTTCGGAGGTTTCTAAGAGGTGACCTAGGACCATCCGTAACTCAACATGTGCATCAAGATAAACCAAGAAACCAAACGTACCAAGCATATATAATATTTGTAATTAGTGTATATTTTTTAGAAAAAAAAAAAGGTGGAGGCACAAAAGGCATTTCAACCTTCATGGTTGATATATAAAACGAAGTACTCAGAATTACAACAAAATAGAGTTTATCTGCTTTTTTTTTTTAAGTGATAAAAATTGGTAGAATAACTTGTCTATATTATATTGCAAACGAGGACCAAGGTGTGAATGAGTGTCGTGGACACGTGACTGCAGCTTTCCGTCCACCACCTCTGTTCTGTCATTTTTGGCAGCCACAAGTTGTATGGATACAGATGCATTCCACAAAACGCCTGCAATCTAGTCTAGTGCACAATGAACAAATTCAGACCCTATCCTCCACTTACTTAAATTCATGTTATATCCAACATTAAATGTAGCCTCTAGCTTTAAAACATAATACTACACAACAGGCACAAGTTTAAAACCAAACAGCCAGAGAGTACAAACATGTACGTACGGTTCGGTTGTACATGGATCGTCACACGATCATATTGTAGATGATTCTGATAGCAGAGAATGTCTTATGACTCTGATCACATCGGTGAGAGACACAAGGCCAAGGAGCAAACCCTGCTCATCCACCACCCAAACTCGATGCACGTGTTTAGTTACTGCCTTGTCAATTACTGCATACAGGGGGGATTCAGCACCGCAAGTCACGAGTTCCCTTCGCGAAGCCCCAGTAGTGTCATGTATGCTGGTGGATCCTGTGTACAAAGGACTCGTTGAAGTTTCTTCGGTGAATGTCAACGCGCTTACTGGCAACCATGATTTTAATGTGGCCAAGTAACACCCTCTTAGATCAGTTGCAGAGAACGTTCCTATCACCTTCCTTCCTTTGGCCTGCAATTAATCCATAAATAAATACAGTGTATAATTAAATATTTAGTAGTTGTACTAATAGATGGTGGCACTTACATTTATGAGCTGCTTGTGATCTGTATCGATGGTTTCGTTGGCCCAAACAATGGGAACAGCGTTTAGCATTGCTACCCTTAAGCACCTTATGGCATCGATGAGTGTTGTGCGATCAGTTATGGCATAAATTTGCTCGGATATGGCACCCGACTCTTGAATGGATTGTGCCAGAATATTGCCCTTTAACTCATTGGCATGCTCTTTCAAGAACTTGATCACGTCCATTTGAGTCAGCATCCGGTAGCTTGAAGCAGACTCTATAAGTTCCACTCCGCCAGCTGAAACGTTCTCTAGTTGGCTGTCTACTGGCACCATAGCACGATGCACTCCTTTGCTGAACACTTCCATACAATCCATCAGGCTACAAATCATATACACAGAGAGAAAAATAAGTAGTATACATTGTGGCTCTTTTTACTTGAGATATTGATTATTATTATTATCAAAAGAACCTAGCTACACGCTGACTCACCTGGTATTGGGATTCAGAGTCCACAAGCTAAGACCTTCGAGGGAGTGACCTATGATTGAGGACACAGGGACAGACATCTTCCGATCAAGGTCTTCGGTCCCATCATCACCGCCATTCATTTGTTCATCACCGGCTATGTGGGCCACGATATCAAGCATTGTAACCATACCTATGTAATGCTTCCGTACAGCCCGAGTGTGCTTATCAGCCTCAACAATCATAGAACCGCCAGCTCCAATCCACTGCCCCGGCGGCGCAGCTACTGGCACCGCCACCACCTTGTTGGCCACCAGGGAGTTCATAGTGTGGGCCAGCGACGCCGTGTACGGAACCTCCACGAGCCTCTTCTTATCAACCGTCAAATCTTTCACCTTCTTCTCTCTTAGCCTTATACTCGCACTTCGATCCGTGGTGGCTTCTCCGGGCTTCTGCTCTCTCGGTTGCTCCATCTTCTCTATTATCACTTCGCTCAAAGTTAAAAGAGAGCTTTAGGATTTGAACAGACCAGGAATGGTTAACACTGGGAAAAAATATAGAACATCGAGAATACTCAATGCAGCATTTGGATATGATCGATCGCTTGTACATATCTCTCTTTTCTTTTATTTTCTTTTTTAATATTTTCTTAATTATATATATTTGTTACTACGTGTCACGTCCTAAAATTGTCAATTGCATGGCATGGTTCTTTCCTGCCAAGTATCAGTGTCTACTGGGTGACTCATAGTAGGCTTGGTCACCTAACGCCCGTGTTCTCCGAGAGATTATCAATTTGGATTTTTTTTTGAATTCACAAACATGTTAAGTTTATTTTCAAACTAATATTAAATTAATTACATAACTCTAATAAGTACAACTATATCTATATATATATATATATATATATATATATATATATATATATATATATATATATATATATATATATATATATATATATATATATATATATATATATATAAAATAGAACTATATATACATGTATCAATGATTGTGTTTAATTAAATAATTCGTATGATAAATTTAATTCATTTCAAATTATTTTCTTCTTGATCTCAAGAAAGAAAAAAAAAAAAACTTTCATTTTTCTGTATATTTAAATTTTGTTTGATAATCTATTCACCAGAATCACATTTAAAATTGTTTCTTTTTTTAGGACACAAATTAAAATTAAATACTCTATTGTTAGTTTAGGCCTTGATTCCTTAAAGATTGTAAGCAATCTCGATCTGATGGTCTTTATGGCCCAAAGAATCCGTCCCTGCCTCACTTGTGTAATTGGTGCAGATCCCGTGAATGACATTAATGCAGTTATTCTATGGCATTAATAAGATTCTCCCCATTCTCGTGAGCACTTAATTCAACCCATGCACCAACCTCACTTTGTGTTACATTTTCTGATTCGCCAACGCAGGCCCCAGATCATTACCAACCTGCCTCTCTCAACTCTCTATTTAAGAACCCCAAACCCTTCCTTCTATTTTATCTCAAGACATGATAAGATAAATCCAAAATGAAGCACAAGCACTTGTACCTCTACCTTTCTTTATCAATTTTAAGTTTCGCATTCCCTTGGCAACTGGCTATGTCTTTCACGGTGATTATGTCTGATTCCGGAGTGCCGTCCACTCTAGTTGATGGGCCTCAAACCGGGTTCTCCACGTTGCAAGATGGTGCCCGTACCGACACCAACGAGCAAGAAGCCGTCTACGACATCATGAGAGCCACCGGAAATAGTTGGGCCACTGACATCTCCGACGTATGCCGCGGTCGGTGGCACGGCATTGAGTGCATGCCCGACAAGGATAACGTTTACCATGTTGTCTCGCTCTCCTTCGGGGCTCTCTCCGATGATACTGCCTTCCCAACTTGCGACCCCACCCGATCATATATCTCACCATCCATCATCAAGCTGCCACATCTCAAGAACTTGTTTTTTTACCGTTGTTTCATTTACAACCCTCAGCCAATCCCTGCTTTCTTGGGCCAGTTGGGCCCCTCGTTACAAACCTTGGTACTAAGAGAAAACGGGCACGTGGGCCCCATGCCAAATGAATTGGGCAATCTGACCCGTTTGAGGATTCTTGATCTTCACAAGAATAACCTTAACTCTTCTATACCCTCCTCTCTGGGCCGGCTTACAGGTCTAAGGTCGTTAGATTTGAGTGGTAACAAATTAACCGGTTCCATACCCGGTTTAACTTTCTCGGATTTGAACATTTTGGATCTCAGCCAAAATCTTCTGATGGGTTCAATCCCCTCTAGCCTTGGTAACTGCAAATCTCTGATCAAACTGGATTTTAGTCGAAACCGGCTCACTGGTCCGATACCAGAGGAATTGGAAGGTCTAAAAGAGCTTATGCTTATGGATTTGAGCTTTAATCGTCTGTCGGGCCCATTTCCAAAATCACTCACAAGTTTGATTTCTCTCCAAGCATTGATTCTGAAAGGAAACCCAATGGGTTCAAGTTCAACAAGAATACCAAGTGATGTGTTCCAAGGTATGAAGAGTCTAATGACCTTAATCTTATCAAACACGAACTTACATGGTCCAATACCAGAATCACTGGGCAGATTACCAAACCTTCGCGTTGTTCATCTTGATGGGAACTACTTGAATGGTTCAATCCCAAAAAGCTTGACAGAGTTGAAGAATCTCAGCGAATTGAGGTTGAATGACAATAAGCTAAGCGGGTCAGTTCCATTTAGCAGAGTAATGGTTTGGAGGATGAAAAGGAAGCTGAGGTTATCTAACAATTCAGGACTTTGTTATTATGCAAACACTGGTTTTGGGGATCCTCTGGATTCTACATTTAATTCTGGTATCACTTTGTGTGAGACTTCAAGTCCAGGTTCAGCCAAGACAGTGCAACATCTCTCAACCACTCGCCACTTCATGCCAACAACATCGGATGCCGTCACTGTTACATCATTGCCGCCACTGCCACTCGCTAGCTGGTCCAGACAAGCTACCTTGCTGTTGTTAACTCTGTTTTGTCTATTCAAAGTTTAGGCATTCCTATGCCTACCTTACCTTGTGACCAGTGACCACAAAACCTCAGAAACATTTTTTCTAAGTGTACAGCATATTATATTATATATAAACCTCTTACAAATAATAACTTCAATCTGAGAAAATAATTACAAGGTTAATTTTAAAAAGCTATACTTAACAATCTAATCTTTTATCACTTTGTGTTTACCCAAGTGGAAAATACTATCTTATGTGGACAATTGGTACCAGGTTTCCTATTTCAGTCCTCACTTTTCCTTTGGATGATTTGATTATACTATGCGAATATATTCTAAATAGGCAAATTAAAAAAAAAAAAAAAAAGTTACTAGAAAGTATTGTTCCTTTTTATCATTTGGATCTTATTATCTGCAGAAGTGTTGTGTTTAGAACAGTTGTCTTGAGGTGCAAGGGACAATCACTTGTAGTTTACTAGTCTGACAACAATCATTGGCTCATTGATCAGTTTATCTTGCTAGGAAAATAATAATAATAATAAAAAATAAATTCATTGATTGAGTAACAACTTGTACCTGTGGTGCCCAAAACTTCCATTCTCTTTATGCTTATCCTTCTAAACGCGCGATGTGGGACAAATACAATAATAACTCCAGTCTTGACTTTACCCCTCATAATGCGAAACCACACTTAGCAGGACATGTATCTTTCCAACTCGTAATAATTATTGATATCTCATATATCAGTAGGAGAAAAGAAATCAGATGGGATCTTATCTCATGACTTCTTAAATTCAAAACTTATTTATTTTTTTTCCACAAATGTAATACTCTCGTTCGTCAGAGCTTTTTTTTTCCGAAAAAAAAGGTATATTTATGCTTGTCCTATTTTCTGCACTATATCTAATCCACCAAACCTTGCTTCAATTACTAGCAGTTGATTCCCCAAGAAAAAAACACACACATAGACAAAACTAGAAAATGTCCACTTGACACAAATATGAATAAAATAGAGCTAGATAATGGCATGGATGGATAGGGTATAAAGATTAACATAGCCAAATTATACTACTAGAAAACAGAGCATGCATGATTGAATGAACCCAGCTGGATATATGGACAATATTTTCGAACATTGATTTCTTAATTCAATAGTCATGTTCACATCAATTTCTTATTTACTTACGTGATAAGAATACTTCATCCCTGAAGGAATCGGAAGTACTGACTACTGAATGCCAAAAAACTGAGTTTTTCTACTTTAAGAAAATAAAAATAATATAGGACGATAATCATTTATCATTCCTTATTAAATATTATTCTATTTCTTTATTTTTTTTATTTTTTTTGGCAGACATTGCAACTTACCATAAACTCACGTTAACAATTTTGAATTGTATATTACCCGGGAACAAATGTTAAAAAAAGGAGTATCAAAAAAATGCTAAAAAAATAGAATATGGACCCATGCGTGTTCTTTTGAATTTTGCAAACAGCTGGAGTTCAGCTTGACAAGGAAGAAGGGAGAAGACTTAGCTTACACATCTCTTCACATCTGCAAAATCAAACGATTCGTCTTTCCTTCTTTTGGTATTCATAGAGCACAGAGTTCCCATAACTTTGCTTACCAAAACATGCCTTCAGTTTCCCTCAAAGCGCTACATTTGGCATCTCAACTGTCATCTTTTTCGCTCACAACTGCGAATTCACCTTCACGGCTTCACGCTCAAAGGAGCTAGGAATATAGTACGAAAAGGAAAAAGCTTTCGGAGTGGCAGAACAATAAGATAATCGGATTTGATTTGGTGGGTCAATTTGAAGTTTGGATTTTTTTTTCTTTTTTTACAACTTTTTTCAGATTGATTGAGAAGGTGGGGAGTTCAGAGAAGCCAGAGAGAGAACTAGGAGAAGGTGGGACTGATTGGTCGAAAGGATATGGCTTTTAGCGGAATCTTTTGTTGTGGAAAGGGTTCGGATCGGTATGTCAATGATTGATTAATCTCTAGTTAAAATTACTTTTCCTTGTTATCGGTTTCCATTCTACCTTGTTATTGTTAGTCTGAATCACTTGGTGTAGTATCCTCTCAAGTTATTGTCCTTGTTATATGGCGGAAAATGAAAATGAAAAAGGGTTTTAGTTCAGATTCCAGATGAGCATTTTTATTTAAGAGCAGAGAAGATTTAGAGTGCAATTCAGTGTCTGAATTGACAGAACGGGCATGCTTTACTTGTTTAGCAGAGTGTCTTCGTCAATGATTCACACCATGGGACCTTTTAAATTACATTTTTTAGTTTCTAACTTATTTTGCAATAATTTCACTTCTCGCCGATGGATAGTTGATATTGGTGTCTACTCATGCAGCAAAGCACGAGTAAAGAAACAACCTACGTGGCGGGTCTTCTCACTGAAGGAACTGCACTCAGCTACGAATAATTTCAACTATGATAACAAGCTTGGAGAAGGGGGATTTGGCAGCGTATACTGGGGTCAGCTTTGGGACGGATCACAAGTAAGTTTATTTTGAAAATTGCTGCAATCAACAGTGATAAGCATTCTAGCGGAACGGGTCTACTTCCTTCTCTTCTAACAATTCTTCTTTTTATTTGGGTGTGATCTAGTCTGACATTTTTTTTTGTCGGAAGCACTTAGACAAGTGTCTACTTTTTCCCCTTCATTGCATATTTTAGAATTGACGGACCACATTGCCAAGTATACTCAAGTGTGAGATCTCTTCATGTTATTACATGCTAGAACACGGATATACAATCATGACATGATTAATATTCATTATTCTTTCTCCATTTTAAGACAAAGATTGAAATTCATTCAACATCCATGTCATATAAGGAGTATTCCATGATCTCATCACAATATGATTTTCAAGCTTCATTCAAAGAAGCAAACATGATAAAGATTATATGACAACTTGGCACAATTAAGTTTGTAGCTTCCTTATCTATTCTGGGACAAAGCTAAATATCATTCCTAGCGAACATAGGAGAAGGTACAGGCTTGCATACATCCATTAGGCAGTTTTTCTTTCTGGCGAAGATGATGGTCATTTGACCTTCCCAAGTGTGTGGTCTGCTTTTATAGTTTTAAACATAATTATATAAGTTTTCTTTTAGCTTTTCAGTCTTACCTAACACTTATCAGTGATGTTTGAAGTTAATAACATACGGAGAACTATCAGATGGTGGTGCCATTTGTATGGAAGAACATTTGGTGGTTCTGGTCTTGCTAGTTCAAGTGTTATCAGTATAGTACGTATCAAGGGGTAGTAATCATATCAGCAATTTATGATTTCTTAACCAAAAATTAGGACTGGAGAAAAGGAAGTGGAAATTGACTGCCTTCCTGATCCCCCACGTTTAACTGTTGCATGCAGCCCTTTACATGTCAATACAATACAAAATTTTATTTATCAAGTTGTGTTTGAGCCTAAACAAACTCAGACCATGCTGTTGATGACTGTCTTTTTTGTTTCATTCTTAGTCCTAATATTATGACTGAAACGAGTGTTGCTTTTGCCTAAGAAGATTTCATTGTGATTTCTGTTATTTAAAGGATGATTCTTTAGACTCAGTTTGATTCAAGCTCATAATGTGATTTCTGTTGAAAAAAGTTCCCTAGAAAGTCTCAGTCTCATCAAATGCGGCTGCAAAATCTCTGATCGCAACATTTTAGCTGGCATCTTTGAAATGAAGCTATTCAGATGGGCTGATGGTTGATACCAAAAGCTGCATACCATTAATGTATTTATTTGTGACCATTAATAAGTAAACAATATTTTTAACTATGTACACACCCAGATTGCAGTGAAAAGATTGAAAGTTTGGAGCGACAAAGCAGAGATGGAATTTGCTGTTGAAGTTGAGATATTGGCAAGAGTACGACACAAGAATCTTCTTAGTCTACGTGGGTATTGTGTCGAAGGACAGGAGCGGTTAATTGTATATGACTATATGCCAAATTTGAGCCTTCTCTCTCATCTCCATGGACAGCACTCAGCAGAATGCCTTCTTGATTGGAATCGACGAATGAATATTGCAATTGGGTCTGCTGAGGGAATTGCGTAAGTACTAATCATCATTTCTAAATGAGTTTCTGTCTCTGTTCATATATTATATTATAGATTTTACAATCAATTTTTTTTCAGATATCTCCACCATCAAGCAACACCGCACATCATTCATAGAGATATCAAAGCAAACAATGTATTACTGAATTCAGATTTCCAGGCGCAGGTTGCTGATTTTGGATTTGCTAAGTTGATCCCTGATGGGGCCACCCATGTGACTACAAGAGTTAAGGGTACCCTTGGCTACCTTGCACCAGAATATGCTATGTTAGGTAAAGCCTCCGAAAGTTGTGATGTTTACAGTTTTGGAATTCTCTTGCTAGAGCTTGTTAGTGGTAGGAAACCAATTGAAAAACTAAGTGCCACAATGAAACGATCAATAACTGACTGGGCACTACCATTGGCTGGTGAGAAGAAATTTAGTGAACTTGCAGATCCAAGACTAAACGGCAATTATGTGGAGGAAGAACTTAAAAGAGTTATTCTTGTTGCACTTGTGTGTGCTCGCAGTCAGCCTGAGAAGAGACCCACCATGCTCGAGGTGGTAGAGCTACTCAAAGAAGAATCTAAAGATAAGTTTTCTCAGTTAGAAAACGACGAACTGTTTAAGATCCCTCAGGCTGTAGACCACAATGACGGGACATCAGCTGCTGAAGACAGTTCAGACTTCATCACTGAAGAGAAGGAATCAAAACACGAGTTGAAAGAGAATTCTGCGCTATGAACTATCTGGAAAAGGTCAAACTATGGGCTTAATATATAACAAATAGACCGTGAAGCTTATGATGGATTGCTGATTACCCTATTATGAAGCGGCATGTCGGCCACGTTATTTTAATGGAAGCAATGATTTTGAGTGCTTGGGATTTGTGTCAGTTCTGTATTTTGTTTAGAACTGACAGATGCTTGTGTAATGCTTTTCCTGTCTTGCAGTTGACAATTTATAGCACATCTTTCTGTGTCATGTTTCACCCTAATCATTATTCGTTATTATGCAACGGAACTTCGTCATAGGGATTAGCAATTGTCACGATATCAGTAAGACTAACCTTATGTTTCATGAACTAGAAATATTCTTGGGGCTAAAACCAAATTCGGAATGAACCAAATCTCCCCAAATAGGATTCGAACCTAAACTTACGTTTCATGAACTAGAAATATTCTTGGGGCTGAAACTGAATTCGAAATGAATCAAATCTCCCCAGAACTTACGACCAATCAGTTAACAGCCGACCACTCCACCACTGAACTACCAAGGAACAGCGAGAAATTCAATCTCAATTCCCGTTCTCAACGACCAATATGAGCTCGAAGTTTCCTTCATAACTCGCGGAACTTTAAGCAAATGCCAAACCAACTCTTCGGCATTTTTAAGCTTGAAAGTGAAAGAGGTTGCAAACATCATTATGTAAACTATATAGATCTAGCTTTAAAACTAACATGGAACCCCGTCAGTTGAGCTTTCATCAAATGCTCCATGCGCTTGCTTGGTCAACACCAACCTGTCAAGAACGGTAAGTTGATCTACAAATCAATCCTGAGCGACCGCAGATGAGTAAATAAATTAAAGAACGTTGACGACTGAGTTGAGCGTATGCTGAGAAAGACAGGCAGTCTAAACGGGGAACCAAAATAAACAGATGAGGACTTGAAGCTTTATTCACACACATGCGCCAGGGCAACGAACCCAAATGCAAATGCAGCCAAAGCTTGGGTTTGATCCTAATCCTGTAAGATATTTACAAAGATGTCATAACATTGTTACAAGAACCGTGCGGCCAGCGGATGATACAACAAAAGCTTACAAGTTTTTCTTAATCGAAAAAACAAAATCCTGCCACCATTATAAGCTAAAATTGATGTCTCAAGAAAATGTATCCTCCCGATCTCCCTCGGCGATTGTTTCACCTTCCTCCATATTGCTGAACTCTAAGAAATGAGTTGGTCTGTGATCCTCATGGTAATACTCCCTAGGTGTTCCAAGCTTGACTCCATACTTCATCCCCGATGCATGCCTAACCCCCATGAAGTTATAATTCCATGAACCATTATCAGGAACCTACAAAATTGGGGGCAAAAGAGGTACTCAAAATATTGACCCAAAGAAATCCATTATCATCCTATCATATAGAAGAAAAAATTCCAGAAAATTCAAGTCGGGCTGGAACGCTTACCATGTAGAAACCGAGGAAGCGGTCACTGAGGAGCATTTGAACCTTCTCATAGTGAGTAGGAAGGTAACCATGAGGATTGCTTCCAGTGTCCTTGTTGACACGTCCCCATTCATAACCAGATGGAGTGAGCTTATATGCAGTTAGAGAGCAGGAACCTGGTGTGAAACTGCAAGTCAAGATTATACACTTCTCGCCATCCCATTGCTTATTGTTCTCTAGGATCTTGGCATGGGAAGTGAGATCCTGCAAATATTTATTTACCAGGTGAGACAACATACAAGAGATATACTCTTCTTCCCAATAAATCAAATATCGGATATTCTAGTTTCGATTTATTCTCAGAGCCTTGAGGAAGTTGACAAAGGGATTCCGATTATCTTCTCTCTTAATTACACCAGAAAAATAACAAAAGAAATGCCAAAAAAAAAATTTATTGGGAAAAAACCTGAGGGGACAACTGAGGAAGTTCATTTGGCTGTGTGTGCATCCAACCCAAAGGCTCCAAATCATTCAAGAAATCATGCTCTGGAAGTGCTGACGGGAGATTGACTTGCTGATGAGTCCCCCATTGTGGTGGCATAGCAATACAGCGTATTTCTTTGACCTGAGGATTGTCTGGAGGACTAATACCATACAAGTAGCCAGCGATCTGTGTTCGAAGATCTGCTATACAGATAAACTTCTTCAAAATGTTCTTAGGCATGATATAAGTATACCCAGTTTCCTGCACCACCACTCAATATTAGCATATGGTAACAGGTTATATATGAATATCAGAAACCAGTAAGAGAATATTATGCAAACCTTTATATCCTCAGAGTTCACATATATATGGTTCACACGAAGGTATAAATTTGTGGCTGATATTGCTCTGACACGCCAATCAGTCTTGGTGATATGGGCAGATTGCTCATATGGACTTGTGGTGGTCACTATAAGTTCATCACCATGAACATTTACTGTCCTTGTTGTTACAGCCGTCAGTTGACTTGCTTCTTTTGCCTGCAAAATAGTAAACACAGAACAAATCAAGAATCAAATAGCAGCCAAAATCACAAAAACTGATTTTTTTTTTTTTAAACAAAGTCCAGGAAGGAAAAAAATTATAACCTGTTTCTCAATCTCAGCTATCTGTTGCCGCTGCTGAGAAGGTGGAGTAATCTCAGCTCCAAGTATAATGTCACGAATCTCAGACTGAGTCAGGGCAGATGTATTCACGTTGTTCTTCTTGGCATAATCTGAAAGTATAAGATCTCTTAATGCAACCTCCACCTGTCAATGCATATGTTTCAGTTACAAATCTACCAGCAAATGAAAGCTAAAGGATAAGGTGTATAGTTCAACTCATGTCACCCGTTTGGGCGTATTCAGTAAAATAAAAACAAAAAACAAGTCATAATCTAGCACAATTATTATTATATATATATATATATATTGAGAAGCTTGTCAGTAGATAACCGAACTTTAAGACTTTGACCTCTTGTAAGAATCAAGTTATAGTGGCTAATTCCGAAAGGTTCAAAGAGTGCATTAACTACAGTGAAGTGTAACATAGCAGAAAATATTAAAATCCTGAATGATCAAGTTACGAAATTCTTAAAATAGAAAATGAAAATACCTTCATCCACTGGTCATCGCTGAGAGAAGGCCAGATGTGATGAGGCTCAGTTATGATTGTTTTGTCAGGCTTTAGTAACATCTTTGCCTTTTCATTATTTACATGAAGTGCACGCAGAATCAGAATCAGCCTGGAGAACGCAGTGTAAGATGAAATGCTTTTCAGCCAGTCATCGTAGATATTGAACAAAACCATTTGGGGTTCCGTGGCCTTCAAAATAAGATCCCCAAATTTCTCAATCTTCAAGCATGCCTGGAACGGAAGCTGAAGCTCACTTCCTTTAATCACAATATTGGGGAAGTCCAGTAAGTGAACCTCCAATGGATCCAACATTCCCTTACGGGTAACTATAATTTGCTTTGGTTGTTCTTCAACAGGTAATGACCGTACAAGAGCAGCAACTTCTTCAGCTGTTTTCCACTTGGCCAACTGACCAAGACGCTTCTGACCTGCCCAGACACTTGTATGGATAACCTGCAATGCAATGCTTTTGATCAGAATCCCAATAACTAATGTCGCAAAAACCCTAGTGTGGTGGAGGGGAGAGAAAGTAAGACCTTGAGAAATAGCTGGCCAGTCCTTGGATTGAATATAAAGATGGCGCCATTGATGGGTTTTGTAGTGAGATTTCCTTCAAAAGTCTTATGGATTGTAACACGATACACATTGGTGTCATCAACAAACCATATTATTTGATTGCTGAAAATTTCTCCATAGTTTTGCGAGGACAAATATGGTTCAGTAGGCTCAGAAGAATATAATTGCAAACCTTTCCTTATCCGCTCTCTCAAGACATATAATGCTGGATTTGACTGCATATGCACAAGACATTAGTACAACAATTATTATTATAACAGTAATAAAAGATCCACTATTAATACATTATTGCATTACCTTCATGATCTTATTCATGGCCTGCTGAAGTAGTGGCTTTGACCCAGGGAACCAGTTGCCAAATGCGGAGTGTAGGTTATAAGCCAAATCAAGCCCAATCATCACCCCTGCAAAGAAACAATGGTTAGATCACCTGATTCAACTCTACCTATGAATGCAGAAAAACACAGAAGTTACAGAAACATACCAGTAGGGGATGGATATATAGACATATTATCTGTGGTGTAATCCATAAATTTGGCCCGTGTGTAACGCTCAATATCATGGGAGTCATAATCTCCCCATCGAAGCTGTACATCAATCCAGTACTTATTGCTTGCCTTCTGATCAAAAACATCCTTAGATTCAGCCACCAGACTAGGCTTTGACATTGGCCACCTATGGGCAGCAAAGAGAAGAACGTCAGCACAAGAACTGTTCATTTTGTAACTTTTCCTCGGATGGATTGTTTCTTTCTGGACTGTCTCAATTTCCAAAGCATCAAGCTCTTGATCCAGAACTTGACAGAGATCCATGACAACACTCTCATGGATCTTCTGCCACAAATGGGCCCGGAATATCTGAATAAGAGATATCTTCAAGGTTGGTATCTTCCCATGCATGAAAATCCCAGTCAGATCAAGCTGCACTTGAAAACCCACGTAAACATTGGCACGGTTTATGGTTGGTGACCACCACAGGGTAAACCTACGATTAGGTATCTGGTTAAGACCTGATCTCTGAGCATTGGTTAGCTTCTTATACTTCATAGATTCCTCAAAGCCTGATGCCTTCTCCCAGAAGAGACCTTCCCAAGTTGGGAAACTGAAAGTGAAAAAAATGACAGCAAATTAATATTCAATTAAATATTTTCTCCAATGTTTACTCTGAATTTTAACAACACAGACATAATATCAAAATCTAAATATTTAACATTGATGGCACATATGTATTTCATACTCCCTTGACATAGTGAAAATTAAAAAGAAGCTAAATAACTCTATGGGCCTATCCTAAAGGAAGAGAAACTAAAATTGTATTAATACCAAAAAGTGAATTATAAGACAAGGCCTGACTAGATTCTATTGTCCACACTACAGTAGCATGGGTGGTTCAGTCCTACATTCCTTCAGTGACCCAAAATAACGGCCTATGGCACAAGTGAGAAATGAAATGATTACAGAAGGTAAACCCCTAATAACTGAATCATATGTAACTAAGATATGAAGTTTATTGGGATAGTATAACCCCATAGCGTTATAGAAAAGAGAGTTGAGGTAAAACAAGGCTGTGACTTACTATGTTCCCTTGAATAACGTGTGTTCAAGAATTCCTTCAACACCTCCAAGAGCTTGAATAACATCAGTTCGGTAATTGTTCAAGTTCCACAATTTACCATCGTGCCGCTGGTGTGTCCACCAGAAGGGGTTTTGTTTCAGAACTTGGTACTGCTTGAAGTCTGTGCGCACTCTCCATCCTTTATCATATGCCAATGTGTGCCGGTCCTTCTGAAACAGTGTGTTTATTCGCGGTATTCCTCGATCCCATGAATCCTGCCAAACAGATAAAAACAGGTAAACATTAATTTTGAAATTTGAAGAAAAGGAATCCCCAACAGAGAAACAGAAAATACATTGCTCCTATAAACAAACAGAACAATCACAGGAGGGACACAAACAAGCACCAAGACAACAATGTGAAGGGTGTCAAAAAAGACAGAATTCAGAAGACTCACTTCCAGATCTTCAAGAGTTAAACGCCTGTTTTGTGCTTGTGCCTCCTGCCTCTTCAATGCATATTCTGCCCAGACACGCTGTGAATCAATGAATTCACTCTCCCATGGCTGTCAATGACCCAAAAGGACAAAAAAAAGGGGGTCAAATCACATTGAAATAATTGGGTTCACTGAAAATCCTGGCATGGCAGATTCAATGACACATAATCATACTCAATTTTAATGGAATTCTTGCAGCTAAAATGGACCATTTGGGAATTCAAATGCATATATAGATTATAAAATAGGGGGAAGGGGAAGAAACTTGATGTTCACCTGTATATAGCGATAAAGGTTGGGAATCAGCTGGTCCTCTTCATGACTCATCCCACTCCTGAAGTGAGTTACTCCAACATCAGTCTGCTGACTATACCGGAGATCACTTTGTGGGATCAAAATATGACCCATGGACAACATGCCAAGCCCTCCAATTTCTTTGGGTGTATAGAAAATGACAGGAGGGAACCTGATAAAATGCACATTAAGATTCATACAAACTCAAACCCCAACAAAGTACAGGGCCAAAAAGAAAGATTGTTTACCTGCTAGGCATCTTTGAATTTAATCCAATCTTAATACGAGTCTGAATTTTATTTTCACATTTAACCAGTAAATCTAATAACTCTTGAGTATGTACAGTTGCCTCCCGGAAGTAAGTCATGAGACCTATTAAGAGCATAAACTAATGAGAATATTATGATAG
The DNA here is from genome assembly GCA_022379115.2 of Bauhinia variegata. Lineage (NCBI taxonomy): Eukaryota > Viridiplantae > Streptophyta > Magnoliopsida > Fabales > Fabaceae > Bauhinia > Bauhinia variegata. The sequence goes on from CM039427.1 coordinate 23,852,095, forward strand.
CAAAGACGAAGAGGCCTTTGAATTACAGCAAAAATCAAATCACTTACCTATTAATGCTGTGTTCCACTTGTTAACAATTTTTGTGAATGTCGTAGATCCTGAAGACATTAGAATCTGCCTCACACGATTCTCAAATACCTTCATGTGTTCATCATCTACTCTCAAGAATGCAACAGCAGTCCTTTCTTTTGTCTGTTCATTCTGTAAATTCCAGACGCCATCTCTGGTATTGCTAAATGCTTCTTGAGTCATTCTAATTTTAGGAAGTATCCGTACCTCAAATCCACACCTGTAGAACAGTGGCATGCCTCAGCAAAGTCCATTCATAACAGACAAAAATAAAATTAAAGCAAAGAAGCAATTTATTCATCATCATCTATCCATTGCCAGTTAAAATGGTTTGACAAACTTGATGGTTACTGTTCCCTCCACAGCCACAGTCAACAACTGAAACTACATTAAATGCTTTGAAGAATCCGATACTTACATGCTAAAAAGCAAATTTGGATTATCTTTGCTGTAAACAGAAACAAAGCTGTTCTCCCACTCCAAAGTTGTTATGCTTCGAGGAAGACGATTCTTCATGTCCCAGAAGACACTCCTGCCAAGATTGACTAGAAAGAGACAAAGGAAATGAAAATGTCATATATATTATGCAAAACAACTAAGCTTCAGAATATCACATCACAACACACAATAGAAAACAAAAAATAAATACCATCATGTTTCATGAGCCTCATTCTTGCATCTCTTGGCCAGCATTTCTTATTGTTGTATCCTACCATGTTCTCATTATTAGGATCAGGATGCTCAGTGAGATACCGCTGAATGAGGTCTCGAGCCTCCTCATGGGTGAAGCGGAACAATATATGAACCCGGTCTATGTATCGGGAGTACAGCCTAATTGGATGCCTTGTCTCAACTTTTGTGTCCCAATAAGTGATAAACTCATTTGGCATCTGTGGGGGCCCAGCAATCTCACTGGCTCTAGTCAGTCCAAGAAGCAAGAGATCTAGCACCAGTCCATAATATTGAACAACAAAGGATGCAAACTGTAGACCGCGTATAAGACCATAAGAATTTGTATGGCTCATATCTTTGTATGACAACACAACATTGTTTTTTGCAGTAACATAGTCAGCAATATTATGGTCAAGGACAAGACGCAGAAGCCTACAGAATACAAGAATAAGTTAGTTTAAAATCACTGATAGCCCTAATCACATTTGAAAGTGATTTAGTTTGCAAAGTGTTTACCTGTTTAGCATTGTTAGATCAATCTTTTCAAAGAACTTCTCAAACTTGGTCTGCAGCATCACCACACACTGACCCTCACTGGTATCCCATATACCTTGCAAATTGTTTATACCCTGACACCATTTGTAAACCAAAAGAGGAGGAGGCTCTGAATCAGCTGGCTTAATCCAGTTGGGAAAGAGATGGCGCTTGTCACCTTCATACCATAGATACTGATCAAGATAGGCATCTGTAATCTTCTCAAGAGGCTCTATCTCATAAACCGGAATCAGATAGCTATATAGATCCATAAACTCTATTCCAACCTGCCAAGAAAGAATAATCCAAAAGTCAAATTACTGCTGTGCTAGGAAATCCAGGAAAAAGCTAACTCATCCTTAATTAAATATACCAACATACTTCTTTGAAGGCACGTTGAGTGAGGAGATGACGCTTGATTCGTGATAAAGCCTCATGAGGATTGTCATAAGCTTGCTCAATGAGGCCTAACTCTTCTCGTTGCAATTGATTTAACCTCACAGCAACACTATAAGATTCTTTTAACCTCTCAAGAGCAAGGATAAGCAGTTTTGTATCATGCTTGTATGACAAAGGAGGAAATGGAATAGGAGAGAACTTCCTTGATTCCAACCAATGTACTGTAGTTGTATATATAGCAACAGCTTCTTCAGGAGTAACATATGGGCCATCTTTCAAATAATTGTGTTGACGTTCCTAGAACATAAATAAAATCAGGGGATAAATGAAATTAAAAAAAAATGGATATCATTAGAAAATAAGATAATAATTTCTTTTAAGACAACTTGTGGATCAAACATTTGTAAAATAAAATTCCAAAATTTAAATAATTCATGAAAAACATTAAATGCACCTGCTCCGCCTTCAGCCAGAGGCGAGTCAATCTTCCAAGATTCTTGCGACAAACAGTCTTATCCACAGTTGCACCTCTTCTTATACGTTCACGATTATAATGAGCAACATTTGTCCACCAGTCTGCTTTGGACTTCACATAACGCAGTATCATGTTCTCTATTGGAACTGGCAGACCAGGAACCTATGCATTAACAAAGTAAGGTAATCAACAACAGAGACATGTATGAAATTTTAAATAAAACACCAAAAGAAGTCTTCAGGCTTCAATGATGAAATATTTAAGATAAGTCTCGGAAAACAATTATCATAGGATTACGTCTCAGTATACTTGGAACTTAAAAACAGATATGCTTTATTTTAATGTTAAGCCAAGAATTCACTCAGCCACCCGAAGTTTGTTCTACTTTCTTTTATTAGAAGCAAAAATTCAAAATAAGAATTTACCTTCCAAGGAATGTTTGCTTTCCAGCAGCGCCAAGCCTCACTCAGATGCTGTAATATAGTTCTTGCCTTATTCTGCTTGATGCCCTCTGTCATTCATAGAAAAAAGAACACCTTAAGCAAATATACAAGGAAGAGAATTACAGAAGCACAAGGGAGGAAAATTCCAAAATTCTGAGCAAACAATGCTTAGATCAATATGGATTACCTGGCATGGCATCAAGCACATCATGCATAACTGCTGCTCGAAGCTCTAAGTCAAAATGGCTTTCAACACGCTGCTTAGTAACAGTCTTTGCCACTCCCTTTGAATGGCGACCTTCAAACTGCCGTGCCAATAAATTTCCTAGCCATCGTTCAAGAAGAGGCACAATCCCACGCAGAAAGAATAACCAAACCCTCCACATTGGTGCCCAAAACCCACAGCCAGGTCCTTTCCCAACAGGCCCAGTGTTAAAGCGATAGTAAATCAAGTGCTTCAAGTCTTTGCACATTCTAATTTGCCGCATAAGTCTGTACTTATAACGATACATACCGGTCAACTGACCAACATGTGAAAATGTGTATTGCAGGCCATCAGCCAGCTGGAAAGCATCCACATTACCCAAACGAAACTGGACATTGGCATCAACCACAAGCTTAGTTAAACGGAGAATTTCACGGCATAGGTGAAAAGCATTACCAAACCGTGATTTCTTGCGTTCTTTTGTAGTCAGGGTTTTGACAGGCTTTAGATTGAAATTATAATCAAGATGAAGATAGTTCAAATTTTTCCTGTGTATCAACAGATTTAACATGTTATAGCCCTGCCTGCAAACTTGAAGACCTGCTTCAACCCAATCAAGCTCAGTGGTTTGGAAAAATTTGGTTGCTTGGAGAGATCGAAATAAGTGCTTCTTCTTTTGTGCTTTAGGGGGCCTATGGTGTAGCTCATTCAATACAAAACACTTCAGCAATTTTTGATAACTAACTCGAACTTTGACAGGATATGAGGGGGGACTGTCAAAAGAATTAAGAGGAAGTTAATTTTCATATTAGGAAAAAATCAAATGAAATATCCAAACATGGAGTAATAAAAGAGTCACTAGGCAGATTGCAAGAAATAGAGGCTAAACTTACCAATGCTCCTTATACCATTCTGACACAAGAGGAATATCTTCTGCACGCCTCATGCGACCAGATCTCATGTTGAATGGACGAGGAGCAAACAGAAGAGAGATTCCAGCTGCTGTTGTGTCTGTATAAAGTTGTGTATTTTTAAGTAGAGGTTCCACACCTTCTGGCAATGAAAATTCATCCTCGTCATCATGAATTTTCTTCTCCCGGCGCTCCTTATTAGCACTAGTTATAGGGTGTATCAATGGATCATAATAAAATGCAGGTAAGTCAGGATCCTCAGTTTTTATGTACATAATCATGGGAGTGTGATACACACAAAGCTTTACTTTTCGAGGCCTATTGTTATAGAGATGAGGAAATGCAATTCTGTACTCTGTCCTAAGAGGCGACCTTATAATGAGTTTATTGATGTCATTAAACTCATTCCAATCCTCATCCCCCTTCTCCATGTCACGATACAGAGGCTCGAACTTAGGGCCACCTGCATGGCATAAGTAACAGAAAGTTAATGCATTCCCAACATCTAACCCAGCTAACAATAAGATTTTCATAACTTGTTCAAATATAGATATAAGAAAGAAAGCACATACCAGGTATGCACATGTTCAATGCCTTTGCAGTAAAAAATGATTCCATGTCAAATAGGTAAAAGTAATTGCGGTCAATCAAATCAGAAAGAAGCTGCCCTGCAAGTCGATGAAGAGTTGCCATTATAGGAAGAGAAAGATGCCATTTCCGGTAGCTTGGACCATTTATTAGCTTTGTTTTCACAAGAGGTTTATGGTCATAAAACCAAGTATGCACAGCTGAATCTTCCTCCTCATCCAACTCCAGCTGAATTGGCTCTAGAGGATCAACATCTAACAGATTATCTGCATAGTCTAATGGAGGTTCCTCATCGTCAAAGGGGGGAAAACGCATTCTCTTGAAATGACGACGATCCCTCTTCTCCCTTCTCATCATGATCCACATGGTACCCCACTGTAAAAGACAAGCTTGTTAAAAAAATCCAGGTAAAGAATGTATATGACATTATAGCAATCAAATTTTATGACCCGATGCAACTATATTAACCAGAAGATAGAAAAACATACCTGGGCCAAATAAATTGGCTCGACAACCCATGGTATTTCATTAACAAATGTGATTGCCCCAGAAATATGGTATAAGACCTTCACATCACGGACCTAAAATCACAAAAGAAGTTTTGATGTTGGTATTAGCAAAGGACTTCTATAGCATTATCTAATGATAGGATTACAAGTGAAAAAAGAAAAATGCATGGGATTGACCAAAAAATGGAAAATGATTAATACCTGCTCCCAAGGCATAGGCATATTCTCCAATAGCTTATAAACTGCATGAGGGATGAATTTGAGTGCCCCAAGATAAACCCGCTTATCATGACGATATTTTTTTGAGGACATATCCCCATGATCCCTGTAATAAAAAATATAGAAAAAAATTACAAATTACAGACAATTCATATCACTTATCTATTACCAAAATCCGCCTACAAGAGAGTTCCATAGTATCACTTATACAAAGATTTTATGCCTTTCATCACTATGTTCTCTTACAGCTACGTTTAGGCTACCTGGAAGCCTCTTTCCAATTTGAATCGAGGCTGCAATACGTCAGCCCAAAATAACCAACAAACAGTTCAAGTAAAATATCCGAGAGCTACCTTCAAACTTTACCGACTAAGTTAAACAATTCATTCTAATCCATAACTTTTAAAATCAACGCAAGATTTACAGAAGCTCTACTGAATTTCATCACCAGAATTCCCCTGTAAGCTTTGGAGAAAATAGAATGAGGGGAATCACAAACACTAACAGATTATGTGTTTGGGTAAAGCTCTTCTGAAGTCTAAAACCAGCAAAACACCAACATAGAATGGCAATGTTTCACTCAAAATTCAGATTATGAACAATAGGATACTGGTAATGACAGAAAACTTGAAAGAACGCCGATGCGACATAAATAGTTAAGAACACTTGCCTGATGATTTTCCTAACATGTTCGGGGGGCATATCCTCCTTCTGCGTCTCAACAAACCCAAATTTCCTCTTATCACTGTATCTCTTTGAATTTAGCTGCTGCCATTTTCTGGCCTTCTCCTCGAGCCTCGCCTCAGCTTCTTCTTCTGTCTCAGCTGGTGGTGGAGGCGGCAGCACCGTGTACGAGGGTTGTGCTGCCGGTGGCGGAGGAATCGAAGAGCCACTAGTTCCTGGTGGCGCAATCTGGCCGTTGTTCCACATCTTGAAATACTATATCTACCAATAAATCATAAAAACCATAAACTCGTGGAGAATAGAGAGCTAAAGTTCCTTGTATAAAGGTTGGGGAAAATCTCAGAAGTTATTTCGTAGACTTAGCGAAGAACCTTTGAGGGTTCGAGAAGTAGCTTCTAGGGTTTATGAGTTTCCCTCTAAGTGCAGTGAAAAAGAGAAACGGAGGAATGGGAGCTAAGGATGAGTAAGAGATATGAACTCGTTTATACTTTGGTGGATGATTATGGCGGTAGCACGTGCCGACATTTTTTTTTTTTTGCATGTTTTGCTGGAAAACTACTTGGGCTTATTATGCAATGCTTTGAGAATGGCTATCACGGGCCTAATTGAAACCCATTTCTTTTTACACATGCATTTTTCTATTCGCATACCACTTCCACTTTTTCCTATGAAATAACAAAAATACCCTTCCACATTTTTCCACATTCTTACATGCCACTATCAACAAAAATAAATGCTTTTCAAATCTATATTCTCTTTATGCAAATTCCAGCTATAAAATAAAATGAGTGTTTGGTAAAATGATTCCTTCGAATCTCAAATTAATGAACCATGAAAACATAAATTTTAAAATTTATTAATTATAAATTCTTTAAAATATATTTAATTAAATTTAAATATTGATATTTTTTTAAAAAAATTATCAACTAAATATATTTTAAAAATTTTAATATTCATAAATCTTATAATTTTATGTTTTTTATGATTTATAAAATTTAAATTTTAAAAATAAATTTATTTACTAAATATTTAAAAAAAAGGTTAAAAAATTAAAATTTCATTCCTCTTATAAAATCATTTTTAATAAAATTTATATCAACACCCCGTTTATTACAAAGAATTGTTGAGAAATGAATAGAGAAAGAAATGAGGATAGGAAAGGGAACATAAAAGAATTTTAAATTGCTAAACTTTATTCGGTATGACAGAGAAAAGAATATACGTTGGTTAGAAAAATTTGTTTGCTAAATTTGAAGGAATGGAAAAGTAAATTAATACAATTACTAAAATAGCCTTATAAAATATTTATTAAAATAAATATATTTAAAAAAAAAAAGAAAAAAAGAAAAAAAAAAGAGAAGCATAGTCTTCTTCGTGCTGGAAGGTTCGCCGCCGTCCCGAGTGCTAAGCCGGTTAGATGGTCGCCAGTTGCAGCACCTAACCGGTTGGTTTGTCACCGGCGTCGTCTAGGTCAGTGGCGGTGGGTAGCCTTGGCCGTCTAACTGGCATCGTCTTCTTCGTCCGTACTGGTTGGTGGCTGTTTCAGTGCGTACGTCGTCTTTTTCTTCTTCTTCATTCTTCCATTGACATCGAATCTATAGTATAGAGTCTGCGGTTCCATTTCTTTTACCATTTGATTGACAAAAAACCAATAGAAGCTTCGACCCAGCTTGTTTGTGGCAGAGAAGGTGGTTGTGGGAATGGGGCAGAGAGAAGAAAGGAGAAAGAGGGGATGAGTTGTGGAAAGTTTCGCCGGTGATTTTTATCGGAGATGGAACTGCGGCGATGCTCGCCAGATATAAAGCGGCGGCAAGGTTCACCGGTGATAGACAGCGGTGGTAAGGTTGAACGGTGATAGAATGGCAACGCCATATTCAACTTGAGGGCAACTTTGTCCCAAAAGTTAGATTCCATGGAAAAGAAGTGAATTCCATAGGAGGGTGAATGAACCCAGATTGCAATAAATTAGTAGAATTTTCATTGTTAATAATAAGGATTCATTTTCCTTTTGACCTACCAAATATACATTTTGAATGAAAGGAATTGTTTTACCCTTTCCCTAAAAGAAATCCCATCCTATCAAACCCCATTCTAGCAAACGGGTTGTAATAAAAAAATTTAAGAAAAATGTTTATTGAAATTTTACTTTTAAAAAAATTATATTTTTAAAAAGTTCATACCAAAAAAAAAAAAACTTAAGATTCTCAAATTTAAAAAGAAATCATTCTACTAAACTCTTCTTGAAATTAAAAACGATTTTAGTTTTAAATTCAAAAAAATAATTAAAACTCAAAACCAAGCTGAAGGCCAAAGTCAAAGTAGACTACGAACTAAAATTGCTTTCCTTCCCCACCGTCGTCTCCTCGCAACGTACCATTATAAAACTTGAACCGTTCACCTTATACATCGATTTCCAATTGCCTTAACAATTTTTAAGAACCCCCATCAACACGGCCAAAAGAAGAACAGGACTTAATCCCCGAGAAAAACCCGAAGTTCCAATCTCCACTAAACCTAATCCTTTCTCCCCGTTGCATTATTGGATTGAATTGGAATTAGGGGATCGCGGTAATAGAGGCAGAACGATTTGGTTTTTGAACGATGTCTGCTGCAGTGTGCGGAAGTAAGCGATCTTTCTTCGAGGAACTTCCTTCATCACCCTCTGTGTCGAAGAGGCTTCGTTGCTCATCCTCCACTTCTCCAATTTGTTTCTCGGCACCAGGTCTTATTGATCAGCTACGGGCTGTGTTTCCTCATATGGAAGCGCAGGTATTTTCTCTAGGCTTCTGGATTTTATCCCTGTGTACATGTTCGGGATGAAGTTTTGTTTAGTTTCTTCTAGTTCGTTCTGAGTTGAGACCAAGTATTGCTATCACTTGTAAGTTTGGAAGGTTTTTCTCTACTCTTGTATTGTGTCGATGAAGCATGGGACTTTGGTTAATAACAATAAATGGTAGTTAGGTTATTTCTATTATTGCATAGGTTAATATCAACAAACGGACTGCATAGTTGATTGCTTACACTCTGAGATGTTTCGACTACCCATAAAGCTTATTATTGAAATTTTGCCTTTCAGATCCTTGAGAAAGCACTCCAAGAATGTGGCAATGATCTAGATGCTGCCATCAAGAGCCTACATGGACTTTGCTTAGGATCTGCAGATGAAAATTCTGGTAGTGCTGAAGAATCAGAAGCTAATGTGGAGACAGGTATAATTGATATAAGCAATCAAATGTTTTGAGAAATCATGGATTGTTGGCCATAGGTGAACCCCTACATATACTTTTATTGATTGTTGGCCATGCTGGTTGTCAGTTTTTAGTATATGTTGTTGATGAGAACCTGACAACTGATTGAAAAACTTGCAGGTACTTGTAAGAATAATGGGGATGTTTCTGCTTCTGAGAATTGGTCAGCTGTGAACAACCTTCCTTCAGATGGAGCAGAATGGGTTGATTTGTTTGTGAAGGAAATGATGAGTGCTACTAACATTGATGATGCCAGAGCCCGTGCTGCTAGAATGCTGGAGGTTTTGGAGAAATCAATCAGTGCACGTGCAAGTGCTGAGGCAACAGATGTTATTCTAAAGGTATATTTCATGCTAAAACTGCATGTTATATGTGTAGCGCATATACTATTAGAGTTAGTTCATGGGGATCTTGGGAATCCATTACAAGGTGAATTAGTTTGAACTTGGTAGTAGCTAACCATCCTCTCTCAAGGTCAAAGTAATTGTTAAGTCTCCAATGTCTTGCTTGTTCCCATGTTTATGTTCAGCGTTTTTTATTTTTAATTGTAAGGTGATTATTGGAGTTAAAAGTAAAATGTTTAGGCATGTGTCTTTGGGCTTGACTAATTATTGTTATTTCTGGAATTCCAGGAAAATATGATACTGAAGGAGCAAATTGAAGGGTTGATGCGGGAGAACACTATTCTTAAACGTGCTGTGACCATCCAGCATGAACGTCAGAAAGAGTATGAGGACAAGAACCAAGAGTTGCAGCATTTGAAGCAGTTAGTATCTCAATATCAGGAGCAATTGAGAACTCTTGAGGTGAGAATCAGCTTTATCCTTATTTTATATGTCCAGAACACAGTTTATGCAAAGGGTTTCATAACTATCATAACAATTGTTTTTGAAGATAGAATGTCTGGAAATTCAAGTGCCTTCTAACTACTTTTATTTTAACTCCCGCTCTTCAATAAAATGATAGAGAAAGGAACAGTAGGAAGTTGTATAAATGGCTAAATGATGAGGTGCGGTTTATGGAGATTTGTTGTCAATCCTTGAAGTGCGATGTCTTAGAAAAGTGGTTGCAGGTTATGGTACCAAGGGTCTATGTGTAGTTGTCATGTATTCCTTCCAGTGGGATTGGGAGTTATTTACAGTCAAATTACACTTTGCATGTCTGACAAAATGGTGCAAGGTTATAAAATGGTCCTTGACTTGCTTCTGATGAAGAAATTAATGGGCAAATGGTAGTGGATTAAAATAGAAACTTAACCTTTTGCACTCAAATTTTATTTTGAAGTAGTATCTTGGAGCTTGCTGATGAATTCTGTATTTATGGATTTGGTGACAGGCGAATAACTATGCGTTGGCAATGCATTTGAAGCAGGCTCAACAGTGCAATACTTTTCCTGGGCGTTCTCCGCCTGATGTCTTCTAAAAGAAGATGAATGTATAGAATCTCATAATAGAGGCAGAAAATCAGCTGCATTCGATTAATTATAATTAGCTTGTCATAGTTTTTGTAGCTCTTGTAGGTCAAGGCATGGCTGCCTTTCCTAGTTCAGGGGTGATTATGTCCAATTATTCTGGGAGCATTATATATGAGAATATTTAATAATTCAAATACGTTTTAATGATTTTTCCATTTTTTCTTGTAAGTGTTTCATTACTGTAAGTTTGGCATTAATTTAGGCTTGTCTGCTGTTTCCTCCTGGCAAGGTGCTAAAATTCCCAGTGTTTGGGAGGTCCATAGTACTAGAATTGGCTTTGAGGAGAGTTTTGCTGCACTGCTGTAGAAGTGTTAAATGCTAGTTTTGGTCGTACTTATTTCCTTCCTTCAAATTCCTTGGAGATTTTAATCTACATGTTAAGGTCTTACCGGTGATTTTAATCTACTGAATGATTGTTGGCCGGAAGATTTGAATTTAACTCCTACCGGTGAAGTACTTAATTTGAATAGGAGAAAAATTATTATTATTATTTTCACATGCCTTTCATTGAATCTTAATTCACTTTTGATTCACTTTGTGTGGATGAGAATTTTCAACCTTAATTTGTTTTGTGTGATGAGCCCCCAATAATTAGATTCATTTTTGGTTGATAAATTATTTAGTTTTTTTTATAACGGTAAAATATTTAAAATATATTTTTGACTTAAGTTTTACTTGATTCATTTTTTCTCATTATTATAACTTCTATCTTGTATAAAGTTGTTCCTTTCGATTGGTTGTTTTGTTTCCCACTTGTCTTTCCGAATATCAACTCAACCTATGGTTTCGAATTATCATTTTTTCTCAAGGAGGAGAGAGGGTTGTGTGAAGCTCTTAATATACATTATACTTTATCAATTATCACAACTTCAAACATGGATCAATGTCTTTTCAATTAAAAAAAGGGACAAAATTGTCATAAAAATAGGATAAAATTCTTTATTCTACGAAAATCTGTTTTTTTTTTTTTAAATATTAATTTTAAATTTAAGAAACAAGATTTAAAATAAAATAAAAATTAAGATATAAAATTTTGTTCGGACATATATTGACTTTTTGGATGACATATTTCGGTGTGTTGAACGTGATATATGATCCAGTGTGCTAGATACTACATGGTAAAAAAAAAAAAATATTTGTTTCTTGGACATCTCTACTGAAACAGTGGTATTCTCTCAGGAACCGCAGGTTATCTGGTCCCACCATCCCTTGCCTTTCCTCTTTACCATCCCCATTGGCCTTTGCCTTGAAAGCCATAAAAACAAAACCTTTTTCATTCGCATACTATTGCCACTGTACTTTCGTGGTAAAAGAAATGATGATCATTGTCAAGCTCTTCCTTCTCCTCTCCTTTTCTTAGAATATTGAGTTATCTAACATTGTAGCATCCTCCATATTCAATGGCCATAACCCACTCACCTCTCCCTTCTCTGCTCCCACCCTCTACTTCTACTACTACTTCTTCTTCCTCTACCTACTTCTGTGGTGTGATCCATCTCCGCACCCATAAGAACTTCATTTCTGTTAACTCCTCTCCTTTTCCTTCATCGACGTTAAGTACAAAGACCTCTCCAAGACGCTTTGGAACCGTGTTTGCTGCTTCCGGTGACTATTATGCTACTCTTGGAGTTCCCAAATCTGCCACAGGCAAAGAAATAAAAGCGGCTTATCGAAGGTTAGCTCGTCAGGTATTGATTTTTTCATCGGGGAAATATGGATTTCTTTCTCTTAATTGGAAGTTTGGTCAAGTGCTAAGCCTCTGGCAACAAATTTAAGGAAAAGGAAGAAATTGTAAAGTATAATTTTTTTTTTCCTTCCGATTGGAAAGTAGTAAACTGTAAAAGTAATATAATTCCACATTTTGAGAATAATTTCTAGTGGGTATCAATTTGCCTATGTAAATTATCTTATTTCGTAGTTAGTTATGACAACTGGTGGAACTATGAACGTAGGTCTCATTTTATGTTTATTGCGTTTTGTCTAGTACCATCCTGATGTGAACAAGGAGCCTTGGGCAACTGAAAAGTTCAAAGAGATTAGTAATGCATATGAGGTATGTATGAAAAGTACAGTACTTACTGAGTTGTTCATTTTATGTTTTAAGCAGAAGACATATATAGGAGGGCGAAGTGCCATTTACAACTTCTTCTTTTTTTTATCCAGTTCTTCAGCTTATAGAATTATCGTTAGTTGTTTGGTAGTTTTCGTCAACTCGGTTAATGAACATGTTTAAAAATGCCCCCTTTATCCCAAAACATGCTATGAGCCTGCGCCTTAATTATATAATTGAATATAGATTTTTTTTTTTTTCACTATTCATGACATTACCTTTTGAATTCTGAAGTACGACACTGTCAGGTGCTATCAGATGATAAAAAGAGGGCATTGTATGATCAATATGGAGAGTCTGGAGTTAAGAGTACTGTGGGAGGAGCATCAAGTGCTTATACGGTATGAAAGGCTGAAAAAACTTGCCTGTTAAGAGGAACACTTGATAATACGCCAATACTTTAAATGCATATGCTGCTGTCTTTCTGGAAACAAACTGAATTCTTGCCATTGAAGTTTCCTGTCCCTTTGCTTTCCTTTTACTTCTCTACTGTAAATGTATATTGTTCTTCGTTCTTGCAGACTAATCCATTTGATTTATTTGAGACATTCTTTGGGCCAAGTATGGGTGGCTTTGCTGGAATGGATCCAACTGGATTTGGAACACGACGCCGTAGTACTGTTACTAAGGGTGAAGACATTCGGTGAGTTATGGTGTGGTTTGTTGGGTGATCAATTACTATTTTTTTCCCAAGTCAAATATGAATTATCACTATTTGCTTCATATGGTGTCAGTTACTTATAATTTATTGATCAGTCTTACGACACTCTTGGAAGAGTTTTGGGTGTATTTGTATTTAGCTATACTACGATCCTTCTCTCTTAATGCTTGTTCATTGCACTGAGTTGGAGGCAGGAGTGCTGGGGTTAGGGAAGGTTGTTCAATGTGATAAAGTTATAAGTCGAGACTCTGGAGTAATAACTGTTTCTCTAAATATATTCTCCTGTGGGAGGTCCTTGTCATTGTGCATCTAAAGGATTTGCAGTTTAATTGATTGATAGTGTTGGGATGAAGGTTTCGTTAAGTTGGATGTGGAACAAGAATGAGAAGAGAAGTTTTGAAAAAGATTAGTTTTTTCAGTTAGATGCATGGCTTGTTGCATATCTTGGTACAGTTTTGTTGTCACTCTGGAAAGAGCATATGAAGTTGTTTGACGAAGTCCTTCTTTGCTCTCAACTTTCTATCTTTCCTCCTTCCTCCCCCCCGCCCCCTCCTCAAAGTTTCGTATGGTTCTTTGTCTGATAGTTTGACATTACATTTCAACTTAATTGATATTTGTGATTATGCCCTACAGCTGGTATGATCCACATATCTGACTCTATGACTTGACAGTACTCCATATAAAATATGTAGCTTATGTACTTTTAATTAGAGTTGCTGCAAATTTTGAGCTGACTCGTCATTCAAATGTTGACAGCTATGATATCTCCTTAGAATTTTCTGAGGCCATTTTTGGAGCAGAGAAAGAATTTGAGCTTTCCCATTTAGAAACATGTGAAGCCTGTACTGGTACTGGAGCAAAGATAGGGTCCAAGATGAGAATATGTTCAACATGTGGTGGGAGGGGTCAGGTGATGAGGACAGAACAAACACCTTTTGGAATGTTCTCGCAGGTAATTTTGGGTTCTTCTCTCCTGAAGGCTCTGGATCTAGTTAATCCTATTTTTGTATGCTGTGCCATGAGCAAAATGACTATGGAAGAAATAAATAATCCAGCTACATGACCAATCATCCCCAACCACCCCTCCCTAAAAAACAAAGTGGAAAGAAAAAATTAGAAATCAACAGCACAATGCAGCTTCAATGAATATAGTGTAGTTGTTAATAAAATTGTTCATACCCTGTTACTATTGTTTTTTGTTCATCTGCTCAAACGAGGCTTTTCAAATGTTAAGTACATTGCAAGGAGGAACATTTGAATTTGTCCTGTGGCTAGTGAAGAGAGGCATGGTTTCTATACTTTCTTGTGGATTGAGCATGATTTGATAATTTTGCTTATGGTATTATCGTGTTAGCACTTGTTAGGGCAAGATTGGAAAACTTCTGAAGGGAAAAATTTTACTTGCATCTAGAATTAACTGCATTGGTGGTTAATTGGGAGATGCCATGCATAGTGCATCAAAAGAAAAGTGAAAAGGTTGGTGGTAGTAAGAAAAAGCATGCTGCCTTGTGCATGCCTGAAGATCTTACATTGTACAGAAGATTTTCATCTGTTTTATGGTTTACACTGATATGTTACATTTTTCATGAATTCTGGACACTTCTTGATGTTGCTGTTAGGATTGTCTTGAGTTTTCATTTTTCTTAATCTTTAGAGTTTCCATTTCATTAAGTGCATTGTGTTACTTCATCTTTTGCACATGATTTATTACGTATTGTGCTTATGTTGTTATAAAGTTTACAGTTGGAATTTGGAAACCTTGACCTTTTCCTCTTCTCGAAAGTAATAGTCTAATATCTTTTTGATAATAGGTTTCAGTATGCCCAAACTGTGGAGGGGATGGTGAAATCATATCTGAATATTGTAGGAAATGCAGTGGTGAAGGACGTATCCGGGTGAAGAAAAATATCAAAGTGAAAGTTCCTCCAGGGATTAGTTCAGGCAGCATTCTTAGAGTTTCTGGGGAGGGTGATGCTGGACCAAGAGGGTATGCCTTTTGATAGTTTTATATTGTCTTTGAGTTGTGAGTGTCTTTGGGCAACCATTGGATAGTTTATTCAAACTAATGTATGTTTATTGTATGGGAAACTGGTTGCACTTGCTTTTAGGATATTCCTCTTCTCATTTTTCATTACTAAATTAAATTTAAAACGTTTTGTTCTGCATGCCACGCTGCAATAATTTAAGTTTCCTGTCTAGACAGGAACCAGCGTTCTTCTTTTATGGAATTTAATGAATTTATTTATTTATTTTAAGATAAAAGGAATTTAAAGAATTTATTCACAAGTCTTATTTTGTTCTATAGTGTTGGGAGGTAAGCAAGAGAGTGTTTACCCAATGATAAGTTGGTTAGGCATATCGATTAGACTACAAAGAGTGTTTGCATGCATGGTAATGCAGAATCTAGATAATAAAGGGCTATATTATTTATGATGACAGTAAAGTTCCAGAAGGCAATGGTTTAAATTGATTATGTGTGCATGACTCTTCTAGCTTCAGAGACATAAATAATTTTACCCATATCTGCAATTAAGAGGAATGAAAACTGTCCCCTTTGTTAGGAGATTACTGTTGTCCTTCATCTTTATTGAGATGACATATATCTAGACTTTAAAAAGTTTTAAGGATTTAGATCTACTTTGGTTTGAGAAGTTTTGGACTGAGTGAGTTTTTGACTTTAAGAGTATGGAGAGAAAAGGTGTTTGACACGAGATTTTGATGATAGTGAAGATTGGGGAAAGGATATTTGAAGGCATTGGATCTCTGGAATTTATTATCCATGCTGCTTAATCAATAACTAAATTATATGTAGTTGGAGCTACATTTTATCATTTGAAGCTCCTTCCTTACAAATGAATTAGGTCATAATTATTGCTTCTTATGGTTTTTTCTTTAATGTGGTTTAATACACATATTAATAAGTGTGACTTGAGATGGTAATATACTTAAAATACATGTTTTAAGAAGCAGCCATTATTCTCCTTGTTGTAACAGGGGCTCTCCAGGAGATCTCTATGTATATCTTGATGTGGAAGAGATACCGGGAATTCAGAGAGATGGCATTAATCTCAACTCTACAATAACAATAAGCTATCTAGATGCCATATTAGGTTCTGTTGTTAAGGTAAATCATTTAGTTGATATTTGTTCTTCTAGCTTCATCTTTTCTTCTAATATATATATATATATATATATATATATATATATATATATATATATATATATATATATATATATATATATCATGTTTGCTTATCTTCAAAAAGCAGTATAACATCTCTTTTTCTGTTTGCATTTTCTTAGTACGTCAATGTCGTTGTTATACCTTATGCCGTTAATTAATTCAATTTTTTGCACCTCAACAGGTAAAGACAGTTGAAGGCATTTCTGAACTACAGATACCTCCTGGGACCCAACCTGGAGATGTTCTTGTGCTTACAAAGAAAGGTGCACCAAAATTGAACAAACCGTCAATACGTGGTGACCACTTATTTACAGTTAAAGTTACAATACCAAAACGTGTCAGGTAATGGAGTGCATTTTAAAATTTCTATTTTTTTTTTATATTTAGTATTTCCTGTCCATATCTTGTGAGTCTGTGTTGGTAGTTTGATACAAACTTTGCTTTTGCTTTGTATGTTCAGTACAAAGGAAATTGAGTTGCTTGAAGAACTTTCTTCCCTAAGCAGCAACAAAAGCGGCCGCTCAAAATCCCGTCATAGAACTCCCTCTCCCCGTATGTGGTTTCTTTACTATTTGCGTCTTATCTGTCGTCCTTTTTCCAACGACCTTTAGATATTATTAGTCATCATTTGATTTGATATTGCATCGAATCTATGAAAAAGGGGTGCCATTTGATATGTCTAACTTGTCCCCTCACGTGCGAATTGCAAGAGAGTAATCATTTGTTGGTGGTGAACCTTGATGTTTACCTTCTGCAGCAGGAAGTTCTGAAGGTCTTGCAACTCCGAGTGCTGAAAGTCCAACAGCAACAGCTGCTGAAAAATCTGAAGAATCAGAAGGCCAAAATGACGCATGGAAGCAGTTAAAGGATTTTGCAGGGTAAAAGTCTTCTCACATTTTTCTTTTGATCTTCATTGATGTATAGGGAGTGCCAATAGTGTCAATTATGTGAAACAACTATCATTTTCTTTTACTAAATCAAACATTTTACTTTTTATAAAACAGAACAAAGAGGCCATAATAGGACATGGTCTCTTAAATGGATTCACGAAAGTCAATTGCTTTTTATATTTTCATGCTATTTTTCCAAGTAGGAACTCCTCCCTGTCACAACAATCTCTTACACATTCTATTGATACATCAAAACCAATAGGATGGCTATCTTGTCAGGCTTTGACCGGAAAAGGATTAGTGAAATGAATTGGCTATCTTTGCTATTTGATGGATTGCTGTTAAGTTAGTTTGTTATCTAAAAGTTGCCGTTTATTATTTACTTGCGTTTGTACTTTTGCTAGTCTTACTGTTATTTGCATTGAAGTCCCTCGTTCACCAATCTTCTTGTCATTGCGCAAGTATTGAGTTGACCGAAAAAGGACTGCTGAACTTGCAGGTGTGTGGCAAATGGAGCTCTAAAGTGGCTAAAAGATAACCTCTAATCGCATTGGTTTCTTAGGTTGTCCAGAGTCAGAGGATGAAGATGCCCTTTATCAAATTAAGGCTAAATTTTTATGGATCCAAAATGCTGTTGGGATATAAGCTTCTTGCGGACATTTTATTTTCTTCACATGCCTTAACCGAGAAATTTTAGAAATAAGCAGCAAAGAGCAAAAAAACAGGATGCTATGGAAATTCTTTTATTTGTTTCACTTGTAATTTTTTGCACAATGCTATTTGCGCAAACTCGTAACTGAAATAACAGGGCTTCAGTGAATCGTTTTGATTAATTTGAGTGCTTCCTAAGTCCTTTATATTCGTCATGCTAAAGTTGAAATTCTATAGTAGTTTTTATGCTTCACTCGTGTTTGTTCTTTTTCTGATTTCTTGCATATATTTAAGTGTTCCTTTCCAGCAGCAACTTTGTATCTGATTTAAAAGGATATAAAAAGGAAAGGAAATGCAAGGTGATACCTGTAATCACATCTTATTACAACAGAAATTTCTTCGTTCTAAACTAGTTCAGATTTCAATAAAAATGCATCCAGATGCAAATGAAACGTGAGCGAAAAGAGAAGCACACATTGACAATGCTGCTACTCTGAACGACTTTCCTTGATCAAAAGTAAGACAACTACAAGCACAGGAATAAATATCATAATCAAAGCCAGAAGAATGTTGGGTCTGGTTATCTCAGGGAAAAGCGCGCTCCCATACTTGATTGCAGCAGCACCCACAACAGAACCCCCCACCAATTTCGATGCATATTCTAAATCCTCCTAAGTACGAACAAACAACATTCTTATGTTCTTTCCAAAACCAACATATTCAGGAAAAAGAGGGGAAAAAAGTTTTGCTTGTACCTGAAAAGTGGAGGCGCTGGTGTTCTTGTCTATGCTGCTGCTTTCTTCTGCTTCTTTAGTTCTTTGGGGGTCCAGTGCTCTGACAATGAAACACCCGTCCAACTTCCTTGTACGTAAGCCAAATGGGTTTCCAAGAACGAACCTTGTAATACCCAACAGCTTCTTGCTGGGGTTTAACTTGAACCTCCGCTGGTGTTGAAGGTGGTGGATCTCTGACAAGCGCAGGTTACAAACTGCTATATGTGTAGCTGATACTGCCATATCTGTTTAGCCTCAGCTTCTAACCGCGTTTTTCATTACAGAAAAGAAAAATGGATCAGTTCAGTCAAACGGCGTCGTTACTCCTCCTTGCATGACAGGATAAAAAAACAAACTAAAAAAACAAACTACAAAGGCCAATCGCGAGCCTGGATTGCGCTACCTTTCCGACATTTTAAACCCGAGAACTTGGCCTTCGGGTAACCCCGAACCCATATCTTCCCAGAGCCTCCAAACCTTTTTCTCTTTCACCGCAAGTGAGTCGCGAAAGTTTCATCCACGTCCCATATCTACCACTTCGCTGCGATTCCCAAATTTTTCATACTCCAAAAACCCTAATTCGATAATTATTTTCCCGGAACCAATCTCGAATCCTTTCCCCAGAAACTCATCAAGCAATTTGATTTGATTTCTCCTTCTGTTCATTCTTCAAGCAGCCAAGATGGTTTTAGCGCAGTTAGGAGGGAGCATTTCGCGTGCTCTCCAGCAGATGAACAATGCCACCATAATCGATGAGAAGGTCCTTACTGAGTGTCTCAACGAGATCACTCGAGCACTTCTTCAAGCAGATGTTGAGTTCAAACTGGTCCGAGACATGCAGACTAACATTAAGAAAATAGTCAATTTCGACGATCTCGCTACTGGCCACAACAAACGCAGGATCATCCAAGAAGTAAGATTTTTGAATAAATTTCATAAACCCTAGTATAGTTTTCCGATCGCATTTTAACAACCAAAAAAAAAAAACACTCCACGGACAACGATTCTCCGAACACTTGAGGAAACATTTAATCGTGTTTGAGTTCTCCGGTATGCATGCGTTGTTTGTTTGGTGAGAAAACTTGGGGGAAAAACAAAAATTCTGTGTCGAGTTTCTTGGATGACTATCAATCAAGTAATTTTGATTGGGTTAATCCTCCATTGAGTTTCCAGCTTTTTTTGAATATTTTTCTGGGCAAATTATACTTCTACTAATTGGTAAATTTGAACGACAAAGGAACAACTGGAATTGATTGTATCCTGTTTCTCTCTGTGGTTAATAGCTGCGATTCTGTATCCACATATACATTTGAAACCATATATGACATTTCTGTGAGAGGAACAAAATTTGTATTGAAATGGTTGAAATTATTTGCTTTCAAGTATTATTATCGCTAAATTAATTTAGGTTTTCTTGTTGATATTGTATTGTTGAGCTATGCTGCTAATATTTTGGTTTAATGTGGACGGGGTGTATTCTTGTTGTTCTCTTTGTTTATTTTCAATCATTATTGCATGTTATCATCATCTAATATAGATAACCAAGAGCAGTCATTTCTTTTATCATATTTTCTTAGTATATTATCCGGAATCATTTGTGAACTCTTTGATTTTAGGCCGTCTTTAATGAACTCTGCAAAATGCTGGATCCTGGGAAACCCTCGTTCATTCCGAAAAAGGGAAAAACAAGTGTTGTCATGTTTGTTGGTTTACAAGGTCTGTTGGCTATTGAACACATTTATCTGCTGATTGGTTTGATGATTTTATTTTTATTTTTTTGGTTTATTGATACAAATGGCAACCATAATAAATATCCTGAAGAATATTTGTTAAATTTAGTTTACATAAGGTTTATATATATAGTGTTTCTTACCTTTAATTGGTTGTTTGGATTTATTTTATCTAGAAAAATTTCTGCACATTTGATGCATGCTTATTTGTTTCTCAAATAAATTCAGGATCTGGAAAAACCACAACTTGTACAAAATATGCTTTTTATCATCAGAAGAAAGGCTGGAAGCCTGCCTTAGTATGTGCAGATACATTCAGAGCAGGTGCTTTTGATCAATTGAAGCAAAATGCAACTAAAGCTAAGATCCCTTTCTATGGAAGGTACTCATTTGCTATGTAACTCTAGAAAGTGCTTTTTCCTTATTGATGAGAAAATTAAACTGTAGATAAATTTTTCATTATATTTTTTGTCTGGATGTCTACCTTATCATTGTAATGCTTCTTATCACTCTTTGCAAATAAATTATAATGTTCTCTGTTTAATGATCTGAATTCTTGAGTAATTATTATGGTTCCATGTTTCATTCCCACTACAGCTATACTGAGTCAGATCCTGTGAGAATTGCTGTGGAAGGTGTGGAACGGTTTAAGAAAGAAAACTGCGATCTTATAATTGTTGACACTAGTGGGCGACACAAACAAGAAGCTGCTCTTTTTGAAGAAATGCGTCAAGTTTCAGAAGCAACGGTATTCTCTTTTTTCCCCCTTCTCTGTAATCATGCTATATGCATTCCTATTTGTGTCTCGCATCTGATAGTTTCTAATATATTTGCTCTGCTTTGTTCAGAAACCGGATCTTGTTATATTTGTTATGGATAGCAGTATTGGTCAGGCAGCATTTGATCAGGCTCGAGCCTTCAAACAAAGTATTGCAGTTGGAGCTGTAATTGTTACCAAAATGGATGGCCATGCAAAGGGTGGTGGTGCTCTTAGTGCGTAAGTGGTTGCCACAATGACTGTTTTTTGTGATTTAATATCAAATTCTGCATCAACGTGAATGAGTGGATTTTGTAACTGATTTTCCCTTTCAAACTAATCTTGCCTTTGGGTCTCTGGTTGGTAGTTTGTGGACTTTGCAAAGAATAGGATTGAACTGTAATGATTTTCAACAGTCTGCATTGGATTATTAGTTTCATCTAAAATTTATGTATTTTATATGGAAATTTTTTTTTGCAAATTTGAAGATTTTCAAAACCAGTATGTGCCTTTGTGGTTTGAAATGTATGTGTTATGTATAATAATGTGTGCTTATATATATTTTATATGGCTTGTATGTGTAGTGTTGCGGCAACAAAGAGTCCAGTCATATTTATTGGAACTGGGGAACATATGGATGAGTTTGAAGATTTTGATGTAAAGCGTTTTGTTAGTCGTCTATTAGGTAAGCACTTTCTGGTTTGTCTTCACTGGAATTTAAGTTATCCAAAAAAACACCCTCAGTACTTTATTACTTTTGGTGGTCATGTATATGCAGTTTCCTGTAAGTAGTTAATCTTAAATGGCTTTTTTACTAGGCATGGGTGACTGGTCTGGGTTTATGGATAAAATTCATGAAGTTGTCCCTATGGATCAACAGCCTGAACTGCTTCAAAAGCTGTCAGAAGGAAACTTCACTCTGAGGATTATGTACGAGCAGTTTCAGAACATACTTAAAATGGGTCCGATCAGCCAGGTTATCATCTTATTTTGTTCCTTTTTTATTATTTTTATGAACAGTGACATTTGATTTGCTATCCGGATACTAACATTTCTTGGTTCCTTTTAACGAGGGACTGATCTTTGATTCTAACTGGAGTTTTGGTTGATCTATGCAGGTTTTCTCTATGCTTCCAGGATTTAGTGCTGAACTAATGCCAAAAGGGCGCGAGAAGGAAAGCCAGGCAAAAATTAAGCGTTACATGACGATGATGGACTCTATGACAAATGAAGGCAAGCATTGGGAATTTATTATTGCAATTTTAGTATTACGAGTACATGATTTGTTGTCTTTAGAATTGATTGTTGAGATTAAAATAAAGTTCCTTTACCCACTAACAAATAATGTTACAGAGTTGGATAGCGCAAACCCAAAGCTCATGAACGAGTCACGTATGATTCGGATAGCTCGAGGCTCGGGCCATAAAATCAAGGATGTATCGGAGATGATGGACGAGTACAGACGTCTTGCAAAGATATGGAGCAAAATGAAAGGGCTTAAAATACCAAAGAAGGGTGACATGAGTGCCCTATCCCGAAATATGAATGCGCAGCACATGGGCAAAGTTCTTCCTCCACAGATGCTAAAACAAATTGGAGGCGTGAGTGGCTTACAAAGCTTGATGAAGCAAATGGGATCATCTAAAGACATGATGGGAATGTTCGGCGGCGCTGATAAGTAGATGGATTGGACCGTCTCCAATGACTCATGCGATTAACATTGCCACACCAAGAGCTTATTTCTTTTTATAACATTAAAATGCTTTTCTTTTTGTGTATATTTAGTCTTTAAGATCAGTTTCTTCTTGATAACTCTCTACATTGTATTTTGAATGTTATTAATAATTTCTAATTAGTTGGTTGGTTGGAACAAGCATTTCTCCTTGAGTAACATCAAGTAAATGGTATATCAAGCATTTCTCCTTGTATAACTCTCAACCATTAAGTCCTAGTTAGTTGGTCTTTCCTAAGTTTTAAGAATATAATTGTGTTAAAATTTAAGAGTTTTGTTATTTTTTTTAATTTTTTCCAGTTGGAATTTAAATTAGTTTATATATATTATAAAGTAAACTTAATTTGTATATAGTTGTATTAACCTCAATCTTCAAGCATATAGGGACTGCTTTAGTTTAAATAGAAGTGAAGGAAATTTGCATTAAAACCTGGGAACATGGGAAAGAGTTGTGTATGTGGGCTTAGATACTAGACTAGATGTTTTTATAATGCAAAGGAGTTCCCCCCTAGAACGGTACTTGCCAATTCAAAATGAAGCATCATGGCTTTGATGTTTTTTGAATCTTGAGTACAAGTTCTGCCGAAATATATACCAGACAATATGAAGTGAGGGTCATTGTAAAAGAAATAAATAAATACTCTTAGTTCAGGTATTAAGGGCAACATGCTCTGACTTTGATACTGATGTGTAAAGTTACAAAGACAATATCACAAATAATAATCTTTTTTGGGTCTACTGAAAGCTACGCAACATAGACTACTACTCTATCTCCTCACAAAATCTTACCCATCTGATTCAATGGGATCCAACACCGGACATTAATAGTGAGTACTCAACCAACCATGTAAACATGATATCCTTCTAAGATTTGATGTTTGCATTTAGAGCACGCCGAATAATTGAATTAATCTGCTTCCTTAAACGGGCATTGTCTACGAGGATTCGTGTCAGCATCTTGTTCAACTCATCCATCATCAGTCCTCATAACTGCAGTAATACTATGTGTTTCATGACTCTCATCCACGGCAATAACAGCATTTTCTATATCTTGTGCTAAGAGCTGTGCCTGTTCCCATTTGCATGTAATTAGAGTGAGACAGCCAAAAAGAACAGAACTGTAGGCAGGCACGTAATAAACAGAGTGTGACAAAAGCGCTAACTTCCACATAAACAAAATCTTGTCCAAGTAAAAGTGGGGAGAAGCTCACTTTTTGACAGAATTCCTCAAACTCAAGTCAATTTTGTTCACAATGTGAGTATATGTGTTATTTACTGAGTTCTAAAATACATAGCCCACTTTTCAGAATGAAGTATTTAAAAGCTAAGATTCATCAAAGCGAAATTATGTGATAGAGCTCGCAATATGAAAAAACGTGCATATTGCGTTAATACGAACTATTTACAGTTCAAGTGGAGAGCATACCTCCGCAAGTAAGAGACCAACAATCCTATTATCTGATGTTACTTACAAATCCAAAGCATCAGATGGCCAAGTGTCAACAATTAATTTAACTCCCTCGTGCAGCAATTTTGTATTAGCATTATTTGAAAGTTCGATTCTTTGCTTTTCCTTCTCAACACAACAACTCTCTGAACAAGAGACCATAAAACAACAACATCAAATTAGTTGGATTTCCAAATTTAAGAACATGATAAGAGAAGAAAGTTTAAATGCAATAAAAAATAACGCTAAGAAGACATTATGAACTTTAAGACAAATTTACCTACATAAAACATGGAACCAGTCAAACCAATTGTTTCCCAGTGAAGAAAAACGTCAACCCATATTCTGCAGTAGTAGCAAACTTCCGTGACAATTCGAAAGGAACCATACCTCTGCACTTAATTTTTCTTTCATCACTTTGCCAAGTTGCTGCTTGCTTCATTTCTAACTGAGAATCTCTAAGAGATCTGGCCTCTTCTATTAGCAGCTTTACATCTTTCTTTGATTTCATCTCAAAATCATCATGATGTTTCTGCAAGTTCTCAAGCTGTTCTATAGCAGCATCAAGCTCATGTTGCAACATTTTATTCTCCTGTATGATTGATGCTTTTGTGGATTCTGCTTGCATCCTAAATCATTAAATGGAACAAAAACAAAAAAGAGAAGTTGATTAAACTCAATAATACAACCAAACCTGTTCAAACTTCAATTTCATTTCCACCTCCCGGCACTTTCTCCGAAGTTCCTCCATATCCCACTGCATTTGAGTGAACCTTGCCTTTTCAGTTAAAACAGCCCGATGCATATTTTCTTTGCAGTTCAGTTGGGTTGTTTCAAGTTCAACTTCCAAATCTTTGACCTATGAGAAAAACCAAATGATATTCAACATATGAAGATACAAAGTCCAATAAGACATCATAACTTCTTTGCATTGACCATTATTGTAATTGACGACATTATCAAGTGATTAACAAAGCTCAGAAAATAATTGGTTCAGATACCAGACTACATTTTCAAAAGTAACACTAGCTAATTATTTTGTGTTTGTCAATGAATTTATTTTTTCAGCCATCCGCTCAAGTAATGACACAAAATCCATTACGCCCTAAGCCTGCTTGATGTAAAATCTGACGTAAGAAACACAAAATTTCACGCCTTGATTCTACTATTGATATTATTCAAATTCCAACTGAACCAAATTTGATAATGAACTTCGTTACAAGAATTAAGAAACTTGAGAGAAAATTTGGGGTTATCTGATTGTTCATTTAAATCTGACAGAAATAAAACCAGGATGATGGAAATTAAATGTGCTCGAGATATTGTGAACTTCTTGCATTGGACCAGTGCTAATGACCTGCCATTTTGGATCTATTATCGACAATACTCTGGATGTCTCTTCAGCTATATACTAATGCCCAGAAATTTGGATTTGCTCCAAAAAGCTTGGTCTAAGTCTGTAAACAAGAATCCTATCTGATGGACTTGAAATATATGCAACGATGAGCAACCTTAGTACTTCAGATTATTCATTTACTTACTTTCAAGTAGAGATTCGGATGTTTGTATCAGCAATTAACCTATGACATGAAAGACACTTTCGCCAGGAAATGATAGTTTAATGATTTATGTACAGAACATGCAAATTTAACCATAAGCATGATGCACAGTATTGAACTTCTTCTCCAAGATGATAATGTGTTTAAGCATGCCAAACACTTGCAGAAAGAAATCTAGAACAGAGTTCATAAAAGGTTAAATGATTGATGCACCACGTTCTTTCAAGGAAAAATACCGTGCAACCTGTGAAAAATTTATCCTAACCACATAATTAAGATGGATTGGGCTTCTAGGAAATAAAATCCTCCTTTTCAGAATAAAAAATAACAGGAAGTCTTTATAAAACCTTTATCATGAGAAATTGTCTTGCAGTTACTTCTTGATCCGATCTTGCTATAAGGTCTTCCACGTCTGTTTTTGCTGTTGCCAGTCTCGGCTGCAGGGTAACAAGAACTCTGTTCAACTTGTGTCGTGCATCAGATGGAAAAGCCACTAATAAATCCATGTTTCTGGGGTCATAATTCCCAGGAAGTTCATAGGAACCATCAACCAAAGGAGTCATAGCAAGGTTTGAGGTTTACTATTCTTCATTGAACTAAACTCACTTCCAATGCTCTCTTTTGACAGTCTCTGAACATGACCATTTGACTTACTATCTTGCATTCCAGGAGTAAATTCTGATCCATCTAAGCGAAAAGCTTTAGTATTATCAGTATTCTGATTCTCGGTGAAATTGTCTGTACTAATTATCTCAGCACCCACGCTATGCTCAAAAGTTGTTCCTGTTGAATTATTCAAGGATCGAGAAGAAAAAACCAAACTTTTAATCCCATTGACTATGCAATTGATGAAATGCTTACATGCACGGCGTATGCAATAAGCAGCAATATGAAGTTAAACACTACATTTACAATTCTCGGATATTTCCATCATCTTATAGCAATAACTCAGTGGTCTATCTAAACAGACTACTAAAATCCGTGGAAAAATCCAAACTTCAAACCATTCAATCAAACAAAGACACCATTTTTATCACAAAATCGCCATAAAAAGTGAAAAGAAAGAGTACCCATTTGCGAGGAGGAGGGCCCCAGTCCAAGCCCAGGGGGAGAGGCGACTTGCCATCATGGCGATGCTTAGGGGGGCTTTGATTGGGCTTAGCTAGCTTCTTCCTGCCATAACTGCTCCTTTCATCATCATAAATGAAACCATCTAGTATTGGCGATGAATTTGTTAAAGAAGAACGATGATGATGAGAGAATGGATTGGTAATTGGATCCGAGTAACTGGAATTAAAGTCAAACAGAGAAAGGTAGCTCAGAATTGGATGAATGTACGAAATGCATTTAAATGAGAGTATAATAATCAAATTCAACAAAGAATCTCCCCATTGCAGACTTGTAGTTCTGCGTTTTCAGCTCGGGGAGCTAGAGCTTGGCAAGCTTGGTTTTATACGTTCACTTGCTAATCATTATTTTAAATCCCCTTTAGCACGTGTATAATATAGTACTTTTATATTTATTCTCTTAGTCTTAACTTAATTGCAAATTTAACCACCGTAACTCTTACAAATCATGTACTTGCGCATCTCTCGTGTCTTCCGTTGTTAATGTTGTTTAATGTCACATGCAAATCTGCCCTTTTCTTTTCTGGACATTCACGTACGTGGCATTCTTTTCTGTAGTATTGATGTTGCAGTAAGTAAAACTTGTGAAATAACTCTGCTTCCCACGCCCGCTCCTCGTTCTATTTATATTTAGAACAGAGACTCTCTCTCCTTCTCTATGAATTCATGGTTGTCTAAACTTTGATGCCTCACTTTTCCTCAAATTAAGGCTTAAACAACCAACAAGTTCTGTCATGCTTTTCCACAGCTAAACATGTGAATGTGGCAAAGCAGCAGTTTGGAAAAACATGGCAGAGATTACCCAGAAAAATGTGGAATTCTAGAGATGGTGCTAACTATTATTATTGTTTCATTCATGCTCTGTGCTTCTTGAAGCTTGTCCAATTCTTGCTCTGCGTGAGTTAAGGCAAATCAATATTAATATTTCTTCTGTACGAATAAAAATTTCGGATACTTTCCTCTTTTTTTAAGATTCTTTCTAAATAATATAAATATATATCATAACCATTGTAGATGTTTAATTTGTAAAATATCTTACTCATGATTCTACAATTTAATATGGGGATTACCTTCAATTTTTCTTTTTTCTTTTTACTTAATGTGGCTTATATGTATTTATTATTTTATTGATAATAGCTCAATATGTGGTATTTTTAAATAAAATAGCTAAATGTCTATAATTAATTATATAAGATTTTTTAACATCTTTAATTCTGTTTTTTAGATAATGCATAAAATATTGTTTTCAAGCCTACAAAAATATTATTATTTCAACACTTGGTACACACACCAAAAAAAAAAAACAAAAAAAAAATCAAGGATATTCAAGTCTTAACGCTAAAAAAAGGATTTAGTGTGGAAATGATCAAATATCTCTTAAATTTAGGTAACTTTATTTTGATCATAAAAAATAAAATTAGGTAACTTTATAAAATATATAATTATTATATATTTTAATTATAAAACAGAATAATTTTATAATAATCAAAATATTTTAATAATTGAAATCATATAATTCAATTTTCTTTGTGAACCCTTATTTTTGGGTTCTTACTTTTTCCTTCTGCTGCACGGACGCAGCCGCACCCAGCGTGAATTGGTGGCGAAGGTAGAGGTCGGTAGCGGCTCAAACACCAAATTCCTTCGGAAGCCCCTATTTAAGAACTGCTCTCTGTCTTCGACTTTCGACTACACTTCAACCACTCTCAAATTTGCTTTGTCCTTTCATTCTACGGCTTCCGAGAACTTCACTCCCTTGTCTCTCTTCTCGGCGGCAACTCAGCGCCACCGTTGTCTGGCACCAAGTCAAGTCATTGGCAACTGGCATGTGGCCCTAGCGCTCCGTCTATACACAGGTTCATTCTATCCTCCTCCTCTCTCCCCGATTAGGATTATTTTAATAACCCTTCTCTCTTTTTCTCTGTATCCTGTTCAAATATGCCGGTGAAGTAACTCTTTTTGTTTCTTGTTATCTTCATTAGTTTTTCGTGCGAGAGAATGATTGTTTCCGCGTTTTCTTGACCGGTAATCACTAGTATTTGGCGATGTTCTTGGCTTTTTGCCAAAATGTGCTTGATTGATTGATGTAAGTTAGGTATATAATTGAGGCTTTTGTAAAGTATCAGCTTTTAAAGGAAAGCAAATATTTATGGTCTTTGAATAGGCATTCGTGTTGCAGTTGTAATTAGAATTGGTATGTTGTGCAGCATTGAGGCTTGAATACTCATTGTAACTTTGAAGCATAGACATGCACGGGGGACAGATAGGACATGTCAAAGATACATGTATTAGAAAAATTACGTAGGTGCATAATCTTGTTATATATAAGATTTAATACATGAAGAAGTATATGAAAACCTAAAATTTGGCTAGAATGATAAACTACCCTTAATTTAAAACGTTTCTCCATCTGCGTAGCGGCTCCTCTCAGATGCTTGGGGTGGCTGCAGTTCTCCCTTCTCTGTGGTTCTTAGGTCCTTATCATTTTGGATTTTGTTTGTTCATGGTTTAGTTTCTGCTATATTAGTTTTTTTCTGCTTCAAATAATGGTTTTTTAATTTCTTCTCGTGTGCCATTCTTGCTTGTCAACATATATATAACTCCATTTCTTTGGAATTTCTCTTTCCCATTCCTATTAGAATTTGTCCTATTTGTCCAAAAAAGTTGGGAGAAAAAAAAAAAAAAAAAAAACTTACAGCCCTCCTATAATGGGCAGAGGACCAGATAACTGTTTGATGCCTATTTTCCTTTTTTTATATATCATTAATGCACTTGAAATTTTATGCATTTTTAAAATTCGTAATCTTGGTGGTTCAATTTTTTATCCTGCTTTGCTATTAATGAACTCAACTGTTCAAAAATGCTCTTCTAATGTTTTATTCTTCTAGTTTTTCTAGGATTATACCTGTTGTCATGGAGATTGATACTCTTGTTACCCCTATCAATAACAACGAGCAACCTGATTCAGAAGCACAAGCTAATAAGCGTAGGAGGAAGAAGTCTATAGTCTGGGAACATTTCACAGTGGAAACTGTTGCAGCTGGATGTTCCAGGGCTTACTGTAAACAATGCAAAAAGTCATTTGCTTATATAACTGGTTCAAAGCTGGCGGGCACGAGTCATCTGAAGCGACATATTGCCTTAGGAATCTGTCCAGTAAGTCGCCAGAAAAATCAGCAAAACCCACATTCCAGAACCGCCGGTTCTGGAAATATTGCTGATCCACCAAAGAAACGTGCTAGAGCAACTGCTACTTTAGCTGGTATCCCATTTGATCAGGACCGATGCAACCATGAGATAACTAAAATGATTATTGTGCATGATTATCCACTTCATATTGTAGAACACCAGGGTTTCATTGATTTTGTGCGGACTCTTCAACCTCAGTTCAATTTAATAAGTTTTGATGCAGTTCAAGGGGATTGTGTCAATATGTACCTGAGAGAGAAGCAAAATCTGTTGAATCTTATAAATGGGATTCCTGGGCGAGTCAACCTGACTGTGGACTTCTGGACTTCAAACCAGACAGTGAGCTATGTTTTTCTTCGTGGGCATTTCATTGATGGTGATTGGAATTTACATCGTCCCATTCTTAATGTTATTATGGTAACATTTCCTGATTCTGATGATTGCTTGAATCAATCTATTCTGACCTGCCTGGCTGATTGGAATTTGGAGGGCCGACTATTTACTCTTGCACTTGATCAATCCTTCTCAAATGAGACTGTGATGGGAAATCTTAGAGGCCTCCTCTCTGTTAAAAACCCTGTGACCCTTAATGGTCAATTGTTAAGCAGAAATTGTTATGCTCGTGTCCTTAGTCGCCTTGCCCTAGATGTGATGTGGGCAATGAAAGAAACCATCAATAAAGTTCGTGATATTGTGAAGTATGTGAAAACTTCAGAATCTCATGAAGAGAAGTTCCTTGAGCTGAAGCAACAACTTCGAGTCCCTAGTTTGAAGGACCTTTTGATTGATGATCGATCTAAGTGGGACACAACATACCATATGCTTGTTGCTGCCTGTGAATTAAAGGAAGTCTTTGTTTTCTTTGATACATCTGATCCTGATTTCAGAATGACTGTGTCAATGGCTGAGTGGAAGGAGGTAGAAACTGTGTGTGTATACTTAAAGTTTTTGTTTGATGCGGCTAACATTTTAACTGCGCAGCCATACCCCACAGCAAACATTTTTTTCCCTGAAGTGGCGAAACTACTGATGGAGTTGACCCATGCGGCCATGAGCCAGGATCCCTTAGTCAGAAATTTAATTAAGCCTTTGCAAGAGAAGTTTGATCAATATTGGAGAGAAAGTTGCCTGATCTTGGCAGCTGCTGCGGCCATGGACCCAAGGTATAAAATGAATCACGTGGAGCGCACTTTCACCGATGTGTTTGGTGAGAATGCTGAGCCATGGATACGGATTGTTGAGGATGGTCTTCGTGAACTTTTCCTTGATTATATTTTACAAGTGCTTCCTTGGACAGCACCTAATGTGGACGAAGGGAACGAGGGTATGATCAAGACAGAGACATCTCAAGAAGGGTCTCTTGATGCGTCTCTTTTTTCTGTAGATGGGTTTTCGGACTTTGATGTTTATATTTCTGAGTTTACGAGTAACCAGCAAACCAAGTCAGAATTGGATCAGTATTTGGAAGAGTCTGAGGTGCCTGATGAACTAGAATTTGACATTCTGAGCTGGTGGAGACTAAACGGAGTAAAGTACCCAGCTTTGTCTAGAATGGCATCTGATATTTTGTCTTTACCAGTATCTAGCCTCTCTGCCGATTCCGTTTTCGACACTGATATTAGGAAAATGGATAGCTACCGGAGCTCACTAAGCTCTCTGACCCTTGAGGCTCTTGTATGTACTAAGGACTGGTTGCAGTGTGAATCATTATCCCCCATAGATTTTTCAGATGCTTTAGTAAAAATGGAATTTTAGATTTTGGTTTCTTCATGCAGGGACAGATCATAAAGTAGCTTTTAGATACGGAAGTATTAAAACTGTGATTCATGTCAATTAATTTTTGTGATTAACTGGCAGATTTTGTAGTTACTTGTTTATAGTATATGGCATCATTTTGATCGTATTTTTAACTTCTCTTCGGCTAAAATAATCCTATTGTACAACTATAAAAGAAATCGACGCCGGATGAGATTGACCTATTATATTTGTTGGGTCAGTTTCTGATTGAGTTTTATCAGCTCTAATTTTACTTTTAATAGGTCTATCCTGACACGGAGTTCAGTTATTAGGTTAAAGTAAGTTGCATATGCATGAAAGAATGCCTTACAATGCACAAGTTTGTAAGTTAATTACCTAGATTTTCTCAGAATCGGGGTGGCTGGTTGGCTGGCAATGATCAAATTCTTCGGACAAAGGTCGTTAAATATACCCAATGAACTCAACAGACAACAAAATAAGAATCTGGGAGGAACTCGTAATTAGTAAAAGGGAAAGGGAAAGGAAAAGAAAAAGAATTATGGTAAATCGATAAATAACTCACTTGTTTTTTTTTTTTAAAAAAAAAATTAGTCTGACATATTTTTTTAAAAAAAATTCTTTGTTATTTGATTATTGGATTTGTTGTTAAGAGTTCATAACTAAATTCACGGCTTCGAAGTTATGAACACCGAAAGAAACAAGACATAGAACAGGAGCAGCGAGCTTACCGCCACATGGTATGCCAAGGTGCTAACCCGCTTTTCTTGAGAACTCCCTTGTCCTTTACACCAGCAAGCTTCTCGTTCATCCCTAAGAAGATGCTTTTTGAGGCTTCCACTATCCCGCTCCTCTATTCACTTCCTGACTTGCACTGGTTGGAAGAATCTTCACTTTCTCTACTCGAACGGTGCTACTCCATGTACCAACTAAAGCAAATCCACGCCCAAACCATCAAAATGGGTCTCAGTTCAAACCTCGTTTTCCAACATAAATTTATAGCCTTTTGCTGTACCAACGAATCAGGGGACATGAACTATGCACGTCATTTGTTTGATACAATATCTAAACCAACTGCGTTCCTTTCGAATACCATGATCAGAGGATATTCTAGGATAGACTGTCCAGCAGATGGAATTTCAATGTATCTAGAAATGCTCAGGAAGAATATCAAGCCTGATCGTTATACATTTCCATTCTTGTTGAAGAGCTTCACACGTGGCTTAGCTTTGCAATATGGCAAAGAATTGTTCAATCATGCAGTCAAATATGGGGTTGATTCAAATTCGTTTGTTCGGAAGGCCTTCGTGCATGTGTTTTCTTTGTGTGGTCTAATGGATTTGGCTTGCAAGATTTTCAATTTGGGTGATGCTTGGGAAGTGGCTACCTGGAATGCAATGATATCTGGGTACAATAGAGTGAAGCGATTTGAGAAATCAATGAAGCTTTTTGATGAGATGGAAAAGAAGGGAGTCTCGCCCAATTCAGTTACCCTTGTTTCGATGCTGTCTGCTTGTTCCAAATTGAAAGATTTAGATGGTGGCAAGCGCATCTATAACTATGTCAAAGAAGGCACTATTGAACCTAATCTTATACTGGAAAATGCTCTAATTGATATGTTTGCAGCTTTTGGAGAAATGGATGTTGCACAAGGGATTTTTGACAATATGAAGAGTAGTGATGTAATCTCTTGGACTTCCATCGTTACTGGGTTTGCCAACACTGGACAAATTGATTTAGCTCGGAACTATTTTGATCAAATGCCCGGAAAAGATTATATTTCTTGGACTGCCATGATTGATGGGTACCTTAGAGTCAATCGGTTCAGAGAGGCTTTGTCACTTTTCCGTGAGATGCAAGTTTCAAATGTAAAACCAGATGAATTCACCATGGTTAGCATTCTAACAGCCTGTGCGCATCTGGGAGCACTCGAACTAGGAGAATGGGTAAAGACTTACATTGACAAAAACAGTATAAAAAATGACACTTTTGTAGGGAATGCGCTATTAGACATGTACTTCAAATGTGGAAATGTTGACAAAGCAAGGAAAATATTTACAGAAATGCATCAGAAAGACAAATTTACCTGGACAACAATGATTGTTGGTTTAGCCAATAATGGTCATGGTGAAGAAGCTCTTGATGTGTTTTCAAAAATGATAGAAACTTCGATTTCACCAGATGAAATAACCTATGTTGGTGTCCTTTGTGCCTGTACGCACACAGGCATGGTAGAGAAAGGGAAAAAGTTTTTTGTGAGCATGACCACCCAACATGGAATTAAACCCAGTTTAACACATTATGGATGCATGGTTGATCTTCTTGGTCGTGCTGGGCATTTGAAAGAAGCCTATACATTCATTGAGAATATGCCAGCAAAACCAAATTCAATTGTTTGGGGAGCTCTTCTTGGTGCTTGTAGAGTCCACAAAAATGTAGAACTGGCAGAACTGGCAACTAAACAGATTATTGAATTAGAGCC
This sequence comes from Bauhinia variegata, assembly GCA_022379115.2. Taxonomy (NCBI): domain Eukaryota; kingdom Viridiplantae; phylum Streptophyta; class Magnoliopsida; order Fabales; family Fabaceae; genus Bauhinia; species Bauhinia variegata. Next base: position 23,886,572 of record CM039427.1, read on the forward strand.
TGAAAATGGGGCTGTATATACCTTGTTATGTAATATATATGCTGCCTGCAAAAGATGGGAAAATTTGTCTGAAGTGAGGAAAATGATGATGGATAGGGGAATCAAGAAAAAGCCAGGCTGCAGTTTGATCGAGATGAATGGTACTGTGCATGAATTTGTGGCAGGCGACCAGTCACACCCTCTATCTAAAGAGATATATGCAAAGTTAGAAAACATGATTCAAGACTTGAAATTTGCAGGGTATTCACCTGATACATCGGAGGTCTTCCTTGATACAGGGGAAGAGGATAAGGAGACTGCACTTCTCCGGCATAGCGAAAAGTTGGCCATTGCATTTGCCCTTATTAGTTCAGCGCCTGGAGTCGCAATTAGAATTGTGAAGAATCTCAGAATGTGTGTGGACTGTCACCATATGGCAAAGCTGGTGTCAAAGGGATGCAGCAGAGAACTGATAATCAGAGACAAGACCAGATTCCACCATTTTAGGCATGGTTCATGTTCATGTAATGAATATTGGTGAAGAGTTCGATAAATAAATAGATCAAGTGGTGCTTAGAAGCAGGAAGCAAAACGTTAAAGATATAAAAATAAATAAATAAATACTTGTTCTTCTTCTTATTTCATTGTTAATAAATCGACTTAGCTTTCATTAAGTTGTCACTGAATTAGAATCGGCCTTGCACTAGAAGAATTAATTCCACTGTTCGTGGAGATGGTCTATAAACACTGACGAATGTTCCTCTGCTGAGTCTGGAGGCTTTAATCTGCTAGTTACTTTACATATACTCTTGGATTACTGGTCAAATACAGTTAAGAAGCTATGCCACTAATGCTATAATATTCAAGTCAACAAAAATTCTTCTATTTTATCAAGGGAATTTTCACTGTAAACCAAAGTGTAAAGGGTGAATACAACGTGCAGCGAAGCTGATCTCATCGACTGTGATGCAAACTAATCATATCAACTTCGTTCAGTTTTCTACCGTCTCATATCCGTACAATCACACACTGCTAATCGCTAGTGAGCATCAATAGTACAGAAAATGCTATAAACATAAGCTCTAGGTCTAGTAGAAATTTAGAGTGACAACCAGAACACTGGCGATAAACTAGAACCAGGGACAACTACAGGAAGCAAACTAATTGATTTATCTGTACGACGAGAACCAGGAATGAAAAACTGAAATATCCCTGTGGAGCAATCCCATAAAAAGCACAATCTGGTTTGGTCAAGTGACATTGGAGGCTCTTGGCAAAGTGCTCCACACTCACTTGCACAGATTGACTATCTCCTCTTGAAGTTGCCCTTGAATGACCGAGTCTGGGTAGTCAGATTTTGATCTTCATCGGGATCATTTGCCTGCTCTCCAATGACTAACAGTTTCAGAAAATCAGCACCAAAAGTGATCAGTGTTATTGAGATTTGGATATATAATATCCCCATACTTACTTGTGGAGACGTTAAGCGCATCACCTACGTGCCTCATCCGATCCACAAAGTTCTGCAATTGATTCAAATCAGGCACCTGAACTAGCGTTTGAGGCAGATCTTGGGTCATATCCAAAGCATTCCGAAGTTCAAAGGAAAGAAATTGGGACATCTTGAATAACTGCAGATTTATAATGAAGAGAAACATCTATGGAAAAAGCAATGAGATCATCATTCTGGCTGGAGATGCGGTAATCATAAAAAATAAAAAATAAAAAAGCTTTTTGCGAAACGGGGCAATGGATCGAACACAATCGCCATTGAGAATTATGGAGGAACATGGCATGGTCTTTCGTGAGGTAGAGATGGCAGATCTTTCCCACCTTGTCAAGGGCTGGAAGGAACCTCTTCTCCAACATATTCACTCCATTTTCAGTGAGAAGAGCCTTGAACTTCATCTCTCTATAATTTTATCTGAACAACACATCATTGATTTTAAGGTTTACGAAAATTTCTGAGTCCTCAAAGTACTGTTTAAGAGGAAAACTTGAAATTCATATGAATTATACATAGGACCGTTAAGGATGGCAGTTCATATATAGAAGAGAATTTCGAACAATCCAAACGAAAACTCCATATCATAATATGTATATCATAGTTCATAAATTCGACTAGCGAAATATAATTCAATCAGAATGAGAGAAATGATGATTAATACTAAAATCTTCTGAGAGTCCAAAATCCTCTGTGCGTTTCTTTTGAGGAATTTTTCTTTTCTATTATTATTATTATGATGTAGCGCTACTAGAATTTCGCTATATCATGGTATGTTTTATAATTAGTTAATATTAGCCGGAGAAGAAATAAAGAGAGCACGAAATAAGAATAAATAGATGTGAAATATACAACGTAAATGGCCTGGTTATGTAGACACAAGTCCTTGTACAATTGTACAACTATAATGGATGATCCTTAAGATTTACGAGATGGAGTTTATTGAATATATCATCCAATGCCTGTACGGCGGTCCTGTAACGGTCATGAGATTTTCTACCTTCCTCCACGGCCTGGACAATGCGTTTGAATAAATGGTCATATCTATGAACTGGGTTATTAATATCAATGCTACTGGAACTGTGATCAATAACATAAGTGCGCTTCACATCTTTTCTCCATCGCGAAAGAATGTACTGAGGTGGTATCTCTTCTATGCCATTTTGGCCCAATATATATAGTGCATGTTTACACAAGTAACCTCTCAAGTTGAATAAACCGCAAATGCAAAAGACATCCAGTTCGGATCCATTGAAATACACCTCATAATCTCTCCTGTCTCTTTGATTTCCTTCAACTTGGACTTGTTCTTTAACCATGTATGTTGCAACTGGTCCATCCGCATTTATCTGTCTGCTGCAAAAACAAGACAACATTCCTTCTACTTCCCTTTCAAACATTCTCAATATTTCATGCGTATATAACTTGGAAACCTGCGACTCAAAGGAACAACTTGTCTTTGGCATCAAGGAGGAATTTTTTGAATCCATATCTGCCAAAGCCTCAAGTTCCCGCTTTGTCTGCAAAGCTTGATCATATTTTTCCAGAAATTCAGTTAGACTAGTTTGTTTATCAAGATAGCCTTCAAAAAACAATGGTATGACATCACTTGGTTGGACTGGAAACATTCCCGCCAAGAAAGTTTCCTTTAAATAAGCCGGGACCCATCGTTTTCTAATCTCATATATTGCTTGAAGCCATTCATGGCCTCTAATACCACATTGCTGCATCACCTCCTCCCAAGCTGCTTCGAATTCCTCAGGCCTCAGAGAGCAATAAACTGCTCTATTCAAGGCTACTTTAATCGCTTCATATTCTAGCAATCCTCCCAGTTTTCCTGGAATCTTTCCCATGATATTGGATAAGCAAAGACAGTGCGAAGCTCTTGGAAAAACATCAGCAATTGCAGTTTGCAAGATTCCAGAATGATCAGTAATAATAGTTTGTGGAGGGCGTCCTAAGATACAGGTAAGCCATGCCCTAAACAGCCACGTATATGATTCAGTGGTGTCACCAGCAAGCAATCCACAACCAAACAGAATGGACTGTCCATGGTGATTCACTCCAACAAACAGAACCAGAGGAACTTCATATTCACTTGTCAAACATGTAGTATCAATAACGACCACATCACTGAAATAACTGTATGCTACTCTGCACCTTGCATCGGCCCAAAACATATTCCTCAAACATTGGTTTTCATTGATATCCAACACATAAAAGAAATCTGGGTCCGTTAATTGCCAGCGACTAAAAAAATTCAGAATTGCTTCACCATCACCCTTCTTGAGCTTCAATTGATTGGAGTACATTGCATCATTTTTCAATTCTCCTTCGTCAACATCTACACTGCCATTAGCCTCAGCATCAACTATCACGGTTCGAAACAGCCTGATTTTCTGAATGTCTTCTGTGCCCTCTAATTGCAATGTTCTCTTGGTTCCAACACCCATGTGCTTATGAGATTTATAAAACTTTCCACTGCTTGGGTTAATTAAGTGATTGTGCTCAAGCTCAACTTCTATAATTCTCCACCTTTTGGAATCCATCAACCTGAATTTAATCATTGCTGGACAACCAGTTCTGGTTTCAGGTCTTGGGTGATTTGCTTCACTCTTTTTCTTGAACCCTGCACTACTGCAGCTAAGTTTTCCTCTGTATCGTTCCTTACTCTTTCTATACCATGTATTACTTACTCTAACACCAAATCCCTGTTCCTTGGCATAGCAGTTGTAGAAATAATATACATCTTCGTAAGTCTCAAATTCCATTCCAACAGCAGGAGGAAGAGGGTTCTCTCCTTGAATTATCCCTGTTTGACCAACAAATTCTGTCATTCCACAATCCCCTTCAATCTCAAATTCATCAGCATCATCATCTGCCACTGGTTCACTGTTGAGGGAAACTTCATCCATCTATAAGTTAAACAACGAGAAAGAGAACCAGTTAAAAACATATACAAAGAGCTTTAACGAGAAAAATAGAATCTGATAAAAGTCAAGAGAAACATTGTAGTTGATCAGCAACTTTCACAGGACCCCTTTTCATTTTAGGGGGTATGAAAGAGGGGAATAACGACCCTCAAGGGCACCAATGTAATTATTTTATTGAAAAGGTTCACTCATCGATGTCTAATGAACCAAACTATGTCCATCAGCGAATGACAAATAAACAAATACAGTAAGAACTGGTTAGCCTGCTAAGATGTATGAGTAGAAAGGTTTTATTATTATCTTTACTTTTATTTTCATTTTTATATGAGTAGGCAGACAACAAACCATCAAAAATTAGTGATCCATTCTGATATGTGGCCTACAATGACGGAAACTTTGCTTAAATCACATATATTTGCATCCTGATAACACTCCCAGTGACCAAAACAGATAAGAGAACAACAGTTTTTCATGGTTTGAACAGCTTATGCAAGGAAATGAAATATCATATGTCTAGATTATAATAATAATATATCTGTCAAAAGTAGCAACCCTTGAAAAAGAACTAGTTTTGAATGGTATAATCCATTTATAATAGGATAATCTAGCAACGCAATGAAAGTCATTGGTCATAAAATAGTCAGGAAATTATGAGCTTCTTCAGTATAATTATGAATATTGTCACCCATTAATTACAAATAATGATTCAGAACATCAATATCTCAATGTAAAATCAGTAATCGCTTGATAGCAAGGCTCTTCTTCTATCATTATTTTTTGGACCAATCAAACTTTATTGAAAATATGTTATCTCTAGGAAAAAAGACACTGTAGAAGAGGGAAATCTAAAGCTAAAGAAAAGGAGTAGCATAGAAAATGGAAAATTTAAGGAAATAAGAGAAAAAGCAATTCAAGAGTGGGGCAAATCAAACTTGTGCTTTTCTGGAATATACAATAAAACTTTACATATAGACTCAATCGTAATATTTCTGCTGAATAATATCTTTCCAACACTCGACCCAGTAAATACCACTATACCAGAAAAGTTTAGGGCGCTTATATTAATTGTCTCCACATGAAAAAAAACAGCAATAGTGCCTCTACAATGTTATCATGAGAAGGAAATTTGAAATTTTGATGTTCTCTAACGAAAAATGAGAAATTTCGATAGTTTAAAAGCGAAATGAGCGAGAAGCTAATCCAGTAACCCAAGCAAGCAAACTTGGGGTGTTGGGGACAGCTTCAGAAATACATTCCACGGAGAGAGCTTACTGTAATTTGACGACGGAAAATTGAAACAGCACAAGTGTCACCGGCGGGGTCGTTTCACGGCGGCTCAGGTGATGGTGGTAGGAATTTTCCGTTTGGAATGCCGTAGGCAAGTGAGAATCGGGAATAAAAGGATCAAAGAGTGAAACTTGATCTGATTACGAGTCAAACCCAGCTCCTAATCCTAACTCCTCGATTTCTGTCATCATTGGCGCAAACGTTGGATGCTGGGAAGTGGGAAACTACAGACAAACAATAAGGTGGCTGCTTCTTCAAAAGATTGTAATTGTACCTTTTGCATTTGGAGTTAAATATCAACGGAGAAACAAATGGAACAAAATTCAAGACTGTGTTAACTAAGAAGAAAACGAAGAGAGAACCTGAGAACAAAAATGTTATTTTTTTGGTAATAAAAAAAGATTGTATTTTTTGAAATTACTAGTTAGGATCATGTTATTGGAGTACCGTGTACTTATATTTTAAAATATAATAAATGTGTGTGTATTATTACAATTTAATTATTTTATTTTATATATTTTTGGTATATTTTTATTTTATAATTTTTTGGTAATAATTTAATTTTATATATTTAATATTAAAAATTTTATCTTTGTTACAAGTTTAGTTCTAAAAAATAAATAAAATAATTCTTCCTTTTGAGTGATATGCTATCAAAATTTAAGGCTTGCTTATTCTTCTTAACAAAATTATCTTGCGCTCTGCTTGGTTTTTGGGTTGGGTTTGTCTTTTTTGCCGGAGTGTTGGCCCTAGCGTGGTGTTGTGACCCAAGAGATTTGGGCTTTTTTCTGAAAGAGATTCAGGTGGAGATGGGCTTTTCTACTGACCCACGATTATCAAACTCAGCAACTAATACAGTCCAGTCGATCAGATTGTGCTTTAGCTCATTAAACAAATTTATTTTTATGGATTTTAACATAATATTCCAAAAACCGGCCTCTCTCGATTTATAATACTTAAATTGGTAAACTGAATTCTTTTGGTCATTGTTTTCAACAGTGAATGAAGCCAGCCAGCCCTAAATTGCAACTCTGATGATTGTTATTTAATAAATCAACAAAGACCCTGGCTAATAGCCTTTAATTTTCTTTTTAATTATGTACATTTAGGGTTTCAAGTTGATTCAATTATTGCAGTCTTAACTAGTTGAACGATGAAGGGGTGGTGCCTTCTCTTTTACACTTTATTGTGCTTAATGTCTAATAATTAATAATCAGTGTGTTTGCGACTTCTGCCTCACCGTATATATGTTGATTGGGTAAAAAGGGGCATCACTAAACAAGGACGTGACATTGACATCGCGTGCAATGAAATTGTAATACTACATTACATTACAAAGGGTCCGTTTGATTTGCTAAAAAATAAAGGACTGGACAGTACAAAAATTTTTGTCCCTTGTTTGATTTGTAAAAGACCACAGTACTGGACAAAAACTTGTCCATGGTACTGGACAAATCCTTGAATTTTTGTCCCTCACCAAACCATGGGACAAGGATTTGTCCAGAGTACTGGACAAAAATTTTAACATTGTTATCTTTCAAACCATCTTATAATTCTCTATACCTTGGCTCATCAAATCAATAACGGTAAGTTCTAACAACGGTTATCAATCGGCAAGGTATTCACAACGGTAGGTGACTGGCAAGGTACCGACAATGATCTGCGACCGACGATTTTTTTTTAAATTTTATATTTTTATAAATTACTTTAATTGTTATAAATATTAAAATTATATTATATATTTTTTTAAAAATAATAATATAAAGTATTACTATAAATTAAACAAAAATGATATGAATTTTTTTGTCCAGTATGTTAAACAACAAACAATGGACAGTACAAAAGGTTGTCCTGTACCTCACCTCTTTATGCTGTGCTGTTTTTCTTGTGCTGTCCAGTACTAGTATCAAACGCACCCAAAGAGTTAATATCAAGGCGCCAGCAATTAATTAGCCTCCTGCAAAATAAGCCAACCAAATAAGATTCCTATTTATAACCAATTAATTTCGCGTGTATATAACTTTACTTGCGTGGAAGATCCATGTTTATCCATCAATAATGTAATGTGCATGTGATTTTATTCATATAATTAATTAATTAATTAATTATGAAAAAAAACATATTGGTCCACTAATCAAAATTAGTCATATATAAATACAAGATACGTACTTGACAATCTTTGCTAATTTGGACTAATATCTTTTAGTGTTAGTTCTAATCATTTTCTACGGTATTAGATCACCGGTTTTCACCACAAGAGATAATAGCGTAGGTAGATTTTCTTCAAATCCATTGGTATTAGACCTCTCGGTCTCGGTCTCGGTCTCCGATATATGCCCATCAAATAGTCTCTTAAGATTTTTAATGCCAATGGACAACCACATTATTCACTCGCGAAGATAATCGTGGTAATTGTATCAAAATATGGACTTGGAAAGTCTTGGTTTTGCCCAATCGACGGTCCACGATTAATATGTTAGGGCTAAAACACGTGATAAAACAAAATTGAGACAGGCTGATTATTGACCCTCCACGTGTGACTAAACCAGCGGTCTTCGTCTCTCTCTCTCCCTCCCCGACGAGGGGTTGGGTTATGTGTTTTGTCGCCGTCAGGAACCAGCTCCCTTATAAGCGGCCCTCACATGGTCGAGGCAGAGAGAGAGAAGGAGAGGCCAGGATAGGTCACAAATCCTGAAAAGGGTTATCCTCCTATCTTCTTCGTTAGAATTTACAATTTCACTCAATTCCCAAGCTCTCAGTATTTCTCTCTCTAATTGAAGTCCCCTTTTCTGATTAGAAGTCTCTTTCCTCTTCCTTCATCATTGCCCAGAACCATTATTGATTGCTGCAATGGCCCCAAGATCGGGAAAAGGGAAAACAAAAAAAGCTAAGAAAAAAGAAGAGAAAGGTTTGACTCTTTTCACTTGCAGGAAATTAATTTGCACAAACAGAATCTGAATATTCTTTTTTGTTTTTCCTTCGGCAGTTGTGCCTTCCCTTGTTGATATAACCGTCCTTATTCCATATGATTCCGAAATTGTGCTCAAGGTAGGTACATACATATATTATATTTCTTATTTTATTTAATTTGTCTCTGTTAGCAAAAGTATTGTCTGAATTATGAAACTTTTTTGCCAAGGGCATCTCTACTGATAAGATAGTTGACGTGAGAAGGCTATTGGCCGTGAATGTGCAAACTTGCCATTTTACAAACTATTCTCTTCTTCATGAGGTGGGCAACTTTGAATTTCAGTTCTTGTTTACTGTGTGAATCTAGCTGCAGAAATGCAACTAACTCAGTCTTGTTTTGTTCTTTTAGGTTAAGGGGCATTGGTTAAATGACGGATCAGTACAAGTGGTTAGTCTAAAGCCTTGTGTTGTCAGAATGGTTCAGGGTAGGTATATATTCGCCGTCAACAACTATTACTTAACCGAATCTCCAAATTTTAGTTATATTAATTATTATTATTTGGCATTTTCTCTAAGCACCAATTGTGAAAAGAAAAAAAGTTAACCCAATTTATAAGTGCTCCCTATCTAAGTCTAGGGATTTACCTTAAATACGGGTGAATACCTAGACTTTTTCTTTAACAGGTATTGTGTTATGCAGTTTCTTATTTTAACTCAATGCAGCCCCTTAAGTGTGAAAAGATAAAATTATTCTTACAAATAAAAAAATAAAAATACACATACCGACAGAAACAACTCTTCAGATTCGAAAGGAGAATCAAAATAGCTATGAAAGGCCGTTTTGGTCCAATTTTCAAACCTAAAAAGCTCTTTTAAAAAAAGGAGATTACATTTGTTAAAGTGAGAGTTGCATAACACAATGCCCTCTCTAGCACGTCAATGATAAACTGTACATGTCAGCTACACGTTCAACATAATCACAAAATATTACCTGCATACACATTAGTAAGCATTGCGTTATTATTATTATAAACTATATGCGTTTTTCGTGTTGGTAGTTGACTTTTATTGAATCCACTCCTTTGTTATGTTATCAAGTTATTAACGTTTTTGCCACTGCCTTACAGAGGATTACACAGAAGAAGCCCAAGCAATTGCGCACGTGCGGCGACTTTTGGACATAGTGGCTTGTACTACGAGATTTGCGAAGCCGAGATGGCACTTATCGAGCCCAGATTCCAAAGCTAGGAAGAATAGTAAGGCCCAATATCAACCCAAGAGTAATCTGAGCCCACCCACAACGCCCAATGGGGAAATCCGGGTCGGGTCGACTTTGTCGGAACCGCCTGTTTCGCCGATCTCGGATACCGCCGGCACGGTGGCCATTCATCCGACGCCGAAGCTGTCAGACTTCTACGAGTTCTTCTCGTTCTCTCATCAGTCTCCTCCGATTCTGCGTGGGTATCCATTTTGAATTTCCTAGGCCACTTTGATGATGGGCAATGGGGATTAATTGTTGGGCGGAAGCAAAGCTATGATTTTTGCAACGTGGATATCCTGTTCATTTTCTTTGGAAATTGTTTTTTGCAGATTTAAAGCGATGTGACCTGAAGAACGAAGAGAATAGCCGCAAAGGAGACTACTTTCGGCTTCAGGTTGCAACTTTTTCTCAATTTATTTCTTGTAATTTGATTTTTTTTGGTCAGTACCCTTCTTCCTGCACTGCATTTGAGTTCCTTGAATGTGAAAATGTTATTGTTGCATGCAGATTAAAATCTGCAACGGAAAGCTAATAGAAGTGGTTGCATCCGAAAAAGGATTTTATACTGTAGGAAAGCAGTCTCTTCTTAGCCACTCTTTAGTTGATCTTCTTCAACAACTCAGCCGAGGTTTTGCTAACGTATGTTTTTTTTTATCTGCTGACACTAATTTCTTTGCATTCTAATTTCATGTGTCTTATTTCTTATTTTTCTCATTAATTGAATTTTTGACCGACTTTAAGAGATGGTTGATTAATGCAGGCATATGGATCCTTGATGAAAGCATTTTTGGAACACAATAAGGTGGCACTTTACATCCAACTGAAATTAATAATTTACATTTTCTTTGTCAGAGACTTACATGTGTTTTCTAATCATGATGATTTATTTTCAGTTTGGTAATCTTCCATATGGATTCCGGGCTAATACATGGCTTGTCCCTCCATCTGTTGCCGAGTCTCCTTCAAATTTTCCTGCCCTACCTAATGAGGATGAAAATTGGGGTGGTAATGGTGGTGGTCAGGGAAGAAATGGTGAATATGATCTCAGACCGTGGGCTACAGAGTTTGCAAGACTGGCTTCTCTTCCTTGCAAAACCGAGGAGGAGAGGGTGGTCAGAGACAGAAAAGCTTTTCTACTTCACGGTCAATTTGTTGATACCTCAATATTTAAGGCTACAGCAGCTATCCGGCATGTCATAGAGTCCAAGTTGAATGGGAACAATAAATTGAATTGGTGTCCGGGTTCAATCCTGTATGTAGATAGAGTCGGAGACTTGTCCATCGAAGTCAAGCGTGATATAAGTGATGATAAAAAAAAACATGATTCAAAATTTTCTGGCAACGAATACACTCTGGATAGGAAGGTTGCTCAAAAGAATTTACTCAAAGGGTTGACTGCAGATGAAAGTGTAATTGTTTATGTAAGTCACAATCCTCTGTCATATAAGGTTATACGTATATGAGTATGTAAACTGCGAACATGCTTGCATCCATTTACACCCACAGGAATTTGTGGCAACTGGCATTTTTTGAACCATCTTTAAACTATTTGAATATTTTTTCTAATTATGATCTCATGTAGAAAGTGTAAACAATCTACCATCATCTCCCTTTGTTTTTTCAACATGTCTAACATCAAGTTGAATTCCATGTTACTATTCTAATTTGAAGAAACTTAAGACTTTGATCTTCTACATCAGTACATGTTATTTTTGTTATCTTATTGTTCCATATAGCATCCTTAATCTAATGTCTCTTGATGACGCATGGCGAAATTAAATATGCTCTCAGCCAGTTGAAATTCTAAATTTGGTGACACAATGGTTTGCATTTGAGTGTCCATATCTTTTCTATGTATAAGATGAAGGTTTTCTCCCCTTGTTGAGGGATTTAAAATTTTCTGCAGGATACTTCCTCCTTGGGCGTTGTTGTTGTAAGCCACTGTGGATACACTGCAACAGTAAGGGTTGTGGGTAATGTAAACGTGAGGAAGCCTGATTCTCAAGATTTTGAAATAGATGATCAGCCAGATGGAGGGGCTAATGCTATCAACATCAATAGGTTTGAATCATAAGCTATCTAGATGCATAATCGTCCATATGTGATATCATATCAAGCAAAATGTTTTTTCCCTCTTTTCTCTGTGTTGCTGCGGTTCATGGCAATGCAACGGCTGTCACCTACACAGAGATTCCAAGTGTTACCAAACGGTCTTTCTAAAATTAAATTCAAATGCACTCATTTTTTTTCCTTTTTCTTTTCTGTTGAGGGGGTAGAGTAGGGAGCATAACATCTCTGTGAATTTGAAATCTTTACAGTCTGAGGCTACTGCTTCATAAGTTTGGAGCTGATCCATCAGAAATGAGTTCATCAATACCCAATTCAGATGAATTAGACTCTTCCAGATGTCTTGTTCGAAAAGTGGTTAAAGAAAGTTTGACAGAGATCAATGAGGAGCCAATTGTTTCAGAAAGGTCTATCCGATGGGAACTCTGTTCTTGTTGGGTGCAACATCTGCAAAAACAAGAAACTTCAACAGATATCATATCCAAAAACAAACAAGATGGTAATGAAGTTGAACAAGCTGTTAATGGTCTTGGAAAGCAGTTCAAATTGTTGAAGAGGAGGGAAAAGAAACCAAGTGTTCTAGATTATCCAGAATATAGAGAGCAAAGTGACTCTGGACCTGGAAATGTGAATGTGGGAAACGATGAAGTTGAAGCAAAAAAGGAAGAAATCAAAAGCTCCACTGAGTTGGAAAAATTGCTCTCTAAAGAAGCATTTTTGCGTCTGAAAGAATCTGGAACTGGTCTTCATCTAAAGGTTTGTGCAACATTTTGTCAACTATGCCTTATGTTTATTCTCTTCTTCTACTATTTGTTATATGTATATATAGGATTTTAATTAAGACATATATTTATGTCAAGAAAAGTGCTTATTGTTATATATATATGTCAACATTTCTTGCTATTGTTTCCATTCTCAATACTATTATTGTTAGTTCTGCTTTATTTATTTATTTTGGTTGTAGTTCTGCTTATATTGTTCAAGTTTATGATATTACATATTCCAATCTTTCACCAACCGTTTCAATTTCTTTCTTCTTGCAACAGACAGTAGATGAACTTCTTGACATGGTCCACAAATACTATGATGAAATTGCCTTGCCAAAGCTGGTAGAATTACATTTCTCCATATGAATGTACATTTTATGAATAATATGAAAGCCTACTAACACTTGTTACTTTATTAGGTTACGGACTTTGCATCACTTGAACTTTCTCCAGTTGATGGCCGTGCACTGACCGACTTCATGCATTTAAGAGGACTGCAGATGCGATCTTTGGGTAAAGTTGTAAGGGTTCTTTCTCTCTTTTTTTTGTACTTCTAATAATATCTTTGCAAACTGAAGGTTTCATCAACTTTAAAAGCATCTCTTTGAATAAATGTTAACCTGTATCAGCTATTCCACTATTTTACTGCTACCGATTTGATCTTACTTTGGGCAATCTCGGACCGATGAATTTTTATTTGTTGATATAGTTTGCTTGTTTTGGTTCTAATGTATAGCATGAAACAGGTTAAACTTGCAGAGAATCTTCCACACATCCAATCTCTTTGTATTCACGAGATGGTTACTCGAGCTTTCAAGCATGTCCTTAAATCATTGATTGCCTCAGTTGAGAATGTAGCAGACTTATCTGCAGTGATTGCATCAACAATGAATTTCTTACTTGGAAGCTGTCAGATGGGAACTATTGACCAAGATTTGAGTGATGACCATCAGCTCAGATTACAGTGGTTAAGAGTATTTTTATATAAAAGATTTGGTTGGATGCTAAATGATGAGTTTCAACATTTGAGGAAGTTATCGGTTCTCAGAGGGCTTTGTCATAAGGTATCACCTATTTGATTTGTGTTTCTCTTTTAGGTGAAGCATCCATTAATTGTATTTTTTATTCCCAGGTTGGTCTGGAATTGTTGCCAAGAGAGTATGACATGGATTCCCCTAATCCCTTTGGGAAATATGATATTATCAGTCTGGTTCCTGTATGCAAGGTGTGATTCAGTCTGTCTTTAAATTACCTCTCCCCTCCAGACAAATCTATGTTTAATTCAACAATAAGAATATCATTGAGCCAATTACCAACAAGTTCATATTTGATTCAACAGCATGTAGAGTGTTCTTCAGCAGATGGACGTAATTTATTGGAAGCATCCAAGAGTGCTCTTGATAAAGGAAAGCTCGAGGATGCTGTGAATTACGGAACAAAGGTACTAATCATTTTGTTCAATCTCTGCATGAAGCAATCTCCTATTGTTCTCAACTCGTATGATGTGCAGATCTCATTTTCATTCTGCAGGCATTGGCAAAGATGATGGCTGTTTGTGGTCCCTATCATCGAACTACTGCAAGTGCTTACAGTCTTCTAGCTGTGGTTCTCTACCACACCGGAGATTTTAATCAGGTAAAGAATGTTTCATATTTTTACCAGCTACTGTAAAAAATGTGAGATAAGTGTCCTTACTAACTGCTTAAGCCAGATATCCTATTTTATCTTTTTTTTCTTTTTCCTCAGAGCAAGATGCTAACATTTATATGCTAATACTCTGCTAAGAGAATAGTTAATTCTATATAAACTTAATAGAAGTCGTTCAAATTGTAAATAGTCTTTTGATGGCTCCAGCAAAAAACTTAAATAAAAGAAATCATAAGTAATCATGTTCAGCTTGAATATGCCTCTGAATCTATGTCTTTTATAATTTTTTCTTGGTCTTTTTAATCCTGAATATTAATGTTTCTATCTGATCTATTAAACCTCTCCTAAATCCTGAGGTAGGCAATTTTAGAATGTCCAGTTCTTTATATTAAATTTTGACTATATCTTCCTCATTTAGGCAACAATTTATCAGCAGAAGGCCTTAGATATAAATGAAAGGGAGCTTGGACTTGACCATCCAGATACAATGAAAAGCTATGGGGATCTATCTGTCTTTTATTATCGTCTCCAGCACATTGAGCTTGCTCTGAAGTGAGTTCAAATGACTTTTTTTGTTCAAGTGGTATACTTATGAGTAAAACCTTTCTGCTGGTTATTATGAAATTTACTATTTTCTGATGCTTTTGTATTATTAAATAACTTAATCTCTTTGTTCATTTGCACGTCACTACTTGTTCTAATTAATTCAATTGCTTAAGTTATACTCACTCATTTTTCTCTTCTCATTGAACTTAATCTATTTTTGGCAGATATGTAAACCGTGCTCTGTTCCTTCTTCATTTTTCATGCGGACTGTCTCATCCAAACACAGCTGCAACATATATAAATGTGGCTATAATGGAAGAGGGCATGGGAAATGTTCATGTGGCACTTAGATACCTACATGAAGCTCTTAAGTGCAACAAAAGATTGTTAGGAGCAGATCATATACAGGTCATTCTCTTTCTCTCTCACTCTCTCTCTCCTCTGTCTCCCAAACCCCCGCCAATCCCTGGAGCAACTGTTTTATAAGACGTTTTTCATGTTTTAGACTGCTGCAAGCTATCATGCCATAGCCATAGCTCTTTCATTGATGGAAGCATATTCTTTGAGCGTGCAACATGAGCAAACTACATTTAAGATACTTCAAGCAAAACTTGGATCAGAAGATCTCCGTACACAGGTCATTACCATTCTTTTTATTTATTTATTTATTTGGTATATTCAACTGTCAAGAAGTTACTATCTCATAGTTGTCTTCCATTAAATTCTAAGTACAACTTTCCCTCTAGTCTCCATAAGGGGGTAACAGCTGGAATTGGATATTCTTACCAATTTATTTTTTTTTTCTCTTCTTCCCCTCTTCTCAATGCAGGATGCCGCAGCGTGGCTTGAATATTTTGAATCAAAAGCAATAGAACAGCAAGAAGCAGCCAGACATGGGACTCCAAAGCCAGATGCATCCATTGCAAGTAAAGGTCACCTTAGGTACTGACATGGTATTCCCATATTACTTGGTTTTGAATAAATCTTTATTTTAGGATACAAAGGTATTTGACCTTCTTATGCAGTGTGTCAGATCTCCTGGATTTTATAAGTCCTGAGCATGATTCAAAAGGAAATGATGCTCAGAGGAAACAACGGCGTGCAAAGGTAGACGAAGATTTTCCTGGCCGTTTCTGATCTTAATAATTACATATAATTTCCCTATAAGGGTTGGCATATGCTCTCAAGGTTGCCGGACATTTTCTGGAACATTTTGGATCATGTTACCTCGTGTTGTGCATTTGACATCTTTTATTTTTATGTATGATTGAGCAGATACTTTCAATGAATGGAAAAAATATTCAAGAACATGATGGTACAACAGCTGATGATGAAATTATCTTTGATGGATCAAAAGATACTATAAGCATGGTAGAAGGTAATGTAGAAGAAAGAAATGGTACACATCATTCTGAAGAACTGAGAAAAAGTGATGATTTCATTAGGTATGGACAAGTGACAAGAAGTGAAGTTGTTGAAGAAACCTCATCTGATGAAGGGTGGCAAGAAGCAAATTCGAAAGGACGATCTGGAAACACTGCTAACCGCAAGCTTGGCCGGAGACGACCTCTTGTTGCAAAGCTGAAGATTAAGAGTTCAGAGAATTCCCTTGTAAGAGAAAGCAGCTGTAGGCAGGACATTACTTCACCACCCCAAAGAGGATCTTCCAAATTGACTTCAACCATGTTATCTCTACCTAGGCAATCAAAAGCTCCAAGTTTAACTTCAAAAGAGGATTCTGTTAATATTCTAACAAAAGCTTCTCTTTCTAAAAGTTCTCCCACTTCAGCAACTCTCAGTTCTTTGGCTTCAGAATCTGTATCTTACAAAGAAGTGGCTCTGGCACCACCAGGTACAGTTTTAAAGCCCTTGTTGGAGAAAGTTGAAGTGGCTAAGGCTGGAAATGAGATGTGCAACAATCCAACTGTGGTACCAATAACTGTAGAAAGGTGCCAAAACCCCATGGTTGAAGCAGTCTCCGGACACGATGAAAGAGAGGAAACTCATGAAAATGGTACTCAACCAGAAAATTCTGCATCTGAACATGAGGAGATTTCTGCCCCTCCTGATCAAGAAAGACCTTCTGAAACAAATGGTAGCAAGCTTTCAGCCACAGCCGAGCCATTCAATCCTAGAGCAATGTCTCCTGTCACAAGCATTTATGATTCAAATGTTAGTCAAGGAATACCTATTGAGCCTGTGCTTCCTCCAGCTGCTGCTAGGGTTCCGTGTGGGCCTAGATCACTTCTGTATTACAGAACCAACTATGCCTTTCATATGAAACACGGGTATATAATAACACCAAACACCTATCAGGGAAAGAAGTGGATTTGACTCTCCAAAATTCATGAATCCTCGTGCACCTGAGTTTGTTCCCAGAAGAGCTTCACAAACAGAAATCAACGAGGCTGATTCAAAAGTTTCTAGTGGGATTAATTCCCCTATTGAAACAAGCGTGGCAGAAGACAAGAAGCTAGATCAAAATTTCGGTGAAGTAAAGGATAGCTCCCGGAAAAAGAGCATTTCTGAATCTGAGAAGTCAGAGCTAGCAAGGCAGATATTGCTTAGCTTTCTTGTGAAATCAGTTCAGCAAAACATTGACTCTACAGATGAATCTGAAGGAAAACATGGGAATTTGGAAAATTCTTCTGATGCAGTAGCTAAAGATAGTGCTATTATAAAAATTCTGTTTGGGAGTGAAGAAAACAATAAGATGGTTGCTCATTCCAGTGGTAGTATAGAGAAAGAAAAAATAGTTACGACTACGAAAAATTATGGAGACGAAGGATTTATAGTTGTCAAAAAGAGGAGAAGAGGCAAGCAGAAATTCACAAATGGGGAAACAGGGTTGCACAACCAACAGTCAATCGTTGCTTCAATACGTTAAATAGAGTTACAAAATGAAAAGCCCCATTTTTGGCCTGTCCTTGACATCACATTCTAACGATGTAAAAATCCATCGAATAATTTATAATAGTTGTGCTTATCTGATCCATTTGGTGCTGCTTCTCGGCTGTCCTTATAGAATTTCTTTGCTCTTACTTCTATAAACATTTTATTTAATCAGCAGAGCAAATAATTGGCTAGCTCGTTCTAGCACAACTTTGGTTATGATGGTGTTACACCCATCTAGGAAAAGATTAGCTTGCTGGCCAAACGCAGGAAACCTTTGTCTGGTTTAGAGAATTGTTAGAGCAAGACAAACCCCAGTAATTTTTTGTTTCTTTCAAATAAAAGTAATAATTAATAAAATTTTTTAACAAAAATAACTTTAAAGTTTAAACAAAGACTATTCACCTAGAATTTTTTAAGATTAACATCTTATTGACCTTCATCAAGTAATATAACTCTATTGCTATGCGAGTTAATGAATATCACAATTAAGTCAGGTAAATGAGTTAACCATACTATAAATGCTTATTTTTAAAAGTAGATAGAACAACTTGCACTGCTGTTATTGTTAACCTCAGCTGTTTTCTCCTAATTAGACAGGAGTTGAATAGGCATATATATTTTCACTTTAATCATGGAGATATTTAAACAATTTGCTAAATAAAGCCGAGACACATCACATCTGAGTGGGTTAGAACCACTGCCTGTATAGTGCACTGAGTGGCTTCGAGATGAAAACATTAAGAGCAATCATTGTCATTATGATCACATCATCTGAGTTTGTGATTTTTGGATGGTAGAGAGTATTTCAAGGGGCCAATGTTATAGGAGACACTGACTTACTAATATTTTATGTGTCGCTTCTCGGTTTTAAGCATCTAAATAAACAAGAACATTCGAAGGACAATTTGTTAGCTATCACCTAAGCAATTCGGAAAGTGAATTTAAGCATCCAAACAAGAACAAAATCGCATGCATCTTAATGAATTTTCACTTGTTCTTACCAACAATCAGAGTTGAATCCATTAATAACTATCAACTTAATCCCTACCCTGGTTAGTCGTTACCATTAAGATTGATAAGTATATATTTTTCATTTAACAAAACACGTAACACTGATATCACCAACTTAGATGTAAAGATTACGATGGACGAAACAACTTCCTAGCTAAATGAAGCTACAAGTTATAGATAGATAGCATTATTAGGGTTATATGCATTGGCAGTGCATGCATCTGAGACTGATTTGAAATGTCAACCGCAAAATCAAAAGAAAGAATATGTATGCATGGTTCAAGATTGTTTTCTGTCAGAGTTTGACACTATCACAATCCAACTTCATTTATCTAAAATAAAATTTCCACTCAATCAATTTGAATTTGTTGCGTCACTTCAAATCGTGTTAACATCAACAATTAAATTAAATCAACGAGAAGAATTTTCTTTTTCTTATTGATTTAAGTCAAATATTGGATAAAAGCAAATTATCTTGTATTATACAAACATGTCTTTTCAAACATAAATAAATTAGATCTTTGTGCTTTTTAATGTCCGATTTCTTTTCAATGCAAAAGTCAAACATAAATTCATTATTATTTTGAACTGGTACCGTAAAACGTTAAAGTATGATGCCCCATTAGTTTATGTTTCTTTTTGTTTACCAATTTCCCATTTATGGACAGAGTTAAAACCCGTACAAGTGTTGGCACTTGCCGGGGAATCTATGGTAGCCGATTTATTAGATTGAGTATTAAATTACTCCGAACGATGAAGATAGACAGCATCCGAATAATGTGAAGAGAACAGCTCTTACAATCAATGAATACACTACGAGTGATAACGTCCGACAAATTTAATGAATCTGAATCTGATCCTAGCCGTTTCATGCAATTCAATGCGATACGAGTTAAGTTTTCATTTTTGAATTTGGTTTTTACCTTCCAGGCTGAGTTGAAAGTAACAATGCTAATCATTTGGTTGTGCTTATCTAAAATCAGTTTTACTCTAGCTAATTAAGCTACCTGCCTATGTAATATTATTCCACCTCTCAATATATATATATATACTCATTTTCGCTTTGTTCATTCAGTGCAATAACTACTCCCCCCTCCAACCTTAATAAATAAAATTATTCATTTGTTTATTGACACCTTCTATTTCTATTTCTATGTATTGTTTCTTCACTTCAATCCTAGTGAGCGTTGACGACGCCTCTAAGTTTCAATTACAACTATATAAATAATTAAATTCATACTACAACTGATCAACTTAATTTAATGCTTGCTTAATTTGCTACAAACCTCTCTTTTCTTTTTCCTTTCTTTTCAACTCATAATGTTTGATTATTATGAGGAAAACTTTCAACCTTAAAGCATACGTGAGGAGTCCCATATATACTATTAAGATATCGCTAATAAGAAAAACAACCAAACCGTGACAATGTCGTTCTTATAGATAAATTAGGGTGATTGACGATCGATCATATTCGTGGATCCATGTTAGGTTAGGGATTTAATACTTATGAATGTATTTTAAGCTTCGTCTTACCTCTAGAATAATAAATTATTGGTATCATCTATTTTTCTGCTTAATTAGCTATAACTTGTCTTCTCATAATTGTAATCTTCTTAAATTTCTTTTCTTAGCGTAGAAATAATAAGAGTTACGCATAATAATAATGTCTCTATAACATGGACAAATCCCAGCCCTTACATTGGCCGAAACTAGCCGGTGGTCAACAAATCGACGGTCACCAGAGTCGGAGCACTATTCCCTTTCTCCCGAGAAAGAAAGAAAGAAAAACAACCTAGCTAGTCATTAGTTAATTGACACAAAAATCAAAATTACAAAAACCAAAACCAAATCCCATGAAATAAAAAAAATAAAAAAGTAATAATAATAACACAATAGCACTTGGTTAGAAGGCTAAGAAGAAGAACCGAGTTGGTTATCCCTGGGAGAATGCAAGGGAAAGAGAGGCAATAGCTCGGGTGGGTCTGCCCCTCTTGGTGTACTGAGTGGACTCGGGTGCAAGTAGAAACCTTTCTCGGCTATGGCTTTCTCTTCTTCTTCCTGCTGTGACCTCGGCGTTCGTGGGCTTCCACGCGCCAAAAGCTCTAATGGGGAAACCGGCGAAGTCATCAACATCTCACTCCCCAAACCCATGTACCCTGCTCCAGCTCTGTTTCGAACATAAGCTCCGTGAGAAGACGGCGATGGGCTTAAGCTGCTGCTATTGAACGTGGGCCTTTCTGAAACGCCGATGTTCACTTCAAGCTTCTTCGTCGTGTGTCTTCGCTCGTGGAGCTTAAAGTTTGTTTTTTTGGGGCCAATCTCGGCGGTGGCAGTGGCGGGTTTGTGGGCGGTAAGCCGTGAAGGCAGAGTGAGAGGAAGTTTTGGGGATGACGGGTCTTCGGATGCTCCGGTTAGCTTCTGGACGACTGCTCGGAAGTTTGATGGGTCAGCTTGAACGAAGGTGGTGTTTGGTGTCGTTGGGTCGGATCCGTAAGTGGGTAATTGGAGGCTGGTGCTGGCGTTGGAAGCCATGTGAGAGGAGAGCTCGTTGGTTGGAAACTGGAGAGGAAGCGGGAACAAGGGAATGAACGAAACGTAGGCTTTTATACGAAAGAGATGTAGAGATAGATTCGTAACGTGAATTTCCTTGTGATGTGGTTGCTTTGCTTTATGGGGTGGGGTGGTGTGGTGTGTGGTGGAAGTGTCATATAAAGAAAAGACTCAGAAGTCAGAGGGAGAATCAATTAATTATTAATACTTTATTACTATTTCAAATTATAACGCAATCTCAAATTTGGATTTCTACTATGAAATTACCTAAGCATGCAATACTATTTCAAAGTTCTTATGAAACAGGGTTTTATGATTATGATTATTAGTAATAGTAAGTCTAGAAATATGTAAAGTTGAGCTACTTATTAGGGGTTTATGAGCCTCTTCCAAAATGGTAAAAGTGTAACGCTGGTATCTTTTTCACGAATGGAACTCGAGATCTTTATCTTATCCTAGTAAGTGAGAATTCATTCTCAATTAGCTAGGTTTAAGCTTTAATCAGAGTTTAATTTATTTTATTCAAGTCTAATGCAAAAGTCTCGCAGGCTTGTTAAAGAAATTTGTTCACAGTAGAATCGATAAAAGAACCAAGATCAATTACGGTCTCAACCCATATTGAAAAGCACAATACGAAAGCAACTCCAAGTGGCCCCATACATATAATTTAATTCATGATGTTATGTTATTAGGATGATTGTCACCTAGATAAACAAACGCTTAGTACAAAGTCTCTTCTCAATGATGCAATAATAGCAGCTAGCAATGACAAACGGGTCTTCACCTTTTTTTTTAAAACTTTAGTGGGATCGGTGAAAAAACAATGGTGGACCAATTTGAATTTGAAAATGGAAAGGGGAAAGTGTAACGAAGAATCTGTGATGAATGAATGAAATGAAGGGTAAGCTGGCATTGGATGATGAGTCATGCGGGGTCAGCGGAGCATTGAAACAAGAAACAGTGCGAGAAATAGAGAGAGAGACTATTCACAGAGGCAGAGTCTGTGTTGTAGTCAGATTCTCAGAAGACCTCTGTGTGTCTTGTGATTCCGTCTTTCTAATATTTATTATTATCACTTTTACCAAGATTTTAACAAAAATTTCTATATATATAATTAATAATCAAACTCTTATTAATATATTTAATTATTTGTAAACTGTTAATGTATAAATGATATAATTATTTGTTGCATGCATGCCAATGGCAATGGCGCGGTAAAATTTCTACTGATATCTATCTATCTGTGTCTCTGCAATTTCCTTTCCTTATTTTGCGTAAGGAAATCCACTTTGACATTCAGATCCAGGAAAAAGATGTCTCAGGGATTCCTTTTTGGCTTGGTTGGTTCCTTCTAGACTCTAGTTTCTTTGCTTTACTCTTTCTTCGTCTGGTTTTTCTGACTTTCTGACATTTTCGAGTTTTTGATTGTTTTTCAACTGGTTTTACCTTTCGCGTGAAGCTTAATTACAACACTTAATTTTGGCGGCTACTATTATTATTATCGCCTTATTGTTCGTTCCTAGTTCCTGCAAGAAATGGCTTTTCACATATTCTTGCATAAATAAATATTTTAATAATCTATTTGCATTTTGTAAGGACTTGAAAAAATCATTTTAGGCAATTAAAATTGAATTATTTGCTGTGAGTAGCACTGTCTGTTTCACTTAGAACAAAACTAATGACTGATCTCCTCACTAATAATAGCCACTCATTGAAGAGAGATGTGGTTGGCACATGCCATTTCCCATCCCTCGACAGCCACTGCAACAGTACAGTTCCCTATTCTCACATCCGATTAAGGCTATCCACCTCTCCATATAGATTTCTAACCTAATTTATTCCAACGCACGAACCAGACAATCCTTTAAGAGAAAATTTTAGTGACAACTAAAAAATAAATCATATCAAGAATATATGGATTCTCAAATAAGCAAGCATGATAATGATAACGATAATGATATATTGGTGAAACAGAACTCTTTGGGAGCAGAGATGTATATTATTAGTTATAACTATCTTTTTAAATTAGGTTTATACATAAATAGCAACAAGATTGTATGCTTCTTTTGTAGTCAAAAAGTTTACTCATAGAAAATCGTCCTTTAGAGTGTGAATGATGGCGAGGGAACATTCAATCATAAGAGCCGTTTGTGGAGGACACTATGATTGCCAGGAAGACTCACTGTGTAACCCAGGGGTGTGCTAACTAACTAACACGCTCTAATTAAACAATTTTACCATTACTTGTTGCCAAACAGCCCACTAGATTAAAGTGATTTCATGAACTGGTTTACAAATATGCTTTGCTATCACAATATTCTTTTAGCGGATAGCTAGCTAGCTTTTGGTTTGGGGACAAGTGTTGGGTATTTAGGACAAAGGATAAAATCATGGGCACTTTGATTTAAAGGATAAGAAAGGAAGGCGACAATAAAGCGTACTTTAATTTGTGTTTGGATCTCATTTCTCACACGCCCGAAATTGAATAGACTACTGTCCTATCTAAGTATATATGTACAATCATGTTTATAACACAATATTTAAATTTAACAGTATCTGAACTTAAAAAATATAGCCATTCATATTAAATATAACTATGAAATCAGTGCCGTAGGAGTAAATAAAAGATAAAACCTTAGTAATAGAATACGAAATTACAAATCGACTATGATGAACCTGCAAGTCTTTAGATGATCTCATTTGCAGATGGGCTTTTTATCAATGCTAAAATTCTTTTGGGGATTTCTTTTAACGTCCCTATGACAAAAGAAATCTCCTATCGTTTCTTTGGATCATCAAATATTCGATTCGTCCGCAATGTTTCGACCGTCTGCTACTTAGTTCAATCCATCTAACCGCTCGAAACAATCCCTTCTTAACAAGATGGGCTGCCCTCTGTCTATGGCTAGCCATCTTCATTGAATCTCTTAAACCAGCATAATTTTCAATTCATTGACCTCTCGGGCAACAAGCTGTTGGGAATGCTAGCGGTATCACACGGGTCAGCTTCCTGAAAACATTGGCCTCGTGTTTCCAAAACTGGAGTATCTAAATGCATTTCTTGGTGACATTCCTGCTTCATTAGGGAATATGTCAGCCTTAAGCATACTGCACCTGTCCAATAATACTTTTTCTGGTGAAATCCCAACACAACTGTTGACAGAATGCGTTTCATTATCTTATCTGATATTATCGTACAACAGCATTTCAGGGCAGATATTTCCTAGGCATATAAACTTGTCCAACTTATATGAGTTGATGTTGGATAACAACCACTTCAATGGGACATTACAAGGTCTAAAGGACCTCACTCTTTAAGATGCCTTGAGCATATCTAACAATAAGGTTGGGTTGGCAATCTTTCAGGGAGTAACTTTGAAGGTGAAATACCTGAGGAACTGTGCAAACTTGACCTTCAATTTATAGATCTATCTGATAACCAGTTCTCAGGCTCAATACCTCCCTGCTTTACTATGACAAATCTAAGATTTCTTCACTTGCAAAAGAATAGGCTTGTTGGTTCAATACCAAAAGCATTGCTTAGAAGCCCTGAGTTGACGACGCTAGATCTTGGAGGTAATAAATTCTCTGGAAGAATCCCAAAGTTCATTTCAGGGCTAGAGATTATATACTTAAAAAGACTCAACATATAGTGCTAATATCCTTTTTGGATTTCTGAAATTCTTTTCTATGGATTTCGAACCCATTTATGCTAACACAGATGAAATGGAGCTGAGGACAAAGACCATATTACTTTCGTATCAATGTGAAATTCTTGACTACATGTCAATATTAGACTTGTCTAGTAATCAGTTCAAAGGGGAGATCTCATGGCAGATGGGAAATCTAGCTGCCCTTCATTCTTTGAACTTATCACACAACCTGTTAAACGGGTTTATTCCAAAAAGTCTTTGTAAGCTGAAAGAGTTGGAAAACTTAGACCTTTCTTTCAACAACTTGAGCGGTAAGACTCCTATTCGTCGGTCAAGTGTGAATAAGGGCAGCAGAAACACTACTAGAGGATCACCAGCAGACAGTGATGAAGAAGAAAAAGACGAGAATGGAATAGATGCCACAGTTCCTTTGCTGCATCCTATGTCACTGTGCTTTTGATTTTGGCAACAATAATTTGGATAAATCCTCAGTGGCGTAAGGTATTGTTTTATTTTATTGATACATGTCTCTATGTAATATCATTTCCTCGAATCTTCAAAAAATAAATTTTAGTTGGTAAACTAATTACGTACACAAGGCTTTAGACACTCCCCTAAGCCTTGGTTTGAAGTTGTAATAGTAATTAGCTGCATAATGTATCCAATACTTGGTGTTAACAGAAGTGTTTGATTTCCTCAAATTGAAAATGCACATTTGTAAGTCTGTCGCCATACGAAAACTTATCATTTTTATCATTCCAAGGGGCCGTTCTGTGAAGTAAAACTCCTATATATTGGGCAATATAAATTGATTTTTACCTTCATCCTTCATCTTCTTGTGTTTCCCTAACACAAAACGCTGAAGGATAAGAGTCCATATTTTTATTATATTTCAAGAAATATCATTCATTTAAATTCTAAAACCCATAAAAATCTAAAAAAGAAAACATAAAATAACTGAAGGATAACTGTCAGAATGGGGAAGAAACCATCAGAGAGATAGATCGGCCAAGTCAAAAGTTCTAGTGACAGCTTTGCACCAAGATTCCACTTTCTTCTTCCTCAGCTCCTCGCTTAATACTGGACGAAAAATTGTAGGACTTTTAGCTTTCTCTCCAGAAGCAAAAATATCCTCTTCTTTCCAAATCCCAACAGCTAACCCAGCAGCATAGGCCGCACCCAACGCTGTTGTCTCTATGTCAGCCGGTCGAAGCACTGGACTCCCTAACACGTCTGCCTGTACAACATCATTACCCAAAAAAAATATTATCAAATATACAAATAGAAACATCAACAGCAAGTAACATCATATGAGAACGAACATTCTCAAAAAATGGTTCTGATACTCAACCAAGTTTCATGACGTCAAGCTACTATGCATAACCTGTTCTTTTCTGTGTACACTCAGATTTATGCAGAAGACAGAATAACCCAAGAGTCTAGTAGGAGAAAATCAGCCGTATGTTTACCAATTACCAGGAAAAAAAAAACACGCACAAACATTCACATTATAGGGCCAATTACCCAAACTCGGACAATATGTATCAAAGTACAAGGAAAGAAAGAAGCATTACAAACCTAACGCTAGGACTGAAAACATAAGAGCAGCATAATCAGCAAGAAGAAATAGTAATGAACATGTTTGCTTTAGCTGAAAAGAGAGAAATTGAAATAGAAGGAACGCAAACAGTGAAAACCTGAATCTGCATCAAAAGGTTGTTGACAGTCGCCCCACCATCCACTCTCAGCAAAAAGTCCTTCTCTTTCTCATCCCCTGAATGTGAATCTTTGTGCATTGAATCCAACACATCTTTCACTTGAAAACACATGCTCTCAAGCACAGCTCGAGCGATGTGAGCCTTGCTCGTAAACCTTGTTATTCCAATACAAACCCCACGAGCATCTTCACGCCACCATGGAGCAAACAACCCATTGAAAGCAGGAACGAAATAAACCCCACCTGTGGAGTCAACCTGTGATGCTAGATCCTCTATCTCGCTAGCACTACTAATGAGTCCAAGACCGTCTCTAAGCCACTGAACAGCTGCTCCAGCAATAGCAATCGATCCCTCCAGTGCATAATTCGTTGGAGCTTTAGGGCCAAGCTTGAAGGCTAAAGTAGTTAGAAGACCATGCTTTGACCGAATTATATCTTGGCCAGTATTGAGAACTATGAAAGCACCAGTGCCATAAGTGCTTTTAGCCTCTCCTTTACGGCATGCTTGTCCTAGTGTTGCGGCATGTTGATCACCTAAGCATCCTGAAATCGAGATACCAGCAATTGGCCATCCAGGAGCAATTTGTCCTATAACTTCAGAATTACTGACAATTTTTGGCAGAATTTCTGCAGGTATTCCGAAGGTTTTCAAGGTGGCCTCATGCCAATCAAGGGTTTTGAGATCCATGAGCATTGTCCTCGATGCATTTGAAACATCAGTGGCATGCACTCCTCCTATTACCCCACCAGTCAAATTCCATAACAACCAAGTGTCTACAGTTCCAAACAGAGCATCTCCATTCTTTATAGCATCCTTGACTGCATCCACATTTTCCATCAACCAGAGCAATTTAAGAGCACTGAAATATGTACTTATAGGCAAACCACATGTCTCCACAAAATGATTTCTCCCTCCTGGTAATTCCTTTTCCAATTTACTGTTTCAACAGAAATCTAGTAAGATTTAACACGTTTCTTACGACAGTGCCCAAAAAACGTATGCATATATAAGAAAGCGCAGCTCCAAACATGAGAAGCAATCCAGACAAACAAATGATAGGTCCACAGATTTAACCAGAAAATCTAGCCCCAGGTTATCTTTAGATCCAAGGAATTAGTATCAATCAAAATTTGAAATAAACCAGAAAGGAAAAGGCTCAATATAATATTAGTCTCAATCAGAATATGAAATAAACCAAAAAAATAAAAATCCAGGTTTACACCATTCAACAAAATGGCTATCATAAGAGTCAAAGTTGCGACGGAAATTACAAAGCATATGACAAAATAAGAAGGGACAAAACAACACCTGCAAATTGAACTGGTTCGAGCATCCATCCAAACAATGGCGTTGTAAAGAGGACAACCAGTTGATTTACTCCATAAGAGAGTTGTCTCCCTCTGATTGGTGACACCAATAGTCTTCAATCCTTTGTCCACGTTGTACCCATTTGCAGTGGCCTTGTCCAGAGCCTTGGCAATACACACCTTCACACTCTCCAATATCTCCATTGGATCGTGTTCCACCCATCTACTCGCAGAGAACAAGAGAGAACTCAAAAATCCAGAAAAAAAAAAAAAAATGAAATTGGAAGTGGGAGAAAGAGGAGTAATCACGGTTACCCTGCTTCCGGATAGAACTGAGTGAACTCGACCTGGTGAGATCCAATGATGCGAGTTGAGCGGTCATAGATTAAGAATCTGGTGCTGGTGGTTCCTTGATCGATTGAGCCAACGAAGACCTCCTCTTTCGACATGTTTGCTCGCTAACTTGGTCTTCCTCTCTTTCTACTTCTAGCTTCCGATGATGTTGTTACGTTGTTTATGGGTCTTCCCACGAGAAGGGAGCGAGAACGAAGGAAATCGCAAGAGTTTATATCTTTATATCAGCAGCGTAAATGTACATATGAAGAAATCATCATAGTTGACTCGCGAGCGTTTCTTGGGAAATGACGAAAGGGGATTATCCAAAACATTTTGTGTGTCGAAATGATCGGGGATAATGAAATTTCATAATAACCAGAGATATTTTTTGATTAATTCCTTTACGCAGACTATTTTTCTTATTTCGGAAATTACCATCATAGCGCTTGAACGAAAGGAAAAATCTAATCCACAAACAAGCAGTAGGAGAGGAAAAGTTATTATGAACCATAAATAACAAAATTATTATTATTTGGTAGTATAAATTTAACAAAACGTAACTGTAAATAGGAAAATGTATCATGGAAATTTATATAGTAAAATAAATCTAGAATGGAGCAGCATTTCAGTACTATCATTTATTATATATATATATATAATAACTATTTTTGGCCCTGGCAAGATCAAACGTCAGTGCTCGTTTATGGATATCAATATCATTTTATTAATGTTGGAGTTTTTTGGTATGCTTGCTCAACAACTTGGGAGGATGATCAACCGCCACGTGACTTGTGTTCACCATTTATTTGGCCTGGCCTCCTTTGAAAATCTGTCCCAATTTCTGATTTTTCTCGCGGTACACCTCTTCTCACGGACTACGTTTCGCTTTTGCGCAAGACACTCAAAAAGTCAATTTACCTTATCCCTTCTCCTTTTGTGTCATATGTCTATCTATTTCCATTTTAATGCTGCAATTATACTAAAGTTTTTATATTTATTTTTTATTATTTTATACTATTTAAATAATTTTACACTATAGTACTACATTAAACTTCATAAAAATGATTTTATTGTCTTTTGATTCTTACTCTGTTGTGAGGGTTGAAAATTCATATAGTGAGTCTTCCGTAGAAACCTTATGTTATAGTTGATATATGAGTTTATGAGCTCACTTGATCAGGCTCACAAAGTATAATCCATTTAGATGTTGGTCCACATCATACTCGCATTTAAATTAGTCAGTATAATACTAACAACATATTATTTTCAAAATAATAATAATAATAAAGTATAACTGTCACGACTCAAAGTTTGTATGACTTTAAATAACATCATTGTTTGATTTAAAAATTTATTTTAAAACTTTCCTAAAAGAAAACAAAAGAATATAGATGTCATCCTAAAATTTCAAAAGTCTAAGCTGACATCTTCTTTTGATATTACCTTATAAGTTACAGTCATAGTCTTTTTCTTTTGTTGCACTCCTCATTTCTTTTTTTTAGTCTTTTTATGAACTCAACGGGCTAGCCCTGCAATTGGGCTAAGAAATATACTAATAAGTAGAGGGGATTAAATTGTTGCACTCCTCATTTTTAATATTTGCACCCCCAATATTTTTATTTTTGTTCTCAAAATACCCCTGTCAAATTGATCACTTTTATTTTAATTAAAAAATTGCAATTTACTCCGGAGAATTTGGGCAACGAAACACACACCTCACCGGTATTGGTATTTGTTTAACCTAAACTTATTGGCTGCCACGTCAAGACATGGACGCACGCATATATGCCCGTCCGAATAAGCCTTTCCCAGTAACAACTCAAAACGCATTCCAACCTTCTTAGTCTCGGTATTAATTAATTGATTAATATCACTATCCAGCCCATTTTCGATGCTAGAGACAAAAGAACAAAAGTACTTAAAAATGGCTGGGTCATTAATTATGCTCAATGTCATGAACTAAATTAATATTATTTAAATAGAGTCAAAGACCTATATCTTATTCTTTTTATATAAAAAATAAAAGGGCTTTCGACATGGTGAGAATTCTCATTCTTGCACAGATAATAATTCTCAAAACTACCCTCACAACACTCAATTATACGACGATAACTTTTTTCTTCAATAAAAAATTTGCATATAATTTACCCTTCTAAGTTTTAATATTAATATTATTGAACGAAAGTGAAGTGTGGAATTATTGTTCAAGTCATACCTAATCCTTGGAGGTCCAATTCAAGAAAGCATAAAATATTTAAAAATTTATTGCCGGGACTGCGCCAGATCCAGACTCGCTCGATGGCATTGCATTGCCCATTCCTATTTCAAATACAATACAGATTCCTGAAAAGGGAAATTATGGCCTGTAAAATGCTGCTTTGCTTCCGATTAGCAGACAATGCAGCGAGGTGCAACTCCTTTTTCTAAGCCATCATTTATTTATTTAAATGAAATATAACTAACATTAACTCTCTTCATAATCAAATCACCATGTGCTCATTGCCATATGCTTGTCATTATTATTATTTTGTATCTGCCAGTTAATTCAAATGAAGGAACGAGGAGAATCCTCTCTTCTCTCTGACCAACTTTTTTTTTTTTTCAAAAAAATATGTGTTACCCTTCTTATGGTAATACCCGATTAAAACTCACTTTAGCTGCTAGAATCATGGAAATAAATAAATAATAATTGTTGGCTCAAGTAGTTGTACGACAACTAGATCACGTGGAACGCGGATATTATTTTAATTACATGATTGAGATTTTGTTGGTATTAAAAGTAAATTCTCTAGACAGCATAACAACTAGTATTATAATTATTAAAAAGGATTAAATTATACAAACACATCATGGCAAAAACTAGTACAAGTTCAATACCTATAGGCTCTTGCTTGAAGGGTGGATTTCGGAAATGTTCTGTTCTGTTCTAGCTGTGCCCACGTTAATATTGATTAGGTGAAACAAGGTGTAGGATTATGCTTAGGACACACATAAAAAGTGACCACATCGACGTTGACGTAGGTAGTAACAAACCCAAGCATTCAACTATAACCACTGATAGATAATTAAGAGCTAGGATAGATGTGGCATTGCAACAATCCAAGTGGAGATTGAGCGCACTTGCCGTTGCCAGTACTGCCTCTCCCTCGTGCATTTTGCTTATTGCACTCCGCACTTTTTCTAACACCAAAAGCTAAAGATGTTGGCCGCACATATCTTTAGTTTATATGACGCTTTCCAATCCATATTGTTAAATGCCTTTCGCTCAAGTAGCATAACACATAGGCAAAAGGTCGTATTAGATTATCAGGCAAGGCAATCAACAATAAAGTTGCCCCCATTCTAAGTATCTTTAATACTCGCACCCCAACACCTATCATTAAATTTTGGATACATCCAATCAAAAAATATTACATAAATTAATTTGTACTGTATGATATCCATAGAAGATACACATTTCTCTGTGTTATATACCTACATCCTTAATCATATATATTCATTTTAATATGGTTGTATTTCAATTTTGCACATAAAATAGGTATATTTTATAGGATAATAATAATTTGTAATATATTAAACATTATTATATTTTCATAGAAGAAACTGCACTCTGCCAAAAAAAAACAGAAAAAAGAAAGTTTGTTATCCGATAGGATGCTTTGCACGCCATTCAACAGGAACCCACAATATTCTCAAATACAATGTTTAAAATGGTGGCATAATCCTCTGCTGCGACCCACGTCAAAATTAGTAGTACAATCACCCTTGATTATTCATAACATGAAAAGGCCACCGACGCCGTCAACGGCCATGCTCGCTCAAAAGGACACGTTGAAGCTTCCACATACCATCCGTGTCCCACATTGTACCCAACGCTCATCGAAGGTTCCATGTAGACCCCAGAAAAGGACACGTTGACGGTACAGAGAGCGAGTGTGAATAGCAGCGTCTACCCTACACGCTAAAGCTATTTCACACCACTTCCCCCTAATTTCACTGCAAGAAATGATATGCACACATATATTTTAATAAATAAAATTAATTTCGATTAAAATAAAAATATGATATTTGAAAACATAAATTTATTTTATTACATATACTTGCAAATTATAACACCGTTCATATTTAAAATGATTTTGTATTAAAATTTAAAGTGATACATTAATTGAATAACATAAAATGAAAAAAAAAGTCATTTCTCAATCTATTAAATTTAAAATACATTATCTGTAAAAATATTGTCATTCAAATAATATATTGATAACATTTATAAAGTTGAGAGGGTCATGACCACATAAAAAAAGGTTTAGGTAAAAAATTTACTACTAGTCCATTAATATTAGATAAGAATATTAATAATCATAAAATATATTTTTGCTATATTAATAATAGTTAATTTAGTGGAAAAATATTTTATTTTCTAATTTATATTTATATTTAAAAATAATATTAAATAGTAATACTTTGATTTATTATTCTTAGTTATTTAACATTTAATACTATTATTATTATGAAAGATTACCTAATCATAAAAAACTGCTGTCTTTCATAAAAAAGAAAAAAGTTGTGTTGTCATGATGTGTGACAAAGTTTGAAGATCAAGCATTTCATTACTTTTCACTGATAACGCTGTGGATAAAATTGTAACAGACAATGTAAAATTATAAAAAAAAAAAAGAGAAATATAAATAAAAGAAATAAAAATATATAAAAAAAAACTGAATGTGAAAAAAGAGGTATAACTATAGCATCTTTGTATTAGTTATTCCTACTTCCCAGGCATCCGCCGTTGGATGATCGTGAATATCAAGGTTCCAATCTAACGGGAAATAATTCAGGTGCAATTAGGTTCTCTAACATTGACTGTATACTAACATTCTCTCTCTGTCCTCGGACTGGTTCTCACTATAAATCAGCATTTCCCTCGCCGCGCTCGAGCTCACTCTCTCCGTGTGATTGTTTCTCTTTTTCATTGCCGGTACGCGCATATTGCATTTTACGTCCATAGGACATCGGCTGTGTAGGTTTCCGGCGAGAATGGGAGCAGCTCTGCTGTCGGCGGTCGCTACGCAGGCAGTGATCCCGGTGTGCGCCATCGTGGGAATCATTTTCTCGTTGGTCCAGTGGTACCTGGTAGCGCGCGTAAAGCTTACTCCCGAGCGGCATGGGTCATCTTCGTCGCCGCGCAACAACAAGAATGGTTATGGAGATTATCTGATTGAAGAGGAGGAAGGCATCAATGATCACAACGTCGTCATTAAATGCGCCGAGATACAGAGTGCCATCTCTGAGGGTGAGTATACGTGTAGATCTAGAGATTTAGCTGTGATCTGATTTTTGTTTCCGCGTTGGAAAATTAAGCTTCATTTTGAGCTTTCTAATATGGGAATTTTTTGTTGGGCGAACCCGAAATTTTTGGATACGTCGCTTTCAGATAACGATGCTCTGTATTTAGTTTAAACATTAAACTACCGTTTTGGTGATGAGGGAACATGTGAATAAAGTGAAAATTTTAGCTTTTTTTAGGCGTTGCTCTTGTTTTCTTCTGCTGAGTTTAAACTCGGCTGTCCAGGGTATAACTAAGGAACGATCTAGTTTTCTCAAATTTCACTTAACCACAATAGAAATGGTCTATTCTTCATCTTCACGCGGGAAAATGATTTGTTATGATTTATATGTTTTTGCATCTTTCTAAAGGGAACCATAAATCTGGCTTTTAACATGACACGTCTATTTATGAGTGTGTTATTTTTTCATGAATATTTTCTTTATCTTCACATATTAATTCTTTTAGATCTGTTTCTTCTTTTTCGTTTTTTCGCATTTACTGTCTTAGCTACCATTTCCTTCCTTTATATATTTGATTTTTTTTCCCCTGGAAAAACTTGATGGCTGTGTGCAGTTGATTATATTTTGGGATGGATAGATGTAATTTTCAGTTCTTTCCTACATTATTGGGCCATGGTACTAATACTGACATTAATAATATTTTCTTTCCATAAATGGGTTATCTATTTTAACCCATCAGAAAAAGTTAGCGTTATCTACTCGTGTGCGTTGCACGTGCGCTGTCCTTTTCGAGGAAGCATCTTGTGTTTGTTAATATCTTCGTTTCCGTTTTGTAGTCTACTTTTTTTTTTTCCTTCTAGTTTCTTTTTATGTCGTGATTACATAATTTTTTTCGAGAACTATATAATAATTATATAATTAACGTTCAGCCAGTGTTTTGGATAATAGTACTAGTATTATTGTTAATTACGCCCGTATAATTAATTGTCTTGTAACTGGCATACTCTTCGAGCTGAGCCCATCAGCTTCTTTAGCATGGTTTGCAAAATGTTTTCTTTTGAACGGTTATGGAACTCCGTGTCAGTATAAGTAAATGCTCTGTTAATTGGGTTCAAAAGGCTTAAATTTAAAATCTAAAATACAATTCTTCCGGTGTGTATGGAATTAATTGGAACCTAGGCGTAAAATAGTTGGTGATCTGACATGCAAGGGGATGATAATTGTGCATCTGTTGCTAGACAGCTTCCTGAGAGGGACTTACCATATTTTCCTGTCTCTTTTCGCTGAAAACTTAATTCCCTGAATAATGCAAGCAGTAACCTACGTTTCACTTGTCTGTACGTGTGTCTTTGGACAAATTACATTTCAAGTTTGGTCATTGAGTGGCTCTGCCATTTTTTGCTTGCAAAAAATCATTTAGGTGCTTAAAAGGTCTCTGCCTTTTTTGCAGGTGCAACATCCTTTCTCTTTACTGAATATCAGTATGTGGGTGCCTTCATGGCTGCTTTTGCAATTCTGATCTTTCTCTTCCTGGGTTCCGTGGAGGGCTTCAGCACCAAGAGCCAGCCTTGCGCTTATGATAAGACAAGGACATGCAAGCCTGCACTTGCAACTGCAATGTTTAGTACTGTGTCTTTCTTGCTTGGTGCTATAACTTCAGTTGTTTCTGGTTACCTTGGAATGAAAATTGCTACCTTTGCTAATGCAAGGACAACCTTGGAAGCTAGAAAGGGAGTTGGAAAGGCCTTCATTACTGCATTTAGGTCTGGTGCAGTGATGGGTTTCCTTCTTGCAGCAAATGGTCTTTTGGTGCTCTACATTGCCATCAATATCTTCAAGCTTTACTATGGTGACGACTGGGAAGGTCTTTTTGAGGCTATCACTGGTTATGGTTTGGGAGGATCTTCCATGGCTCTATTTGGTAGAGTTGGGGGAGGTATCTATACCAAGGCTGCTGATGTTGGTGCTGATCTGGTTGGTAAAGTTGAAAGAAATATTCCTGAAGACGATCCAAGAAACCCAGC
The DNA here is from genome assembly GCA_022379115.2 of Bauhinia variegata. Taxonomy (NCBI): domain Eukaryota; kingdom Viridiplantae; phylum Streptophyta; class Magnoliopsida; order Fabales; family Fabaceae; genus Bauhinia; species Bauhinia variegata. The sequence goes on from CM039427.1 coordinate 23,922,256, forward strand.
TGTGAGTATTATTTCACGGTCCACTTCCTCTTGTCTCTTCCCCCTCCCCCCACCCCGGAACACTGACAAATATTTTGAAAATGCATAGTTTTCCATTAATGTTTCAGCCTTTTCTGTCATCTCCCCAGGTGATTGCTGACAATGTTGGTGATAATGTCGGAGATATTGCTGGGATGGGATCTGATCTCTTTGGCTCATATGCTGAATCATCTTGTGCTGCTCTTGTCGTTGCTTCCATTTCTTCATTTGGAATCAACCATGATTTCACTGCTATGTGTTACCCCCTACTTGTCAGTTCCATGGGTATTCTTGTCTGTTTGATCACCACTCTTTTTGCAACTGATTTCTTCGAGATCAAGGCAGTCAAGGAAATTGAACCAGCACTGAAAAAGCAGCTCATCATCTCTACAATTCTTATGACTGTTGGAGTTGCAATTGTTACTTGGATTGCTGTGCCATCATCCTTCACAATATTCAACTTTGGTACACAGAAAGTAGTAAAGAGCTGGTAAGATATGTCTATTAAAAGAGAACACTTTCATAGCTTATGCAAGCCATGTGTTTAGGGGTTTTTTGGTCGACATGCTTTCTTTTATAATGTTAATTTAATCAAATAAGTTGGCTATTCATACTAATATTAATTATGAATGGTTCACAGAATTATTCTAACTATTTTGAAAACAGTTCTGATTGAGTGATGTTTATTTCATAATGGTCAACTGATATTCCCTCTCTCTCTCACACATTTTTTTTTGTCAAATAAATTGTCTTGTGTTTTGATAATCATGGAAATCCAGCAACTGACGTGGTTAAAATTTACAGGCAGCTATTCCTATGTGTGGGTGTTGGTCTCTGGGCTGGACTTATTATTGGATTTGTGACTGAATATTTTACAAGCAATGCTTACAGGTAGTTTATGTTGATAAAGTAATCATTCAACATTTACTTTTTCATTGACTCAATGGTCTTGACCTGTAACAATTGCTTGTTTGCAGCCCTGTACAAGATGTTGCTGATTCCTGCCGAACTGGTGCTGCAACTAATGTTATCTTTGGCCTTGCTTTGGGATACAAGTCTTGTATTATTCCTATTTTTGCCATTGCAATCAGCATTTTTGTGAGCTTTACTTTTGCTGCAATGTATGGTATTGCTGTGGCTGCCCTCGGGATGCTCAGCACCATTGCCACTGGGTTGGCCATTGATGCCTACGGGCCTATCAGTGACAATGCAGGAGGTATTGCAGAGATGGCAGGCATGAGCCATCGCATCCGTGAGAGAACTGATGCCCTTGATGCTGCTGGGAACACTACTGCTGCCATTGGGAAGGTACTGTTATATCATTTTCAAAGTTGTGTACCCTTTATGTCTGAGTAGCCTATCAAGTTTTCCATCCCAATAGCCACCTTGATCGCCTGTGCTTTTAAGTTATTAAGCATGCCATCTTGCTGACAACTTTTTGCCAGTTCATATTTGTTTAAAAAATTTACTTAGACTCTTACTGAATTTCATGCAAGAAGGGAGGCCTTGATGGATCTTCCCAAACTTCATAGCTTATACAATATCTGTGTAAAACATCTCACCAATGAAATGAGAGCTTTAGTATGCTTGCTTTCCTTTCAAAGTGGGCAAAATCTTCTTTCACTGTCGGTTGCTTTGTTTCCTATGCTTGTGGTCATGGTACATTTCATTCTAATTATGCTTACCTAATGCGTAATTTATCACTGAGCTTCCTATCTTTCTTGTCTCAGGGATTTGCCATTGGATCTGCTGCACTAGTTTCTTTGGCGTTATTTGGTGCATTCGTCAGCCGCGCTGCAATTTCAACTGTTGATGTCTTGACTCCCAAGGTGTTTATCGGACTCCTTGTTGGTGCCATGCTTCCTTACTGGTTTTCTGCCATGACCATGAAGAGTGTAGGAAGTGCAGCTTTGAAGATGGTTGAGGAAGTCCGAAGGCAGTTTAACACAATTCCTGGTCTCATGGAGGGTCATGCCAAGCCTGATTATGCTACCTGTGTCAAGATCTCTACTGATGCGTCCATCAAGGAGATGATTCCTCCCGGTGCCCTTGTCATGCTCACACCACTCATTGTTGGTATCTTTTTTGGTGTGGAAACTCTATCAGGCGTTCTTGCCGGCTCTCTTGTTTCCGGTGTACAGGTAATGTTTACTAGTTTTAGGATAAAAAGTATCAGAGACCAAATAACTTTCTTGCCGTGCTTATATTTGTTTTTGCTATTTGTGAGTTCTGCTAAATGTTGTACCTGCTGCATTTCTCTTGACAGATCGCAATATCTGCATCCAACACCGGTGGTGCATGGGATAATGCCAAGAAATACATTGAGGTAATTATTTATACATTTAACTGAAGATAGCTTTCAAAGAATTTGTTTTTATTTTTCCATAATATGGATGCGTGATGTGGGTATCAAATTTCATCAGGCTGGTGCATCTGAGCACGCTAGAACCTTGGGCCCCAAGGGATCAGAGCCACACAAAGCTGCTGTTATTGGTGACACCATTGGAGACCCTCTCAAGGACACATCAGGCCCTTCACTCAACATTCTTATTAAGCTCATGGCCGTGGAGTCGCTTGTCTTTGCTCCATTTTTCGCCACTCACGGTGGCCTTCTGTTTAAGATCTTTTGAGGGAATGGGAAATGAAATCTTCACATCTGGGTAGAGGAGGTTTATTTTATTTTAATTGTTTGGAGCGGAAGAGGTCTGCAATTTACAACTTTAACGCATTTTTTCACTGTACCAGTATCCTCTTCTCTCCGCCTTTAGGTTTGACTCAAAAAGTCTATTTTTTTCCCCAATATTCACATGTGGAATTTTAATTTTTAATCGTTTTTGGGAAAAATGAAAGCATGAAAGAAAAATGGACGTTTTTTTTTTTTTTTTTCTCATTTCGGAGGGATGTAATAATTCACTAAAATTCCTTCTCTAACTGCACACTTTTACCGGAAATCTATTGTGTTTTAGGTTTGTGGTGAATAATTGTGTTAAAGTGGTTTGATTGGTGAAGATCAGATATATAATTTGGAATCACATTTTTGTTTCTGAATGATGTAACAATTCACTAGCAAGAATATTTAATGGCATATTTTATAAAAAGATAGTCAAATGTATGGATTATTTATTTGTTAACTAAATGGTCAAATCACATCTTTTACTACTACTAATACTATATATCACATTCGTTTTGTTAGTCAAAATTTACTGATATAGTTAGTTTATTTATTACTTTCTTCGTTTCAAACCTCTTCCTCTTTTAGAGTTTTCTTTTCTTTTTCTAAAACTCCTACCATTTTAAAAATTCTATACTTGATCAATTTTTTTTTAGTTATATCTTGTTTATTAAATATCATTTTTAATTTTTACCTATCATTTTCTATTCTCCTTTTTAAATAACAATATTTTAGTTAAGATAAAACAATATTTTACTTTAATTAACGATTTCTTAACACACATACATTAAGAGTTTTGGAACATAGTGAGTAATTAATTGGTCAAACTACATCTTTTGGCATGAATTACTCTTATTATTCTAATTATTTAAAATTGTTTAATTAATTAGTTTATTATTGGTCTAACTACATGTTTTACTCGACAATGTGTATATCATTGATTTTGAACCTGTTAAAATTTATTAATTAATTAATCTACTGAAGAACCACTCAAAACAATAAGTTGGAGACCATTTATATGCATATAGCATATTATTTAGTTTCAAGATTGGAAGTATCTATATGGTTTATTTTGTTAAACGAAGTCATTATTAACTTGTAGTTCTGTACCAAATTCTAGTTACGTTGTTATAAACTACAGATAAAGAAAAAAATTAGAATATTCTAGTAGCTGTCATTACATAAAAATAGTCCTAGCAAAATTTTGAAAATAATGGAAAAAAGGAATCTACGAGTATAAATGGCTCTGCTCTTGATCTTGCTCCCGTCAACTTGAAATCATTCTGTTTCACCTTCTCCTCTGCTTCTCTCCAAGAAAATGACAGTGTTGTGCTTCTCCTCCCAACAACCTTGTCTAACCAAATCATGGCTCCCTCGGAACCTCAGCTCTTCTTCTTCTTCTCTTCGTCCTTCTCATTCTCCTTCCACAACTCTCCCTCTAAAACCCACCACGACTTCTCGTCATTTTCCACGCAAAACCGTGGAACCTTATAACCATGGAGTTGAAAGCGATCCCCTGCTCCGCCAATGCAATCCCCTCAAGATTGCAATCATTGGCTTCGGAAACTATGGCCAGTTTCTTGCCAAAACCTTTGTCCACCAAGGACACACGGTCCTTGCACATTCTCGCTCGAACCACTGTGATGATGCACAAAAACTTGGCGTCACTTACTTTCGTGATATTTTTGACCTCTGTGAGGAACACCCAGAAGTGGTTGTTCTTTCCACTTCAATAATTTTCATGCAAGAGGTACTCAAATCGATACCATTTCAGAGTCTATTGAGAAGCACCCTTTTCGTGGATGTGCTTTCAGTGAAAGAATACCCAAGAGAACTCTTACTTAAGCACCTGCCCACTGAATTTGACATTCTCTGCACCCACCCCATGTTTGGACCAGAGAGCGGGAAAGTTTCATGGGATGGACTCACATTTGTATTTGAAAAGGTTAGGACATGGAACAGTGAGTCCAGAATGGAAAGGCGTGAGAGATTCTTGGACATTTTTGCCATTGAAGGGTGTAAAATGGTGGAAATGTCATGTGCAGAACATGATAAGTATGCTGCAAAGACGCAGTTTGTGGCAGATACGATAGGAAGGTTGCTCAAGAATTACGGATCGGAGCCGTCACCAATTGATACCGAAGATAATGAGGCATTGTTGGCTTTGATGGAGAACACTGCTAATGATAGCTTTGATTCGTACTTTGCATTGTTTATGTACAACAAGAATGCTATAGAGCAATTGGAGAAGCTGGATGAGGCCTTCGAGTCTCTCAAGAAAGTTGTTTATAGGCATCAAAACTTAGACTTGGGAGCCTCTGCAAACCAAGTTGCTGATACTTCCTTGCAACCTCTCCATTAAGCTATGAACTAAGATTACTTTAAAACCAAGACCTATTGCAGCCTATTTTCTTGTCACTCGTTTTGCTTATGCACGGTGACAAATATGCAATAGAAATAAAATATCCCTTGTATGTCAATTGTCATTTCAGTATTCTTCTATGTAATAAAAGCTTAATATGCTTGAATTGAAGTTTTTATATAAAAAGTAGGCTCTCACACGATACTAGAGAGATGGCGACAAATTTTAAGGAGATAAACACTGCATAAAACACAAGCAATGAAAGAAAATGAATGTCCTAATATCATAATTGACTACAAAGGCATGAGGGACTGTGGATTTTAGGTCCTTCAACATCACCTTGCAAGAAGATGGTGTACCCTGATCCATCTGCATGAGGCTTCGGGCCAAGAATAAGATCAGGCATCTGACATCGAGAGTAGTAGGAGAACCTTTCCCTGGTGTCCAAAGAAAAAAGGGATGCACAAAAAGAAATCTCCAGAGGGGACAAATCGTTCCATCGTTCCTCCGCAGGCCCAACTAGTTAATGGGCTGACAGCTGTCCACATTGCTGTCCGCCGTGTTGCTCCCACGAGCCTTGATGAGATCCAACGATCAGTGGTCTGCCACGCCTCCAAGACTCAGCTTCTCTAGTCTAAGACACACCCACCCTCCCACAATAAAAAAAAAAAAGCCCTGTCTTGTTTCTCCACCCCAGCTCCGATCTCTTGCTCAGCTCATATTCGTCGACGAAAATGCTTGCCCGTCTAGCTGCGAACCGTCTCAACGAGATCCGTCAAGCTTTCCGCCAGGTTTGCTTTCGATTTTCTAACGAATTCGGTGCCATTTTCCTCTTGTCCCGCCTTTTCTTTTTCTGATTCCTTTTCTCTTTCGGCAGCCTTCCAGGGTCTTCTCTACTGCTCTCAACTACGTGAGTACCCTTTTGAGCTGTGATTTTTCATTTTTAATACACTGGCATGTTTGGTTTTACATTAATGATTGACTAAAAGGATCCTTCCGCATTGGCTAGCACATTGATTCTCCAGATAACAACCCAGATCTTCCGTGGGAGTTCACCCAAAAAAACAAAGAGAAGGTAAAATTTCTATCCTGAGGAATTGGATAACTTTGAGCACTTCGAATTTTGAAGATAAAGTGACTTTCATTTGGCATTGTTTTACTGCTACCTACACTAATTGGATGCCATTTCCTCTAAAAACAGCATGAAAATATTCCTTTATTGCTTTGCCGAATATTTGTTTTTCTTGTAATCTTTATTTGACATGCTTTTTATCTCGAAGAAAGTTAAAAATAAGTCACTGCGGTTCATGGTCAAAATCAAAATGGGAAAAAAGGAGAAAGAACCGCTGAAGATTCATAATCATATATAGTATGCGCAGCGAATATATATCCTTATGTTTTACTTATTATTTGACGTGCAAATGTCTGTGCGTTAATACTGTAGCTAGCTTGCTATGCCTTAGCAGTTAAGGCAGTGCACTTCCTTTTTGTAATATGCACTTGTTATGCCATGCTATGCATTTGAATCTCTGTCAACTGTGTTTACAACATGGACCTTTTGTGTTTGTGCGAAGATACTTTTAGTCTCCGTGGCTTACATATTAACTTATACATATCAAATCTGTTTTAGGAGAAGTGGTTGATGCTTCGTTATTTAGTTCCATTCCAATGTTTCTTAGGGAGATCTTTAATTCAATAGACATTGGCCTTTCTGGTGCCTATCATAATTTGTTTCAAGTTCTGATGATTTTAAACTTTTAAATACAGGTTAAGGAGATTTTATCTCACTATCCTGCCAACTATAAGCAATCTGCAGTGATCCCTCTTCTGGATCTTGCACAGCAGCAGCATGGGGGTTGGCTACCTGTTTCAGCAATGAATGCGGTATGTTGGCCTCATGCTTGAAGGATTCTTCTTAATAGGTCTAAAAATATTTGAAAGGAAGTATCTCTGATGCTCTGAGCATGTTCTGCACATCTTTGGGAAAAACAAAGCGATTCATATAGGACTGTTATTTAGCGATATGAATTTATTGTGCTTGATAGATAATTTCTTTCAAGTACTAGTACAAGAATATTATTATCTGGTTAAATATGAAAAATTGCCCATTAATTTGACGTTTTTAGTTTTTCCTGGGAGACAGGGTTGAAGTGGGAGGTTTTGATTTGATTGCATGTTTTACATCTTTGTTGCTTGTTGGCTTCAATATAACCAACTTAGTTACAAATGTTTTACATATATAGTGTCAACTTATGTGCATAACATTGATACATGCATAGATATGAGTGTATGACTATATGAGTCAGTTTGTATATATCACAGTGAATAGGTGAATGACCTTTGCCCTTCATTTCCATATAGGAATAAATTTGCAATATGACATCAAAGGTTAAAACCCATCTGGAGCCAACATGCTTCACAGTAATCTGATAAGAAAAAACCTTGTCATAGTTGTAAAGACAGAGGGTTTGAATCTGAAAGTTGTGAATTCTATTGTGGAATAAAGTTACATATTTATACAGAGAGAACATAAAAGAATTAGGAAACTAAATCAATGAAATCCCTATAATAATGCTATCCCTCTAATCAGGTAATCTACAATCACATAATCTACATTTAATACTATTTACATAGTCAACAATAGTATTGGATATGCATGTAGTAGGAGGCATAGAGGGCATGGTGGTTATAATAAGGATGTATAAGTATCTGAAGAATAACTTTTTCTTTACTTCAACAGGTTTCAAGTTCTACATAGATACCTCAGATATACAAGGTTGTGTTGTATTTTTATGAACAAAATGTAGTGCTTAACTCATTAATGAAGGATTTTCTGTGTCATGACAAGCCAGGAGAGACTTTTCCACAACAGGCTGTGTCGGACTCTGTACTGAAGCATAATGTTTTACAAAGGCTCATTTTGAAGCCATTAAAGACCAAATTTTCCCTAATCTGCACGCATTAATGTGTCCTCCTGATTTTCTGTTTACTATTACCTTTGAGGGTTGTTTTATGAATGAGGCCTGAGCCAGTCAGAATTTGGCTGTCATTCCATTTCTGTTCCAATCTACCTTAATTTCCATCCAATTCACCTTGTGCCACTGATTTTGTGTCTCTAGCTCTCATTGGTTTGAAAGCATACCCCTTGATAATTTTTTTTCAATGATATATTGGTTTAGCTGTTGCAAATGGCCATTTGAAATTCCAAAGTAAATATGATATGGTCAACTATCTTTCTTTTTTTTTTTTTTCTTTTTTTGGGAAAATCCTAAAAAATGTAGGAAACTATTTAAATCTTTAACTAATAAACTGTATTGTGAATCTTCAGGTTGCTAAGATTATAGAGGTTGCTCCTATTCGGGTATATGAGGTTGCCACATTTTACTCAATGTTCAATCGGACCAAGGTGAAAAGGATATTATGTTCTAATACTTCCTTTTGTACTATCTAAATTGATGCAAGTCTAAGTTTATCTGCATAAACTTGCTTGATTTTTTCCAGGTTGGCAAGTACCATCTATTGGTTTGTGGAACAACACCTTGTATGATACGTGGTTCACGAGAAATTGAAGCAGCATTATTGAAACATTTGGGAGTGAAGCGCAATGGTTAGTTTTATAGTACATATGTCTTGATTTCCTTTGTTAATTTTTTCCTGAACCTGATCATTTTCCTAACACATTGGGGTTATAATATTTTTGAAGAATAAATTTTCTTGTATGTCTCATTTGCAGAGGTGACAAAGGATGGGCTATTTTCTGTTGGAGAAATGGAATGCATGGTCAGTCTTTTCTTTGAGCAATTTATTATATGAATTTCAGCAAGTTCCTAGTCTTGAGAGTTGTCATCTTGATAGATTAGCACCTGCAACGAGATTTTATCAAGTGGAAAAATTACATTAATGATTAAACTGGAATATACATCTGGTGAATATTGTTGTGGAAGTACGTATAATATCAATGATAGCAAATATAGACTTTTTAACTCTAGTTATTTTATCTTTCTTAGAAACATTACTCGATTTTAAAATGGTTTTGTAAAACATATTTATTTGTCTAAAATATCCAAATAATACCTTAAATTTTTTTGGTTAAAATTAATGGTAAGGATAAATAGGGTTTACACTTTATAGAAGTTGTTGTTAATTGCTATTTTCCATTTTTTTTATAGAGGAAATTATTTTTTATTGTATGTTCTAAATCTTGCATGGCCTCAACATCTTTTGAGAATTGCCCATGGATTTTCTCCCCTCTAAAATTGCATATAGCATTTGAAATATAGCTTATGAACTACCAAAATCAAACTTCAATCAACATATCTAACCAATAGAAAAAACAATCACCTTGCGATGGCTTTTGCTAAGAAAAAGTTGCAATATTTTATAATAGCAGTCAGGTCAAAGAGGAACGTGCTTGAATTTTAGGTTCGGCAGATGCAAGTGCAATCCTAGTGTCCTATATTGGGTTTAAAGGAGTGATAATTTGAACGAGTTGTTGGCATAATTTTATCGTATATAGAATGAATGTTATGATCAAAGGTATTGGTGTTATGCAGGGATGCTGCGTGAATGCTCCTATGATTACAGTGGCTGATTACTCTAATGGATCCGAAGGATATACTTATAATTATTATGTATGTCTCTCTCTTTTTTTTTTTTTTTAATGCTGCTATCACTAAGAAAATGTTTCAGAGCTTGACATGTTCTGTCTATGTTGGATCCAGGAAGATGTAACTCCAGAGAGAGTAGTTGAGATAGTAGAACTTCTGAGAAATGGCGAGAAGCTACCGGTAAGGATATCGGGCAGTATAATATATAATCTTTATTTAGATTTAGATTGTCATACCAGTTGTATATCTGAAATTCTCTGTATTTCAGCCCGGCACACAAAACCCACTGCGTATTAACAGTGGACCTGAAGGAGGAAATACTACATTGTTAGGCGAGCCCAAGCCTCCACAATGCCGTGACCTCGATTCCTGCTGAAGCAAGTTATGTTTTTGCCTTCAATAACGTATAGCTTGCATCTATTCAACCAATTTTTGTGTTACCTGCAAATAATGGCTTCTGTTAGCAGTGTTTGTTCCATAAAACACCATATTCTCCAAGCCTATTTCCCACCGGCCCTGTGTTGTCAGTATTTTTACATTAATCAACATGATGAATGAAACATATGCTTACGATGTTATCAAGTCAAATAATATGTACAACCTATCATTTTCTAGGAGGAATGGTGAGGTGTTTTTGTGGTATTGGCTCTTAAATAACAAGATCGAGCTTGAAAAAAGGATCCCAATGTGTTTATTTTGAAGGTTATTTCTCACTCTTTAGTGAACAAATTTCATGGGATATGCCTTTGGCAAATGGCACTCGAAGAAATGAAGGAAGCACTGCATTGGTTTTCTCTCCCTAATGAATTCAATAATTGTATTTTGTTTGGTGTAAAAAATGATTTTTCTTCTTATTTCTTAGTAATAAATTTTGAGAAATCACAGACATAATATATCTATATCTATAATAAGAAAAAAGAATTTCTGCATTCGGTGTCACAAAGAATTCAAAAATCATCAATACCAACTTTTCCCTTCATGCGTTTACATCTTTATCACAATTTATATAAATAAACATAAGCTGCAACAAAAGCATAATTAAAAAATAAAAATAATTATCATTAATTTAAACATTTTTTTAATACATAATGTCATGATTATCTGTTAATGGAGTATATTTTCCAAACATAAAATATTTCCAGCTTGACTCACTAAATTTTATGACAAGTTTACACATTTTAATATTCCCACAAACTTCACTTTCTCTTTTACTTTATTGATTGATGATAGTTCAGCTAAGCTTCCTCTTCATTTTCATCAGCGTTGGCTGTTTTTACTTTGTACACGTCGTAACGAGTTGTCCGAGTATTTTGTATCAGGATAAACATCCATGTGAAGGTAGGCGTCGTTGCCAATTTCAGTTGCGACGCAACAAATGCGGTGGCTTTAAGAGTGAGTCGATGATGACTATGCAGACCATGTTTGTATTTCTGCGTTCCTATCTGTCCTCGACCATTCACAATCAGAATCAGAGACAACTTCCACTTTTAGGTCTATTGAATATTCTTTTCCTTTCCTCGTTGTTACCTTGATGTTTGCTAGCCGAGAAAATTCTGATGGTAAAGAAAGCAAATTTACAAATTCTATATTTTTTTAGCTAAACTGATACTTCTTATCCAATGGCCAAACCAAACGAATCTACAGAATCATTTCCCTTTGATCTCGTCGTTATACCACTCTGCTAGTATTTCAAATCATTTTAGATCCCAAAAAAAAAAAAAAAAATTCTCTGCAAGCAAGCAGTTTTTTTCTTTTGAAAAAAAATAAATTTCTTCGTCTATGGCATGAAACAAAGTGCTATCTCATTTGCTTGATCATGGTTATCAGCGTGGTTCACTAAGTGATAAATGTTTCTCAATTTATAGTTTGAAAGTGACAATTGATGGGGAGTGCACCATCTATGCTAACTCAATATGATATCGAGGAAGTCCAAGAACACTGCAATAAATTATGTGAGGCTTGCTTATTTAGTTTGCTTTTTTTTTTTTTAATAACTAATTCAATTTTAGTTGCTGTTTCTCAGTTAAATCCGCTTTTGGTGTGAAATTCAGTTTCCCAGCAGGAAATAGTATCCTTATACCAAAGGTTTTGTCAACTTGATCGTAATGCGAAAGGATTCATTTCAGCAGATGAGTTCTTATCTGTCCCTGAGTTTGCCATGAATCCACTTTCTCAGGTAGATTTTGAGTTATTTTGGGACTTCAGTGCTTCTTTTACATCACTAAATACTTTTGGGTGATGCATGATCAATCATACCATATTTGATGTATTTTATGGTTTTCTGCAGAGGCTACTCAGGATGGTTGATGGTTTGAACTTTAAAGACTTCGTGGCTTTCTTGTCTGCGTTCAGTGCTAAAGCTAGTGCACAGCAAAAAATAGAATGTACGACCCAGTTATATAGCTGCAGAACTATTGATGCGCATAGTAACTTTTGGCAATTGTATATGAAAATACTATACTTGATACTCGTCCATTAGTTCAGACCTTGCTCCTAAAGGATTGCGGTAGTTTCTATCATTCATTATAGAATTGTTCTACTAATGACTAGGATGCTGGCAGTCTCCTTGTTGTACAAATGCAACAATGACGTGCTTGCATTTAATAATTATTTGTATGTGCAACGAACTGGTTGCTCTTATTGAAGTACTTACTGGTTTTTGTATTTTGTCTCAGTTATTTTCAGGGTATATGATTCAGACCATAATGGAAAGGTGTCCTTCAAAGATATGCTTGAAGTGCTAAAGGATTTGTCTGGTCCATTCATGTCTGAAGAACAGAGAGAGGTATCCTTACACTTCCATGTACTTTAGGGAGAGATACTTGATAAGAAAGGACGTTTGGTTAGGGTGCATTAATATTTGTTACTGGTTTGATATCTCCATAATAAGTTTGCTATACAGTAGTCAGATTTCAACAAAATGGGGGATGAGCAATTTGTTTAGCTTCCTTAAGACGAGTATCTCAGTCATCTGTGATATGTAGCACTGTTTCGCAATGTAGATTGTGATGCCTTTGGTTTTGATTTGTTGGTCTTAGATCTCTTTAGTGTTCTTTTAATGAGATGCTGAGCACTCATCCAAGTGATAAAAATGCCAACACTGATGAGTTTAAGAAATGCCTACAGTGGTGCTTATTTCTACTGTTCGTGTAAAAATTTATCTGTAGATGAATTGCATTTCCATTGAACGAAGGCAGTAAATTAGATGTCCTTTTTTTTTCCTCTTCTGAGCTTGTCTAGTGGAATTAGAGTGCATGAATTGATTATTTTCATACACGTTCTCCGTACTTCAATTTGCAGCAAGTACTGAGCCAAGTTCTTGAAGAAGCAGGATACAGAAAAGACTCCTACTTGACATTGGATGACTTCTTTAAGGTCTGTACATTTCTTACGTATTTCTTGTAGCAATTTCTGAATACATATCTTGAAAGGAAAATTAATTAGACACATGATAAAGTCCAAATTACTTATTATTTGGCCCACTGGAAGCCTATTGAATCAGTGGGTCACTGAATAGAAATAACTCAACATTATTCTCCTTTGTTACTTTTCTTGACCACAATGGAAGAATCTCGTGAAATAATGATAATATTACTGGATGATACTAAAAGGGAAGGCGGGAAAAAAGAGGCTGGTCTAGCACCATCCTGCGGAGAAATTTGGGCGAGATATAGGTATCTCTTTATGAAAAATAAAGTTAAAGATTCTTGAACATTTCAATGAGCTTTGCTGATAATGTCTGTAAGAATTTTGCATGCTTATTGCTTAGGATATAAAAGTTGAAAACTATCTATGTTTCGAATGGAATTGAGACAGTTAGCATATTTAATCAATTTTAAAAAAAGAAAATAACTCGATTTTAATCCAGTTATACATTAGAACGGATACGGGTAGGCTTGGAAGTTCCTTCCCTATGCCATTCTTTGTTTCCGGCCCCTACTTTCTGCTTCTATTTTCTCTCCTATTTAATGTTTATTTTATTTTCAATTTGTCGCAGGTTTTCAGCAGATCAGACCTCAAAATGGATGTTGAAGTTTCTGTTGATTAAGATAGCCTGCAGTTTTCTCGACTTTTTTTAAGATATAAAAGTTGAAATATATCGATTGCGTCCTTCTTGTATTAATTCATATGGAAAAGATGGTGCACATTTTTTTTTTTGGCTGATTATGAACGCGCGTACTTACCTTTGCTCCTCTCTGTTCCTGGGGTCAGATCACAATCTACATACAAATGCCCCCCGCTCGGAAAACACACGAAGCAGGAAAGAAAGCATTTGGTTCTTGTAAACTATCCTACGAACTCCTTTTTCAATCACACCCAAAACCCCACATGAAAGCTAATCTTAGTATTTAGCTGTGGACATCACTTACTATGTAGTTGCCAAGATTATCTCGAAGTGATCTCACAATTACCTTGTCTTTGCCAAGATTCAAATCCATCTCTTATCACCAAAAAAATCTTCGAGCTCCTATCTATAGTTCCAAGAAGAAACTGCGAACTGTATTCCCGCGTGTAATGATTATTCCATTTGATATCTCAATAAAGTAGCACGTCATTTTCCAGCCCACCGAATCTCTTGCGGTTCTTCAACCTCGTTCATGGAAATTTACAAATTGTAAAACAGGAACACGCCAATTGAGCCTACAGGAAAGGAAAACGATACCGTGATGGTGGCCACTCCTCATATGCCACCCAAAACCATCCTCTCAAAGTCAATTAACGAAATAAGCCGAAGATGAACAAGAGTCAACAAACTATTCACCAAAAGAAATAAGCAGCGCATAAAGAAGCTCGTTTTCAATTGTTGGGGAACAAATCATAAATACCAAGAGCAACAAGTATTACCATTTATCAGGAAGAAAATTGGTCAATGCAGGCTTGCATAGTACACTATAACTCATTCCACACAGAGCAAGATGCTAATACAATACATCACCCAGTGACATTCTATGAAAACATTAATACCTAAAGATTGGGTACATTCAAATTTCCCCTCTGTAACCGCCAGACCCAAAATAATCTCTTCGGGAATTAGCAATTGCCATGCTCTTCTGATGCTCTAATTTGGGACAATCACGGATACGATGACCAAGCCCACCACAATATGCACAACCCTTGACCCCACTCGCGTTTGTGATTGCATCAACATCTTCCATTGGATCATTCAGCTCAGCCAAGACAGGGGGAACCCTCTGTTTTGCTTCTTGCAAGAGATGTTTCAAATCAAGTAATGTTGTCTCGCTCTGATTCTTGTTTATAAATGTTGTCGCAATGCCTGTCTTGCCACATCTTCCAGTTCGTCCAATCCTATGGACATAATTTTCAATTTCCGCAGGCATATCATAGTTAATGACATGCTGAATATCAGGAAAATCCAAACCTTTGGATGCAACATCAGTTGCAACCAACACATCTTTCTTTCCAGACTTAAAAGCTGCAATGGCGTATTCTCTCTCTTCCTGATCCTTGCCTCCATGAACAGCCACTGCTTCTACACCTTTCAAGAGAAGATACTCATGAATGTCATCCACATCCGCCTTGTTCTCACAGAATACCAAAACAGGAGGTGGGGTTTTCTGCAGGCATTCGAGTAGATAAACGATTTTCGCCTCTTGCTTAACATACTCCACCTCCTGGATCACATCAAGATTTGCTGCACCTGCCCGTCCCACATTGACAATAACAGGCTTCACCAGGGCACTTCTAGCAAAATTCTGGATTTTGGTTGGCATAGTGGCAGAGAACAAGAGAGTTTGCCTTTGAGCTTTGAAATGATCAAACACTTCTCTAATATCATCTTCAAATCCCAAATCTACCAATCTATCAGCCTCATCTAATGTCAAATACCTACAATTATCGAGGTTCATTTTTTTCTTTGCTAACATATCCTTCAACCTGCCAGGAGTGGCAACAACAATATGAACACCTTTCTTCACAATCTCTAGCTGCCCTCTCATATCAACTCCACCTATACAAAGCAAAGGCCTAAGCTCTGGATACCCAGCTTCTCTTAAGGGTATCAAGAACTGTTCAACCACTTCATAAGTCTGCCTAGCCAGTTCCCTTGAAGGGCAAATTACCAAACCAAATGGACCTTCTCCTGGAACAAGAGGCATCATTATTTCCTCCTGCAATGCTATCATGATCATTGGTAACACAAAAACCAGTGTTTTCCCAGAACCGGTGAATGCAATTCCAATCATGTCCCTCCCAGATAGGATAACCGGAAGACCTTGAACCTGAATGGGTGTTGGCTGCACAATCCCCTTAGCTTTCAACATCTTTAAAATTGGCTCAGGAAACCTCATGTCCTTGAAATTCTTAATAGGGTGTGGGATATCATCACCGTCAACAATTATATGCCATTGTTTCCGAATCAAATCACATTCCTTTTTAGACATTCTTCTCACATTCAAAGGAGGTTTCCACCCAGTAAGCAAAGGCTCTGAGTAAGTGATTCCTTTAGCCAATTCACGAACAGACATAAGGGTTTTTCGATCTGATAAGTTCTCAATCATCTCCTTCTCCTGTTGAACAATCTGCTCCGTAGGACTGATCTCGGGTTGGTCGCGTTTCAGCTGTGAGGCCTTAACTAGAAGACTGGGTTTTGCTTCGGCAACTGTGGATTTCTCCAAATCATCGTCGACGGCGGAAGCCGACTTACCTTTCCGCTGAAGAATCTTCTGCGCTTCCATAGCCCTACGCTTGGCGACCGGCACATACTCCATATAATCGTCATCTTCTTCCATGTTTGCTACGAATTTGACTTCAAAAGTTGGGTGATTTCGATCCTATTCGGATTCCGGAGAAAGGGAAAAAAAAAATAAAAAAAAAAATGAACCAAAACACCAAGTTTCACAGGAAAGATATCGAAAACCAAAGCAAGAGTTTGAAATGAAAGACTTTATCTTCCACTCCCAGTTCGTACAATTATAGCTTCAGGGCTCGCCTGAATCTGAAGATATGAAAGAGTAGACAGAGAAGAGAGAGGGTTTAACCTAGAACGGAAGAGAAAGCCCAACGTGACAGCAGAGGGCGGCGAATAGATCACGTACCGACTCGGAAACATCGCGTATCCCATATAAAACATAAATTAAAAAAAAAAAAAGAAACTGAGTTATGTTCCATATAATTTAGTTAAAACTAGCATTAAAACAATTTAGATAATATTCAACCGAAAAAAACAATATAGATAAATTAATCCACTCCTAATTCTCTTTTAATTAAATACTCCTCACTGAGTTGAGATATTTTTAAGTCTATGGGAAATTGAATTTCATCCCTACATAATATTCATAAAAAAGTTGTAATTTCTGAATTTTAATAGATAAATCCAATATAGGATACATACTGTGCAATCTAATCATATAATTTACAATGATATAAAATTTGAGATGGTAAAACTTGATTGTCTCGGAAATTTATATTCGGAATATTTTTGGTAGAGTCTAAAGTGTTATATATATATATTTGATCAGTATAAGTTATATGTTTTTAGTATTAGATGATTTTTTCCATAATTAATTTTAACATAATACGAGAAAAAAGTTATTAAATTAAAATTAAAATTAAAATTTGTACTTAAAATCATAAACATCTCTCAATATACGAATAAAACAAGACAATTTCCTGCAATTAGGCAGAATCTACAAAGGACATTCTAACCACAAGTTCTAGCCAGACTCAACTCTAATATCCGACCTTGTAGATCTCTAAAATGAACACTTGATAATTCCTAAATTATCAGATCTTCAGCCCTGAATGGATAGAAACCACTCCCCCAACTAGATTCTCATACTCGACATTCTGCATCCACAATCATTGAAGCAAATTTATGCTGCAACTCATCAGTTACAACAGATTAGTCAAACATCAACCAAATATCACCTGCAACTAGCTCTCCCATGGCCGGAATAACTCAGAAAGAATATAAGTCGTACCTACAACAGATAATGCCCAAAACTAATAAGCATTAATTACATAGATCTCATCTCACCTGAGTGAGAAAGATAAAGAAATGAAGCCAACCAAAACTAGTGGCATGTGAATGAAGCTTGGAAGTAGAAGCTAAAATAGGCGAGAGTTTACTCCAAGCTTTCTAGTCACCGACCGCAAGGCCATGGCTGTTCAGGCCTGAAATAGGAAAAAAGAAGACGTGAATCAAATTCAGAACGTATACATTCAAACATTATATATTAGAATAGTATTGTATTCTTCAGTTACTAACCTCTAGGGTTTTGATCGTGTAAAGATAAACAGAAGTGAGAAAATTATATGCTGGTATTTTGTGTCTTGACCAATAGTTTAGCACTTAGATAGGAGGGAACATCACAAATGTAGCATTAAATGATGCAAACTATATAAATAAAGACTACATCACACAAAATCATCATCTCCGTCTCTGATTCTCTATACAATCTTATACACTTCAAATTAATATTTTTAGTAATACTCTAATCAAAAAGAACTTTTTATCTCTGCAATAGAAACTGAGATAAGAGGATCAATTAACCAAAGAAAAAATAGCGTAAAATATGCATCAGCTCATATGCATCTCCCACAAGTAGAGCACCAAAAATTATCTCAACCAGACAATACATCAAGCATGACAAGGGCGCATCATTCAAAACATTATACCCAAATCAAACCGTCCTAAAGAAGGCTCGAACTTTATCATAAAACTTCGTCTCACAATTCAATCAGTTCATCCAACCATTCAGCCACAATGGAAAAGAAAAATTGTAGGGGGAAAGAACTTGCAAAGTCTGCTGTCCCAATTAATAAGCAGAAAACAACACAATTGCTGTTAACAGTAACTTTACTCAATTGACATTAAATGGACATCAACTACATATAAAACATATTATTAGAATCAAACTTCATCTATAATCAAGCAACTTACATTCATATATTGTATAGTTAAGAAATAAGATGTTCAAGATTGAATTAGAAATTAACTTGCGAAGTAGGAAGTGATAGTGCCGGCAGAATTGCCAGAGACGAGTTTGATTTGCAAGTCAATTTTGCCATAGAGGGAGTGATTCTTGGAATGAAAGCCAGAGCCAGAGGCCCTATCAAGGGACAGAGTAAGCTGGCCATTGTTGAGAATTATCTCTGCCATCTCCCGAGGTGATATCAACATCTTGGTACAAGTTGGCAGCAGCAAAGGCAACCTTTGAAGGGCCAGAGATTAGAGACACTGGGACAACAGCAACCAATGCATTTGCAAAGGATAAGAAGACAACGTAGCCGTTGAAAAATAAATGTAACAGAATAGAGTTTTTATAAAGCTTGAAGTGGTCTTTTGAATGAGACAGAGGGAGGATCTCTTGCATAAGAAGATGATAATGGAAGCAATCTTATTGTAGTCCACTAGTCCGAGTCTTTAGAGGGACTAAGGGAGGCGTTGGAAATGTGTTTGAATAATAAAAAGGTTTGTTGGTCGGGGGTAATTGTGCGTATAGTTTTTCATGCATGGACCATAGACAATTATCAAGTACATTGAAAATTGGACATGTATCTAGTATATGTTTCTTTTCTTAATATTCCAGCGGCAGCGCTAGGAAGGGATTGGTTCACCTCTATTTGCGGTATGGGCATTTTTTCATAAATCTATAAATTCTAGAAAGATCTCTTCTTTCCACTTTCTTTCTCTCTCACCTCTTCTGGGTCTATTATGTCTCTACGTTCTGCTCTTTTAGATAGAAGTTAATTTCTATTTCTAATTCAATTTTGAACATCTACCAACAGCTACCAATGGAAACATAAAATCACATATCACAGAGTCAAAGACACATCGTTTCGGAAAAAACAAATGAGAGATTTAACAAGGAATCAGCAGAGTTAGTTGAGGAATCGGACAAACAAAGGAAGTTAGAACTTTGCAAACACATCTGGAAGAGAATCTGCGGTGCGGTGGCGGTGGCGGAGGAGTTGCAGTGGGCCGGTGGCTGGTGAAGTGCTATGCCGCTGAGAGCTGGGACTTGGTGACTCAGACTGTCTTCCTACTTGTGAAATGCAAGAGTGAACTGAACTGAATGAGACAAGCTACTGAAAGAGAAGGGTTGGGCCGAATTTAATCGGGCCTCAATCAGAGTCTAAACTCAATTTTAATCGGCACGCCCTTAAAAGAGAATAGATTCCTTTTATCTTTTTTTAATATTAAAAATTATTTCCTGAAATCGAAAATACATTTTCTTTACACTGTAAGCTAAACAAGAAATTTTCACATTAGCTAAACAATAAATTTCATCCTACTGCATCTTTCCCATAAAAAAGAAAAAAGAAAAAAGAGAAGAATATCCTGCCCATCCTAATACAATATAATTAGATACAAAATCTCCATATAAATTTTTTCATGAGAAAGCCTAATATAATTAGATACAATATTTAATGATAAAATATGACATAACTAATTAGATTTCGAAATCTATAGAACTGTAGTCTCGCATGTCGCAACGATCTTCATGCAATGATTAATAATTGAATGAAATGTTAATTGGATATTAAACAAATAATGAAAAGATTGCGTGCACAATCTTCCGAAGGCACCTGTGGGCCTTGCACCTCCAACAAGTCAAAGAGCCCATCATTGAAATATGGAATCTCACCTCTCTCTCTCTCTTGTTGATTCTTTTCCATCTTATCCAATTTTCCATGCAGAACACCAAACTCCGAACCTTCTCTGCTGACAAATTACCCACGTGTCGAATATCAGTTGGTTCGGATATAGGCTCGGGATGGCCCCGTCGCACTTTCTTTCCCAACCATTTCTTCTGTCTTTTCTTGCACTGCATTTTCTGCTTTTGGTTTCCCTATCATCACTGAAACTGAAGGAGTTTCCATGATCGCTCCACCTGAAAATCCAATCTAGACTAGATGCTTCATCATGTCAGGGTATAGTTACTGTCTCATATTTTTCTTTCTGAATTTCGATGTGTTTATTTCGCTAGAAAGCATGTCTGGAATTTTCTTCTTATCTCTTTAGTTAGTGGGAAAAATGTTCATCACTCTGTTTCTCTCGTTAATTATTCTGATGTGTAGCTTATCTGAGTTTCTGATTACGCCGTGCTCTTTTTTACTATTCGTTTCAGAACTATGAAAATTTACTATTCCCTTGCAAAATTATTTTCCTCGGAAATTTTTGTAGTTGGTTTCGGAGAAAAAATTTATAGATTTTGGAGCCTGGGAAATTCTCATGTCTTGCTTGTTCTGTTTCATAATCGCACTTTAACTCCTTTGCTATATTCACTTCCTTTTTTAGTTGTTTTCTGTTACTCGCTTATGTGATGTAAATATTTTTAGCATTCCCTGCACTTTTCTCTTTCCTTAACTGGTATACATCATGCACTGTTATTATTTATATAAAACTACAAACTATAAGGAGTTTATGTTGCAGATAGGATTGTTTGTGTACTTTATAATCTTCAATAGTTGTTGAGAATGTTTTCAAGAGAAGTCAATTCCTGAATGTTGCAGCCTGCTGAAAACTTATTCGGCTCTACTATTCCCTTTTATTTTTACAGGGTGAAGTTGACTGCATTTATTCATTTTTGGTAATTGAATGGATTACACTAGTCTTCTGCTACAATTTTTATGACATTTATTGATTACGAGATATTTCCTCGATGGGTGGAGCTTGTTCTAGGAAGCGAGCACAAGATAACGAAGACAGTTCTCCTAGAGGACTTTCACGAAGATATAGCAAAAGTGGGAGTTTGAAATGGTCGACAACCTCATTTTCTCATCCTTTAGTAGAATTCCATTTACAAAAAGGACAGTGTCCATCATTGTTGGATTTGTGCATCCGGAAAATAACTGAGGTACTTTTTATTTTAGATTAAATTTATGCTTGATCTTGGCTCTTCATATTTTGATACAACCATTGCTATCTTTCTACAACAGGATATTGATAAATATGGAACATTTTTTATACTCCCACGGGACATAAGTCAGCAAATTTTTAATGAATTAGTGTACACACAACTTCTGACTGTTGCTTCCCTCGAAGCTTTTCGTGATTGTGCTCTCCAGGTAAATTAATTTATATCATATGTATGTTGATAATAAATTCTTCATAAATTCTCGTTGACTGTTGTTATTCTCAATATCCTGAGGTTTTATCCCTTGTTTTACAGGATATTTACTTGGGAGAATATGCTGGAGTAAACGATAGTTGGATGGATGTCATTTCATCACAGGGGTCATCTTTACTTTCTGTTGATCTTTCTTCATCTGATGTCACTGATTATGGGCTGAATTATCTCAAAGATTGCAAAAATCTCCTAGCCTTAAACCTTAACCATTGTGACCAAATTTCAGACCATGGCCTGGAGTACATTAGTGGTAGTGTCTCATTTTCTGGGTTGCTATGCCAATGCAATACTAATGCCACCTAAGAATCAATTTCCAGGATTCTAGTCCTTCATATGAGCTAACCTATCATGCATCTGTAATTCCTAATATATTTTCCATACGTGTACAAGGCTGTTGGCATTGTCTTTCATACTTCCCTCACACCCCAGCTGAGAATGGAATTGTTTTCGACTGTAATTCATCAAATAGTTAAATGTGAAATATGTTTGTTTATTTGTATTCTGCATGTGTGAAATTTGTTATGGCAGTTGAAATAATATGTGCATATCTGCATAGGGTGGTAACGGCAGTGCCATTATTTTTGTTGACCTTTTTCGTCTGCCTTAGCCATGCACAATGTTTCCGAAATTTTATCATCTGGATGTCTTTCCATATTCTCTGAATATTCACTTGAAGTTACCTATTACCAAAAGCTTTCACCATAAATTGGTTTTTCTTAAAGGCTTACAACTATTGCAATCTAATCTTTCAGGTTTGTCAAACTTGACAAGTTTGAGTTTTAGAAGAAACAATGAAATTTCTGCTCAAGGAATGAGTGCCTTTTCTGGTCTAGTTAACTTGGTCAAGTTGGATTTGGAGAGATGTCCTGGGATTCATGGTGGCCTTATTCATCTACAAGGTTGGTTGTTAAATGTAATATTGTATGGGAACTTAACTAACATTTGTTCTTTTTACCCTTCTATGGCCCTTCTTGTCACACTAAGTTTTGAAGAAAATTATCTTTCTTCATAACTTATTTGGTTCTTAAGGGTTATATGCTTTAGCGTGTACCATGTGGATGTGCTCTTCCCATTTGGATTATAAATACTGAATGAAGTCAATTTAATGATAAGGTTCATATTTTTCAGGTTTAACCAAGTTAGAATCTCTCAATATGAAATGGTGTAATTGCATAACAGATTCTGACATGAAGCCTCTATCTGGTTAGTTGCATGTTGCTTCCCTTTGTTCAAAATAGCTGAAATTTTCGGAAGTTAAAATTTTGAGTACCAAAGGTTTCTGCATATTCGAATTATTCAATCCACTCTTATTCCAGAGCTTACAAACTTAAAAGGTATTGAGATCTCCTGCAGTAAGGTCACAGATTTTGGCATCAGTTTTCTAAGAGGTATCTTGTGTTTCCTTGTATTATTATGATCTGTCAGCTCAGATGCATGACTGTAGGAATTATATGATTATCTTGGACTTAGTACTATTAAAGATTTGTGTTCAAAGGTTTCTGTCACTCTATAGTCTTTGTTATGATATTTTTCTAGTGGAAAGTGAAGTCAGAAATTGCTCTGCTCAAACCTAGCTAATGTAGAGTCTTCATCATTGGTCACAGCATTTTCATCCCTGTCTCCCTGTGTGTTTGTGTATTACTAGTGGAGTCCAGATGTAAGGGATGATAGATGTTTTTGTGCTCAAAAAGCAGGTATTCGTGTAACAAGACTTAAATAAAACCTTTGACTTGAAATATATACTAATTATCATCTAATTGTTTTTAAGCTCTGATATTTGATTTCAGAAATATTTGGTGCATAATTTTCTAAGAGTAACACGGCTCATTTTTTATCGAGTTAGAAATGCAATCAAAATTGTGTTTTCATGTTTGACATTAGACTCTTGTGCAAATCCAGATTCAGTTGTAAATAAGATCAACTTCAGAAGGATAAATGGCTTCACTTCTACATCCTAAAAGAAGAAGAAAATTCCACGTTATTGTGAAAGTTGTTCAGCAGACAAAGTTTAATATTCCAACCTGTTAAACAATGGAGCACTATTTTGCAATTATTTCAGTTCTGCATGCCGCCTTAAATTCCAATATGCACTTATTTTGATATTAATCACGCTGGATTTGTGTCAATTGAGTCCTGGCGGAAAGGAATGCTTATATTTTTATTGGGGCTTATTTGGATTTACTTATGTTAGGGGACAGGATTGTTTTCCTGGCTTCCCTTAGGTGCTTTGTTCTTGGCCTTATTAAGGGTGTCTCTTGGACTGGTATGGAATGAGATGGGAGTGCTCTTTTACATGATGTGTTCTTTTTAATCTTGCTTCTGTATTCTCTCTTCACTTTGTACTCCTTTTTTCTTAATAAAGCTCTTTTATTTATTTATTTATTTTTATAAAAAGGTGGTCTGGCGTGAACAGTTGATTGGCTCAGCTTCTAGTTACCAGCTTAAAAGAAAATTACAATTTCATCTTTCTATATCGATCTCTTTCCCATTTTGAATAATGTATTGGTGCATTTCAGGGTTACAAAAGCTCACTCTTTTAAATTTGGAAGGGTGCTTCATAACGGCAGCATGCCTGGAATCTCTTGGAGGTTGCAATAATTTGTAGACTTATGCTTATCTCCTTAATATTTGTTTCAATAATATATAAAGACGTAGCATTACTAGCACCTGCTTCAGAAAGAGTTGCCAACTAGTAATCTTTAGAATGATATGTAAAGACTCTTTTTAGATTGATTGCCTTTTTAGAATGATGACAATGAACTTCTTGTTTAAATTTAGCTTTGACGTTATTTTGTTTCCTGGCAGACCTTCCTGCGCTGTCAAACTTGAATCTTAATAGATGCAATCTTTCTGATGAAGGATGTGAAAAATTTTCAAGTAAGTTGGTAAATATTTTATTCGTTTTCACTTTCTGGCTGCTATTGGGATTCTATTGGGTACTAAATTTGTAGAATTGCCTTTTTTTTTTTTTTTTGGCAGAACTGAGGAATTTGAAAGTATTAAACTTGGGATTCAATGACATAACAGATGCATGTTTAGTGCACTTGAAAGGTGATTTAAAATGTTGAAACTTGATACATTTACTATTTTTTTACTGTTTTAAATGGATTCTTTATATCCAATTCATTCAGTTGGAGAGCTAGGTCTTGCCTTACCATGACTGCATAACTCTATCCAAAAACTGTCTTTTATCAGTATATATGCACGTTCATCATTAGTTCAAAGCACACTTCCTTCTTTTTTTTTTTCCAGAGAAAAGTGAATGAATTATATTCAAAATCAGAGCTATATACACACTGATTTGTTGGTTGTCATTGTTACAGCTTATTTAGCATAACTGATAGCATAGGCACGCCTCTAACTTCATCCTTGAGCAGAATTTCCTGTCTAGTTGCCAAAAAAAAGGGAAAGATAGTTGTTTTGGAAAGGGCTGAAGAAAGAAAAGAATAATATTTGAAAGAGAATTGTACCATCTAACATATTGATACATTTCTTCAAGCAGGATTGATAAAATTGGAGAGCGTGAACCTTGATTCATGTAGGATTGGTGATGAAGGGTTAGTCAACCTGGAAGGTAGATGTTCGAATCTCTTCCTCCTTTTTTGATCCTCTTATCATTAGTTACTGGATGAGATAAAATTAAGTAATATAAAATATGCAGAAGATTACTGATAGTTTGTGTGTATGCTCGACAGATTTATCTTGATATAATTGGTTGTTAATAACTCATCTGAATAATAATTGCATGCCATGTAATTTAGCATTTGAAATGCACATTTCTGCCTTGAGGAGAAGTGAGAGTTACATTTTCTTGTAAATGCTTTTAGGCCTTCAGCAACTGAAATGCTTGGAATTGTCTGATACGGAAGTTGGCAGCAATGGCCTACGCCATTTATCTGGTTAGATAATGCCTTTATTTCTTTGATTCACTAAATACTTGCTAACTTGTTGATTGCTTTAATAGGCTGCTTGGTTCTTTCTGAAACCAGATCTGAGTTATCTTAATTGTAGAAGCTCCTAAATAAAAAATTGCATTCACATTTTTTATAGCTCTCTTCTGTTATGTAACTTTTGGGCTTTTTCTTTAAGTTGTTGCCAGTTGATAAGGAATAAAGTCTTTAAAAGAAATTTGTTCTTCATACTGACAAATTGTTGCAATCATCCTAATTTAATCTGTCTTGGTTGACTGCTGAACGATGAAATTGATCTTGTCTGTAAGAGATACTCATCATGAGGTTTTCTGTGTAGATGTTAGGTGATTCCTGCTATATATAAGAAACATCAATTATATGCAGGAGCTATAATGATGACAATTGTCTGGCCATCTTTGCCATCCACTCTTTCTGCTAATCTGATTATGTTGCTTCGGTTCTTTTTTATAGGATTGTCTAACCTGGAGAAGATAAATCTCTCATTCACGGTGGTTAGTGATAGTGGTTTACGGAAATTATGTTCACTTTCATCTCTGAAGTCACTTAATTTGGATGCCCGCCAAATTACCGATACTGGTCTGGCAGCCCTTACAAGTATGTGAATCCATATAGAAGTTTCAATTTGAAGAATAGTTCGTCCGTATTTTGTATCTTGGCTCCGAATGCTGTTCAATCTTGACTGATTTGCTACTAAATATTTTCTACTTCTCTCTGGTTTGAAAATTTTATCCTGGTTTCCCACTATTTTCTTTCCTAAACATGAATTGCATGGATTTTATTTTTTATTTTTCAATTGAACCTTAAAATTACTCTGGCTCTTTAGTCATTTATTGTTCCTGGGCGGCCTTTTTTCTGGTTCTGTACATTAATGGGGCAGAGTGCATTGTTCTGAATTTACTGACACAGGTTTGACCGGCCTGACTGACCTGGATCTGTTTGGAGCACGAATCACAGATTCTGGAACAAACTACTTAAAAAGTATGTATTGTGAACCTACTATCTAAGTTTCCGATGATCATAAGAGACTTAAATTGCACATGACAGGAAACTGAAATCTCACCAGTCAATTTTCACCACTCTCATTAAAGGATATACACCTATTTTTTGTTCTTTATCACACATTTTCTGAACCTTCCCTGTCAAAACAAGTGTTGAAAACAATCCTAATTCCCTTTCCTTTGCTATATTTTATGGAATTATCTACAAATTAGTTTTATTTCTTTGATTGAACCTGTATTAATTCTAATTTAACTCTTTGAGAACTGTTTGTATGATGGTGAAACAGACTTCAAAAACCTGAGGTCCCTAGAAATATGTGGTGGAGGATTGACCGATGCTGGCATCAAAAATATTAAAGAACTTTCATGTCTCGTGTGCTTAAATTTATCACAGAACTGCAACCTTACAGACAAAACCCTGGAGTTGATTTCCGGTATCATCACAGATCTTTGTTTCCTCCTAGAAACGTGATTCTAATTATAATTTTATTTGCTCTTTTTCCCTACGGTATGTGGAAATTTAAAAAATAATAAATATAAAAAAGGAAATAGTGGTTTGGGATTCTAGATTGACGCTTAACAAATAACCACCATTATTTCAAAGGATCTCTGCTTGTGAATAGCCAAAATGTCTCGATTATATGGCTGATACAGTGCTTCTAGCTAGAAAGTTTATCATGGTTCATGTGAATTTCTGCATTTTAGGGTGTGAGCTTTTTGTTGCACTGAAAGGAGGAATTATGTTACATGGCCAATCACCATTTTCAAGACAACAGAAATGCCTAGCATTTACTTAATTTTCCAATTTATTGCTGGGTTTGTCCATGCTTTTCCTGTTCTTCGTCTTCTTTCGCGGATGGTTCTTTTCAGAATAAGTTTTCAACATTGTATCGGTGGACATTGATGTTACTCTACCGAAGTATGGATGTCTCTTTTTCTTTTCTTCTGAGAAGATTATTTATCGCAAAATCCAAGTAAAGGAAGACCTTTTGAAAGCTGAAAATAAGTCCTAGAGATAGAAGTCTTGAAAATCATTTCTGCGATATATTTCCCTTCTGATTCAGCTTGTGATTAGTGTTTGGTTAAATGAAAACACCCGGTTTGCATTTCTTGTCTTTGGTAAAGGTGTAGTCTAACTTTGGCATTGACAATAATTTACTCTTTCTGCTGACGTGTTGTTGCATGCAATTTCAGGGTTGACTGAGTTGATCTCATTGAATGTTTCAAACTGTCGTATCACCAACGCCGGGCTACGGCATTTGAAAACACTGAAGAAATTGAGATCTCTGACATTGGAGTCCTGCAAGGTGACAGCAAATGACATCAAGAAGCTTCAGTCAACAGACCTCCAGAATCTGGTTAGCTTTCGGCCAGAGTAGTTCTGGAGATATTCTATTATGTATATATTTCTATTTATATGCAAATCTTGTCAATCTGCCTTTGTTCATGGTTTGAAGCTTTCTTTCCATGTTTACTATTATAAAAATATGTACATATGCAAGATTTAGCTATTTGCTGTTACTTTCATATATTAAGCATCTACTTTCAGAGGCTTCTACTAGTTATATTCTGACCAATCCATAAATGATGAGGTTGTATTCCCTTGTCATTCTCCTACTTAACCCCCGAGCTTATTATTCGGACTGGACTAGACTTTTAGATGTCTCTTCTTTCATGGCAATAAGAAGACTTGATGCATTTTAAATACGAATCAACTTGAAGTGTTATGTAACTGGTTAGGTTCACTGTCAAAATGTGGATAATGCTAGACACAATCATTACGTCAATAAAGGATATCTATGGTATATTCTCCGCATAGGTTTTGTTTCTTTTTCTTCTTTTGAACTCTCGACTCGCATGCGGACGAGCGCACATAAAAGCATCTTAAACAAGTTTTCTTCTTGGGGCCTCACGAGTTTATTTAATCGGCTCGTGTCTGACTCTGGAGGTATAACGCCCAATTATTGGAAACCCCCACCCACCCCATTTTGAAAACCTCTGAAACAAAAACGAAATACATTGAAAGGCTGAACGCATTGTCGCATTGGAGTTAAAAAATGTTACCAAGGGCATTGGCGAGGAGTAATTATTAGTATTTTTAATGTTTTAATTATATCTTATCTTCATGACTCCACTGGATATCATGGGGGAAATGCTACTTTTGTGCACTTGCCTACGTTAAAACTTGACTTCATTAATGACCCAAAAGAGAAAAAGAGTTTTGATATTTCATAAGTACCTAACTGCTCATGACTGTAACCCAAGCTTGGAAAATGGAAAAGTAAAATTAAGCTCCAAAACCAAACAAGTAATCAGGAACCGAAACACCTTTGCACGTCATTTCTTCAGTAAATCACATGTCATAATTAACATACCACAAAATAAATATTAAAGAATATTTATAATAATAAATATAAATAGAAGGCGTGCGAAGTTATATGAAGACAACGAAAAAAAGCTTAAACCATTCTTGCAGGCTGAATTGACGCTAACAAAGTAGTCAAGAACTCGTACATCTGTATCTGTAGAACCGAACTGGAAAGAAATTTTCACATGTAATGGCAGTGGCAATTAAAATATGCCAAAAGGATTTCTCCATGGCTTTCGTATGTAATACAGTGGATCGATCAAGATAATATTAATTTGATCTCTGCAATGCATACGTAATGCCAAGTCGTGTAGAAGAAGAAATACATCCATCATCTTTGGGCTTGATCTGAAGAAGCTCCAACTGAAGTAGCTGCCATATTGCTTGCTGACCCATTCTCAATGGGCGGAGGCACACCCCACTTGCCCTCTGACTCAAGTGGCTCAAACACATGAACTCCACCATCTGACAGTCCTACAGCAAACTGATTTGCTTCTTGTGGATGTGCCGCAATCACAAGCGGTTGTACATTCGAGCTGATGCACAGAATACACGGGACATTGTAAATTTAGAATGATCCACAATAAACTTCATAAAGAATTGATTAATGGCTTGCAATGCATTACCTGACACTGGGTTGAAGATATGCAGAAGGATTAATACGACAACGTAATCTAAGGTTTGAAGCACTAAATACACATATTGTTGCGTCCAAGAAACTGGCATATATCAGCTGGCTATCGCATGAGAAAGTTGCATGCGATATTGGAGCAGCTGAATCTCGTGGCACCCACTACAATTTTAGTTATTGAGGTCAGAAAGATGAAAGTAAAATAAATTGACCACACAACATGCTGAATTTAATGAACCTACCTGCTTTAGACAATCTAATTTAGTTGTTTCATATATGGCAAGTTGAGTTTCATGAACCACCAAGAAGTGTATCTGATCCTGATGAAACTGTACACGGGTATCCGCCTGTGTTGTTGGAGTCCTCCCAGCAGGAAGCTGCAGAAATCTAGTCTTCTGCTTTTCCCATCCATCAGTATTCCACACACAAAGCTGCAGAATAGACAAATTCAGCAGTGAATATATCACTTGAATATTTATCAGAGTTCTAAGCTCAAGGAAATCTTACTCATAGATGCAAAATTTTAAGTTCTTTTATCGGAATTGAATCATAGAGGATTAAGATTACTACCTGAGCATCTGCCCCGGATGATACTAGCACATTTAATACGTGGGAGAAAGCAAGGCCAGTTATTCTTTTAGTATGACCTTTGAGTTTACTTTTAACCTGCATGGCATGAAGAATTCTACTTCTACATCAAGAAATCAAATCATAAGCATAGATGAAGCAGTTTAAGGACAGAATCAATACCTCATCTACACGGACATTATATATCTGAATGGTGGAATCATCCATACCAATAGCAATAATATTGTTATCCTGAGGATGGAAGGCAAGGAATGTTGCTGCAGGCGGTGGAGGCATGAAAGTTGTCATTGTCTGCAATTAGCAAGAAGAATTGAGATTAGTTAACTATAACACAGTCATCCAAATAGTAAATAGGGATCCCATGTTACCTTAAAAGTCATCATATTAAACAAGGAAATCTTCCCTCCAGATGCTGACATTACATAAGAATCATTCTTGGAAAGAGCAAAGCAAGGTACAGCATCCTCAGGATTGCTGTCAGTAACGTCATTAGTCATCAGGATGCCACTTGATGGTTGCCACAACTGAGGTGACACAGAGGCGGTGGCCTGCACACCAAATTACAGACACAATATAATTATTATTTCAAATTTATGACTAAAAAATAGCAGAATTCCGACAGATCTTCAAATGATCTCACACCTTGCCAGCAGAATTACGGTCACTTCGCTGCCATTTCCAAAGCAAATGAATAGCATTTGATGCTAATGCCAGTATAGCATTACCTGAATTAGTATATATCAACCTTGATATCTGTCACAAGAATGAAGATAATCCAAAGGGTTATTTTTCTTTTTTCAGAAAAGAAAGCAGTTGACACTGGAATATCATCACTATGTACTTTTTTGCTTCAACACAAAGTTATTGTATACTGTTGGCTCCATTCAAGAAAGAAGTTCTTTAGTACCAACATCAGAACAAAAGATAAATTGCATTCAAACTAGCTTTCTGAACAATGAATGAAAGAATGAAAGAACCAAAAAAGTAAATGGAACATTAAAAACCAGTTTGTTTTAAAGAGGAACAAAAGCACTATACTTAGACTACTCAACAACAACAAGAAGAAGCTTTATCCTACTAAACTTAAACTACTCAATATGCTGCAAAAATATATTTAACTTCTAACAGTATTTAGAAGGCTTACAACAGAATACTTAATAGCATACCTTGGTTACTCTCAGATTCTCAGGCAGCTTCAAGGATCTACATTGAATTTGTTCATTGATTTCAGTCAGCTTCCATATCTTTGACTTGTCATTGGATTCTTCAGTTATTCTAGGTTTTACATCACCCAAATTACGGGCATCACCATTCTGTTAAGATGAAATTTGCTTGTCAGTTTAATGATAATAACTCTCCTTTCCAGCTTTCCTGGTCGGGAGGGATCAGGATAGAATACATCATATAACAAATAAGAGGGGCATTTCTAGCAACCAGTAATAGTCTTATAAGTAACAAGCAATAAAAGAGCAATTTCTAGCAACAGACCATTCCAGTAATAGATACCACTGATGAGCCCCTCTCCACAAGTGCAGCACTAGTTGCTGCAGCAGCTGAAATTGGACTTATGGTAGGCTGCCACAAGATATCATGGGTTAGACTAGATTTTATTAATAGGAATTCATTAATGCTTATAGCATCTATGAGTTTACCTTTGCCATGGCTTCTGATGTTCTTGATGCGTCATATAAAGAATTCTCTAATGTACGCAACAATCGAATACCATCTGTGTTTGCTAAAATTTTGATTCCATTCTCATTTGCAGAGACAGCTAACAGAGTTCCATCCTTGTTAAAACGGATGCGTGGGCTTGCCTAGAAATCAAATAAGGGAACAATCAGTGACTACTATTTACATAGAGCATTCCCCCATTTTACAATAAAAGAAGGAACTTACTGGAAGACCTCCATCAGCATCAACAGTAGTCAAAAGCTGAACATTGTCCATGTCCCAGAACTTGATGGAGAAATCATCACCAGCAGCCAAAAATCGATTTTTCGTTGTATCAAATTGCACAACACCCAAAGATCGCTTACGGAACCCTTGATAAGTCCTTTTTACAGCTCCCTCACTTTCATTCCACTCAACAATTGAGGATTCCCCATCTTTACTGGTCCCACATGAAAAGAGCCTAGAATATACATCCACAGCCAAAACAATTTAACACTAAGCGATGGAAATGAATTAGAGTACTATCAAAGAATAAGTATCAGCAATGAAAAGGAACCAAAGTTTTAGAATATGGACCTTGTACCGTCAGCACTATAAGCCATGGTTGTGCACCAACGACCAGGAGCATCATAATCAACACGAGATCCCAAATTGTCATACAACCATGCTTTTATCTTTCCATCTAATGCTGTAGAGAATATGAACTGCACAACCAAAGCCCAGGGAATATTAGATAGAAACTTGACTGGAAAAATAGTTAAAAGCTTTTCTTTGGGGTACTTTCACCAACAAACTCAACTAACATTATCTGAAGAAGTATCAAAGTTCAATTTATACCTGAATGTTTTCTTTGAAGTGAGGGCAGACAGAATAAACTGGAGCTTCATGACCTTCAAAAGTATACTGTTTTGCACCCGTAGCAGTATCCCAAACCTTAAATTACAAAACAAAACTTAGTTAGCAAAATCTATCAATTTCTCCACTTCAGAAAACCAAGCTCAAGTTCTCACCAACTTACCTTAATGGTCTTGTCATCACCACAGGTTATTACACACAGTTGCTTATTTGGGTGGGAAAATGCCAGATCATTTACTCCACCAACATGAGCATCAATCTAGATTTAAAAGGGTTGCAATTGATAAATTTACAAGACAAAAAAAAAAAAAAAAAAAATCATCAAGCAAGTAGTGGAAACCAGTATCCAGGATGTATAGACAGTATACCTCTAGGTGTTGTCGTACTTCATCCCCACCAGGATAAGAGTATATCTGAACTATGTGTCTTGAGTAGGCAACTCCTGTTTATCAAACAAAGACATTGATAATTGGCACACTTGACCACAGGAGTATATAATGCTTAGCTTAAATCATTATATCAAACAGTGGGGAATTCCAAAACACTCAACTTACCAAATAAGGCACCATCAGGACTCCAAATGACACGATTGACAGAGACACTAGGGTCTTTGACAAGAGCAGCCTGAATTAGATAATTATTAGTATTTTTTGAGCCATTACAACATTACAAATCTCATATTTGTTATAGATATTCATCATGGTCACCAAAGAATAATGAAAAAAAACAGACCTGCAGGGGCATTGTACAAGCACTAAGCTCCCAAACTTTGAAGTTCCTTGAGACCAATCGCTCCCTTGAACCCACTTCCCATAATGCAATGTCCCCCACATTGGTACCAACTGACATAAATCAAGAAAAACTCAAGTCATTTGCCAATATAAATAGTAAAGACATGTAATCAATAAGCAATAAAATGAAAATGTAATAATCCTCAGAAAAGCAGCAGACCAAGAAGTAGAGTCTGTTGTACTGGATGGAAGTCCATGCTCATAGGAGATGAACCCTGATTCAGAGTTCGTGTGACTGTCTTTGGCAAGTCATCAGGTGCACTAAAAGCCTGACCATGACCATGACCATGACCTTGGAATGTTGCTGGCAACACATTTACAGGTAGATTCACCTACAAAAAGTGATTAAAAAATTACGATAGCAGATATTTGAAGGATAAATTTTACACCTCAAGACATTGGTTAAATAATGACTAAGTGCAAATGAAGGATATAAGATTACCTCATCCGATATCCCCAAAGGTCTTGTTCTCTTTGAAACATGGTCGGAATCCCCAGATGGGTAGTCAACAGAAGGATTAGTTGGAGGGGTTCTAGGATGCTTTAAAGCAGCTTCACAAGGAAATGAAGCAAGTTAAAGATAACATCATGGAGCATATAAGATTCAACATTACCACAAATAGGAACTTAGAACAAGAAATAATTAAAAAGAATGTTCTACCTGGGATTGATGGAGCACCAAGACCTATTGCTCCTCCTCCAGAAACTGCCGGGTGAGCTACAGTTGTAGGATTTGACATCCAACCTGCTAGGGGTGTTGGCATTGGCACTGGTGCTGGGGTAGGTTGAAAAGGCTGCACACATGGAGCACAGCCAAAATAAGACCAAAAACCGAAAGAGATATATCATGCAATTAACATGACAACAAAAGAAGATAATCAGTTTTGAATACCACCCCATGAGCACCGAGTGGAGGAAAGCCTCCAGACTTTGGCAAGGATCCAAGTAGTGGATTATTAGCAGGTGATGGAGCCCGTGCACCATTAGGTTGTCCACACGAGTGATCCACAAAAAGAGTTTTTATATCTGGATTTGGCCTTGGGTTCTTACAAAGTTGGTGCTGCCAATTCAAACTGTAATTCAATAGAACCGGTTATCTCAGTCATAAAAACATAGAAAATAGAATATTACGAATATTACTACAATGATAAATTACAAACAGTAAGATAACATAAGCGCGTAACAATAGAAAAATAATCTGTCATTCAATAAAATTTCACTCCACATAGAACATGAGGCAGACGAAGCATGGTGAACATTATAAAAATTGTACTTAAGGTTGATTCCATCTAGAACCAAAGGCCATCAATTACATGAATCCTATCATAAGAGAAAAAATTACACCGGAACTCATTTGTTAGAAAAGAGAACGCACGTACAATCCAATGCATGCAGAATTTGCACAATGGAATATAAGTTCATTGCATATCGTACTGGCAAGTCATTTCACTCACAGTACTGAGTTTCTTATTTCTAATTGAGTGATTTAGTATTTTGGAAGAATTACCTTTGGTTTATGAGAGTCCGTAACCTCGAGTTCTTAAGGTTGGGAAATTGCAATTTGTCACGAAATAACGGATTTGCTTCAATCAGCTTTTTGAGCTCAACCAACATGATAGCTCTTGCGGACTTTGTATCACCATACTTAGACAGTTGTTCATTTTCCCTATATAACAAGAAACTCATTGCCATTTCCGAAGAAGTTTTACACTATACACTTAAACTTAAACAAAAAATTATATTTGTACCTAAAATTCTCCAATGTCAAAAGCTGTGTGATTTCCTTGAATAGTTCTTCATTAAATGTAGCAAACACTTTCAAGTCCTTCACTAATATTTCAACAGCCTTGGACCGGTCATGCCTACCAAAATTAAAACATTTTATCTCAACTTCAATACAAGAATGTTGATATCTACGAATTTTTACAGGAAGTACTAAAGAAGCGAATGTCAACTTCTGAACTTACTTATCTAATGCCTCTAGGTACTTCTGCTTCCTTATCTCAAAAAAAATCTTCATAGAGTACCGATTATCATCTACTTTTGTAAAACCAGAGAGGTATTTTTCTACCTCATCCCAATTGCCATTGTGCACTTCATCCTCAAAATATTTCATATTAAAGAAAAATCCAGACTCTTGTTCCAGCCTATTAAATCAAAAATGACCCAAAAAAAATTATAAATGTATAAAATAT
Source organism: Bauhinia variegata (assembly GCA_022379115.2). NCBI lineage: Eukaryota > Viridiplantae > Streptophyta > Magnoliopsida > Fabales > Fabaceae > Bauhinia > Bauhinia variegata. The sequence goes on from CM039427.1 coordinate 23,958,038, forward strand.
AAAATATTGAAAATGTCCAAAAATAATTTTAAAAAAAAAAATAATGGCATAAGCCCCACTTGTGAACAGTGTCTTTGAACTTTTCCTCATCCAGAAACTGTAAGATCAAGAACACCAATTCTCTACTGAGAGACGACATAGTAGCTGCCCCGTTTCCGATAGATATGAACTAAAATGAGAAAAAGCAAAACCAGATCTGCAGAAAAAATTAAAAGAAAATCCATAACGGTCAGTTGCAAATGACTTAAAATCAGAGAAATATACTGATAAATTAAAATCCATACCATGAACTAAATCATTAAACCAGCCCTAACATAGCATTTAAGAAACAAGGCTCGCACCTATGTGAGTAGTGAAATAAGGTTTTGGGGGCAAAAATGAAAACAATTTGACTCTATCATTGACGATCAAAGAGACAATAAAGCATCTTTAACCCCTTTAATCCCATATGGGAATTGAAGATGCAAAAGAAAAAGTATGAAAAAGAGACACACAGAGAAAAGGCATGCCCAAGCACAGAAAAGCAACAAAAAAAACAAATCAAAACACTCAGAAAAGCAACAAGCTTATAAGCAACAGATTCGAAAACTTGAAGAAAGTCCTCCAAAGCTCTCACCTTGAAAGCGAGCAACCTTAACACATACAAGGAAGACGAGGAAAAGTCCGAATATGGGAACGAACAAACGCACCAGAAGGAAGCTTTCTCTCTCTTGGACCTTCTCTCTCCTGAGATGGACTATTATACTCACTTTCCTGCTCCCCAGAAGGACTTTCTCTCTCCATAAATATATAGGATAGGATAGGATATTTGAATGAATTTGCAGAAATGGGTGTTTTTTATATAGGACGCGACAGATAAAGCGGATGATAACTAAATTAACTTATCAATGAAAGGCACTCTTTTTTATGGATAAGTTATCAGGAACTTAAAGTACTTATATGATAACTGCAGTCGTAAACTGGGCCTACTGAGCCGGCTTCAAATTGTCTAAGTAATCGGCTTGGAATCTCGAGCTAACAGCTGTCCTTCAGCTTAGAGTAAAACTAAGAACACGAGAGATATTTCTCTACACACACCACAAGGTACTTGTTATTTCCTCGTCGTTGGATTTAAATCTTCTCTTTGTAAACATCACAGGGAATGATCGTACGGCTGAAAACAAAGAAGATTCGTTTAGGAAAGCAGTGGATCATTCCTTGGAAGACTAGACTAGATTAGATCCCTCAGGAAACGACAAACTTTCTCGGACGGGCCCCAAGACGTTTAGCCTCAGATTTCAGAAAATATTACAGTCACTGCCATCAAGATTTATGACAATCAGGAGATATAGTAGTACTTATTGTATCACGTGATACAGTGATAAAGTAATGATTGCGATATGAGATGGGATGATAGTGCAGGTGAAATTGAATGTGCGGTTATGCTTTTCCTGTGAAATGAGATAAGGTATGATATGGGTAAAGCCAATAAAAAATGGCGAGATGAAAATGTGTGGTGGGAAGTAGTTGTTGGTCACTGTCCCTCTCAGGTGCCTACGTTCTCCACGTAGCCATGAATGTGAGTCTCCTCTTTTTCATTCTCATTTTTGTTTGAATACTAAGATGAATGCATGAGTTTACCTTTCTATAGCATTACTTTAGATTCGATTCCTCACTTTAGTAGAATATTTTTTATCAAGTGTATATATTTAAGATTATATTAAATATTGAAAATTTTAAAATTAATTATAAAAATAATAAATAAAATTTATCAAATTTTAATATTCGAATTAAAAACTTTAATTAATTAAGCTATATCAACTTCAAGTCTTGATAATTTCTCTTCTGTATAATATCATCACTCAAGAAGGATAAGTTTAAGTTGATTAATATGTATGAGTTATTTACTTAAGCAATGATAATTATATTTTAAAAAATAAAAATGTATCCCATATACAAAAACATAGATCAGTGGACAGAAAAATTGGGGTAACTTACAGGTTTACGGTTGGAATTGTATCATTAAAAGAGATAATTGCTTTAAGGGTTTGTTTAGTAACTTAGTTAATAAATTTGTAATATTATTTATTAAACTTCAAATAAAGATAAATTATATTGTTTAAAAGTTAACTTTTAAAACATTACTACTTGAAATAACGATTTAATTTTGAAAGATAATTACTAATATTTTATGCTCATTTTTATTTTTAATTTTTTAACAAATGATAAAATCTGTCTCTCACATATTTTCATACAACTCAACCTCACTCTATTGTCATTCACCTTGTCCCTTAGTCTCTTTTTTCTTGCTATTTTCTACAACTAGTTTTATTAAATAGTTTTTATTCAATTAATTAATTATACAACTATAAATTTTCAGCTTTAATCTTATAATTTTTAACTAACTTCACAATTCACAACTATAATTTTACAGCTTTCAATTAATTTTATTAAATAAATTCTAAGTTGTAGTAAATAAAAACATGTTAAGATGACTCCTATAAAAGGTAACGTTGAATGTTCTCGTGGTTTTCCACGATCAACGATCGTAAAAAGTCATTTAGGTTTCTTACTATAAACCCAATTAAACACATGCATAGTACTGTTGCCCAATTTATTTATTTTGCAAAATGTTGAAAATGCAAAGATATTGCAAAAAATAAAATGGCACCGTTGTTTTTTTTTTTTTTTACCAAAAAATAGTATGATTGTTAGTCTTTAAAAGAAACCTATATTTCAATTTAGTCTTAAAGATCCATAACTGTTATGACTTTATTTTATTTTGTCTTCTTAAATGTTCAATTTACTCCTTTAAAATACTAAAACGAACGCAGATCACAACATTCAACAATCTAATTGCTACCCATAAAAAAAATCTAATTGATAAGTAAAAAAATAATAGTTTACGCTACAAAATCGACCAACCTTTTTTTTTTGACTTGCTTAAAAATTTAAAGTACATGGTTTCCGATTTTTTTTTTCCCCTAAGATAACAATGTTGTGTCAATTCTAAATGTCACATAGGCCCTAGAAATTATGTGTCGATTTTTTATGGGGGGCATTGAAATCTCTAGGATGGCCCCTCACCCTCTAAATTCGTCCCCATTAACAGAGTGCGTCTAAAACAATTATGGCACAAAATTATTGAAAAGCTCATTGATGGTACTGAAATAAAATGCTTCCCCCACCATACTGTATCTTGTTCTCATTCTACCAAACCAAACAAAGCAACCTAATAATAATTAATTAATAAGCATATATATATATATATATATATATATATATCTTTTTACCATTTTAGTTTCTTATTATTTTTCCATCAAAAAAGTCAAACGTCGGAGATGTTCTTGGATTTGCACAAGCTTAAAAAGAGAGAATGGGGGCACTGGCACTGCTAATTGACGTTGACATTGACACTGACAAGGTACAAAGCGGGTCGTGCAACTTGGGTTCCGGTGGGCCCAACATTCTTTCGCTTTAGAGAGGAAACTTTTTTTTTTTTTTTGGGGTGCATTGCCTTTCTGTTGGAATGGACTTGCTTTGCTTGGGTCCTGGCGCGTGAGCGTGTCGCTGGTCTTTGGCATTTGATTGATTTGGTTGTGAATATTGCATGCATGAGAGTTTCTTTCACAAAAACAAAATGTTCTGCGTATATACCTATATATTTATGAAGATTACTTGACACACTTTCACTTTTTTTATTTTTAACAAATAATTTTTTTAATGAAAAGTGTTTTAAGTAACACCTATATCTATTCGAATTTTATATATTAAATTTATTTATAAAAAAAAGTAAAAAATAAGACATTTGATATGTATCTATATAATTATATCCAAATAAATAAATATATATAACATCACTCTTCAATAAACAAACCTACAATTGTAAACTTTGCCTCAAATATAATATATGAAGTAAAATCATACTTACACAAACATTTCATTTTTTAAGGTGTAAAGATAAATCCTAGTCTTACCTTTTCAATCCAAAATTGAAGATTTATTAATTTCGAACCAAAGCTTCCTAGTCACCTCCTCATTAGATCCAAAGTTCTCCTATCTTTGTGATGGCAATTAAATATAGCTTTCCTTCTTTTTTTTTTTCTTTTTTCAAAAACACACTTTAGACTTGATTGGAAGATCATTTATTTTATCCTTTCATAGATGAAAATTAATAAAATATTATTATTTTATACAATTTTAATTAATAAAAAGAAAAAAAATATAAAATAAGACAAAATAAGGTAATACAAGATGTGACTCCCAAATCAGTAACCTCCCGTTCCCCAAGTTTTTGTTTTTTTTTTGACTTAAAAAGAAAAAAGAAAAAGTCAATCCTTTTGATCGGCCACTGATTATCACTAGATCCAATATTTATATGTGTGGAGCTCGACAGCTTGTACGTTGAGTTGAATTTACCTTTAAGAAATCACGATAACGTGATATGTATAGTATCGCGAGATATTTACTGGTTTTTATCATTTTATGAGTGTGAGTAGGAGTGGATCAATGATTCCCGTAAATGAGTTGCTTTGAGTTTATTTCTGTCAAGGGTAGTAATTTTTCTTTTTTTCCTTTTTGGCGGGGATGATTCCCTATAACATTACCTTACTTTTCTTTTTTCTAATTGAGAAATGATAATTTTACACCGACTTGCTGCTTATATTTATGTGTATATTTTTTTAATTATTTTGAAAGATAAAATTATAAATAAAAATAAAAATACATAAAAAATATAAAAATAAAAATAATTATATAATCTTTTTTCTAACTACACCGTCAATATTCGATGAGTTTTTTTTTTATTATTATTATTAGTAAAGTGGAGTTTCTACCCCTATGTGTTCACCTCCAGTTTTCTCTCACTTGCAACCTTCTGACATTATAAAGAAACAAATAAATAATAAATAAAAACACCTTGGGTGATAGGAGTGACCAAATTTATTTCATCTGACCGAAATTGCCCGACCCGAAAACATTAGATCGGTTAACATGAGATTTGTCAAGTTAACTTGAGTAAATATATATATATATATATATATATAATTTGGTTTAACAGGTTGATATCGGTTTGAAATTTTTTAACTTTTTAATAATTGACCCGACCGATGAACTTGGTAATTTGGAGCTGTGTGACTTGCCAGGTTCACTTCCATTCTACGCAAGTGAGTAATGATTTTTATTGTCGCTTTCTTTGGACTTTTTTTTTTTTTAATTTAATTGCAAACCACTTTGCGGGATGGATTTGTTGTATCTTCTCTTCATTTGTTTTACAATTCATAACCCGGCTGCTATTGCTATGCTTTTCAAGTCGGTAAACCAATAACTCAACTGAAACCGATAGTTACTTCATTTTAATCTAACCGTTGGTTTTTGTGAAAACTACATCCATTTCCATTAATCATATTTTTATTTTCGATTAAAGTTGATTAGAAAGAAGACTCAACTCAATCTCACCTTATTAGGTGGGACCCATTAGAAAATAAGAGTTGCAAGGAAAGCATAACCATGACCATAGACTTTATAATAATAAGAGTCAAGCTTTTTCTTTTTTTTTTTAAAAAAAATCTGATATCCAAGTTTGAAAGGGTCATAATGTTAATCAACACCGACAATGAATATGACATTAGAAAGATCAGAGTAGAACGAAATTTATATGGTCAGGCCTAAAATAATAATTTAATGAAAAGCCGGCAGTCCTTTTATTTTATTTTTTTTTAGTTGATAAAAATTATGTATGGCCAAAAGAATAAGTGATGTGATGCAATCCAATTCTAATAATAAGTTGAGTGTTGGTTTTGACAAGCACAAAGATGAGAAGATTAACAGTTGTTATGATTTCTCAAATTTGTATTTTCCTAATTTTTTTTGTTAGTATATAATATAATATCGGCCCATTTCCTCAACCACTGAATTGTTTTGTGTTAGTGACTTTGCTTTTGGATTGGTGGAATATTACGGTGACATATATATGCTTTGACTTGTCATATTAAGATTACGAATTTTAAAAATGACAGAAAGAAAGAAAAGAGTGATATTTGAGCATTGACGCGGACCATGACTTTATTGGGGTGGCGATCTAAAATCTTGAGTTCCCTATCTACCCTTGACTTCACAAATACTATCCATTTGATTTCATATTCATATCACATATCCTTATAATAATCAAATATAATATTAATATTAATGGCAGTTCACAGACAGCGTGTGTCACTCAAAATCGTTAATTTCCTTCCGTCCCAATCGGGAACTCGTAGCTACCCATTCAAAAAGAGAAGAGAAAATGATAAATTCGCGATGGAAGAGCCAATAGAAAAACGTCACCGGAGAAGATATACTATCGTAGAAAACAAGACAAAAGAAAAAATCATTTAATTTAAGAAAACAAAAATGCAACTTTACATCAGACCTTTCAAAAAGTAGGATGGATGGTCCATCACGCAACTCACGTCGTTACCCCGTTCGGGTTTTCCATCAATTTATTCCTATCTTTAAACTTTGGCTGCTCGGTGAAAGTAATATTTTCTGTATTAGGAAATTAACTCCGGTGACTCTCCAATCAATTTAAATTGTCGGATTATAATTTAATAAAGTCTTAAAAATCTCAATAAAACTATGAAATTAATTCAAAAATCAAGATAAAAGTCACAAAACTCCTTATTGATAATAAAATCACTAAATAAATAAATAAATTATATTATTTTAGTTTAACAAAACTTTTAAGTTTGAAACCAAAATAAAATTATTTACATTAACTCTTATAATCATACACATTCTAATCTAAATTAATTGATGAATCATGATGTTAAATAATTAAAAAATAAAATAAAGTTTTTGTTGGTGTCATGGGTTGGACCACCACCCACTTGACTAAATAGTTGGCTCACGCGTATGTGTTGTCCGTACAATAATGACACTGCATCTTCATCTGCAGCCAAGGCCCGTGGTTCATCAATCCGATTACCATCTCAGATGATTACTATCCTTTTTTCTTTTTCTTTTTTTTTCTAATATTCTGTTTTCATACTTCACGTCATGACCACTATTTATCTCGTGACTCGTCTCGTGAGCATATTTAATCTCACTATCCCCAGAATCCATTCCATGCATTTCATTTGAAGCCGATAAATTAACTAGTTTTGGGTTTTCTGAAAAATAAATTGCGTAACATTGGGTCTGTTCCGCAAAATACAAAGGAAAGGATGCACCCCACTTTCTCTTTTGGAATGTACTGTCAGCCAGGACATGTTGACTTTGATGCTCCATTTGAAATGAATGCATGGAATTAATGAATTAGTTATTCTTAGTCTCACTCGTATAATAACGTCGGTATCTCACGTTCAGTTTTATTAATAAAAAATATACCATATAAGTACGTGAGGCTATAGATTTTATTTCTTCAAAATGTGTAAAGGTTTTAAAAGGTGTATGTGACTTTAAATTCTAACTTTTATTGATAGAAAAATCATATACATTTTATTATTTTTGTATTAACCTTTTTTATAAATAAATAAAAATATAAAACTAATGTAATATAGATAACTAATTGATATTGATCAAAATTGAGAGTCTAGCTTAAATAACAAGCATAATGGTCCAAGATCATGGGTTTGGTCCAAACAATAAAGAACAAGATTAAATTGTAAAAACACTTTTGTATAGAGACAGTGTAAATAGACTACAATATCATTAATAAAGTAAGTAGTCAGACACATTTTAAAATTTTTATCTAAATTAAAATATTAATTTGAGTGTCGTTACATTCGATTCAATTTGTTTTTTTTTTTTTTTTTTGCAAGAGTATTTGACACTTGAATCAACCAAAGAACTAACCTAATTTAGAGACCCAACTCGCACGACACTTAAACCTAACTTCAAGGACACGTGAACACTAACTTTAGCTAGTAAATATATCAAAGTCTTATGTTTTTGAATATTTCACTACAATAAACTATTTTTCTTAAAAAAAAAATGAAATTTGATCAAATTGGATAATCGAACTTTATAGAGGGGTTAAACCTAAATTTGATAAAATAATTATTCATTCGGTAATAAAGGTGGGTTGTCTTTTGAATAGGACGTTTGTGGATGTATTTGAGCTAGATGTCAATGATTTGTTCTGTTTATGAGTTTCTGTTCAATTATTTGAGGTTAAAGATATCAAACGAGGAATATTCTAATACTAAATTTAGTTAGGTCCACGCGTCTATAGTACCGGTACGCTGTTTAATCATGTGTTTATTTTTCATAATAATTATAAAGACTTATAATGCATCGATTAGAAAAAAAGACATAAAAAATCCCTTACAATACAGAGGCATCAAAGTAATGAAGGGCTTCTGTAATATATCAGGCTTAGAACGCGCAGGAAAGTTAAAAATAAATCATAATTACTTGATTCTTAAATAAAATTTGTTTTACATGAATATAAATATCTGTTTTGAAAAATACCGCGATCAATAAAAGTGACGTGGATAACTAAAGCACGATATACTGAGTGAGGATATCATTGCCGAGTGCCGACCCTAGCTGTCTGGGTGTGGGTTGTCCGATGGCACAGAGGAGTGTACCAACACCATTAATCACCTTAAAAATGAAAATTATAATTTGCTTATCTCTTTTGGTAAGATAATGATAAAAAAATTCATTTCGTCCTACAAAAATCTTCTTGTTGTAAGTTTATTTATTTATTTTTTATCAAAGTTAGCTGTGAATTTTTTTTTTCTGCAAAAAATATTTAATTTGATGGTATTTTTATGTGTAATGGTCCAATTAAAAAATTTAAATGTTATATTTTTATTTTAAAAGAAATTTTAATGGATAAAAATGAGTTTTCTTATTTCTTAATCTTGATTATATATATATATATGGATTTCGATTGATTGAGCATATTGGCTTTTTCTTTGCCACCAACCCCACCCACCAATCTTGAAATTATATCTCTTCAAAGGGAAGAGACACATGCTTTGAAGGGGGCAGTCTTAATCAAAGTTTTTCAAAAAGGGATGAAAAAATAAACTTATAAATATCTTGAAAAACACGAATGAAAATGAATAATATATATAATGTCTTATATCTTCTTTCATTTTTTATATAAAATTTTTATTAATTAACTTATTTGAACATAAAATTAAGTACTTAATTAGAAATTTAAATTTGATATTTTAATTAATTAATAATTTTGGAACATAAATGGATAGAGTATGAAATATAAAATGTTGGTATGAAAAATTACTGTCTCCATGCAAAATTGAAAACATAACAAAAAAAGAAAAAGAATGACGGTTGATTGAAGATTGAATGAACAAAAGAAATGATTACGATGGAATAAAATATATCGGAGCCAAAAGAAGAAGAATCAACATATCTCGCGCGAGATATTGGGGATACAGTGGAGATTGACAGGACAGGAATACCCCTAACATATGGTGGGTCCCGGTGTAGTAAGTAAGAGTGGAGTGATGTGACTCCCGCTATGCGAAGCACCCAAAAGCCAATATTATTATTATTTTTTTGCTTTTCCAGTTTCTTGCCTAAACCTTGCTTTATATACAAGGCACGTACTCATACCATCTATTGGCCAGGTCAGGCCACGCGCCTCCTTTTACTACAGAAATAGTACGGGTTATGGGTACGGTGACGGGCTAAAACCTATTATTGAATTTTGGATGGGCTACACCTAGACCTAGACCGCCCTTATCTTCATTTGGGCTTCAAGCCCCATACTATAACCACACATTTCCTACCCACTTCGATACATCATTTCATACACTTTCAGCTTTTGATTTAAGTTATATATTATAATTTTGTAAGACTTTCCTTAAAAAAAATATTGTAATAATGTAATTTCTCTAAAATGCAATGATTTGTCAATGTTCCATTCCATTAGTCTATTTCATTGCTTTCGTGGTACAATGTGGCAAAATTCCTCTTTATCTTCTGTCCTATTACAGTTCCTATGTTTTGTCTATGTGTGGCACTAAACGATTAATTGGTGAAAAAATCAAATCAATTTAATAATAAACTCATTAAAAACAGCGACACTGTAGTAATTTACAATAGCAGGACAAAAAATTTGTTTTCTATGCATCACGTCCAAAAACTAAGTATCCAAAGGTGGATATATGAGTTCTCTCCCCCCAAAATTTGCGTGCCTTCAGGTGTCTCCCTCTCCGCTGCTGCTTACCCACACGGAGATTAACCATTGACCCTGAGATCTAGGTTTCCTTCTACCTTCCCTAATCCATTGAGTATTCTATTCAGAGGAAGCTCCATCTTTTCTCGCTTTTCAATCTTTCAAGTGTATTTTTTTTTTTTATTCATTTCTCATTTTTCAGATCTGTATATTCGTCGATTTTTTCTTTTTTGTAGCGTAATCATGTCCCATAAAATTGATGGGAGTCATTCTTCTGTACCCAGAAGCTCATATGTAGAATTACAAAATCAAAATGATTACCCGAACCCTAGTACCTCGTCCGAAAAGGTGTCTTTTGGTGAAGTTGGCCTTTTGGGATCCAAGGTTGTTGGTCGGGATGATGTTGATGATGATTTTGAAATTGATATTGATAATTATCCGCTTATTGTTGGTGGGGTTTCTAGTAGTGGTTCTGGGATTGCCGGGGCTGTGTTCAATTTAACCACAACGATTATTGGGGCAGGGATCATGGCTCTCCCTGCCACAATGAAAGTTCTTGGAGTGGGTTTGGGGATTGTATTGATAATTTTGATGGGAATTTTGTCAGAAATTAGTGTTGAATTATTAGTGCGGTTTTCAGTTTTGTCTAAAGCGTCGTCTTACGGAGAGGTTGTTGAATATGCAATGGGAAGACCCGCTAAGATTTTGTCCGAAATATGTATCGTAGTGAACAATGCTGGTGTTTTGGTGGTTTACTTGATAATCATGGGCGATGTTATGTCGGGTTCTGTGCATCATATGGGCGTTTTTGATCAATTAATGGGCAACGGGCTGTGGGATCAGCGGAAGCTTGTGGTTTTGATTGTTATGGTGGTTTTTCTGGCCCCACTTTGTTCATTGGACAAGATTGATTCATTGAGCCTGACTTCAGCAGCCTCGGTAGTTCTTGCTGTTTTGTTTGTTGTGATTGCTTTTGTAGTTGCTTTTATTAAACTTGTTGAGGGGGAGATTGATACTCCGAGGATGGGTCCTGATCTTAGCTCAAAGAGTGCTATCTTGGATTTGCTTGTGGTGATCCCTATCATGTCAAATGCTTTTGTTTGCCATTTTAACGTGCAGCCAATATACAATGAACTTGAAGGTCGCTCTCTTCAGAAGATGAGCCAGATAGGAAGAATCACTGCTGTTTTATGCATCTTGGTGTATTCTTCAACAGCTATAGCAGGCTATCTATTATTTGGGAAGGACACAGAGTCTGATGTACTCACTAATTTTGATAGGGATCTTGGAATTCGGTTTAGCTCAGCCATAAACTACATTGTCAGGGTTGGCTACATTCTCCATTTGATACTTGTTTTCCCTGTTATCCATTTCTCCCTGCGACAAACAGTGGATGCTTTGGTGTTTGAAAAATCACCTCCTCTTTCAGAAAGTAGGAAGAGATCTGTGTGTCTGACAGTGGTTTTGTTGGTCATTATATTTATAGGTTCTACCATGATTCCAAACATTTGGACGGCTTTTAAACTCACCGGGGCAACAACAGCAGTTTCATTGGGTTTTATATTTCCATCTCTTATTGCATTAAGACTAAGTCATCAGGGCGGTGGATTGAGCCATTTGGAATGGTTTCTTTCGTGGTTGATGCTGGTATTAGCGGTGATCGTTAGCATAGTTGGAGTCATTGACAATGTCTATAGCATCAAGAATAAATCTGAGTGATTCTTTGCTTAAAAAAGACTATTATAGTACCTTTTTTTGTTTTCTCCTCAGTTATGATAATTAGGCTAGGATGTGCAGATACAAGTTTCAAGAGACCCAGAAAGTTTTCGTGCGATTCAGTTCAGATGTCATTGCACAATTTTACAATGGATTGTTTATCCATGCTCATGCCTATTAGTTTATACAAATGCTGTTGTAACTATTTTATCAAAGAATGACTCCACTGTTGATGAGAATGATTTCGCAGAAAATGTTTGTTCTTTCAAGTCTTGTGTTATCAGAGGTTAGAGACTTGATTCAATTGATTCGCCCTTTCTTTAGTGATTGTTCAATGGTCTATATTTGCATTTGGACATCATGCTATCCTTGTACTTTTGCTCCTGAACCATTGTCCCTCTTCATATCTTTATGACTCCTCTTTTTCTTTTTAACGAATCAAATGTACTTAAAACAAACAAAGGAAATCCCTGCATAGAACTGCAGACACGCCAATTTTTTTCTTGTTTTATTTCATCGTATCATCCCATCATAAAATCATATACCAAGTTTTCAAGCCATTTCAAAATCTATTAAAACCACCACTAAATGTGTATATCAGCTGGTGGGGTTACTCTTATTTAATCAAAGATCTTATGTTGGAGTTCAAAAAATATAAATAACTTCGATGGTCATATTTTCAATTTTCCTTTGGTCTTAGGATTGTGCGATGCACATCTAATCCGTTATGTTGGGTTCGCGAGCATTTGGATCCATCCCTTTATGCCCAGTGACCTCCTGTTTTGCAGAGCCCAACAAACTAGAAATGCGTTATGCTAAACTACTAGTAGTATAAAAAGAGATGAATTGTGAATTATCCCAATCCAATTGTATAGTAGAATAACGGATAATTTTAAGAAAAAAAATATAAAGAATATCAAAATGAAAAATTTAAGTTTGAAACAGATATAGAAGACTAGCTTAATATATAACTTGATTATTAGTTTAATCTTATAATTGGAGCTAATTATTGGCTTCACCTTGGCACAAAAAGGCGTCAACTCCTAAAAATATTCATTGTCCATTTTCCTTCCTTATTACCCACGCCATGCTCGATTAACCTTCTTTTTTTTTTTAATTATTTGACCAAATTAATAAAAATAATATCAAGAGCACTTATTAGTATTATATATCTATTGTGTGAATGTTACTTTTGAGTTTATATAAACATGCATCATATATTATATTCCTACCAAAAAAAAAAAAAATACATTTATTAATTTAGCTTGGCTTATGATAAACAAGGAGGGAGCAGAGCAGGCCGGTTAGGCAAAGGCCAACTTATGATATCTTAAAGTATTGCGTGTGCTTGTTTGGAATATTTGATTTTAAGAAAGAATTATGCAACTTTTTGTGCTCGCAGGTAATTGATAATTGCTTCCTCTGCGCGGCATGCGCCATCATAACATAAACAAACTAGTAAACCATCTTAACCATAAATACTTTTGTGTTTTTTGAGTAAGTTTGCTTCAGCCTCGCAAATCTGATGCTTGTGATTACCCATAAATTAACACAATAAACAATCATAAATAAAATAATTTAAAGATAGAGACTTTCTTTCTTTTTTGGTTCATTCTCATTACTCCTAAATACATTCTTCGTGGGGTGACATATTTATATATTTATTTTCATCTTCATCTTATATGTATATTCACATGTGAACAGTACTCTAAGGTCTTATTCATTCCGCCCGTGAACCTTTTATATATAATAGGTTCAAATTGTAATTGAGGGGAAGTGGAGCATGTGGATGTGGAGCCAAAGACAAATTTGTGATGGAACAAAACTATATTATTATTATTTGTAATACTAGATTTACTGAAAAAGTGGTTTGTCTTGTAATGCCTTACTTTTTGTTTTTTCTTTCTTTTTCCAATTTGTAGAAAGAAAGATGCAGCATTAGGTTTTGGAAGTAAATGATTTCTGAAGGAAAAAAAAGAGAGAGAATAATCTTATGAAGAAACCGACACCGACACTGACACTAAATGCTTGTTGAATAAATCCAATCCCTCTAAAATTTAAACAGTTTGGGCATATAATATTTTTATCCACTCCTCAAAAGTAAAGCTTGAGACTTTGATTTTAAAATTAGTATATTATATGATCGATGTGGGAAACCATTATTGTAGAAATTAGACTCAAAAGAGTTGAAATGTGCAAACTAAGACACAAAATTCAAAGTCAACATTAATGTTTTACGTCAACTTGTTTAATAATCATACTTTGCCAATATAGATAGATAACTATGTCTGTGTCACAAATTGTTTAATTAAGCAATGAATTTATTATATAGGCAGTGAGAGAAGAGAGGGGTGAAACAATCCTTATCCTTTATGTCCCAAATTTTACGTTTTCTTCTCTTCCGAGCATTCTTGGTACGTACATCAGATTCAGTCGAAAATTGCAAGTCGGCCATATTACTCTTTAGGGTGATTTTCACTTTCCAAAAGAGAGAGTGGAATAACCAATAAAGGTAGATCTCGGAATGAAGTGTCAAGTTATGGGGAAATCAATCAATCATATGTTAATTCATAATGTTTGGTAATTAGTACCAACAGAATGGAGGAGGGGTTTGCTTTTAGTTTAACCAAAGTTCCTACCGTGTTCGACAAAATGCGTGAATGACCTGCCCCTGCCATATTGTCCAAGTTTGAAAACTCTCGGCACTTTCCACTTTCCTCTCGACTGTATACACAAAACAAGTAGTTGGCGCCCCGCGTACGACTCTTTTCCGTGGCCGTGATTGATGGCATTACATTTCCGCATGGAATGCTTTGGTCTCACTCCTCAAAGTTTGATCACACTTGGCCTAGTTTTGGAGGGAACGTGAACGTGGGGTTGCATGCCCCACGCACATCCGCACTTTCTTTTTCTTTAGTCTCTCTCAAGTTTCAACCAATTCCCAATTTTGTAGAAGTCTAAGTCGCTCTCGGACTTAACCACTTTCCTTTTTCAGTTTTTCTTCACTCTCCCTACTTTATATATCTCCCTCTTTAAGACATAGTACACAGGCACAGATACATTGCTTTAACTCAGCAGCCATGGATTGGTTCTCGTGGCTTTCCAAAACTGGCCTTGAGCCCTCCCTAGTTTATGAGTATGGCCTGGCTTTTGCTCACAATGAGCTCGAAGAAGAAGACATAATTTACTTCAACCATGAATTTCTGCAGAGCATGGGCATCTCCATAGCTAAGCACAGGCTTGAAATTCTCAAGCTTGCAAGGAAGGAGAGAGGAAAAAGACCACGTCCTGTGGCAAAGCTCATCGTGGCAATCAAGAGGACAAAGAGGAGCTTAGCTAATTACATTCGGACATTCTGTCGCCGAGAAGAATCAGCTCTTGTGGTTGTGCCAACGAGGCCTAGTGGTTACGGGACAAGATGGAAAGATTCTTTGTTGAAGAGGAACAAAAAGATGATAGCTAAGCAAGAGAGGCTCTTGCTCACAAATGGAAGTTCTACAGTGGTGCCTGGTCTGCCGGGTCTTGATGGTTTTTCAAGTCCTATGGTGTACAATGTTCGGAAGGAGGAAATGGTTGAAGGAGATGATGATGGGTATTGGTCAGCTGCTGTTGAAGAGATCAGGTGGGATACCATGTTCCAGGACTTAAAACCAAACTGAAAGTTTCCATTTTTCTCAAATTTTTTCTTTCTTGTTAACTTTATCCATGATTCTAAATCAATTGGTGAGAGATGGGGTTTTTGGGTTCTTCCACCAGAGAGATTTGATTGTATTTCTTACAGATTTTTGTTACTCTTTTCCAGTAGTAGTGGGTCATGCAGATGGGTAACTTTAGCACCTGTCGGCTTTAGTAATGAGATTGTCTCCTTTGCTTTTGTATGTTCCTTACCTTTAGCATTGATGGGGGAAAAATGATTTAGATTAGCGAGTCTATGGGGGGAAACAATGATTGCGGTAGTTGTTTAGATCTGTAGCAGAGAGTACATAATTTCAAGCCCATGTAATTGGGGCAGAGTCATGTGGAGTGAATTGATGCATTGTATTATCTTCTTATGTTAACAATACTAATTATCAGAGTATATTCAATACTACTTTGGCAATCTTGTCTTTTTTTCTTTTTTTTCCTCCATTTAATAAGAAGAGACCTTGCCCCAGAAACCCAAAAAACAAGAAGTTATTGTTATAGCTGATTGGATGCATCATAAATTGGAGAGGGGCATTCTACTATGCTGCTGAGGCAGGAAATAACCATATTCAATTGGTTCTGCAGACTTATATACCAATAATTTGGCAAGTTAATGTAGTAAGACATTGGTCAAGTCAAACAGAGCAATACCTCTGGAAATGCCAAACCTGGATCCTACATAATAAAGCTAATTAAAAAAAGGCACATTTAGGGCATTTCAATTTGTAAATCCTGTTTTAGCACAGAATATATGTATTTGTAGGCACTCATTTCTATCTTGGTGAAAAATTACACGACAACATAGAACATGTTCCCGCAATAAATATATCTCAATTATGGAAACAACATTATCAGTTAATACTTACAAACGGCATCTTGATATTGATATTTCACTGACAGATGCCTTATTTGCGAACTCACTAATCTACTACCAATATCTCGATTACATTCTTAAGAGCCACAACAGAACATTTATAGTTTCTCCACAACTGTTTCCAGTAACATGTCCAAAACTATACAAACAGCAGCCTAATGCTCGAACAGTTTTCAGCATAACATGTAAGAAGCCAAGCATTTGCCATAGTAGATGCATCATTCATGCCACTTATTGAAGAATGCCTCCCAAAAATTGGTATGCGTTTTGTACCCAAGAGAAAAATCTTCCAATCATCATTCATTTGAAGTTTGGGGGAGACGAAATGAACCCCCGGCATAGAGCATTTGGTAGACTGGGCATATTCTGATAGTCAAAACTACACTCAAAATGCTGCCCAGTCCACAAGCGCCTGCTAAAACCAGGAAGGTCAGGCCAAAGCAACTTCCACCATAGCAGGTGGAGGATCCTTGCTTGGCAGCTTCTGCATCGTATACATAACCAGCAAGCAAAGCTGAGAAAAGCGTTGCACCAATTGGACTGCCTAACAACATGACACTGCTAATCACACCAAAGTGTTTCAGACCAAATAACTCAGAGACAGTTGGCATCATTACAGAATATTGAGCCCCAAGACAGATACCAACCAAAGCCGTTGAAACATAAAGGGTCCCATTAAGAGCAAATGCATAAAGGATAAATGCTACGACCATAATAACTTGTGTACATGTAATCCAAAATGTTCGAGGTAGTGTCTTTGACCTGCCAAAATGATAACCTCATCAGTATATGCCAAAACCAACCAAGGATGGTTAAAGTTGTTCTGAGAAGTTAAGATTACAACAATTCAATTTACAAGAAGAAATTGCAGGGTGGGAAGCCCTTTCTACAATTCGAAAACTTTTTTGAGAGCGAGATAGGGCAAGTATTGTACCAGTTTAATGTAAGGTCAGCAACTGTTTGAAACCGTTCAACAAAAATGGAAAGGTGCTAATGTTTTGTTGGCTATAATCAATCAAATGGTATACCTGACAAAGTGTTCAGAAACAGCACCACCACCAAGACGACCAACAAAATTGCAAAAGCTGAAGACTGACAACAATATGCTTGTATTTTCAACACCGAAAGCAATTCCAATTTGAGCCAAATTATTGATAACTGTTATTCCTGTACCAACCCCAAGAAAAAAACAAACAATAACAAGCCAGAAATCAGCCTTGACTATAGCTTCACCGAACTTGAAATCCTCTCCCCTCTTAGGTCTCCTTTTCTTTCTTACTGCTCCCTCCCCTTCAGCAAGAAGTATCTGAATATATTCATATGAAGCATCCTCGTTTTCATAAAAGCTTCCAAGAGACAGATCTGACGAAGATGGCATCAATAATGGATCGTTCTGAGTTGAATCATCATCTCCTGATACCAACTGATCTGAAGAACCATCCCATGGCCTATTTTTCCTTGAATTGGCAGGAAATAGTGTCATTTTGGCAGGAATTGCAAGGGGGGTCATCATAAGTATTATCATGATGGCAATGAAGGAGTAGGAAACAGCATCACTTATAGAAACCAAGTCATTTAATAGGGTGGCTCCAACAAGAAAGACAGCAAGTAAAACACTTGTAGCCTGTGTAAAAATAAAATGGACATGCACTGCGGAGTCCTCCCCGGAAGGAGTACAAGGCTGAACGAAGTACATCAAAGCTACACATAAAACAGGAATCCCAAACGTAAGGAACAACAATAGTCCCGAGGTAGATCCTTTCAGCAACACGCTATATATCAATGTATACACGGCCGCACTGATCCCTACATAACCTTTTAGAATTCCGGAAACAGTGCCTCTACTGAGAGGGAAGTTCCTCATGTTGGTAATAAACACAGCTGAATTAAGCCATGTACAGCTGTTAGTGGCAAGACAAAGTGTGAGCCATAACTGCCAAGCACCAAGCCATGGAAAGAAGAGGTGAGTCACTCCAGTGCCAGGACGAAACAAGGAAGAAGACCTAGGACAAGCCATTCAGTAAAGCACAGAAGTAGCTCTTCCATATTATTTGGAAAATGAGTCAATAGGACAACCAATAGTTAATATTCTAAGAAAGAAAAAAAAATTGAATGATGTGGCATTTGCATATTGTCAGCTTATATGTATTTGTTGTCATGTTATTTAATATCTATGATATTGGACACTAGCAAAAGCTTCATAAAGATAACTGAAAAATTGAATAAAATTTCTTTTGTATGTGTCAGTCACGCTGTTGTGAAATAATGTCAGATCAAGCTCTATGCTCATGGGATTGACTAGGTCTCACCTTCCCTTCATACTTTCTATCCCCAAGCTTCCCAATTATTCTAAACCATATCATATTGGAAAATTTATACAGGTACGCTTTCTCCAACAGTTCCATTCTAAGAAAAGGATTTACTGCTATTAGCACAGTGAACAGTTTATCAAGTTTGTGACTGAAAAGCGGAAAAATCAGACCGTCAGTAGCGCAATGTGATGGAAAAGATCTCATTGAAGTGAAATAAACTGGATAAGCTTTTAACATCTGTTGGAGAAACAATCGAGTTCAATTTGGGGACTAAAATTTGAAAATTTTTCGAGCAAGAGAGAGGAATGGGAAAATGATGTAAGATACTTGCAATAAAACGTTTGAATTTATCTGAGCAATTATCCAAAATAAAATGATCAGCAACAGCGTGAAGAGGATCCGTAAAAGAACATATGTAAAGCTGTTCACTTACGAGTACATATGGGATGGCGGAAAGAGTTTTGGAAACAGTAAGCCAGATAACTCCATAACCCAAGAAACAAAGCAGAGCACCAACCACAAGGAGAGTCCAAGGAGGAAACTTGTTGCATGCCATACCAGCAAGAAGAGCAAAACTTTCCCCAAAATCACAGGCCACACCAAGTATAGTCACCTGCTGTTGGTTGAGATCCAGTACGGATTTGAGTGTAGAGGAATAGAGGGGAAAGGTGCCGGAGTTGCCAGCCGCAACTAGGACCCAAACTGCGGCTGCAAGACCCACCCATGGTGGCCGGGTTCCAGCTTTGAGAACTATCCTAGGCATTTGCTATTGCAGAGTGGTTCTTGTGGTAGCTGATGGACCTCGTCCAAAGGAAAGTAAGCAACAAAATTCAGGCGAAGACTGCAGAAGAAAGTTTGGTTGGAGGGGTTGGAGGGAAAGTTAAGTAAAATCCTTTTCCTAGCTCTCCTATTATTTCTCTCTCAAATAAAAGGAAAAAAAAATCCAAATGGTTAAATTATTTTTTATATTTATTCCTCACCTATTGTAAAATTATAATAGCAAACTAAGTTATTCCTCTTCTCTCATTCCTTCTCGTCTGGCTTATAAACCAAGTAAGGGATGGCATCTCTCTATAAAAATCTCTTGGGAGAGATGTTGAATTCTTAAAAAATTAAATAACCAGAAGCAGTGCAGTGGTCTCTCTCCAATGGTTGCTCTGGACGGCTTCCACAGAAAACCAAACACTTGTTAGTTCCAAGTACAAAGTAGATGTCGACACCACATGACGGATCCAACTTTTTTTGTTGGCAGTCAACAGCTAGAATGTATTCAGGAAAGAATCTCAAATCTCAAGTGTATACAAGTCACGAGTTTGTCAAACAAATGGACCCACTGCATTTTGTGTTGTAGTGCTAGTGCTTTAAATCTGATGATGTAGATAACCATTTATGTTTTAGTTATTTGTAGCAGCTAGGGTTGTTGATAATTTGACTTAAACCGCATTAAATTCATCAAACTAAATTATATCATACTGAAATTAATTAAATTTATTAAAGACAGTTTAAATTAAAAACTAAAAAGGCACTTACGTGAATTTTTATCAATTTTTGTTGCGAAGAATATTCTACTACTACTATGGTACAGCAGTACATGTTATCTGTCCAGTATGGTATGAAAATGCACAGCCCTCCCATTGAAAAGAGATATCAGAAACCGCTGCTCAAGACAACTGGATTCTGTATTGTGTGGAGATGGAGATCGCTTGCCGAGACGGGTGACAGGCATATTGGCTCGAAACGGATTTGGAGTTAGCGAGACAGAGGGAATTCGTTCAATAATTTTATCAAACATGTGGGAGGCAGTCAAGTGGTCTCAAATCTCAATTACCAAATTCATTATGTCTGCTTCCTCCAGACACGGAGGCACATTGCCTTTCATTTGTTTACACCTATCCATCCCATTTCACAAGCACAACCTGCACTTGTCGTCGTCGTTTAAACCTCTAAGGCATACATTGGTAACATGGACCCTGCGTCACCTATATAACAATACTAGACACATGCACAGAATAGGATTTTATATTCATGAATACCCCCACTTGATCATGAAAATGTAAGAGGGGGATGAAGATTCATATGGAAGTTCTAAGAGCCAAATTCATTGTTTAAAAGAGTCATAAATGTTTGCTTGAACCTAAAATGTCTTATAAAATAACTCTCGAGTCGACTTTGCATGTTTGCAAAACCTCAATCTTATGGTGTTGGACAATGATTCACCATTAGAGTAGGAATTCTCAGACATTTCCCGCGTGATGTTCTAATCAAAACCCAATTTCTCCTAAGCTATAACTATAATAGATAGATTCTCAATCCCATTTTCCAGCCTGAATTCTTCAAATGTGTTCGACAAATTGGTATCTAAGAATCTTTCAGAGCCAGAATAGATTCCCAATTCCAAGATTGTCATAAAAAAACTTTCAATTCCAGCAATGACAAAGAACACATAAATCTTAAAAGAGAAAAGTAATTAAACCAAGAACAAAATTCATTTATGTGTCAATATTTCTAATACTCCAATTCCAAACATAGAAAGTATCAAGAAAGATTATTTACAAATGTACCTCAAGACTTAGCATCAATTATTCTATTCCCTACGGCAAAAATGTTCCAAGCCCCACAAGAATAGCTATACTATACTTCAGAAAGGGTCTTGATTCAGAGAACAGAATAATTTCGGAAAGAATAAAGAATAAGGAAAAACTTTCCGAGAAAATTCACAATTATTCAGATTTTGACACGATCGATAACCGGCTCGGCCGGGGTTGAAAACCTTCACGACGTCGTTGCTGGTGCGACGAGGGTCTGATCAAAGTGGTTAAAGCCCTTTTGACCAATTCACCTTCAACCCCTCCAATCCTTACCAGAGAGTTATTCATCGCCGATCTCCGAAGATTGAGACTACTACTACTCGAATGGCACGACGTCATTTGACTCTGATGCTGCTGACGAGGATGGCGATGATCACCGAGCCGTTTGTGATAGGCGCAGCGGAAGGACCCAGGGTGCGTCGTAGGGGAGCACATGCACGTCCTCTTCTGGTTGGTCACCGCATTGCTCCTCTGCTTGGTCACGGACATCGAACGGCCCGGCGAGGTTGAACGGTCGATTGGGAATCTCAGGGAGGACAACGACGACGACGCCGGAGACACTGGACGTCCATACGAGTTGGCGCGAGTGGGCGAGGAGGAGCGCGTCAATAAATGGGAAGAGTGAGGGGAGAAACTCGAGGTAGATGACGCAAACGGCGGCGATGTCGACGACAACGGCAGCAATGGTCCGCGCAACGCAGGCATATTGGAGGGTCTTGTCCTGGTTCTTGAAGAAGCCATTGTTGTGGCGAGAGAGAGAAAATGAGCGAAAGTGTTTAGAGTGAGAAAGAAAGAGATTTGTGTAATGATTTTCTATTTCTTTGCTAATACGGCGCTTCGCTTCGCTTCAGCCTTCAGTCTTCATCTAAACGGTTGCGCAAACAGAGGCCAAGGAAAGCCGAGTTTATATAGGGCAGTCTGAGGGAGATTTGGTTTAATTGTAGTTATCATTAAGTAGCCAATGGTTAAAGCAGAATCTGGGGGTGTGTATGGTTTGGATTTCGGGTCAGCACGAGAATCTATGGGTAGAAAACATCCGTCGTCCACGCTCCTTTCTACCACCGTGTACTGCACACCTCAGAACATTGGTTTTATATGATTAATTTGAATGAAAATTATTTTTACACTTAGTAAATATAACGTTTTATTCAATATTTACATATAATATAAGTCAAATATACAAGTGTGCGTATGATGAGTTAGAATTAAAAAAAATTTCCCATCAAATTAACATATTATTGTTTTGTAAAATTTTGGATGAATATTTGACGCTTTTTGAGTGCACGCGAGAGAAATGAGAGTCGGGAAGTTTCTGGATGGGAAATATCTTTTGGTCAATACAGTTTGGAGTTACTTACAACCTATCCCAACCGAACCTCTGTTTTTGCTCGCATTATTCAAATGATATATATTAATTTATTTATTTGGTAATTATCAATTTAGCATATATAATAGTGATATTAGTTGGACATTATCTTTACATGTATGGATATGGATTTTATATACTCAGTGTTAATACAAGATAATAAACTAGAATATATAATCTTCACAATTATTTTTAATGGAATGGAAAGAGGGGAACAATGAAAAAGAGGCGTAAGTGATCGGAAGCAGGGCAGCTGGCCCTTGTTGTCGGTGGTGTGACGGCACACGGTATTTCAACAAACTTTGGGCGGTTAAAGCAGCCGTTGTTTCTTGCTGCTAGGAATTTTCTTGTGGCCTTGTCGTTATTTTGTTTTTTTTTTTGTCTTTTTGTGACTTGACGTGCCGGCCTAGCATAGGAAGGCGCTGCAATGAGTGCCACGTATTATTTTCTTGATGGTTATAGTTCAGTTATTTTTGTCATTTGTTGATAGTTTTAAAGACCTGAGACAGGCAACGTGGAGCGATCACAACATTCTGCTAATCTCATGTCAAGAGGATGAGGATGAGGATGTCCATGTCTGTTCCTTAATACGCCTTGTGAAACTTTGATTATTCTTAAAACTAAACTAGCAGTCTCTGTAGTAAGTTTACAATAACAAGAAGCAAAATCCCATAAATTGGCCTCTTGAAAAGTAAATGTCAAAAATAAAATTGAAAAAAAAAGAAAAGATTTTTACTTGATATGATTAAAACTATCATAGACAATAATTCAAGAACAAAAAAGAAACTGACAAGTATCTAAATAAACAAGTTCTTCTTCCACAACTGAAATTTGATCTAATCCAAAACTGCTAGCTTAATCCTAAATAACAAAACATGAAGGTTACTTATATATCATCAGCAAGATCATGACGCCACGCTAAAGCTTATCCGAGTCCCGTATTTACTTCGGAAAGCCCTTTGGATCAGAAACCAAAGTATCATTTCAGCATGCAATTTAAACTATAAAAAACTAAGAAATAGTATAATTTACTACCTCCCTTATTGGCTTCTTGACACTAGGAGTTGCGCTTGACTCCATATCAGCAGTCTCGGAAAGAGTTAACTGCTTGATACTGTCAGTTACATTCAAGGGCATGGAATTGGTCCCATCTTGGCTAGCTAAATTTCTAGCCTGTTGAGGACACTTAGTCACGGTACCCAGATCTTCGGCAACAGCAGCTCTGGATCCATTGCCTGGAGTTGATCCTGCTGTTTTATCCATCAAGCTGACAACTGAGCCAACATTTTGACAGCAGCACTTAATAATGCAGATGACCTTGATTTCGCCTGGAAACATAATTGAGAAATTAATATTTCATCCCCAAAACAAGAGGAAAACTTTCTCAATGCTAAATTTTCCAAGTACAAAGGAAAATGCTTAAAATACCTGCTGAAGCTCTGTAGCAATTTCATGGTATATTTCCTTCAATTCTGGCAAGTGTGATTCTTTCATGGCTTTGATCAATCATTTGAAATCAACATAATCTAAACAGTTGGAACCTTATACTACATTGCTTTCTCATTATTAAGTAAACCCCTCAAAACTCACCAACCAAGGAACTCTTCTATATTGTACTAGATTGTTTGTTTGATTAATCTCTGTTCTTACGTCCAACTTCTCTAGGAAGAAAAGGTGACAAGAAAATAGTATGTTACCCTTTCGTACACTTCTTGGAATTCACCTCCACTTGGTTGTCCAGTCTGTGCTGTTGAATCCAGAGAAGGTGCTACAGATATTAGTTTTTTTTCCAACAGAAAATGAACAGAGGCAAGTATAAAAGTGATTTAGAGGACATTATTTCATCAATCATAATGATTATATTCATGTCATGTGATCATAATCTATCTTCCGACATGCAAACTTTCATAAACTATAACAATATCTCTCCTACTGTCTATCTGTAAGCTGGGAAAGTGGGAAACTCAGGCCCTTTGGAATAAAACCTTTAAGAAACAAAATTTAAGAGTTAAACATACATGATAGGAATAACAAGGCCAATAGTTAAAAGTACATGAATGTAGCAAGGACATTACTTAACATTCTAGATAATTTTTCCTTTACAGTCCAATCAAAGCATAAGAAAGCCATTAACTGACAGGAAGGAAAAAACACAGAAAATACTACTTGATGTTGTGTCTGGAAGGGTTCCTTGCGATTGATTTAATTGCTTTTGTTGATCAAGTACATTTGGCTGCTGAGTTGAGCAGCCTGATGCTTGGAGGCTTTGCTGCTGCTGCTGTTGTAGCTGTGGAGGCTATAACTGAATATGTGGCATCAACTGCTACTGTGAAGCCTGTGTCTGTGATTGCGGTGCTCCTGATGCAAACATATTTTATGCACTTTGTTGTGATTGTTGTAGCATGTGTTGAGAGTGTTGGGCACCTTGCATCCCTTTGATTCCAGATTGAGTTCCAAGCAAATGCTGCAGCTGTAGCCCAGCAGCATTACCTCCTGACTGTTGTTGATGTATATCTGAAATGTTGTTTTGCTGATTTACTAGCTGTTGCTGTTGCGGGTGCTGCTGCAGATTTGTAAGACTATTCTGCTATTCAAGCAACCTCATCATCAACAGCAGAAGCTGATGCAGTTGTGATTGTAAAAGAAACTGTTGACTTTGTAACTGAAAAACAATGTGCTGCTGATTCTGTGACTGTTGCTGCTGTTGTTGAGGAACAACCTGCTGCTGCATTCCTATCATTTGTCTCTGCGAACTGGCAAACATATTACGAGGTATCCCCTGCCCAATAGTGCTCCCTACTGTATTTTGTCCAGATGTATTCTGGATGTTGCCCTTCTGGCCAACAACGTTTTGGATGGGAGTCTGGCTTAAATTAGATAGAGGCTGTTGTCGTGATGGGGGCCTATTAGCCAAATGATTTAGTATGGGATTGTCCTGGATTGTGAACTTGAGACAGCATACGGAGTCCCATTCAAGTTTCTATTTCTTTTAATCCGTGATCCAAGTCATAGGAACCAAAAGAAAAAGGAAAGCTAATATGAACCACAGCAAAAAATGAGCAATAATCAAGAAAATGAAGGACAAGATCAAGGTGTATGGACAATGGAGAAACAAACTTTTCAGTCCCAACAGCTTGAGTGGAGAGCAGATGTTTCCACTGTCAGTTTCTCCCGAATGCAGAGCTTCAGCTAGAATTACATGCAAATAATGACTACAACTAAAAATAGAGAGAAGAAAATTACTAAATGAACAGCCACAGGATACCGTTTCGTTTCCATTCAAGAGTGCAATTAGAGGAGAAAATAATACAAGAGAGTATGTAAAAGATACAAACAATGATCTTTTTCCAAATTTCACAAAATGAAAATATATCACCCTATCTCTAATCATGCATGCTCTTTAATGCTAGTCTCCGATATGGGCATATTTTCCTTAGACGTCTGTTAAATATGCTCAGATCAGATGAGATGTTAAAAGAAAGCATAGTTCATCGTACAAAAGTCAAACCTCTAATTTTCAATCAAACAGAACATGGAAAGTGTTCTCGCCTTCTTAATATCACATACGTTCACATTTCAGACTCATAGGAAACATACAAGCACATGCACAGCTTGACCAATATTTGACTTGTATGAACATTGTCGTCCTTTAAGACCCTTTGACTTGGTCAGCATTCCGATCAGTAATTTTGTTACTTAAAACGAAAGATAATAAATGGTGGCCCGATCATCATATAAAGAAAAGAGCAGACCTAAACAAAAAGATAATCCATTGGCAACACATAAAGAACAGACACCGCAACATGATAGATAACACTACCGACTATCAATGATCGTAAAGAAGCAGATGCATACAGAGAATGAAAACAAAGAGCAGTCTTGTGTTACTCTTAATTAGATTTGCATTACCTCTCTCAATCTCAGGGATTTCCATTTCTTCCCTATCTCCACTGGATTCTCGCAATTTTTTTTTTTAAAATAGAATTACCAATATATATATATATATATATATATATATATATATATATACACACACACACTATTTTAACTTGCATAAATACTACAAGTGGGGTGGGCCAAAGGTCCTTGGGTTAGGACAACAGTTTGGATAAACCCTCAATTGAGTTGGTCCATTGTTTAAGAACATCTTTAAGATCCAAAATAAGTTATTTTTGTAAAAAATTAAATTAAATATGTTTTTTTTTTTGGTGTAAAAAGCTTGTTTCTGTGAACCTTTCATTTGTTTTATTGATTAAATAGATAGATTGCTTTAACAAGATATTATAATAACTAGTCAACTCAACTTGTTATATATAAATATAATCTGCATTATTGAAGATAAGGATCTTGAAATTAAGGGTAATATTCATAACAAAGGCAGAGTTAACCAGAAGTACTTTCATGTGGATAATGCTTTACCTAAAATTTTAAAAAAATGGAGCAACATTTATTATAAAGAAACTGTTATAATATTTAATATTAGCCCACGTACACTCACAAAAAAAAAAATAATAATGATAATAAAATAAATGTTTAGTAGATATATATCCCACAACATGCCAATTGGGATTTTAATATCAATTACAATCGAAGAAAAATTGCTTCATTCAAAACCAGAGCCAAAATTTTAAAAGAAATGGCAACAAGAAGACCTATATATGCAAAGCCTTTTTTTTTAAAAAAAAAAAATCCATTTCTCTCCAGAAGGATCACTGAGTGTCAATGTTGGTGAGTCCAACAATGCGACTGCAAGTATACACAGAGCAGAAGGCTTGCAAGGTCATCAATAGCAAGAGCATGATGGCTGCTAGGAAGGTCAAAAATTGCCACGAACCAAACACATAACTCTTCATAAATTTCCAAGCTTTGACCTTCATTCTTCCATTATAGTACTTATTGACATCTTCAATGGTCTTATCCAAGAATGGCACTCTTGTCAATTTCACGGACTTGCACATCCCATTCCATAGATCGGCCACTTCTTTATCACTCTTCAAGTGGTTCAGAATAATCCCTTTTTCTCTAAGCACCTTAATATCATCCTCACAGTCTATAATCCCATTCATCATTTCAGTGAAACGGGCTACAACTAAAGGCCCTGACTTAGTTGATGCTTCATATGCAACTAATTTTCTCAAGAACACTTCAGTATTGACATCTAAACCAATTACAGGAAGGTAAAACGCACATTTTTTCTCGTCAAAACTGATGCTTGATATGCATCCATTAGTGGGTAAGAAACGAACCCCACATCTTAGGAGTTCTGAAACAGAAGGGATAGTGATTTCTTCCACTAAGGGTGGCTTGTTAACGAGACTATTTGAGCTTGAACCTCCATTTTCTGGTTTTTCTTCATCATCTTGAGATAAAAAGTACTCAACGGGTTGTTTTAGGAGTTTAAATCCAGGAAGATTGGAAATGATTTTCCAAGGCAACTTAACTATGACTTTCATAGGTCTAGATAGTAGTACCTTTTTCATCAAACGTATTGGACCTTTGTTTAATTTTGAAAGCAGCTTCCAGAGCTCACTTAGGAATTTCTTGAGATAGCTCGAGTCCGCAGCTGCTATTTCATCACCATGCTTCTCTTCATGTTCCTCAACTTCAACTATATCACATTGTGGTTCCAATTTTGGTACAATCATGTCATACAAGAAATCTAGCAGATGTCACTGAGAGATTTGGATGTTTGGATAGGCCTCCATCATCTTGAAAGGGGAGATCTCTTTAAATAGTCCTATAAACATCAAGAGGAGCATATCATCTGCTGATTCCAGTGATTGGAATTGGAACTTCAACATCTCTCTTAGCACAATTAATGGGATTTGGTTCTCAAGCATCACTATGTCCCTCAAGATTGCATTATGAGCTGATTTTCTCAATGAATAATCAACCAAGTGAGACATCCTAGAGGAAACTCCAGGTATCTTATTTCCTTCTTGAAAGGCATAAACTTGAAGGAACTCAAGCAAGAATGAGGCATCAACTGCCATCATCCACACCAACGTTTCGCCATTGAAATCCAAGTAATTGTGGTAGCATGCTCGGATTCTTCGCTCTAGCTTTGCCAACTGATGAACGAGATCTTCTAGCTTGAGGCTTTGTAGTTGTTTCTGATACCTTTTTGCTGCAGAAACCTTGTATCTTTCCATCTCATAAAGCTCTGGCCGCCAGTAATGGTAAGGGCCAATTGAAACTTGTTGAGGGACGTAGGAATCTGGATCACTGGCCATAAGAATTTTAGGCACATTGGAGATGGATACGGGAGCTTCATAATCTTCCTCAAGCTCTTCTTCAAGGGTCCTGCGGATTTGAATGACCCATCGAAGCTCATCAAAGATGGGTTTGGAGTCATTTGATGACATTATGGATCTCAAAGAAGACATGACTGCTGTTGCTGCAGAAGTTAATGCAGATTATGGCAATTCTGGTGATGGGAGAGTTGGGAAAATGAAGCTTTTATTGGAATAAATCCATGAACCCTTATGGAGTTTATTTGTTATACCTTTCCAATAAACAACGAGGAATACATTTGTCATACTTAAAATGCTCCAGAATTACATATAAGTCAGTAAACACCAGCGAGGGTCAATTTCTAACTTTCTATAGGTTCAAGTTACCTCGACATAAAGTGTATTGCGGAAAATTATGTGACATCGTCTGCGTTGAATAGGTTAAACGTGCTTGTTTGATATCAGGGAATATCCAGAGCTTGCAAAACTTGTTTTCCTTGTTGTCTTGGTTCCCGAATCTAATCTGACACCTCATTTTTTAATAAAATTTGAAGTGTCTGTTCTTAAAAGAGCAAGATTTACATTCTACCTCACTCCAAGAAAAATAATGGAGACTCACCATTTATCAGATGTAAAATCTTATTTTGCTCTACTCCATTAATTTCTTAAAATTGAATGCTTTGCTTTCTATTATACCCCTTGTTTCCTTTTCTTGGTTGAACTTGATAACAAAAGTAAGTAACTACGTATTACGGACTTGATTTTAAATAGTTTGGAGCTCGCGAGTATTAGTTCCATCCCTCTCGCACTCCAGAATGAAGAAAAAGGAAAAGTTTGTTTCTTTGAACCATTCTTTTGTTTTCTTAATTAAAGAGATTGCTTTAATAAGACGAAATGGTAAAATAATTTGCCATGAAACCAACTTATTGTATACATAATTCAAATACAATCAGCTTTGTTGAAGATAAGGATCTCTAAACTAAGGGTACTTGTCATGACAAAGGTAGAGTGGCCCAGCTCTCCCAACTTGTTAATGCTTTATCTAAAATTTTCTTAAAAAAATTTCTTTGAAAAGCCAGATTCTGCCTGAACGAAAGTGAAAAACTAACACAACATCAGTTATATTATAACCTACGGCAATCAAATTACGGACCACTTTATTTATACAACTTTATTCGTCAAAAAGCTCAAGTAGCAGTACGAAGTAATGTTCATTGTCATGCTGTCG
This sequence comes from Bauhinia variegata, assembly GCA_022379115.2. Taxonomy (NCBI): domain Eukaryota; kingdom Viridiplantae; phylum Streptophyta; class Magnoliopsida; order Fabales; family Fabaceae; genus Bauhinia; species Bauhinia variegata. Next base: position 23,988,153 of record CM039427.1, read on the forward strand.
TTTTTTAATTAATTCTTACGACATAATTGAAAAAAATAGTTACAAAAGAAAAATGTTTAAAATGTGGGACTAATAAATCTCTTATCACTTAGAGCAAGTCGGTTGCACACAAGACTAATATGCACTGTTTTACTTGTCAGAGTAAAGTTAATGTTAACTTTGCGAAGTTTTGGAGTCTTGCTAGTGTAGAGGTAGGTATAAATCCGGCGTATAGTGGTGTGCACTAAAATGGTTTATAACTAAACAAAGTCCATATATCACTATCAGCACAGATTTAATGCTATCCCACTTTGGAACTCAGGAAATGGAAATAGCAAGGATTTAAATCTTCACTTGCAAGAAGCAATGAGATTGCTTCACTTAAGCTTTAGCTTTTGAGCTCCAAACCCTCCTTTCGCGTTATCTACTATTGCAGTTGCCTCCTCATATCTATGGTTCTGCCTTGTCACTGTGTTTTAAGTCACAATAGTGGGTTTTAATCCTTGTTTTACATAATGCTCTAAAAATCAACCATTTCTGAGACACAGACAAAATGGCGCCAATCACTATATTGTGTACTACCACATCCAACTTCATCCCTTTCCTCTTAATCTCTTTATATAATTTCACAGCCTTCTAAGGCTTTCCACTTATGCTTAACATTTCCATATATGTTGTATAAGAATACAGATCCTTATTAACTCCTTTCTCTCCATATCTTTCCACTTTTCCCAAACCATGTTTTTTTGTGTTTGGAATTCAAGCTCATAAAACAGGAGTTGAAACAAAAAAGTATGATCAAGGATGTTGTGTAGATGAGCTTTTGAGAGAATGAGAGAATAAGAGGGTGGTGCGACGGGTTGAGGAGACGAGAAGTTGAGTCTTTTTTTTCCTTTCATTGGGACAAGGGTATTTTTTTCCCTTTTTATTTAGAAGATTGAGGTTAGAAAAGAAAAAGTGTGGAGTGTTAGAAGAAACCATCCTACCACAATGGGCGAAACTGGAAATGGGTCAACAACCCAAGACAAATAAAGTGTATTTGCTGACTATGAAGTGTGTGATGTGAGCATTGAAGTGGGGAAGTGGTTTTCCACTGCCCCTTGCAGTCGCAGCAGCCTTGCTCATTGTAAATCCGCTTAGCGGTGGCCGTCAAGGCTTTCATTTCAAGATCCCAACAAAAAATGGCGGCTTCTCTGCAACTCAACGCGAGACACTTCAGCCCCTCTTTCCAACCATTTCACTCTTCTTCCACCAAGTCCTCCAAACCAAATTTGGTTAGGTGTTCCGCCGCCACCCATTCTTCCAAACGCAGCTACAAGATTACTCTGCTTCCTGGTGATGGGATTGGCCCAGAAGTCATCTCCGTCGCCAAAGATGTTCTCGTCCTTGCGGCCTCTTTTGAAGGTCCGTCCCATGATTCCGCACGCCTTTCATTTGTTTCTCTGCGATTTGAGGTTGAAATTATTCTTTTTTTGTGATTCTATTGGCACTTTCCTTTTCGAATCAAAATTTGAATGCCCTTTTGAAGTGGGCTCTCTTACTTTATATTTGAACGTTCGAAATCAGTGCTTTGGTCATGTTTCTCACTCTAATTTTCTCTTAGCACTTCTAGTCTTTGGTTCGTACTGTTTGTTAGTTTCCCAAAGGGATTCGATACTACAAGACTCCATTGCAGATGAATAATAAGTAAGATAGAGTAAGAGGCCTGTTTACTGTCTCTACCAAACATTTTTGAACTTTATTTCTTATTTAGCTGCCTTGGGCATTTGATTTTGAGAAGCTTTTATGTACCATTATATGCCTTTTTTCGTTTCTTTTCTTTTCTTTTTTAATTTTTTTTTTCTTATGCTAGGGATCAAATTCGAGTTCCGCGAGATGCTTCTGGGTGGAGCTGCATTGGATGCTACTGGAGTCCCACTACCAGATGAGACCCTTGCTGTGTCAAAGGAATCTGACGCTGTTCTGCTTGGTGCGATTGGAGGGTAGCTATCCTTGTACACTCTCGTGTTTAAAAATTGACACTTTGAGTTTTCTCTCTGCGTGTGTGCGTTTTATTTTTTATTTTTTCCTTCTTTGCACGTTCTTCCCCTGGCAAAAATCACCTGTCAATTTTTTTAACTGAAGGTATAAATGGGACAAGAACGAGAAGCGTCTAAAGCCAGAGACTGGATTGCTTCAGATAAGGGAGGGTCTTAAAGTATTTGCAAATTTGAGACCAGCGACAGTATTTCCACAGGTAAAAGTTTTTTATTAGTTTCTTTTGAAGCAAAATCATCTGACAAACAGAAAAATCAATGTGGATAATATTATCTCCCAGAACTGTGTGAATTTAGAATTGGTGACAGGGAGGTTTTGGCTGTCTTATTGTAGAACCAGCTTTGGAAACTTTGCATGATTCTAATGTTTTAATATTATCTTAGAGGATACATTAATGATATCCCTCGACTATTTTGTAATTTTTATTTACCTTTGACAATTCTTTTGATTTATGTGAATTCTCCTATAGTTAGTGGATGCCTCAACTTTGAAGAGAGAGGTTGCTGAAGGGGTTGACCTCATGGTTGTAAGAGAACTCACTGGAGGTCGGTGGGACTTCGATTCTTCTTAAATGTAGTTTTTTTACCCCCTAAAAAAGTTCTGTTCTTTTATTTGTAAGTCTCTGAAACAAACTGAGTCACAACTTAGTTTTGGTTTTATGTATCTAACTGACGTATTTGGGATTAAGGTTTGTTGCTGCTCTTTTGTATTCAGGCATATACTTTGGAAAACCTAGGGGTTTTGGTACCAATGAAAATGGTGAAGAGACTGGGTTCAATACTGAGATTTATGCTAAACACGAGGTACCTAGCTAATCAAAGTTCACTGGATGAAAACTTTCTCGAACGATGTTAAGATATATAATTGTCTAATGTATAATAATTTGTACCAGATTGATCGCATAACTCGTGTTGCATTTGAGATTGCTCGGAAGCGGCGTGGTAAACTTTGCTCTGTTGACAAATCAAATGTGTTAGAGGTACTTATTGTTAGAACTGAATTTTTTTTATGCTAATTTATGTTCTCAAATGCAATGATTGAGCTGCTTGCCTCAAATTGCTTAAACTTGAAAATCAGAAAAATCAATCATGTTGCATGGGAAAAGTTCCTTATATACAATTTTCCCCCCTTTTTCACTTACTTTGGATTATCAAAACTTGAGCACGTTTTGGATGTTTATATGAATAGAAGATGCATGTGGTGATAACATATTTGTATATAAACTAAGGAGTGTTTCCAAATTTCCAGGCATCAATGTTCTGGAGAAGAAGAGTTCAAGAAATCTCAGCAGAGTATCCTGATATTGAGCTTTCACACATGTATGTTGATAATGCCGCAATGCAATTAGTTCGCTACCCAAAACAGGTACTGTCATGGGATACATTAGCGTATACTCTCTTTCATTTCATGTGGAGCTATGCAAAATGTAGATTCACATAAGGAAAAATGTTTGACATGCTGTAATGCCTCATTCTGATGGTGGCAGTTTGACACTATTGTAACAAACAACATATTTGGCGATATATTATCAGACGAGGCTTCAATGATTACCGGAAGTATTGGAATGCTTCCTTCAGCTAGTCTTGGGGATTCGGTACGAAAAATTAATCATCCGGAATTGCAATAAAGATCTTGAGCATATTTGTCAAGTTTATGTTGTGGTGCGTTCCTGCAATTTTATAGGCGAGTAGCATTATCCTTTGACTTGGGTTATTGGACTTTAATTGTTTTAGGGACCTGGGCTTTTTGAACCTATACATGGCTCTGCTCCTGATATTGCTGGACAGGTCGGTTTCTTTACTTGCAATTTTCATTTCTCCTTAATCACGCAACATGCATTACAAAAGCGTAATTTTTTATGTACAGGACAAGGCAAACCCATGTGCTACAGTTCTTAGTGCTGCTATGCTCTTGAGATATGGTCTTGGAGAAGACAAGGCTGCTGATAGAATCGAGAATGCTGTTCTTGACACTTTGAACAAGGGATTTCGAACCGGTGACATACATTCTGCTGGAACAGTAAGCATCTCTTTCTGTCTCCGGACATTAAAATTCAATTTTTTATTGTTGCACTTCGATATATACACATTCAACAGACTAGGGGAGTAAAGTGTACATGGAAGCGAAATTTTGTTTTGTCCTTGGTGAATCTTGATATGTAAGCATGTTCCTGGTGTTCTCAGAGGGAGAACCAAATTTAACCAGGAAAAAGAACGCCATTTGCGATTTGTGCTGATGTTTGGATTATCTGTTTTTGCAGAAGCTTGTCGGTTGCAAACAACTAGGTGAAGAGATAATGAAGTCAGTTGATTCCCAAGCTCCTGCTGTAGTATGAATTGAAAGCTAGGGCTTGGAGATTTCCAAATAAGAAACAATGCTCTGCTTGATCAGTTCTTTAATCTGAGAAGGATTATTATTTAGTTTTCGGCTAATTGAAACTGAACTCTTCTGCGCCAATCTTTAAAGTTATGAATGTACGTTCTTATTGATTTAATGGATGAATCTTATATACAATAATTCAGTAGACTTTCTTATTATGTTTTCTTTTTTTTGTCCCATAAAATATGAAAATCTGAACCAAAAGAATTCATGTCCTGTTCGTCACGCCACTACTTGCGATTTTGGTTAATTGGAAAAAGAAATAATATCTTAATATCAGGAATGTACTAATTTCTTTCTTTTTTTTTCGTGATAAAAGTTAAAACGACATTCCACGTTCTCGTTCCAATTAATACTTTCATTTCACGGCCACGGTTGGAACCTGCAAGCGGTTACGTATATAACCCCAACTAGCATGATCTCCCGCTAAATTGAATCTACTTTTTCTGATTCAGCAAATATGCCAACTAGCTCGAGTACTGCTAAAGCGGGAACCTCGTCGGAAGAAGTCATCCGGCCACCGGCTATGATGGTTTCGGGCGAGCCTAGTGAGTCTTCGTCCTCCTTCTCCTCCGCCTCCTTGTCCAATTTGACCCAAGCATTTCCTTTCTCTTCTGGAAACCCTAGAATCGAAGAGACAAGAGGCGTCATGCATCTTTATCGCGAGGATCCCGCTTCATCATCGACTTCTGATCTTCCTGTAAGATCATTCTCTTAAACTTTTTTGATAATTTAGCTGTAATTTTCGACATGAAACTGATTGTTGGGATGGGAGATTAGAGATTTTCTCCATAGCTATTTAACTACTTATTTAGAGAGCATATTGAAATCGGAAGTTTAATGCAGGTTTGGATTATCAATCCTATAGTTTTTTTTTTTTTTTTAGGTAATACGTCTAATTCAGATAGAATTATGAGATTTATCAGCTAAGATAGTTTGTATTAAGGGCTGGGTGGAGTCGGTAGACTTCAGAACTGACTTAAGCTATCTTCTCTAAAATATAATTCCATGCTTATGTCCTTTCGTTTCTCGGTGGCTTTGTTACCCTTTTCCGTTAGAGAAAAATTAGATACTACTTGCCCCTTAATATGCTATATTCGATTTATCCAGGTGACTCCAACATGTTAAGCCGAAGAACTCTTCTATTTTTTAATATTCAATTTTTGTGAAATACAACTGTTTTTAATTCCAATATATGTCTGTAAAGTTTATTTAAAGAAATTTTAAGCATTTTGTTTGTAGCACTTTCCTTTTGTCAATCTTGAAAAACTTGGACGACTGGATAATAAGAGAGAAACTATCTATTTTTCTTAGGTTGGGCGGAAGCCACTTGTTTGTGTCCTTGGAGTGCCAAATCATATGACGTATGCAGATTTTTGCCAGTTCTGTGCCTCATTTTTTCAGCATATTTTAGAGATGCGGATTGTCAGGTTCGTTTGTGTGATTTTTTTTTTTTTTTTTTCTTTTTGATGATGCTAGATGAATTTCATTTTTGATCTTTATCCTTTTCCTGATTTGCTGTTTTTTTTTTCCCTCCTGGTTTTCTTCCTTTTTGGGGGTTAGAAATGATGGGATGGAGGGCCAATACAGTGTTTTAATTCGGTTTGACAATCAAGAGTCCACAGACAGTTTCTACAAGCATTATAATAGACGCCGTTTCTCATCTTTGGAGGTTTGTTTTGTGTTCAATAACTATTTTCAATCATGGGGCTTATAGTTATTCAATCAAAGCAAATCAATCAATTATTTTGGTGGTATAAATTAATGTCATATAATGTGTTGTTTTATACATAGGTGGAGATTTGTCGCGTTCTTTTCATCTTAGATGTGCTGTACACTGGCTCAATCGAACATGCACAAGCATCTAATACTAGTTCAACTGAACAACCTACTTGTCCAGTTTGCCTTGGTATGTTCCCATATTTATATATGTGTCCTTTTAAGATATTAAATATAATTGCAGTTATGAAAGAATCTGATTTAAACACAATCTAAAGTTTATTGTGCTACAGCAGAATTGAAAATTCTTATTTATTCATTTATCAGTCTATATTAAGTACATGAGTACTTCAAAATAACTAGTCTAAAGAAAAATTTCAAGTATAAACTACTCAACTCTTGCATATGATTTATTTGTAGAGCGATTAGATCAAGACACAAGTGGAATTCTTACCACTATATGCAATCATTCTTTCCACTGTTCCTGTATCTCAAAATGGGAAGATTCTTCTTGTCCAGTAAGTGGCTGTACGGTGATTTCTTGAATCTTGGCTTACTAGTCAGTAGTTTATTAGTATTCCACATTTTTTTTTTCAGGTATGTCGCTATTGCCAGCAGCAAGCCGAAAAATCTATATGTTTTGTCTGCCAAACCACTGAGAACCTCTGGATATGTGTTATCTGTGGGTTTGTTGGCTGTGGAAGGTAAGAACCTATTATACTCCTTCCAATCCTTGTATTTATTTTTTCTTTAAGTGTGTGTGTCAGACCATTTGTCTTCTGGTATTCCTAAGAAAATATTGATTTAGGTATAAAGGAGGACATGCTATAATACACTGGAGAGAAACACAGCATTGCTATTCCCTAGAAGTTGATACACAACGTGTGTGGGATTATGTGGGAGACAACTATGTACACAGACTAATCCAGACCAAAACTGATGGAAAGTTGGTGGAGTTGAATTCGCACTGTGTGCATGCTGACAAGGGGTGTGGAAGTTGCAACTGTGAGGACACTGCCATGAGTGAGGCTATACTGAACAGTAAAGTTGAAGCTGTAATGTTTTCGAACCACTTTAATGATTCTGTAAGTTCCATTTCCCTTGTGTATGAAATCTGATTCTCACAATTCTCTTTTTTCATTTTCCTTTCAGATTGTCAATGAATACAATGAACTGCTTGCTAGTCAACTTGAAAACCAAAAATTAGTAAGTGTATTTTGCATACTAATTGGGCTTCCTTTTAATTAATAGGTTGACATGATCTTGTCTCTGGCAATCTTGGCAAACTGCCTTCTTTACTCTAGCATAAACATATTGGGGTTTTAAAACAAATACAGATTAACCTTTTCTGTTATAATTCTAGTACTTTGAGTCCATTCTACAAGAAGTAAACGAAGAAACTCAGAGAGAAATTTCTAATGCTGTTGAGAAGGCAGTCGTTCTTAAACTGCAGAAGATGCAGTCTAAGGTTGATAGATGTGTTAAAGAGAAGAAATTTCTTGATGATGTAAGTTCCTATCTCTGCTTGATTATCTATTCTGCTTGTTTGGTTTTTCTGTTGTCTCAGCATCTTATTATGAGGGTTAGAAAGTTCCGTGTTGCTAATAATGGAGTGATTTTGTGTTTGTGCCTCTCTGCAGCTCAATGAGAATCTTCTGAAAAATCAGGAGATTTGGACAGCAAAGTTACATGACATTGAAGAGAGGTATACACTCATCCTTTTGTTAATTTTTTACAATATCAAATCCTCCTGGGCTCCTAGCTATGTTGGGCATTCTCCTGATTTGCTCACCCTATATGTCGCAGAAAGGCACATGCTGGTATTACCTTCTTTATTTGGTGTTAAGTAGGTTTAGGGAAATTCCTTTCTCTCCTTTCGAATTATGAATTCATGAATTATTCCCTCATCTACAGTCTCCTTTAAGACGCCATGTAATTGACAAGTTGTGCTAAGGTCTAGAAACTGATGGTTGACAAGCGTTTGTGTTCTTCAGGGAGAAAAAAGCCTCAAAACTGAAGGATGATAAAATAAAGGAGCTAGAAGAGCAGGTTAAGTGCATGCTCCGTTCCCTTTATTTCTTTCTAATTGTGGATGCATCAAAACTAGCCAAACAGGTACTGATACATTTAATGTCTGCAGCTTAGGGAGCTGATGCTTTGTCTTGAAGCTGGGAAGACTACAGAAGTAGAGCATCTATCAGATTCGAATGAAATTAAAGATTGATAGGATCCTGCAGTGGTTTCGAGGCAGGCAGGGAAGAAAGCTAGTAGAGCATATTTTGATGTGGATGAGTTCATTTTATAGCTGATAATATATAATATGTTCTTCACGTGTATATTTTCTCATCGTAAACTACAAATAAATGAACCTAGAAAAATTCTGCCCTCTTTAAACCTAACAAATAAATCAGTTTTTCCTTCCCTTTCGAATTGTACCCCAAAATAAATCAAAAATCAATTCAAAATGTGGGTGTTGTATAATCAAAACTGAACAGGGGAGGATCACGTTTATCGTCGTTATAAAAGTAGTTTCCTTTGCTATAGGGAAAGATAAAGCATAAATTTCTCATCATGATTAAATTACATCGATACTCCCATGACCGTCATCGTGAATTAGGGTGGAGGTAGGGATAAGTATTACCTTCTACAGCTCCCCACTTTACTATCCACCACCCCCAATGCGCGAAATGACTATAATGCCCTTGTAGGTAGAAACAATTCCTCTTGCGTCCTTCCCCACCCCCCATCTCTAGGCGCTAGGCGTTAAATCTCCCTAAACGCTTGTATACAAGCGTTGACTCACTACACAGGTGTTTTCAAATTGCTTGTGAACGAGCGTTTTTTAACTCAAGCATCGTATGGTTATTATCTTCAACGCCTTTGCAAAAATAATTATAACCAACAGACGTTTTTCCATAAACGTAGGAGTAAAATATATATATTATTAAATTTAAATATATTACTTATGATCAAAGAAATATATATATAATAATTTATAATATTTTTAAAATTAATTATGTATATTTTAAAAATAAATATATATTTTTGTAATATTTTTAAAATTATATATATATATATATATATTAAATTTAAAAATATAATATAATTAGTAATATTTTTAATAAAATAAAAATTTAACAAAATATATTATGTAATAAAAATTTATAATTTATATTAATATTATAAATTATAATATATATATAATTTTTAAAAATATATATCTATTTAATTTTAAAAATATTACAAAAATACATAATTAATTTTAAAAATATATATATTTCTTTATATATATATATATATATATATTTGATATTTTTTTTATTTTTTCCTAAGCTTAAAAGGTCATTTGGGAGTAAAATATATAAAAGGGGTAGACTAAAGGGTTATTAAGGATATTATTAAAATTTAAAAAAAATAATAAAAAAAGGATGGCGGATGGTTGGTAAAGGAGGGGGCTGCATAAGAGAATACCCAGGGAAGTAACTAAAACTCATTCTCCATCAGAAACTGTAAGGATTGCACCCGTGTTTGGAATTGCCAGTCTTACCGAGTACTTGGCCATTGCTGGCTGGTCATGGAATCACTCGACAAGAAGGCTTGCATCTGTTTTTTCAAAATATCTTTGATGAGTATAAAATAAAATATGATAAAGAAAAAAAAAATTTGTCTGGTGCTTTCATCTGCATTTAATAGAGAATGTTTCTTTTTTCTTTTTTGATCCGAAAACCAAAACAGATTTTTTTTTTTTTTAAAAAAAATACGCATTCCCTATTACAGTCAACTAATGAAAAATATACATTGTTATCAGAGATGGTTCTGGGCTCTAGGTATTTGTTGCACAGGCTCTGTGGGCCTTGTACCCAAAAGATTGGGCTTAGAAATAGAATATGCATGTTCCCAATTTCCGTCGATGGCGCGGGCGGCAACAAAACATGATCGATTCCTTTCCGTACAAAATTAAGTTTGCAGTTACACATATGATACCATTATTGCTAACCAAGAAAAATCTATAAATAATGGCCCCCACCAAAATTTGGAAGAAATATCTATAAGGATATCTTACTTCCTTCCTTTGATAGATTTTCCTCTCTAATGCTTGTTTCATCATTATATTCTGCTGATCCTTAATTTATCCAGGTAAAAGTCAATTCCTTTGGTTCTGTTCGATCTATTTTCTTCTGCAATTGGAGATTTTCAGTTCCTTGGTTCTCTCTGTTTTTTTTTTCTTATGCCACTTCTTTAGTACATGGCTTTTATGTCCCCATTTTATATTATATATATGTTAGAATGATTCAGGAACTCGTTAATTGTCCGGAAAATTATTTTTCTACCTGAATCTTTCTTCTTAATTTGTTTGTTCTTGGGAGGATATGTAAAATTATTATTATCTCGCAATCCTACTCGTGGTTTTCTGTGATTACTTTGTTGGGTTATGAAGAATTTCGTGCATTTCTTATTGTAATTGAACTCTAATATTTGTTCATATGTCGATATCGGATCTTTCTTTATCCACGCATCATCAATAGAATGCTGAATGAGAAAATCCGGTCGCTTCTAACTCTTGTTTAACCCTTTTCTTGCCATCTTCTCCACCTTTTAGTTGTGGCCCAGATCTGACCGGATTATTGGACATATTTCTCTTTTTAGAAAATGCATGCCCATCGGATTACAATCTCCAATCTGAATGAAGCTTCTTCTTTTTTTTTGGGTTTTAACCAATACTCTTTTACATAATAGATGATTATGATGCAAATAAACTCCATTTCCCTCAGAATAGTAGTGAATGTCCTCAGATAAAGTGATGATCATAATCTCTTTTCATTGAGACAAAAAAGCCAGTGTGATGATATCCTATTATGGTTATGAAGTGAAAGTTCTTATGTCAAATTTTCATTTTGAATCACTTCAGGCTGTTAACCCGTATTTTTCTGTGGAGATTAATTGATGGATTACTTACCAGACCATTTAGTTTGGGAGATCTTGAGTAGGATAAAGAAGAGCAGCGATAGAAACTCATTTTCATTAGTATGCAAACGGCTTTATCATTTAGATAATTCTCAAAGACATTCTCTGAGGGTTGGATGTGGAATGGATCCTGCTAATGAAGCTTTGACTTGTCTCTGCAAAAGGTTTTCTACCTTGTCTAAAGTAGAGATTACTTATGCTGGTTGGATGTCGAAACTGGGAAAACAGTTGGATGACCAAGGGCTTCTCATCCTTGCAAATCATTGCCCTTCTCTATCAAATCTCACCTTGAGTTACTGCACCTTTATCACTGATGTGGGCCTGCGTTACCTCGCTTCTTGCTGCAAACTTTCATCTTTGAGGTTGAATTTTACACCAAGAATCACTGGTTGTGGCATATTGTCTCTTGTTGTGGGTTGCAAGAACCTCTCTAGGCTCCACCTCATCCGATGTCTCAATGTAAGCAGTGTTGAGTGGCTTGAATACCTTGGCAAACTTGGAACACTGGAGGATCTATCAATTAAGAATTGCAGGGCAATTGGTGAGGGTGACTTGATTAAACTGGGTCCTGGTTGGCAAAAATTGAAAAGGTTACAATTTGAGGTGGATGCTAATTATAGATACATGAAGGTTTATGATCGGCTGTCTGTAGATAGTTGGCAAAAGCAGTGTGTGCCATGTGAAAACATGCTTGAGTTAAGCCTGGTAAATTGCATCATCAGCCCTGGGAGAGGCCTTGCTTGCGTGTTGAGGAAGTGCAAGAACTTGGAAAAAATTCACTTAGATATGTGTGTTGGGGTAAGGGACTGTGACATTATCTGTTTATCTCAAAGATCAAGTAACCTAGAGTCAATTTCCTTCAGAGTTCCATCTGATTTTTCCCTGCCTTCCTTGGTCAATAATCAACTGAGATTGACAGATGAGAGTCTGAAAGCCATAGCCCAAAACTGTTCAAAGCTTAAATCTGTTAGGGTTTCTTTTTCTGATGGGGAATTCCCCTCATCCTCTTCATTCACTTTAAACGGCATACTTTGTTTGATTCAAAAGTGTCCGGTTCAGGAGCTTGCTCTTGACCATGTGTATTCCTTCAATGATATTGGAATGGAAGCTCTTTGCGGGGGAGAATATCTTGAATCCCTGGAACTTGTAAGATGCCAAGAGATTAGTGATGAGGGCTTGCAGCTAGTGAGCCAGTTTCCTCGATTGAACATGTTACGGTTAAGAAAGTGTTTAGGAATTTCTGACGATGGGTTAAAGCCACTTGTTGGATCTTTCAAATTGGATCTCTTGGCCGTGGAAGACTGTCCGCAAATTTCTGAAAGGGGTCTTCAAGGAGCTGCAAAGTCTGTGAGCTTCAGGCAAGACTTATCTTGGATGTACTAAACTAAACTTGGTCCTTGTGTTGAGACCTCTCACTTCAATCTCCAAAATGCTTCTTAGCTTTGCTTGCATCTATCATTTGTGTTGTGTATCACATATATTAACTTAATGTAAAACTGTATTCTATTTCTGTACTTGACCAGCAAATCCCATCCTCCTTAATATTCTGAGGCCAAATGATGGTATTAATGTCAGCAAGTTGCTGATATTCTAGATTAAGCAAGATGTCCATAACATGTTTACCCCAAACAGAAACAGGAAAATGAAATCAGGCTTAGCTGACAGCCTAGCATATGCAGAAAACAAAATTCATCAATGTTCTTTTCTGAACTTGCCACTTTCATCCGCTTCCGCTGCCTCCTTGGTATGCAGTCTTGAACCTGCGACTTTCCCGTTATTAGCACTAAGCTGTAACTAACTATACTAATAACCCAATCTTAAAAAGATTTTATTTTACTTAATTTATAAAATAATAATAACAAATAGTCATCCCTTTTCTTTAATCTCCCTGACATAAAATTTACGCTGCAAACATTTATCATTGAAGTTTATCTACGGTTGGACAAGTTCAACTAAGTTCAAAATGAAGAAAGGGAGAGTAGACCAAAAGACAAGTTTTACTTCTGTAAAATGTCCCCCAATGTAACTGACAATTGCCCAAAAAAAAAAGAGAGAGAGAGAGAGAGAACGAGTAAAACCAAGAGATAAAATGCATGAGATCCTTTCCTTTGACCACCAATCATCTCTAACTTCGGAAGCACTCAACGTCAACTTACACTCTCTTCTCTTGTCTCTCTCGGTGACTTTCATATTGCCATTCTTGTGAAAATGGAAACAACCATATCAAAGAATATTCAAAAGTGACAACCAAAAGAGAACACACAGAAAGGATGCATTTTTTATTAGCCAAAAAATTTCACACTTCTCACAAAAGGAGAGAGACTCAGACAAATTTTGGTCATCGGCAAAGTACGAAAATGATAAAAGATATCATGATAGCATACTTTGTTTGTCTTCTTACTTCTTGGGATTTTCTCAGCCATATTGTCTCTCTTTCTTTCTCGAACCCCAAAGACAAATTAAGAGCAAAAACCACCTTCTCTCCATACCATACCATGCATGCAATGCAAGGCCAAAACTCTTGGTTCAAAGAGTGAGCACTGTTACAAAACACAAAAAACTTGGCGTGCATCACAACCCCGCGTCTCCCTTGGGAATACCCAAATCCACCTTCTCTTTCTCCTAAACCCCTCCACTCCACCCAACTCTACTCTTTGAACCTTTCTTTTTCTATGTAGTATGTTTATAGACCGACATTCTTCCTCGTTCCTATAGAATATTTCTTCAAAAAAAAAAAAAAAAATTATACATAGAAATGACAAAGCAAATATTGTTAAAGAATCACCTTGGTCGTCGTGTGTGTGCGCGTGCGTGCAAGAGAGAAGGCTCTTTTAAAAGGATTTGACTTGCAAGTTTCAGCTAAGGACAAAAGAGGGAGATACATGGTTCTCTCTCTCAGTCTACCAAAAATATAATAAGCAAAATCTTATAACTTAAGGAATTATTAGATATATATATATATATATATATATATGAGCTAAACGTACGATTGCAAGTTGCACCATATATGTTAACTTGTAGACTGGTCCTCCCAAGTTTATATATTGAGGGAGTATTGAATATTGATCATTCAATTCAAGAAAAGATCCTAACTCTAGCAAGCGAAGCAAGGGTACATTGTTTTGCATGCATTTTAGAATTCCAAAGCTCGGTTTTCAAGTTTCCTCACGTGAACTTCATGTGCCATATACGTGTGAGAAGGGAAAAAAAAAGAGCAAGCAAATATATACAAACGAAAGAAAGAATGAAATAAGAAAAGTTTTCCAGATCATCATAAAGAAAATTTTGAAATGCTAGCTGCAACATTCATGACAACGTAAGAGTTGACAAAAGCATCTGAATCCAGATTCCAGAGCTTCAAATCGCAGCCATGTTTTGGCTTTAGCATCGCACTTGGGATATTTGTTTTCTAATTCATCCATTGCTTTTCTGTCCCATCCACTCAATCTGATGAGATATCAGTTATATTAATAAATACAGTAACACCGCCATTCAAGCTCATAACTCGATCAAATTAATAGCAAAAATCAATTCAAACAACTCACGTGCACTTACAAATTTCAACTTAGAAAAATGGAAGCCGAAACTATAATGCTAAGTGGTGCCTGTATCGATATAACATTAAATCAAATCAAATCGCATCTATTTTTTTTTTCTTCAATAATATAGCGATGGATATATATTGTGTTGCACTTTGCACTTCTAACTTACCAAGAAATCTGTTAGTGGTTTTTCTTTTTGTCACCATAAATTTTGCCCTAGCTTACAGCCAAATACAAGATTCAACGGTCGATCATGAGCGTGTCAACATTAACAGGCCATGCACCCGCGCAACATCTGATGAGAGAAGAGACTAAGCTCAGCAGTCAAACAATCTTTTCTTTGACGAAACCGTGACGCCCACAGTGTCATTAGTCACACAAGTTACGTAATCCTACGGCTATTAAGGCTTCCTATTGAAATTGAAATATAATATTAATCATCGTCGAATCCTCCACATCATTCACTTTCACCCCCTCTTATCTTAATCCCCGTCAAATCATTCTTCCCCCTCCCTCCTCCATTACAGCATAGGAGCTTTTTCATAGACTATTTCTGTTGAATTTGTGTTACAAAGTTAATAAATGGTTATAATTTATTTTTACAAAATATATAAGTCTAACAGAGATAATTTATTAGAGAAGTGAGATCCTCGTTACAACATCTCATCATACATGCAAGTGTCCATAGAGGGCAGTATAGACATTTCCTACATAATCAGCTTCTCCTCGACCAGGGTCAGTGCTACTTCTATGGTTATGGTAATGGGATATGGTGGGTGGATAGGTATTAGTATCGGATTAACAGTCCATAACTACATATACCTAATTTCTTTTTGAAAATTAATGCTACTCATACATACATATATATGTATATATAAATTAATTTTGTATTTAGAGAACTTTCAAACTGGAAACTCGAGCATTAACTCCACTAAAACTAAATCTTGTTATAAGTAACATGTAGTGAGAAGCGAAGTTAACTAATGTGTTAGTACATACTATGATTTTATAGTATTTTTTTTGTTCATCAGGGGAGTGTTTGATTGGGATTGATTTTAACGGAGAGAAAGACTTTTTTTTTTTATTTGGTTTATAAGTATATATAAAAATTATTATTGTTATAATAATCTTACAAGTGAGGGAAAAAAATTAAATATAAAAGTGTTTTTGTTCAAATATAATAATCGATTTCTTCCTTCTAAAACACTCCAATTTTAGAAGTGAAGAAATGGAGGAAAATGAAGAAAAAAATAATAATTAAAACTCATCCTCTCTTGTGTTATAAGTTGAAGTAAACAAAGAAAAATCTTAATAATCCGTCTCTTATCCTCCCGCCAAACCCCTCCAACTAAAACACTGATGTGTCTGAATTCATCAATCAAGGGCCAAAGTAAAAGATTTGAAATGATTAGGGTATTTATTATGACAGTTTGAAAGCTTTTATTTCCCCATCAAGCTAAGTAAGGAAAGACAAGCTTTGTATGGGAATGGGAGGGATTACGGTCTTATCAAAATTGACAGGTAAATCTTCTGTTCTTTATGGTAAAATAAAATCTCTTTCTTTATACGATATGATGATTAGTCTTTTTATAAATTTAATAATAATTAATTAAATCGTCTTTCACTTGTATAAATTTGTGGGCAGCAGCGATTGAGAAACTTAAACAATGAACGTTGTGGGTTGAAGACGTGAGACATGTTATGATGAACGACGACATCTTAGGCGGCATCTCCTATTTCCTTCCCAAACCCGAAATGCTTCATTTTCGTTGTTCCCATGCACCAGAAATGTTGAAACCTCTCACTCAAACGGTGCCGTTTTATGGGCGAACCCACTTCCCATTCCTCCCATCACCACCTTCAGACCACCCTCAGTTCCTCTCCCAATTCTCTCTCCCTGTCTCGGAACCTCCAGGTCTTCTTCCATTTGATGCGGACAGGAAAGAAACGGAAACAACGGCAACGCCTCCTACTCTTGATGGAATCGCTGCTGTTGTCGGCCAACACATCCTCTTTGGAGGCAAAGATACGACCTCCGACGTTGGCCACAACAAACCAACATTAACGACTTCACCCGGTTTCGTTTCGGTTTCGGGTGCCGAAACGCCAAGGAAAGACCTTTCTGTCACTAAGAGCTACAGAGGAGTGAGGAAGAGGCCATGGGGGAGGTGGTCGGCAGAGATACGCGACAGAATCGGTCGGTGCCGGCACTGGCTCGGAACATTCGACACTGCAGAGGAGGCGGCGCGGGCGTATGACGCAGCAGCAAGGCGTTTGAGGGGCTCTAAAGCAAGGACTAACTTTGAGATACCATCAGTGCTGCCAGTCTCATCTCCTTCTTCTTCTTCATCTTCAGATGGGAAAAAGAAGACTGTTAAGCCAAAAGCTGCACGTAACAATAGCAAGTGTTCTGTGGTTACTTCTGTTGCACAATTGTTCAGTGTGGCTCCTCAAGTTGCCAGAGAATGTAATCACAATCATGATGAAAGCAGAAAAGGCAATGGGTTTGGGAATGTGGAACTTGATTTGAAGCTGGGTGTGGATATTAATTGGTAATAGAAGCAGTAGAATGGCTTTATGTGTAGCTTTACTGGTTAAATCTTAACTAGTTATGTACTTAGCTAGCTAGATTTCTTTTCGTTTTTTAATGGGGTTGTGATGGTTTGGGATGAATCTGTTGATGCAATGCATGTGCATGGTGGCTGGAAAATCTTTGTGTGTTATCGGAAACATATAGAAGTGAAATAGACAAGTAAATGCATTTAAGGCTCTTCTACCTGACCCAGAAATTCCTTCTCTTCACTTATATTTAAACAGAAATCAAGATTTGATTTTTATTGTCTCCAACAGAAGATCTACTTGGAATACGAGATGGGTACTTAATAAACTTGATTATGTGGTGAATTATAGCGATCAAAATGTGTATGGGTTGATGAATAGATGGCGTATGTTATTTTCATTCTGCAGTCTGGAACAAGAAAGGAAACAGTACAGTACCCGATGGTTATATTATTATAGATACAACGTGTCATACACAGCACAACGTTCCAAGGTTATTTTCTGCAGTATAACGCAGAAAAATGGAAGCGTTTTTCAGTTTAGTTGAACTACATGGGTGGTGGGTATGATTGCGTCACAAAGTGTACCATTGGCTTTTATTCTCCCTTGTTGCAGTTGCAGCTGGAGTTGCAGACCAAGAGATCAAACCGAAATGGGGCCACCCAGCATAACACAATATTTTTCTTCCCAGAACCAAATAATTAAAAATTTCCGAGAAGGCATAGAAAACGAGTGAAACTATATATCTATGGCGGACCCTTACCCTCCCTGTGGTTCTATTGCTTCTACACTTAACTTACCTTTGGAGTTTTCATGTATCAGTTCTAGCAGAGGAAATTAGTGAGTTCCAATTTAGATTTAGGAATAGCAGTAAAGTAATCTAGTTGCTGTCAAGTACAAGGTCGGAAAGCACAAGTCTGTTTGACACTGTTATTCGTGAAAACCATCCTTCTGCTAGAGGAGATTGTTTCCAAGTCCAGGTGTTGTTGTGTTGTGCAAATTACTAGCCAAGGAAGGCTGTGGAGGGGAGGGGAGGGGACGTAAAGGAAGTGAAATAAAATCACAGAAAGACTCTGACATCCCCTTTTGATCTTGGAGCAGAGCAGAGCCTGTGTGTATATGTTCTCCTCTTCATTCTTGGCTCTTCCACATGATTATTATTATTATTATCACTAAGAACGGCTTGTCTAACCAATTCTATATGCAATTGTGGTTAAACTATCTCTTTTAAATGTGTCAATTTAATTATCACAAGTGTATTGAAATTTCGACACTACAAAATAACTTAACTTGCATTAAACAAAATTTATTTATTACAAATTAATCCCATTTTTTTAAAATTTTTATTTTTTCATTTTTTTTTTCTCTCTTCTCTCTGAAAAAGCACAAATATGTTTTTAACATGCAGACCTGTTCTGAAATATATCTAAAAGAATGTATACGGCAAAACTGCAAGAGAAAAACTTAAATTTGTCTCTTTATAAGATATGGATTTATCAATTAGACTAACCTGTATTCATTTTCTATTAATAATTAACACTAGTTTACAGTAAAAAATTATTTTATGCTTATTTTAATTAATGAAAAACTTACTTTTTTTTATTATATTATTGTTAATTTCAAAAAAAAAATTTACGTTTTAAAATAAATTTTTATATTTCAAATTTAAAATAAAAATAAATTTTTTGTATAAATAAAAAATACTTCAATAATTTTTTTTTTTTTGACTTGAGATGTAAAATTGATTTTGTTCAGCTTAAAATATTAAGATTTTTTTTTTTAAATTAGTAATTGCATGGGAATAAAAGAGATTTTTTTCAATGATAATTGATTAATATTAAAATAATTATCTTCAAATTACATTAATTTTACTTAGTCCTAATAAATGAATGCATTACTATTAAAATGTCATTGGCTTTTTGGCAAAAAAAAATAATAAAAAAAAAAAGAGCACGAGCACAAATTAAAAGAAATGTATATATATTTATATATGGGCAACTTCTTCTCTGCCCGAAACACAAGAAACGGGTTTACACAACCCGATTCCAAAACACCATTCATGGCTTTTCTTTTGCTTTTATTTTTTCATGGGTGTTTTAGAATGGACAAATTCGGTTGTCTTCTCTTTCACCCTTTAATAGGTATAACTTGAGACACTTCAAATAGGAATATTAGAGTTTATGTTTAAAAATTGAAACTTTGAAGATTTTAATACAAAATCTATGGTTCTATGTCAAACAAACAGAGATATGCTGCAAGCGACAGTGAAGGCTTGAATGCAATCAAAATCTTTGATTCTAATAAAAACCCAACCTGCCCCATGGAGACTTATTTAACCTGCAGTGTTTCTATCAGAATCGGAGAAGAACCTAAAGGAACATAAATGAAAAAGAAAAAATTGATAAATTCAAATAATTAAATAGGTTAAGTTAAAAAAAAAAAAATCTAATGATACAAGTTACAGGTAATGATTTTTCAATTCAAGAAGTAATACTTGAAGAAACGTGTTTGCACATTTGATTTGGATTAATGTACAAAGAAAGCAGTTTATGATATCGTAATAGATAGATAGATAGATGTATTGATTAAGAGTGTTGCAGTTTCAGATGTGTGGGAAGCAATAGCATCCCCTGGAATCCGCCATATATTGATGATGAAAATATATGAATATATAAAATCAGCGTCACCTTGCTCTTATTGCAGACCTGCAACCCTTGCAGTAACTGGGATTTGATATGTATAGCACCTTTGATTGACTGATTGTACCCTCAATCTATTAAAATATTACTACACATTGTCTTTCTTCTACGTCACCTCGTACGAAAGATTGTCTTTCCTTTGTTGCCAATTTAAAATTGAAATACAAAATCCAGTGATTGGGTTGAGAATATATATAACTTTTGGGGTTGTCACTTTTTTTTATCTCAGCTGGTGGAAGCATATACAAGTATGATGGTTCTTGTGCTGCGCGTCTCTCTTTGGGCTCAACACTTTACACACAAAGCTCGAATAGGCAAATCCTAGGATGCTTGTTCACTAAAACCAAACTAAACTATTGCACCTTCAAATAACACTACGTGTATTATTTATGTTGACATTTCTTTCTGACTCGTACATTTCTTTTCCCTTTTCAGTGCAGCTCATCTGAATTAGAGTGCTGCCAAAAAAGTTACTTCATTTTTGCTTTACTTTTATATATGTATATCCTTGGCATTACAAGTCTAAGCACATTAATGATTTTATTTCAAAAAATTACTATTTACACATTTGCACACCAAATATATATATATATATATATATATATATATATATAAAAGATACTTATAGTATCACTGTTTTTTTTTTTTGGTAGTACAGTTAGAAAATTTCATATTGTTTATTCTCCCTTTGAAATTCAATTATCTATCATTTTTTTAAATAATTGATTTTCTAAGGAAAAAATTTGTCTTATATTTATTTAAAAAAAAAAAAAGAATTGGGACCCAATCATCTACATTTCCTTCTCTTAATTTATGTAGACTGTGACTCTATTGAGGAAAGCCCACGTTCGGGTCCGAAACAAGTAATACAAGGCATAGAAAGATTTTACGCGCTGGATCAGCTGAAGTGCTCAGAGTTAGGCGTAAGCCCACGATCTAATCCCACTTTCATTCAGATATAAATCTCAGACATGAGATCAAGTTTGTCTTTAAAATTCCCTACCAAACGGGTTTTGTTCGTAAACCCAAGAGCTGGGAACCGCAATGCACAGTATTTTCTTCAATAAGATAAAAAGTCATTCTCATTAAGAGAAGCAAACAGCTCTTGAATTTTCTGCAGAATATGTAATTACATTTATAAGTAAATATTTCTATAATGAGGAAAAAGGGTCGAGGGAATTTTGCACAATTTAGAAACCTATGGAACAAAACAGAAGGTAACTATGTGTAATGATGTGTTAGGATGTGTACACTACCCTCGGTACCTTGATGAATCAAAAAAACATTAATCCACAGTGGTTTTGACTAAAAAGTGAGGAAAGTAATTAATTAATTGCTTTAGCACAACCTACATGGTTAGGAGTGACGTGTTATCTTATTAACCATAATGCTATCGATGATCTTTGTCTGACTTGTGCGGAAGCAGAAGCAGAATATCAGTGCAAGTCTAATTCTTTATTAGCTGAATCCTCTTCTACGGGCAGATTAAGATCAGGCAGCCAGAATGAAGCTTCTTGGTTACTGATCTCCTCTTCTTGAGCTTTGCAAGAAGCATTTGCTTGACATACAAGTGATGATGAATCATCAGGAACCACTGAATAAGATGATGGATGACATTGTGCTTCCACAAGCTGAAGCTGGCCGATGATGGCTTTCTCAGATGTCACACAGGTTTTGGATCTTTTAAATGTTTGTCGTGACTCGAAATCAAACTGTTCCAAAAAGATTACGGCTAAATTAGAATCTAATGTATTATATTCTTATACGTACATATATTGTCAAATTCACAATCAAAACAGGTTTGAGCAGAGATTTTGAACAGTGAAATGTAACAGATACGATTACGTTTGTTTGAAATTTCAAGTGGCAGAGGGATGTCGCCAAAACCAATAAGGAGATAAGGATAGATATATAATGCTTTTTTTTTTGTTCTCAGTCTTATGGTGATAAAGTATCACAAGGTTACCACCATAAGATCGAGCAGATCCATGGTCAACGAAGAACAAATACAAGAATAGAAGGTCCTCAAAAGAAAAAAAGTAAGCAAAAGAACAGGAACTCACCTTCATTCTCTTTAATCTTTCGTTTGAGGCTCTATGTTTCTCAACTGAGACACGCAAGGATGCCAGTTCCTGTTCAAAAAAGTATTAATAATAATAAACAAGTCATAAGAATTTTGTCACCAGTTATATGGAAATGGATCAATAATCTATGAAAACAAGCACAGCCATACATTTTTCAAGTCTCTCCTCTCCTTCAACAGGATACTCTCCTCCTCTTTCAGTTCAGCTAAAGTCTGCGAAGATCAATGAGTGTTAACACCACAAAAATATGTTAAGCTAGTAACTGAACTAACAGCCTTTTATTAATTCACGGACAATATTTCTTTCATCCAAAAAATATCGCTAAATTCTTTTCATTATTGAATCTGATGAGAACAGAGAAACCTGCACAAACAGATAAACTTGTTACGATGCAATTGTTATAACTCCCATCAGAGCTCTGGTTTAAAACACTTCTCGGAAGAGCAGATTAACCATACAAGTTCAGATGCCAGATAGAATTGCTAGGTACAGATCTTCTCAGTAAATAAAATTACCAACCCACTGAGTCAGAGGCCAGAAGTGGCTACCACTGTCCAACGCTGACAGAGTTGAAAAAGAAAAAGTACAAAACCATAGGTTGATGAAGATCTAATGCTTTCCTAGAATTAACTAAATTTACTTTTACTCCCAAATTTCCAATCATTAAGACTTTTTCATCAACATATTCTAAAAAGACATGTAAAAAATTTGACTACTCTACTAAAAATAGAATGTAATCTCCAGATTAAGTTTGTAATTTTACATTCTTCCCCACCAAAATACAACCGTAGCCATATTTTTGGTGATACTATCAGCAGTATCCTATTATCTTATTCATGTTATTCTTACATCAAAAATTCCTTTTTCTTCCCCACCAAAATACAACTAGCATATATCCATCACAAACTTCTATTTAGTCTTACAGGTAGTCTTCAAAAGGCAGATTAACATATGGTCCTAGAGTCAGATGGCTTAAGGAAAGTAGATATGATATCCGTCAAAGTGTTTGTAGTTTACCTTTTTTCTTCTTGACCTTTTGGTTGTGGTTGTTTCACTTCGAATAGCAGACTGCAAAAAACCAGATATAGAAAAATTTAGATATTTCACGAAACGGATTCACCAAATACACAAGTAAAGAATACGGTAATCTGAATTCCTAATCTTGGGCAAGTTCAAGTACACACAATAAAAGTTTGCCAATAAGGTGATTTTGAATCCACAGGACATGCAAAGGAGGAAAGCGACTTTATAAACCTCTTAAAAAGCAAAGAACAGTATTTGACCAGTAATATTCTGATCGTAGATCATTAACAAAAATCCGTTCATCTTTTCCTTGGTTTATTCCATAGTATATATAGAAACATTTCCCATTTTTCCCGTCAATTGATAAGCAAAGGAAATTGGGAAAGTCATGACAGCACAGCATGCCAAAAATACGCACAAATGATCATAATCCATAAAATATAAAAGTAATAGATCTTTTCGTCTTTTGACCACAGTGGCACGAGTGTAACAAGAAAGAACCTCGCAGAACTTCATCTGAAATGCCAAAAAAGAGTTTATTAAAAATGGAAACCGTAGATCATTGACAAAAATCCGTTCATCTTTTCCTTGGTTTATTCCGTACTATATATAGAAACATTTCCCCTTTTTCCCTTCAATTGATAAGCAAAGGAAATTGGGAAAGTCATGACAGCACAGCATGCCAAAAATACGCACAAATGGTCATAATCCATAAAATATAAAAATAATAGATCTTTTACTCTTTTGATCACAGTGGCACGAGTGTCACAAGAAAGAATCTCGCAGAACTTCATCTGAAATGCCAAAAAAGAATTTATTAAAAATGAAAACCCACCGATGCAAGCGGATCGCCTGCAGTCTCTGCACCGTGCAGTCGACTGCAGGTAATCCATTTCCCTCAATGAGCCATATTCTTATTTCTTAGTAACGCCATATCAACTCTACTGTGTAGCGTAGAATCCCCCTTCAAGACATGAAAAGCTCATTTAAGTAACCCTGCAAACACTTGCTTGTGGCTGTCATAACTCGTAAGATTGGAAGTCACGTTACAGTAAATACATTACCTACTTTGCCAGTAAGTACTTTTTTTATTTTTTAGGAGATGAGGGGAAAATGAAGTAATGGGTGGTGGGTTGGAAAAGAGAGGTGCCTTTAAGCCCGAAACCTATTGGGTTCACATCATGTCCATCCAAAAATAAAATAGGTGACGCATGACCCATGAGTATTTGATAAAATGTTTTAAGATTTAAAAAATATACACCGATAACTAACGAGGCAGCTCAGATAGCTTCATGTCATGCCATCAATTTGGTGACAAAGTGGTCCCATTTGGGAGGGATCTAGCTACCTAAGTGGCCCTTACTATTTGCATTCAAACGAGGAAAGCACCTTTTTTTCGCATCTTCATTTTCCCTTATGGATTGTTTTGTTTGGGTAACCCCATCTTCATTTTCGGTTCTCTGAGGACCAAAAGAACTTTTTTTTTTTAAATTTTTTTTAAAAAAGGAAAGTCCCCTACTCCATTTCTTTTCGTTAGACCATCTTCGTTTCAAGCCCAAATGCTACCGCGATAACTTTGACCAAAGATTCTGACCTTTTGGACTCTAACAAGCATAAAAAGACTCCTGTAACAGCCTGTCATTCCATGGAATAACAGTCCCAATTAAAAACGTCCCAACTTTTGACTTTGCCGAAAATCTGGTTGTCACTTTCCCTTTGCGATCAAGCTGTCATGCAAGATTTATACTCTTAACTGAGTAAAATTTGTCTTTACACTTCCTGTAGAAACGAGGACGTAGACACGAGTGGAAACGCTAAATTCGGGAGATCACACCTCCAATCGTTAACGCGGGAACAACCAAAAAAAAAAAAAAGTGCACAACCACTACCAACACTACACCAAACCATACGCAGGCCTATTTGCCACGAAAACACGCCACCAAAGAAGCAGGTGACAAACGTGTGATATTACCAAGCTACCCTTTGTCGTAAATCAATCAGCGCATTTACGACATACCCAATCGGAGTGTCTTGAGTGTGGGTGCGGCAAGCAGTTTAAGATGGTAAGGGGAATTCAGTTCCAACATGGGGACCTCATTGGTTGGGACATTTCTCGAATGACGATAATGTCCCTTAATATAAGGGCGTTTTCGTCATTCTAATGTAAGGCATGACAGGGAGCGGAAAAGTGGCGAGGAAAAAACGTGATAAGAGTCATTCAAGGCCTCTGACTCTATGCGTTGAATGAAAGTCACCCATTTTCTCTGAAAAATTCAATGGAATCTAACACGAACAATTGAAAAAAAAAAAAAAAAAAAAAAAACTTTAAGCCAAAATTTTCTAACGAACATCTTGATAAGCAAGTTTTGAGAATTAACAGATGGGCAACTACAGCTCCGGCAATCGGAGAGGCACCGATCCGTCGAGTGAAATGATGAAACTGACTCCCGGAAATAACGAGGAGTTCCCATGCACGAGAAAGCATAAATGCAAATCTAGTTTAATAGGAATCCAGAGCTCCAAAACAGATTGAAGAGAAAGGAAAACGAGACAGGTGCCTGATTCGCCGGGACGTCTTTGTCACCTGGCCTCTCCCGGATTCATCGACCTAAATATCCTAGTCCTAAAAGGGCATTTTCGTCAGTTGGGAAACATCTGTCAGACTACACGTAGAACTCCTCCCGAGTCACTCACTCGTCGTTGGGTTTTGACACGCGACACGCTAAGCGAATGCGTCAAACGTGGCAATAATCGGAGAACTGGCAGCGGCAGAAGCACCGAAGAGAAAATTCAAAATTGAGGTAGAGAAAAAACAGAAAGTGGAAACAAACCTTAGATCTCGAGCGTTCCAGCGGTTTCGTTGGGCGGCTGGACTCCTCGTAGCCATCACCGCCGCATCCGCTAGCCGAAGTGGCACCGCTCCATGACAGTGGCGTGGTGGGACTGGCTCTCGTGGGCTCACCTTTCTTCTCGGCGCCAAGGTGCCTGGGAGCAGACCTGGAACGGCGCTGACGCACGGTCCAATCGAGCTGAAGAGTCTTCTTAGGAGGTGGCGGCGGCCGAGGTTGGCTGAGGCGAAGGAGAAGCCGGACGACAAGGGCGTCATCCGCCATGGCAACCTTAACCCAGTCTTCGTCGCACATCCGGTGGCGAGTGGGGAAGCAGAGAGAGAAATACGAGGTAAGTGGGGGTGGCGAAGGCGAAGAAGAAGAGGAGGAGAAAATCTTCTCTCGTATGGGGTTGTGTTGTCGTTGGAATGTTAAATAATAAATAAGGAAGGGAGGGGACGAGAGAGAGAGAGAGAGGGGAGGTTTATGTACTGTGGGGTTAAGAGGTGTCAGTGTGGGACCTGCGTGTGTGCCCCAGAGAGAGAGTGGATGCTCTTCGTTGACAAACCAAAACCCTCGTTGTTTCTGTGGTTACTTCAATCTTGTTTTCTTTCTCTCGCATCTCACACCATTCTTGTACGTGGCGTGCCACTGCCTGCTGGAATGGACTTGCTTCTATATCTTCTTCTTATTATTTTTATTCCAAATTTTTTCTTATTTATAATCTCTGCTATTCTTCTGTCACATTTTCTCAACAAATACGACCATAAAAATAGCATAACAGCATTCGTGTCCAATTAAATTCTTTTGGGGGACCTTTTGAATATTTTCAATTTGCACGAAAATGAAATAATCAGACACGCATGTACAAATTAAGTTTGCATACGAATGGATTGCGTAACCAAAGTAAAAAGGAAGAGCTTGGGTTAGGTGTAGACCAAACAACTAGATAGGAATGTGTGTCTCGGTTGTGAGTAATTTGGAAAAGGAAATTACTGGCATGACATTTATCCAAAAGGAATTTGTTGGGGTCGTTAAATTTGCCAACTAACTCTTCTGAATAATCCACAAGAGAAGTGTGCAACTGAATTAATTCTATATTTGGAGTAACCAGCAGCAGGCGAGGACTGATTCTTACTCAGCCACACAGTTAATTAAATATATGATTACAGTATATATTACCCTAATCCTCTCTTCTAAGTGATTATGTAATTTTAGGAGTGGATGGATAGAGTATAAACACAATTAACATTTTTAATGTCCACGCGAGATAATGTTAGTACCATCCATGATATTGCTTGCTTTCATCCGATAGCTCTCAAGTCTCAACTATATACCAAGAAAACACACACTAATTCATAACTTTCCCAACAACCTAGTTAAATATACACCGTTAAACAAAAATAAATAAATACATTATAAAGGTAGGGAACAGAGACAAAAGAGAAAGTCCACAATGTTGTTTGATCCGCCAAAATTTATTTAAAAAGAAAATCCGAACCGGATGTCTCCCCTTGAAAGAAAAGAATCGGATGGGAATATTTCATTGGACTTTATTTATTTGTATATTGCTTCCACTTTGACTTTAATTCTTTTTTTAAAAAAAAAAAATTATGACTGCTTTCAGATATTAAATTCAGGAATGTATCTGGATCAAGCTAAATTTGGTGGTCTAATGATTCATACGTAATTTTCAAAAATGATAACGGAAAATCTCAAGGATGCCTAACAGCATGGGCCAT
Source organism: Bauhinia variegata (assembly GCA_022379115.2). Classification (NCBI taxonomy): domain Eukaryota; kingdom Viridiplantae; phylum Streptophyta; class Magnoliopsida; order Fabales; family Fabaceae; genus Bauhinia; species Bauhinia variegata. The sequence continues at coordinate 24,015,709 of CM039427.1, forward strand.
GGCCAATTCTGAATGAAATGGAGTATGACTCGTGGACATGGGGTTTTTTTGGGCCTAATGGATTAACACGCTTCAACATGCGCCGCCGCGCCTAATTGCATTATAATTATAATATTATTATTAAGATGAAGAATATGGGATTATTATTATTAAGTTATCCTTTTTCTTTTATCAGAAAATTATCTTTTATTGTTCATGAGTTATGTGTTTGAATTTAGGGACGTAGTCGAGTAGTATTTTTTTTTTTTTTGGTTTTGTTTTTTACTTGTAGTCAAGAAGTTGAATGAAAATTTGTAGTTATATAAATTCAAGGTATTGTTAATTTTATAATTTTATCAGCTATTAATCCTGTGTTAAGTACATGTGACATATATGTTTCTTAAGTTAATTTTATATGTTTGATAAAAATGTTGGAATGATATTTTTTAATTAGATCAATTTTATTATATGCATTTTGAATGTTAAAAACATTTTTTCAGACAAAAAAAATATTTTCTTGTAAACTTTACTTTTTGTATAAATATTTAAACAAGTAAAGAAAAAAAAATGGAGATATAGAGTATGGAAAAGTTAATAACTTCATCTCAAAGAAAGTTGTCACAATTTTATCTATGTAATGTAATAGATGTATATCGGGTTTTCATATTAATTATAAATTACTGAATTTTAAAATGTTCGATAAATAAATAGCATTTTCTTACAAGCAAGAAGACCTATCAAAATACCATATAAATGAGAAAAAGTAAGATGGTCTGATGCCATTACTCCTTAGCAAAATATTTACTAACATTCTCACGTGAGTGTTGAATCTCTCTAGGAAAAAAATAAAAAGAATTTGTAAATATCCTTTTTTTTTTTTTTCATAATTTCATCTTGAGGATATGGTCTCTTTAGTAAAAATACTAAGATGAGTGGCTTGATTCATTATTAAAATTTCATACTCTTTTTTTTATAATTTATATGATAAAAAAAAAGTCTCATTTTGGTCCGAGAAAAGAGTGTCACTTACCACTCTTTTTTTTTTAAAAAAAAATTATGTATATTATTAATTATTAACTATAAGCTTGTCCCATGTCACTGGAATGAAGTGTTCATAACTTCCAAAACCCTAACCTGGGAAAACCTCGCTGTTCTGCTATGGCGCGACATCTCCAACTCAGAACGCAAATCAAATCGAGGACTTGGGCAAATCCTTCTATGTGCCACCTCTTTTCCACCGGAAAGTCCGAAAACGATGAACTCGAAGCCTCCTCTTCGTCTGAAACTAGTGCAAAATCTCAATCTTCCTTGTCTGACTATTTGAGTGATGTCAAGGCCAGGCTCAATCGACGGCAGCCCGCTTCGCCATCTTCAAACCCCACTAGTCGCAAAACTCTTACTTTTACTGATTCCGATTCTTCTTCACCGAGGCCCTCCAAGGCTGCTTCCTTGGAAGAACTCCGCAAGAACTTATCTGAGTTTCGGCGCGGGTCCTCTGCCCCTCCACTCAATGACCCGATTTCATCGACGCCGTCATCTCCATCGCAGCAGCCCATCTCATTTCAGGAAATCTATAAGAGAAATGTGATGGCACAATCGGGTGAATCGACGGAGGCTGCTAATAAACCTGGACGTATGCTCTCTTTTGCCGCCATTAGCAACAGCTTGCGGAAGGTCCAGGGTGCTCGGAGTGATAGAAAGACAGGAGATTCACTTTCTTTATCTGCATTTAGGGATAGCTTGAAATTGAAGCCTTCAGATTCCGCTGTTTCTGGGACATCGTCAATGGTGATTGGTGGTACGGGCACATTGCCAGCTTCAGTTTTTGGTAAGGAGATGAGGGAGGAGGGTCAGAGCTCGGCCGCTATGAAGACTGAGTTTGTGAAGATGTATAGCTATGAGGAGCTGGGAAAGAAATTGAGTGCGTTGAGGCCAGAGGCAAAAGGAGAGGGGTGGTTTTCTCTTGCGGAGTTGAATGAGAGGTTACTGAGATTGAGGGAGAAGGAGGAGAAGGACGCTGAGTCAGCTGGTAGAGGGGTTTTGTTTAAGGATGT